>JARFIW010001288.1:0-1200000 GCA_036346225.1 Platerodrilus igneus
AATTTATGGAAAGCATTAGTCGCTCTTGCTTTGGGTGTTTTCGTGCATAATCCGTGAACAATAACCACAATCAAAACCGCTATTTCTCTATGACCAGCTACCCATATTAATGTCACAGAACTCGGGTGAACTGGTAGGTTGATATGGGTGTACGAGGTGTAAAAAAACTTCCTTCTTACAAAACATTTTTCAATTCGATAGTATTGTTTATTCAGCGATTTTACTTAAATCTTGAAAGGTAAAATTAATATTCTCCGGAAACTATTGTTACTAAATTACTAAGAAATTCTTTGATAATCACAATATCTAATGGTATGGACTCCCCTCCTTTAAAAAATTTTCTGTGAGCTGCCTTGGGTACCTAACTACTGTTGTACTTTTGTGCCAAGTTTTACTTAATTCTTATCTGAATGAATGCGATCAAATAAACGGCCCTAGTTGAAATTTAAAATAAATTTTAATTTTTGCATTTTAAATACTACGATTAAATAAGTAGGAGTAAAATTTACTCTCTTGAAAGACTATTGTGATAATTTTAGTTTCTGTGTAATTTACAAACATTTTATAATTTTGGCAATAAAACTAGTATATTACATTACTAGCGTGGAAAGTGACCCATTTCACACGAGTGGAAGAGTATTGTCGCACGAGGCGTCAGCCGAGTGCGACTATTCCACGAGTGTGAAATGTCACTTTCCACGCGAGTACTGTACACTATTTTTCCGACGACCACCACTAAAAACAATTACGAAATAGTTACTTTTATGCTTATTTGCAATAAATGTGTACGCAATAATGCAAGACAGACAGACATCTATAAAATTTATTTGACGTTTTGATGTTGAAAATTCGAACACCTACTTTGTTTTTATAAAATCCGCGAATCTGTTGCTTTTAGCGTATGCATTCTCAATTTTAATTACAAACTAATATGAGTCATTACATCTTTAAGTAAAACGGAAACTGTCAGTATCGATTTAACTATGGGTATTTTAAACTGTTATTAGCCAAAACGAAACGAATGAATACAAAAAGGTAAAAACCAGTAGTCGTTTGGGTTGCCTAGGTAACTAGCGTACTAACATCAGTCATATCACTAGAGTTGAAAAGTATTTCAACACTAGAGTGATATGTACTTTCGCACTCTAGAGTGATATACTTTACTTTCTAAATAACTAAGTAGTGTGTAATCTGTTGTTTTCGCAAGTGGTCGTCGGAAAAAAAACTAAACGTGCTGATTTGCAGATCAAATTATCTGACAATGCAAGAAATGAAAAAGATCTGGATGTACTTGATTTGGCTGATGAACTAGAATTGATTACAGCATTATTGACGATAAAGGTATAGTCTTTTGGAAATTTTAAAACATCTAGTAAAAAAATTATTTAGTTTGAGTTTGAGAATAATATTAACTTTACAAGTATAACGGTTTCTGATTAAATTAATAAAAAATTATTTATGTTCAACAATGACACAAGAAAGATTGAAAAATCATCGTTAATTTCAATCGAGTAGGATGTTTGTGATGGTTCGCTAAATACACAATATTTAATAAAAGATTTTGCTCAAAATAAAGCATGACAAACAACTATTTGTAAAAACTGTTATAGGTATATTGTTCTGTGTGGATTGTTTATTTCCAATTACGTCTTTTATTTATGTTTTCATTGTGCAATTTTTAGTCTATATCTTTGGTTTTTTTTCTTTCGTGGTATAATGTTTTTCTAATAAAAACACATACCTTTACAAATGTGCGTTATTCTGCTTTTAAAATAGGTATTGTCATTAGAGGCCTGTAAAATTCTTTTTGCACCCGGCGTCAGTGTAACCCGGCATGGTTCTGAGACTTATCAATATAAATTAAAACAATTTAGCAAACGTAAAAGCTTGGCACGTGTCTTGTTAATATTTGAAAATAGAGGATATGCAGATATTATATAGAAAATTGGCGGCGTACAATAAGCGACATTAAGTAAAAATTGTTTCTGCTTTGTAGCATCCTAGCTACGTTTGATGCAAAAGTCTGTTTAAAATCGCACAAATATTGTAAGCATTATTTTAATGAAAGAACTAAAGCAAAGCCGACGTGTGTTTAGATAAATACATAAATAGAACTCTATTCTGTTTTTGTTATTCTGTAATTCTAGTAACCGCGATACCTACAAATGAAAATTAAACCCTACAAATCCACAAGAGCGTTATAAAAAGAACAAACGATTTAGATAGCAAGAAAATACGAACCTACACGACAAAGGGTCGAAATTCGAAACTTTGAGCATAGAAAGCAATGTTTAAGATTTGAAAAATTATAAAATCATTTTAAGGGCGCGATCGGATGTATGGTTGGCTGCCTAAAATCCATCAAAAAACAGGTTATTCTGTTTGGTAAATAACTTTTGTTGGATTGAAAATATGCAAAATGTAACTTCACCATTAGACTCACAAAACTTTGAACTTTCTAACGAAGGTTTGCTTTTTTTTCTAAAGTGCAGTAATAAGCAAGAAATAGCTGTTAAAAGTAATGGTAAAAATTCACTTACTTTATTTTAGTTACTACATCTAACATAATCAATTTGTATATAAAAAAAGCATTCGTTGGATAGCAGAATACATATATAATCGTTCTGTTAAAAAAAATTTCAAAAATATTGATCATGATAGCCGTAGTGTACTGAATGGATTTTATTGAATTATTACATTAAGTGTACGCCATTTTAATAGAAATTGTTCACGACTTCCTCCGAAGATGGCACTGTTAATGATGTGTAGAATAAGGTTTAAAACCAGAATAATTCAAATTGAATTATTTTGGACTTTGTTTTTATCGCATTGAAATGAAGTAAACTAATAATAGGTATATGGTGAATTACCATTTGATAAGTGTAATATAATAATGATTGGATTAATTGCGAATATTTATGAAGCCAAAAATGACATAACCTCAACATCCATGGTTGTTTGTAAACTTTCATGTTTATGTTTACAAGCGATAAGTAAATTATTACACCAGTGTTACTTTGTGAAGCTTATACTATGTTATAATAGTTTTAAAAGAAAGGGTAGTGTGCCGTATCCCAAAACGTAACTAGATACTCTACAATATTCAATATAAGCAAAATATTGCATCATGTTAGCAAGAGTAATGTTTATTAAAATATCTTAGTGGAACCATCGCAGGAAAATAGGATACATTTTGTTACAAAATAGGTTGAGAGTTTGGTACTCGGCAAAATGATTTACAAATTTGAACGATCTGGGGGAGGACGTTCTCAAAAAACGATAATTTTTCCTACATCATTTTACACTTCACTTTGGGAACGTTCATTGTCTTGTGTATCTTCACCAGGGGTTTGCAATGGTAATTATATTCTCCATTTGAAAAGTGTCAAAATCAGCTTTAAATATATAGGCAACTTATTAGTGTTCCCATTCTTTATCCCCACGTAGCAGACTTCCGTCATTTTTTGGTCATACAAAGTCCAAATGTAACGTCAAATAGATGTGATAATGAAATTTTCTCAAATTGTGCTGCCGGCAAAAAGGATTATAATAAACAATAAACTTCAAAACTCCCACTAATTATGAAATATATTTTAGGCTAAATTAAAAATAAAAATGGAAAAGTTTATTTAGGATTAAACAATTTACGAAACTAGACCTAACTTTAGGCATTAGAAATAAACCATAAAAGAATTCCTTTTTGGTTTATTCTGTCAAAAAATAGCTATTTTGTTACATTAAATCGACTCTGTCAAAAACGACTAAATGTTTATTTCAATAAATATTTCAAACTAATAGAATATTTGGGGTCTTCGGTTAATATTTTTCATCAAATGCTAATATCGAAAAATATATTTCCAATACAAAAAACTTTGAGTTGTTACCTATTGTTAATATTACATTAAATATTAGTATATAAGGCATGTTTGTAGGTCCATACAGGCAAAGTTTAGTCATACACTATCGTACACTTAACCTGCATAAACCACTACATATCTCTACAAGGAAAATGAGTGAAGCAAATGAATAATTACACAAAAATTGAAAAATATACAATTAGGCTATGTTACTACTTATCCAAAATATGCGCCCTGATTTGAACCTTGAATGCAGTAAAAGTAAAAGATTTTATATCCATCTGGAATTGCATTATAAGTAGAAACATCATTATAACCTGACATTTAAGTTCCTTCCTTACGTACACACCAACCCCACCCCCTGGACCTTTCCTTGTGGTAGCCAACACACTTGGCCGATTTAAAGTGTCACGTTAGTGGTATTGATGTAATGATTGTATCCTTTTAACTTTTGAAAGAAAAAGTTTTCTGTAAACGAGTCGATATAAATTTATTGCACAAATAATAATGACAATGAAACTTAAATCTAAATTTCTTGTATAAAAACTCTAGCAGGCCATGAATGGTTAAACATCAATCGCTAAACATTAATAATTTGTTAACATAAATATTGCACAATAAATAATGCAATTTGGTGACCGTTACCATACACTTGTGTATTGTGTTGGTCTCGTGCTAACAAAACCAACTAAAATTACCGTGTAGGTAATACTGGTTATTCTGATCAGTATCACAGCCACTGCTATCACTATTTGTATCACCCACTTTGATAATTAAAGGTTCGACAACATCAAACTGCTGTACTATAGCCCACCATTCCATCATACATTTTTTCTGCATGTGTGATACATTTTTGCTAATATGACCCATCTATTCTTTGCAAAGATTCTTGCCATATCAAGTTGACATTTGTGTCATTATAAAGTTGGTTAAGCCGTCCAACATTTTTATTGTAAGATTTTTTACAGTTCGCCCATACCAACTCTATAGGATTAAACTCGCAGTGATACGGAGGTAGCCGCAAAACTTTGTGTTCGTACATTTCTGCTAGGGTATCTATTTCATAAATTTTTGGTTGTGGATGTTTTTTAATTCATGATAATAGTTCCCTTTTTTAACGTGTGACTGCCGCAACTAACATTGTGTTTAATCAAGTAATCAATGATATTTAGCATTGTCTAGAATAATTACACTGGGTTTGCTTAAATTAGGAATTAAACGTTCTTCAAACCATTTTGTAAATAATGCTGCATTCATGTCTCCATGATAGTCAGCACTTGGAGATTTTGTAGAATGCAAAAGTGCTGCATTGGGGCTGAATCCAGTTTTGTTGCCTGCATGTACGACTATGAACCTGTAATAAAAATATTTCTATTAAATGTAATTTTAACTTTAAAAACTAACCGTTTTCCTTCTCCAGGAGGTTTCTCTTTACACTGAGCTTGGAACCATTATGCCAACTCTTCTTAACAGAACCTCGACTAAAATCCACGTCTCATCCAAGAAAACAGGATCATAAAGTTACAATTGTTTGTACATTTCATATGCTCTTAAAACTTCACTCGTGCAGCAGCAATATGTTCCTGTTCAAGCACAGCCCTTCTACCATCGTCCAATTTAAAGAAAAACCAATTGTTGATAGAAGTCTCGTCAGACTAGACTGGCTGAAGTTAAAAATTTGAGCGGTTACAATTTCTTGTCGTAAAGATTTAACAGTTACATGGAGCCCTAAAAGCATAATACTAAAAAACACTAAATAAAATTGTTATGAAAACTATATTACATTTGGAATACATTTCGTAAATTTTTCGTTTAACCGCATCTATTACAAAACCATCTACATCAGACGATTTAGACTTGTTGAATTTTCGGTGCTTGCTCGGTGACTCAGAAACTTTATTTTCTTTTCGGGCTTCTAAAACTTTCTTTTTTTAATGGAACGAAGAGAACTCAGTCCTATCCCACAAGCCTCAGATGTTCGCTAACAATAAACAACAGTTAAAACACAACATATCACTTGAAAATTTGATTATACCTGCAATACTGACTCAAATGGGGCCAAGGTTCCATGATTATCACGTTCTCTTTCAAAAAATGTTAGAACATTCATCACCAACAACTGAGCTTGAAAGTTCAAATGTTTGTTACGAAGCGTGTTCATTTTGATAAGTGTTGACCAAACACTATTCAATGTGTAGAAGGTTCTTAGTTTAAAAAAAACTGTTTGTTGTATATCAGAATAACAAAGAACAAATTCTAACCTAACCTTAAAAATGTTTGACAATTAATTACAAACCGAAATATTTTATGGACATACCTTCAGAGTGGTTGCATTGAATTAAACAGCCGACGAATATTTTCTAGCTATCCTTTTAGATGGGAAGAGCCAGGTAATAGAGTAGCATAACAATATAGTGTCTGTATTTTATTCATATGCGCAACGATGAGTCATGTTGACTTTATTTGATTTCAACTATATCTAACGCTTTGCTTGCTGTTCAACAACTTCGAAATTGCTGAAGGTCATTTACGATGAATAGTTACAGAAATGGAGAAAAACCAGCATCGTACCGTATCCTAGCAACCGTTATTTGCCTAACTTGGAAACGAACCACTAAACTACTAAAGTTAAAACAAAGTAGTTCCCTCTATCGTGAGATAGCTATATCACAAACGCGGCTATTTTAAAATTAGTTCGTGTTATGAAAATAGAGGGATGCGATCGCGCCCTTAAGTTTAAATATACCCATTAAAATTGCATAGCACCATCTATCCACAAGAGTAAGCACACATTAAATAAATTTTACAGAAATCGGCCGTGTTAGTAATGTATTTAGTTTATACATCCGCACACTAGAATGCAGAACAGAATTATGCCAAGAAAACTTTATTATTTTTATTTTAATTTGAAAAATCGGAAACGTAACTTTACTAATAAAGAAGCGTGTTCGACGTTCAACTCTTTTTGTAATTATTTGTACGTCAAAAAGTATGAGAGAAGGGCGTTTTTTGGCATTGTACTTGGAGCTTATCGGTTTTTGAAAGGCAATTTTAAAGTTTGAAATTGTTCCGAGAGGTCTCTATTTCCGATTAATGTAACGTAAAAAATATCCTTATACAATCCTTTGAAGGCGACAACTGGAAAAATTACTCATAAGTATTATTTCGTTCTTCTACTACAGTAACTTTGTATGTGAGTTAATTTTCAGTAAACATGTGAGCATAGGTTAAGTACTTAGGTAAAAGGCTTTTAATTGTTTTAAATAATTTCGTATTGGTTGTATGGAAGATTCTATAAATAATTTTGAATAATTGTATATTAAAATAATTTTGCGATAACAATTATTATCGTTAAAAATTAGCTAAACATTATATTATATTTGTAACGAAATATATAACTGTAGATACTTTAGTAACATCTTCCTAAAATCATCCGCTATGGTCTAGTGGCTAGGATACCTGGCTTTCACCCAGACGGACGTGTATTTAAAGCTCTGCAGGTAGTAAAAGTCCTCTCGGCGATTTTTACGTAACCGCTTTGCAGCAATCGCGCTACTATAATTTTCTGTATAGTTAAGTTATGTGGTGATTAAGTAAATGTATATAACTAATATAGTGTTAATTAATTGTAAGTGATAATTATTTTTACGGAGACAGAGACTCATAGTTTATGAAAACTAAGCTTAGGCTTAAATTAAGTAAAACTAGTGGTGAAGCACAAACTCTTAAACAGTGCAAAGCTTCTAAGGAAGTTTGTAAAAATCAAATAACTAAAATACGTGATCTATTAAAATTAAAGGAGAATATAGTGTTTGAAAGCATAAATTCTATCAGCAATGCACCTTTAACCACAATGCAAACCGGTTCGACCTCATGCGACCCTACAACAAGCGGCAGCTGCATTAGCCCAATGACAAATTCAAAGAATTCAACACCCTCTTTAAAAGAAATATTGGTCAATGCAACATACCTAAGCGAGCAGAACGATGACGGTTTCGAAAAGCCTAAGAAAGTGACTAAACACATGATCGGGGTTCGCAACGAAACAAAGGTTAACATCCGCACAAAAAATTCATACGAAGCTTTAAGCGAGGATAAAAGTGAAATTGTCGAAAGCATGGACACTGAACAAGAACATTGCCATGCACAAGAATTAAGCCGTAAAACAGTTAAAGTTAACAAGCCACCGCCTCCAGTTGTACTACACTACAAAGTTAATGATCACAAAGCTTTAATTAAACAGTTAACAGAAGGTTCAACTCAAAATTCTACCGTTAAATATATGGGCCCTAAAACAAACGTTTATTTTGAAGACCGGGAGGACAGAAAGAAATTTATGCAAACAATGGAAAACGATAATATGCACTTCCAGACGTATACTGACAAAGGAGAAAAGCGGCATGCTTTTGTTTTACGTAGTTTAAACGCAGACACGGATACAAACGAACTAGCAAATGAATTACAGCTCGAAAAAGTACCGGTAATTCAAGTTTTCAAAATGAAAACAAACAAAACTCCGCTTTACTTAATAATTACTGAGAGCAACACAACTATAAAGCATTTAAACCTAAACGTTCGAACTGTGTTATATACAAAATCACGTGGGAGCGATACATAAATAATAAGACCATAATTCAATGCCACCGCTGCCAAGAATGGGGCCACGCAACAACCAACTGCCGCGGGCAAATTAATTGCTTAAAATGTGCGGGTGCGCACTGGACCTATACGTGCAAAAAAGAAAAAACGACACCGGCAACGTGTATAAACTGCAAAGGTGCACATCCAGCAAACAATATTGAATGTCCAGTCTATCTTAAAAGGCTAGAAAAAATCACCAGCAGACAAAGTGGTAAAATAAATAATAATAATCAACAATCATCTCCGAACATACACAACCAGAAAGAATTTCCTCAGATCTCCAAACCAGGACCCTCTTGCAATTATGCAACGTACAACTGGGGACAAAAACCAACAGAAAGCTGTAACACTAATAACAAGATCCAAACTGAAAACCCCTCAACCAAAATGCAGACCCAAAACAGGGATAATTTTAACAAATTAATAGCCGAATTTGACAAACTAGATTCATTAGTTAATGTCGACGGAATGCTTAGAACAGTCTCGAATTTAAACGGACATTTAGTGCAATGCAAAACATCATTAGAAAAGTTCCAAGCATTCTTTAAATTTACCCAACAACTACACTCCTATGGATTATAAGAACACAATAGTGACATGGAACGCAGATGGCCTTTTGAATAAACTCGGCCAAGTCATACATTTTTTAAATACATATAAAGTAGATCTACTACTAGTCAACGAAACTAAATTAAAAACTACCCATAAACTAAAAATAAAAGGATAAACAGCTATCGGAAAAGATAACAGTAATAACACTGGTCAAGGAGGAGTTGCCGTACTTATTAAGCATGGAATACCATACAGTACAAGAACCATTCAACGTACAAACATAGACGCAGTATGTATAAAATTGGCTAACGACGTACACATCGTAGCAGCCTACAATTCGCCAAGGTATAACTACTCCGATCAAGATCTGCAAACGCTATTGAACATCGGCAAAAAAGTTATAGTAGCAGGGGATCTGAACGCAAGACACGTAACGTGGAATTGTCATCGCAATAATAGAAACGGGATCACTCTTCGAGAATATTCAGATAGCAACAACATCGATATAAAATACCCAGAATCTCACACTCACTACCCCTGGAATGGAACAACTCCAACAACTATCGATTTAGTGCTAGTGAATACGGTAAAACATGTAAGTGTACCAATCTCCTTACCTGAACTGCCTTCGGATCATAACCCAGTAATGTTCAAAATCCGTAATCTACCACCCGAAAACACATACAGGTCCATCAGATCATTTAAGGATACCGATTGGAAAAAGTTCAAACTCGAACTAAACACTAATATAACCGTAACACCAAACATAGACACACCTTCCCAACTAGAAAACGCCATCAAACAATATACAAACGCATTGACTAAAACAATTCACGCCAACAGTAAAATTAAACAAATTAATCTAGAAAAAGACGAATTGCCAGATGACATAAAACAGACTATCACAGCACGTAACCGACTCAGACGTAGGTGGCAACAAACACAGGATCCCCCCTTAAAAGCACAACTCCAGGAACAGAATAACATAATAAAAACCAAAATAAAAAATTTCAGAAACAAACAATGGACAGACAAACTAGCCAAATTAAAACCAAACGACAACTCCTTATGGAAAATGACAAAAATGCTTAAAAAATTAAAAGACACGATGCCACCTCTAAAACACCACAATGACTTTTTAACCACAGATCACGAAAAGACAGAAGCACTAGCTACATATTTCGAACAAACGCACGTTCTAGATGACACAAACACAAACAAACAAAACGAAGTCATCCAAGAGGTTGACATTTTCCTAAGTAACACGACAGAATTGACAATAGACGAACGTAAAAACATACACACAAGCGAGCGCGAACTTTCCAAAATCATACAGGGTCTTCCTAATAAGTTAGCCCCAGGCATTGATAAAATAATAATAACTTAATACTTAATACTTAATACTTAATACTTAAAAACTTAACTAAAAAAACAATCGTTCAATTAGTTCACATCATAAATCTCATATTAAAATTAGAGCATTTTCCAAAACTTTGGAAAAAAGCAGAAATAATACCTGTATTAAAAACTGGAAAATGCTCAGATGAAATTACAAGTTATAGACCCATTAGCCTGTCAAGCCTGGCAAAAATAACCGAAAAAGTTATATTAAATCGTTTAATATACATCGAAAAAACAGTACAGCTATCACAGAACTGCCAATTTGGTTTTAAGGAAGGACACAGCACAACGCAACAAATCGTACGGATCACGATTGACATAAGCACACAATTCAACAAAGACAAAGTAACAACGATGGTATTGTTCGACATCCAAAAAGCCTTCGACCGAGTCTGGATAAAAGGATTAATCTATAAATTAATTAAGTTAAAACTACCTTCCTACCTTATAAAACTTATATAGTCATACTTATCAGAAAGATCCTTTAGAGTCAAAATTAATAATAGCATTTCTTCAACTAAATCAATCCAATCCGGGGTGCCGCAGGGTTCCATTCTCGGTCCAAAGCTTTATACAATATACATCAATGACTTACCAACTTTTCCAAAAACAACAACCTCACTATACGCAGACGATACAGCAATATATTCTCACTCTTTCTCGGCCATAGTTTCAACACAACAAATTCAATACCACATAAACATGCTAGAGAAATTTTATCAAGAGTGGAAAATTACAGTAAATCCTACCAAGACAGAAGCTATCATATTCAGACGAAAATTCAACGACACAAAAATTTTTAAGCCACTAACGTACAGTACAACCCCAATTGCCTTAAAACCAAATATTAAATACCTAGGTATAATAATGGACCAAAGGCTAAATTTTAAAAATAACGTAAAACAATTAGTGAATAAAGGATACCAGGCCATGAGACTTTTATAGCCATTAATGTCAAAAGAAAACAACCTCACACAAAAAAACAAATTACTTATTTATAAAGTCATTATCAGACCAATCATAACCTATTCTGCCCCGGCTTGGTGCAGCATCAGCAGAACCGCTTTAGATCCGTTACAAAAGTTTCAAAACAAATGCCTTCGCCTAGTTACCGGACGAGACAGATACACACGCATACAAGACCTACACGACGAAACAGAGATTGAATACATCAGGCAGCACATAACAAGGACGTCCAACAAATTTTACGAAACAAAATTAAACAACAATCCACTACGTAGCAATATAACAAACACAAGACGCAATAACACAAAACTGAAACTAAAACACAAAAGTAGGTAAATAAGGCCGGTCCTAATTCAAAACGCGACAGACGTATTTTCCATGTGTAAAATACGTCTGTCACGTTTTGAATTAGGATCGGCCCTATATAATTTCAATGTAAAATAGTTGTGAAAACATTTCAATGTAAAATAGTTGTGAAAACATGAATTCTTATATACTTTCAATATAAAATACTTGTGGGCACGTTTTGAATTAGGATCGGCTTTATATTACTTTCAATGAAACACACGTATGTTGAAAAATGTAAGTGCAGAGAAGAATGTGTGTAACTGTTTTGAATTCGGTTTTCTAGCGAAAAGTTACACGTGCACCGTTTTGAATTAGGATCGGCGTTATATACTTTTAATGTAAAATGTGAAAACCTGAATTCTTTTCAAATGTAAAATACTTGTGGGCACGTTTTGAATTAGGATCGGCTTTATATTACTTTCAATGGAACATATTTCAAAACACACGTATGTTGAAAAATGTAAGTGCAGAGAAAATGTGTATATGTTTTGAATTTGGTTTTCTAGCGAGACAGTATGACAGATGCAAAATATCGCATTCAAGTCAATTGTGTTTTAATTAAAGTGGATTCAGATTTATGTTTAGAGGCTGCAAATACACATGGGCCGGTTTCAATTCAAAATGAGTTCACTCTTGTGATAGGTTGAAAAGTGGGTTGGCAAGGTACGCAGATGGTGGTAATCTGCTATATAAGGAGATTGCTCCTAATATTAATTTAATTAGTCGAAGTTTACTGCATATATTTACATACAAACATGTATATAATTGATATTCAGGGATTTAAATACAAGAAAAACGAGTTTGTGTGTAAAGAAATTGCGGTTTTGGACTTGTTGAAAGGTGATGTTTGGCATCAAATTTTTAAACTGCCAATGTAGTCCAGTTGTTTGAGTCAAGATCATATAAAACATAACGACTGGGTGACAAGGAATATTCATGGTATTTCTTGAAATGAATCTTCAACGGCTGGAATGGTGTCATCATATATAGCGCTTTATTTGAAGCAAATTATCCGACCCGGTGAAGAAGTATTTGTGAAGGGTCTAGAAAAGAAGAAATTGATTGAAACATATATAATGCAAAACTTTGTAACTGATATGCTTGCACTAGGTTGTCCTAAGCTATCGGAGTTAAAAATCAACAATCGTTTAAAATATAACATCCATTGTTGTAGACACAGCAATAATAATTTGCAATGCGCAAAACAAAATATCTTTTATTAAAAGAATGGCTTGATAATATTAAAAACAATAGAAAGATTTTGTCTGTATTATTTATTTTAATATAATTTTACAATGTTAGCCTTACAAAATTCCTTTATAATAATAATAAAAACAATAGAAAGATTTTGTCTGTATTATTTATTTTAATATAATTTTACAATGTTAGCCTTATTAACTATTATTATAACAACTTCTAGCAAACATTATTTTATCGATCCAGCTATTGTGTACGTTAGAGAAGCCTAACCATTTTACAAATACTTTATTTCCACTCTTTCTTAGAACTTTTCTACCAGGTAAATTCCTGGATGTTTAACCTTTGCAACTCCGTTTCATAAAATGCACCTTTGATTTCTTTCTCATCTTGATCTTCTAATATATATGTTGTAGGATTGGTTACGTTTACCTTTTTAATCTTAAAATTTCATTTGACCAGTTTGGCGTGTAACCTTACGTAAATGCTTCCTGTGTTTACTAATCCTCACACTGTCTTTTATTGAATATTTTGGTATTTTGGTTGCAAGTTTGATGTGGGTAAATGATGATTTAAGAATAGTTTTTCATTTGATTTATCAACTTTTACAGGTTTGACTCCGATAGTATTGTGAACTGTATTGTTGTATTGTTTCACAATATCGCTTAAATTTTTATCCAATTGTAAGAACCGTTCAGGTTAAACAAGCGCCACATTTTTCCCTTTAAAGTTCTAATTACACGTTCTACAATGCATGCTTTCTTTGTAGAAAAACACTATAATGGTTTATGCCATATGTCTGCATTAAGGATTGAAAGTGTTTGTTATAATATTCTTTACCAAAATCAGACTGCAAATTTCTTGGCGGATTTTTAAATTTATTTAAAATTGTTTTCATTGCAGCAGTAACATCAATACCCGTTTTACTTTTAAGTGGTACAGCCCATACGTATTTGGAGAAACAATCAATAACTACTAAAATGTATTTAAATCCTTTGTTTGTTTGCGAATATGGTAGCATTTCAATCAAATCGGTCTGAAAGTCATTTAAATCTTTTACTATCACTTTGCGTCTCTTGAAATTTATTCTTGCTGGTTTATGAAGTTCATTTACTATATCCTCTTTCACTTTTGATTGAGCAACTATCATAATACTTTTTTATAATCAGGATTTATTAAATACAATTAATGAAATACTTCTATGTTTGAATGTCGTGGGCTCCACTTGCTTTGAAAGGAACTTTTAATATAAAATCAAGAAACATTGTGGTATTGTTTATAATAGCACCGATGTCACGAAAGCTGATTACATCCATACGTTTAAGCAAAAATCCTTGTAACTGTGCAATTACATAACTTTTTTCGTTTATGAGAATTTCAATGTCTTGCGGGTATCCTTTAATATTCTCAATGACTGCTTCCTCATAAGGAAATTCATAATTATGTTTAATGTTGAAAATAAGGAATGTCTTGTCACCGTCGAGGAATGTATTAGAGTAAAACGTTGCTACTACCGTGTAATGTAGCATATGTAACTTGTACTCAATCAAGGTTTCAAAATCTTCACTTTTGTTTTCATATTCCTGTTCACTTATATCTATTTTACGGTTATGTAAGTGCCTTCCAAATTTGTCAATTGTCATATCATCTAATTACTTTCGCCTCACGCAATTCTTCAATGATCGAATTTATTTTGTTGCCGTGACCTGTGTGTCCAGCAGTCTGAGATGAAACTAAAAGTCGTAATCTATCAACAAGTTCATTGGGATTATTCCAATATAAATAATCTATAGCGTTATTTGATACTTCCATTGTCATACCGTCTCCAAGACGCTTTCTATAGGGTAATGTTCTAGGTCTACGGGGTGTTTGAGGAAGTATGTTTAATGTAGATATTATATTTTTGTACTTATATGAAGTATTACCCTGAATTTGTTCTGTTTCAGAATAATATCTTCTATTAGCATTTGTTCTTTTTACAATATCAAGATACGACTTTTTGATGACTGTACCCGACAGGATATTTTTTAAACAGTAGTTCGTATAATCCAGGAGTACCTTTATATTTCAAATCATTTATTAGAACATTTTCATCATCCAACGCGAAATTCGAATTGCCTATCATAAGACCATTTGAATCAGGGTTAAACCTAATACCATATTTATGATCAAATTCGTTCTTAACATCTTTAAACATATTGTAAATATATTCTCGAGGTAGCGGATGTAGCTGTTCGAGATAATGTGTCATACCAGGTGAATCGGCAAAGCTTTGAATATATTCCTGGGCTTCTTGTGCATTTTGATTAATTTCTGCTTCGTATTCATTCTCAACATCGTCATCATCATTATCTACCTCTATGGCATCATTTTTTATATTTGGTATATGCTGAGCAATAACCGGGGAATCAATATAGTCAACGTTCCTTTCTAGCAATTTAGGTTTAATTTTTTTTACACTGCTATGAGGCAGTTCTTCTTCTTCTTTAAATTTTTCTTTCTTTACCGCACTTTCCCCATCCAGATTATTAGCAATAGTTTCTAATCGTGATGTTATGGGTAAGATTGATTCCACTTGGACGACTTCATTATCTTTTAACTGACGCAATTTGTTTTTTACAATGTTTCTTTTCTTAATTAAAATTATTTTAAGTTTTATCGCCTCCTTGTTCATTGCGTAAAAGTTTATTGTAGTAAAAAAAAATTCTTTGATACTAACGATACTCTCAAGGTTTAAATATGTATGAAGTGATCAAAACCTATTCGGTACCTTCCTTGATCTGGATCACTATCTTTGTCTACAACTAAGAAACCGTATTTGTCTTGCCAACAAGCAGCACATATTTCACGGAATTTATCATACTTCATGTCAGTATTGACGTGATCGTCATATATGTGTTTTAAGTTTAAATCATCTTGTTTAAATAAAACTAAAAGATTAGCATTATCACGTAGTGAGTGCTTAGGTATACGAGTATAACTTTGACAAAGGTAAAAACTGTCTACTTGTTTATGACGCCCCATACTAAAGTATTCCTAATGATACCTTGTTTATCGCAAGCTACATCATCAAAAACAAATATAGAATTATTTCGAGCATCAGATGGTGATATAATATTATCAGAACTGGAAAATGTATAATATTTGATCCCTTTTATTGGTTGCAGTAGACTTTCAAGGTATTGATACTTTGGTTGATAAAGTGATTTAGAATAAACATATACGTTTTCAAACTTTAAACCATTAGGATGTTCTATCAGCCCAATCATAACGTTGGTTTTACCGCAATTTCATGGACCAACAACTAGACATCGAATAGATGAAGGCAGAAGAACGCTATGTTTTTCTTTTTAGCTAAGGATTGCACGCCAATGTCATTATTGTTAATGGTTAAAGGTGTTGATTGTTTCACAACACGCATGTTTGCAAGTACTAAATTCGATTTGTAAAAAAAAAGTGGAATTATATATATATATATATATATATATATATATATATATATTAATAGTTATTAAGATGAAATGAAAACCCAACTTTGTATTTAAAGTTGAATTACCATTTCAAATCGAACTAGTAATTGAAAACCACTAAAGAACGGCTACAGCATGATTTGAACCTGCAACCTCTGATTCTCCGGATCAGTGCTCTAACCAATTGAGCTATCTAGCCTATTGGTTGAGCACTGATCCGAGAATCAGAGGTTGCAGGTTCAAATCTGCTCGTTCTTAGTGGTTTTCAATACTAGTTCGATTTGAAATAATTCAACTTAATACAAGTTGGTTTTCATCATCTAATAACTTAATATATATTAAGCATTCATTTGCATTCCAAATGTGGATTATTCTTCTCTCTCTCTCTCTCTATATATATATATATATATATATATATATATATAGAAACGGCGAGTATATAAAGAATCATTAATTCATAATATTTTATTTATTTACTGCACAGCTTGAGAGGATAGTTGTCCGCTAATGATTACATATAATAATTCTAAAACTACTGGGAACGGACTGTTAAATACTGTAATTAACAATTTACCATTTGAAGCGCATATTCCGGGTTACAAATTTTGCGGTCCGGGTACAAAACTAATCGAACGGTTAGCTCGGGGAGACAAGGGAATAAACAAGTTAGACGAGGCTTGTAAGGAGCACGATATTGCATACACCAAAGAAAAGGATCTATCTAAACGTCATCAAGCAGATTCGAAGTTAGCTCAGTTAGCTACAGAAAGACTAAATTCTGGTGACTCGTCTTTAGGTGAAAAGTAGCAGCATTTGGAGTAGCTACCGCAATGAAAGCTAAAGTAAAACTTGGTATGGGTGCCTGTGCATCACTGAGAACAAAAATATCAATAAAATAAGAAAACTGATAAAGAAACGTAAAATAAGAAGTACGCTAGGTATTAAAAGTATTATCAAACAAGCACGTACAGCTTTAAAAAAGACTAAAGGATCTAATATTATGGATGCAATCAACATAGCAATTAAGGCAGCCAATACAGCAAAACAAAGAAGCATATTAAATCAGCTCGTATTATATCAATTCCTAAAACAGGAGGTTTTCTACCACTAATACCAATTTTTGCAGGCCTAAGCGCTCTTGGTACTCTTACTGGAGGTGCAGCTGCTGTTGCAAAAGCAGTTTCAGATACTAAAATAGCTAAGGAACAACTAGCGGAAAAACAACGTCATAACAAGGCAATGGAGGACATTGCAGTCGGAAACGGCATGTACATCAAACCTCATAAAAAAGGTTTTGGTCTTTTTTTAGCCCCTGTAAAACCTCAAAGGAGCGCAACTTGATTTTACCTAATCGAGCACTAAGCAATGTAGAATTAATAGAGTTTGTTAGGCAATTAGAAGTACCATATTTCCGTGGAGTGTTCATGAGAAACAATCTTCCCAAGAAAGTTAATTTAAAAGAATGTGGTATAATTAATTTAGATGGAATAGAAGGTTTAGGCACGCATTGGACCTCTTACAAAAGTACGGTAGTAGCGCTATTTACTATGACAGCTACGGAAACCTGCGACCGCCAACAGAGTTGATAAGTTATTTGAATAGCGGGGGTAAATGTAAAATTCTTTATAACATTAACCAAGAACAATCGTACGGTACTGTGTTTTGCGGTCATTTATGCTTACAATTTCTAAGTAGTGCATAGAACTGCGTACGAAGTTGTTATGTCGTACACTTTTACTCTAACGGGAAACACTTCAGTTTTAACAAGCAATTTTAATCCGCCTATAAACTTGGATAATGATTCGGAGTACGTATTAGGATTAACAAATTTTGAGTCTTATAACACAATTCCAAACATAGAAAAAGGAATAAATAATAAATTTTATTATGGATCTAACGGAGAATTCATAGAAATACCTGAAGGTGCTTATGAGATTAGAGAAATTAATAAATATCTTCAAAAAGCTTTAGGTGATAAAAGATGGCCTGGTCGTATGGAACAAACACGAAGCGCTAGAAAGACGCCAGTGTATATAGAAATTACAGCTGACAATAATACACTTAAATGTAGTATTAAATGTAGTCTAGATGTGGATTTTACCAAAAAGGATTCAATTGGTTCTCTACTTGGTTTCAATCCGCGAAAATTGCTAGCATTTGTCACGCATCAAGCAGACTACGCGATCAACATTTGTAAAGTGAATGCAGTTTTAATCGATTGTAATATTTCAAGTGGATCCTATTTAAATAGTAAACCAGCCCATGTAATACACGAATTTTTTCCTCAAGTACCTACAGGTTTTAAAATTGTCGAGTGTCCACCTACGATTATATATCTACCAATCAGGTCACGTATAATAAATGAAATAATAGTTAAAGTGTTAGATCAAGATGGAAATTTAGTTAATTTCAGAGGAGAACTGCTAACTGTAAGGTTGCATTTAAAAAAAATCTGCAATAGCCATGGGTATTAAGTATAATGCACGCAACATGTCAAGAATTGATATAAATGCTGGAAATTTCAAAGCAATCGACACTCGATTGATTGTTTCAAGACCGCTAACAACACAAAACCGACAGTTTCTACAATCGTTAGGACTGCATTTAATTAAAAAGTAGAATGAATAGTGAAATACTGAACGTGCGTGAAAAAGTTTACTTCGACAATGCAATTGTTAATATTGAAAAAACATACTCATCAACCTTATGCTAACACATCTTTAAACAATAATGATGAAATTCGAATCCCTATACAACAACAAGATGTATACACCTTACCATCGAAGAGCATGCTATACATAGAAGGCAAATTAATTAGAACAGATGGAACGCCGTCTCAGACAGCAAAGTTTGTAAATAATGGGGTTTTGCTGCTTTTTGATAAAATTAGATATGATATTGGTGGTATTATTGTAGATCGTGTTCGGAATCCTGGATTAACATCTATAATGAAGGGATATGTTTCATATAATAGTAATCAAAGTAAACATTTACAAAACGCTGGGTGGTTTCCTATGGATGATTCGCAAATAGTTGATGCCAATGGGAATTTTAATGTTGCAATAAACCTTTCAATGGTTCTCGGATTATGTGAAGATTTTAAAAAAATTATTTTAAACCTCCGTCATGAGTTAGTCTTACTACGTTCTAGTTTTGATACTAATGCTATAATTAATCCTACACCCGATGAAGAAATAAAAGTTGTTTTAAACAAAGTTTTATGGAAAATGCCGCATGTAGCCGTTGATGATACTCAACGAATTAATTTCATAGAATGCGTTGCACAAAATCAGGATTTGCATATTCCGTTTAGAGGATGGGAGTTGCATGAATATCAACTTCTACTAGAAACGCAACGTCATACATGGAACATTAAAACAACAACACAATTAGAAAAACCAAGATTTGTGATTGTTGGTTTCCAAACCAACCGAAAAAATAGATACATGAGCAACTACAGTCGTTTTGATCATTGCTATTTAACCAACATGAAACTATATTTAAATTCAGAAATTTTCCCGTACGATAACTTAAATTTGAGGTTCGAGAATAAACAGACTGCGTTGTTATATGAGATGTATGCTCAGTTTCAGCAATCATACTACGAAAAAAAATGAGCCACTTTTTAATCCTGAAGATTTACGAAGTATTGCACCATTAGTAGTCATAGATTGTTCTAGACAAAACGAAGCGTTAAAATCTGGTACTGTAGATATTAGATTTAGTTTGAAACTAGCAGAAACGTTTTGCCAAATACATCTTGTCATTGCCTTATACTTCATGATAAGATAGTCAAATACAATCCACTCTCAAACAGCATAAGAATATTATAATTACTTTATTATTATTATTACTGTACCTTTACAAATTATGAAAAAACAATAAATCATTTAGCAATCACAGTCTATTTATTAATATTTTTACATGTTTTTACAATATCTTTTACATGTTTGAATTATTAGGTGATTTAGTAAACAGCCATAAACATTGACAATTTTAAATAAAAGTTTTGTTATACATTTCTCAAATAAACTAACTGGTATGTTAGTAACAAACTGGATTTTTTTAAACAGAACGGTTACTACTACTACTACTACTACTATTTTTCTCTACAATACATTTATACTAATATATAGTTCAAAACTCGGGCAGATTGAAAGGTATCCTATTTTTAGATACATCCAAAAAAACGAAAATCGGCGTACTTGTGCAGGTATAAACATAACACTGAAGTTTTATAACTAAAAAATATTATATGCTAATCTAGATAAAATAAATTGCATTCTTTATTTGAGCCAGTGGTTGAAGCTTTACAAGTCATTTCTGTATGTATAGTTATACCCCCAAGGTTTAGTATCAGTGGTTAAGGTACTAAGAATTCTTTTATCATCACTTGGATTAAGAACAATTTTGTTTTGTTTAATAGTACAGACATCATGTTTGACTGATCTAATTAAACATTACTGTTTCTGTACAGTCTGTTTATAAAACAAAGCATTCTTATAATCATCAAAAGAAATTTGCTTAATACTTGCTAAGGAAGATCCCTTTGACTTTTTTATTATCCTATCCTGAACTCTGTAAGTGTACATTTTAGATCTAAGTCCTACAAACTCTAGCATGATGTCACCATTGTTTTCATCCTTCATAATACCAGGAACTTTTTTATTTGATAATGGAATATGATATTTGTTATGAGGGTCGTAATCGGAAGTATCAAATCTATGAATATCTTGTTTGATATAAGAGTAAATATCTGCAACGCTAAACTCGTATATCAAACTATCCGTATCTGTGTACAGCAGCTTTGCTTTGTTAGCAAATTGCGATTTTATATAACTATAGTGAAATTCATATAAATAGGTTTTGAAATATCTAGAATAGAGAAACCTACATAAATGGGTTTGTTTAAGTAAACCTCTAATTTATTCATTTCTATTAAGACTAGATCTTTGTCTAACACAGTGCAACTATGAAAATTAGGCTTCGCTATGTAACTACGAGCTCCAAACCGTCCTTCCCATTTGGTCACTAATTTCACATCTTTCCTTTTCCGTACGTTTTCCATCATCTTTCCATAAACCGAATTTATCATATTTTATAAAAGCATATATCGAAACTGTTTTTGACTGTTGTCTTAATTTCGTATTCAAATCAATGTATTCTTTTAACCAAGGAGCTTGTTTAAACCGAAGAACCTTATGAATCTTTTCAGTTCTAAACCGTAGCTTAAATACATTTTTAAATTCTTGTAGTGAATAATATAGTTGAGTTTTGGATATAAAGTTGTAAGTAATTTCTTTAAGTTTGATTTATTAGAAGGTACTGGTGGTATCATATGTTCAGGCGCCAAAGGTAAGTCACTGTGAATTTCATGTAAAGATACTGGATAGTGTAAATCGCATTCAAAATATATCCTACATCAGAATCATCGGGAATATTAAGTATGTCTAAACGTGCTATATCTGGACTGGTACCATCTAAAATTCAAATTCTCCATATGGAAGATATTCAGACATTGCAGCCCCATATAGATTATTAACATCAAAATACATTAAATATTTAGAATCGAAATTTGGATCATAATCTGCATTCATATATTTGTTATTAGCTTTAGCATATCTATTCGAACATTGAGAAACACCGCCACGAATTCCCCGTTCTAAAAACATTATTTTTCAATATCAGTAAGCAGCTCGAGTTTAACGTTCGTCGTTTTAACATCGCATCTAGAGCTAAACCAGGAGCCGTAAAGTAGTGAAGCGGATCTAACTTATACGTGAACATACAAGTTTTTCTAAAGTTTTCAAATATATCAGTCAAGAGCAGTACATCTGTTTTTAAATATAGGTCTGAATAGTCCCTAGTGTTTTATATTAAATGTTTGCCGAACGTGTTTAGCATGATTGTAGTCTTCATCTGAGATTTCTTCATTGCGCAAAGGATTAAAGAATGCTGTTTTACAGGGTAAATCGGTTTCATTGAGCCTATCCCAAGAGTTAATGTAATCATAGGAAATATACCTTTACGCGTATGTAACTGAAACTCATTATCGGTGTTACAATTTTCCCTGGTGATGGATTTTTTATTATCATCTAAGTATGAAGCTAATTTTTCGATGCTAGATGCCATAAACCTGAATGAATCGATAAATCTAAAAGTAACTTTCGTACCATTTACATATTTTGTAAAAGATATGTATTTTTCCTTATTTATTGGTAGAATACTTACCAAACCTGAAAACCCTAACGCAATTTTTTTAATAATGAAATGCGAATCGTAGCCTGATAAGTTATGAAAAACTACCGGTATCATATAAAATTATGATAATTGATGTTGCAATCTTGATGAGCCGCTCCTCGAAATTCACCTGTAAAGTGGCAGTGATCGCGAACTCTAATATCATCTATACTAAAAGGTTTATTGCAAATGTGACAGTGAAGGGCAAATTTAAATGCTAACTTTTGTTCTTCTGTTAAAGAATTCATAGGTTTTGGGTTACAGAAAATTTTATTAGTCGTTTCTGAAATCAGTTTCAATTGAGCAACAAACCATTCTATACAATCCTTTCCGCGATACAATTGAAATTTGGAATATTTATTATCATACGAGCATTTCAAATAATACGCTACACTAAAGGGTATATGCCTTTGGTAAGAGACTGTGTTTAGTATTACCTCCGACTCATTGCATGGTTCTAATATACATTCGAGATCTGCATAAACTACAAATGATACTTTTTCTTGATAGTGGAAATGTTAAACGTTAGATACTTTTCGGATTCTTCGGGTAATCTTATTGAGCAAGTATTCTGTTTTCGCAATAATTCGAATGACGCTTAAGTAATGCTGCTGTACTAAAATTATTTAAACATCTATAACAAAAAATTTTCTATGTTCATGTGAAGACAACTGTTTTGCAAATAATTTTGACATATCCTTAATCCAAGTAAAATGAAAGTGATTCTCATTAGCATTTGTCGGACGAGAATATTGTAAGGAATCATTATTTAAAACTAACAGATTAATAGGTTCAATTTTTTTAAAATTTTCACTTAAACAAAATGGCAGTATTTTAGTATTTTCTATACAATATAGGTTAATTGCGAGATTGTTAAGCTTCTCAATTTTTTTTATGTCTTTTAAGTGATTGGAAACTGAATTGAATTGTAGCGTAATACTGTATCAAAATGTGGATAACTACATATTCTCTGACTATTTTGTTTAGCAAGATATAAAGCGGAAACCAAGCTCCAAAGAATGCAATGTTGATCGTTATTTATTACATTTACCACAGCTTTTTTTTTTTTTATAAAGTCCGGAACCGGTACAAACGTTGAACACCCTCCTTTAAGTGGATCATGATTGTTTATATTTACCTTCAAGTGTAAAACTTCTTGGATTGCCCAACCAGAATCTTTCTCGCAAAATTCTTCTAATCGCTTCGAAATCTTGTTCAATACGTTCTCCTTATACCACAGCTTGAGATTGGTATTTATATCGATGTGACGATTTGCAGTAGGAAACGTTTTCAAATCTATTTCACCAGTTGTAGACTTAACAAAGTTAGCTGCAAATATTATATTAACTTTCAACATTGACTTTTTTAAGCAAGCAACAATCTTGCGTTTAAAACTAGCGAACGCCTTGTCTAAGAACACTAGAGGATCTCTATAATTTAAATTGGTAATAAGTCCCGTAATTATTCGACTTCCAAAACATGATTGTACATCATGCCAAATCAAATTTTTCGAGTATGACCTCTAGAAAGCGTTGCATCAACACCTTTACCACGATATTCCAAAGAGCGTTTCAAGTGCCTCAATCGTACAAGGTAGCTTTTAAGATGTGCTAAATTAGATTCCAGCCTACTAGGATTTTCTTGTTTATTGTCTTCGTATACCTTATTTCTAATAGCAAGCTTCAATATACTAATATTTGCTTTGATAATTAAAATGTGTTTCGTTATTTCATTCACTGATTTAATTAGATTCACGCATTTTACAGTTAATCTCAAAGTTGCGCTACTAATCTCGGATACGGTTTCAGCATTCATGATTCTATAGAAAATCAAAATACACTACTTAATAATACAAGTATTTTCTCTATTTACTATTTATATAAAATATCATCTGACGTAAGCAAAACAACTGCAAAAATGGTTCATTCATCTGAGTTTACGGAAAACGCGCGAAATTAATCTAATTTAGGTTTTATTATGCGCCTTCTTGCAATTTCTGTTTTTTCAGTCAATGAATGTAATTCATTATTTCTGCTGAGCGGTACCTTTAAAAAAATTTCTTATACAGCAAAAAATCGCCTAAACACACAATTACCTATGTACGTGTCTATGACAAATAATTCGCTAGGCAAGCATTTTCAATATTTACATACTGAATGCAACTCTAAGCAAAACAACTGCAAAAGAATGCATTCAACATCATTTTCATTCCGTATGCGTTTACTACAAAAATGTTTTATACGACCTTTGATTTATTATGTGTACAGAAAATACATTATCATTACAGCGCTATTTTTTATGATTACATTGAAATATTTTTAAATAAAAACAAAGCAAATTTGAAAAAAAAAATGTCTCAGATTAAACCGTCTTGTTTAATAATTTACACGCACTCATGGTTTTTAAAAAACCCAGTATTAAAAAAACATTCTGCAGTTTTATTATATAACAGTACCTTTAAAGAATTTTCACACAAATTACCTATATATATATATGCATGTAATTGTGTCAGCGGTAATCTAAAAAACTTATTCTATAAATATTACTACTTAAAGGGATTTATTTGCATTGCATTATTATCTGAAGAAAAATATCATAATTTACACGCACTCATGGTTTTTTTTAAAAAACCCGTTATTAAGAAAAAACATTTTCCAGTACGTTGATAGTACTAAAGAATTTTTTCTTATTCAGCACAAATCCCTATATATGCATATAAAGTCAATTTTTGTTAATTTTTTATGAAAAATAAATTATGCTAGCAGTAATATAAAACGAAATTAATCTAATTTAGGTTTTATTATGCGCCTTTTTGCAATTTCTGTTTCAGTCAATGAATGTAATTCATTATTTCTGCTGTGCAGTACCTTTAAAAAAATTTCTTATACAGCATAAAATCGCATAAACACGCAATTACCTATATATTTGCATATAAATTATGTCAGCGGTAATCTAAACGAAATTAATCTAATTTAGGTTTTTATTATGTGCATTCATTTCAATTTCTTTTTTCAGACAATGAATCTAATTCATTATTTTCTGCTGAGCAGTACCTTTAAAAAAATTTCTTATACAGCTTAAATTATGTCAGCGGTAATCTAAAACGAAATTAATCTAATTTAGGGTTTTATTATGTGCATTCATTTCAATTTCTTTTCAGACAATGAAACTAATTCATTATTTCTGCTGAGGTATAATTATATTCGCTTACATACTGTTTTGTTAATTAGAATAGATTACAGAGCTGAATTTTTCAGAAAACGATGCAAATTTTTAATTTTTTCTAACAGATCAGTTTATTATTTAATATAAATACTTCAGGTAGATTTTACCAACAGTATTCAATCAGATCTCTTGTATAATTATTAGTTACTATTACTAGCAACTTTTAAAAATGAGTAACTTGTCATCAATCAAAATTGTAATAGTACCAACGTAAAAGTTCTAGAGCAATTTATATTACATTCTGACGAAGACGTGATTAAAAAGTTTTTGGTTGTTCTTTGCCTCAATTCAACACTGCTGCTATTTTGATAGTAACGTAATAGATATATCACGGTAAGTGCTTTTTCACATTTATACATGTGTTTTAAAACAGTACTAATTTATAAGTTACATTAGATCAAAAACCATTCTGGAAATTCTGAGGCTATCGTAGGATCGTTGACACACTCTGATCCTCTCAGAAACATCAGGTAGTATACAAAGAAAAGGTGAACCTACAATAATCTTTTATGTTATGCTTACAGATCAGGCAAAAACATGTCGACTATGAAAAGTTATGTACAGAATCTAATATGGCTGTTTGCTGTGAAGATGATAAATCTTACGAAGATGACACAGTAGAGTTGCTTAACGCATTTAAAAGCGTGGAGAGAAGCTACTGCGTCGTATAGATTTGGAACTAAAATAATAAAGCAAAAGAGAGGAACTAACAGCGAGGAGCAGCAGATACTTCAAGAACGGGAGTTAATAAATACTTTTCATTTATAAATAGTTAGATCAAAATATTCAACAATTTGTAAAATAAAAAAGTATTTTATAAAAGTTTCTCTTTTGAAACAAGACTTTCTCTAAACAAGGTAGTAAACTCAAAGTAAAACGCACATACATTAGAATCCACTTTAATTTGATACATCATTCTTTATACAATCGACTTAGATGTGTTATAATAATAAACCAATTTCTTAGAATAGTGACATATTATTCTGAAAATTCTATGTTGACAGTTAGACCGATTGATCCCTTACTAGTTATGTATACGTGTTTGTTCGAGCCAATACTTTCATTTAATTGTTTCACTCCATGTGCTTGAAGGTATTCAAAATATCTCAATGGCAATATACTCTTGAACTCTTCTGTTTCCACTAATACTCTTTCTCCATATTTTGTCTTGATTGTTTCCACTTTTAAAACTTCAAACCTCTTATTCACTACAATATCTTTTGAATTTACATAAGGTTTGCGATATGTGGTTTTATTAAGAGTATTAAAATCCATATTGCATTTCTTTGACTAATTAAATTAATATTAGGAGCAATCTCCTTATATAGCAGATTACCACCATCTGCGTACTTTGCCAACCCACTTTTCAACCTATCACAAGAGTGAACTCATTTTGAATTGAAACCGGCCCATGTGTATTTGCAGCCTCTAAACATAAATCAGAATCCACTTTAATTAAAACACAATTGACTTGAATGTGATATTTTGCATCCGTCATACTGTCTCGCTAGAAAACCAAATTCAAAACATCTACACACATTTTCTCTGCACTTACATTTTTCAACATACGTGTGTTTTGAAGTATGTATGTTCCATTGAAAGTAATATAAAGCCGATCCTAATTCAAAACGTGCCCACAAGTATTTTACATTGAAAGTATATAAGAATTCATGTTTTCACAACTATTTTACATTGAAATGTTTTCACAACTATTTTACATTGAAATTATATAGGGCCGATCCTAATTCAAAACGTGACAGACGTATTTTACACATGGAAAATACGTCTGTCGCGTTTTGAATTAGAACCGGCCTTATTTACCTACTCACAAACTACCATATCAAACACTCCCAATATTTAATCAAAACAAGTAAATTAGAAGAATGAGCCTCGAGCTACAATACGGCCAGCAGGTTTTTTAGTGAACTACACTTTTCCTGACAAAACTAAACAAAACATTCAAACAATCAAGCACGAAAAATAACCCTGTTATATAAAAAGAAACCGCAACTGTAAATCAACAAAGAAAACCCTCAAGAAAAATGCGTATGTTACTGAAAAACGGGAACGCTGTCAACGAAAGCAAGAAGATATATATATATATATATATATATATATATATATATATACAGGGTGAGTTTTTAGTGTGGCAACGGTCGATAACTCCGTTATTATAAAAGCTACGTCAACCAAATTTGGAGGCATATTAGGCATGCTTAAAGTGCACATTTTAAAAGTATTTGGAAGCATACAGGGTGTTTCATAATTCCAGGGCATATTAAACTTATATTTTTTTAAATGGAATACCCTATATATTATTACATTTTTGAAAAGCCCATAAAATGAGCTTTAATTTGATATCAAATTGTATCTGTCTATTCCTTTTAGTTTTTGAGATATTCAACTGTTTTTAGAAAAAATGACCCTGATTAGATACATTGCCACTGCACTAATACACAACCTATGTTAATTTTCAAGATGCAGAAAATTTTACCATATACCATAGTATATTTGTAAATATCACTTTTTTGAAATTTCTTTCCAGTATACAGGGTGTGTCAGGTTTCGCAAAATGCAATTTTAAAATTTTTTTTTAAATGGCACCCTACCAATTTTATTGCTACAATGGATAGTTCATTAAGTGTCCTTTCATTTTTGTTAAGCATTCCCTATACCTAAATCCATTACTTTCTGAGATATTTTTGATTTTCTTCAAATTTGATGAATGTTTTAATTTACATAACTATAAATAACTTACTATTGGAGAATATCATAAAACAATTAATACATTTTGATTAATAATCAACTACAGTTATCCAATAACAATTTTCACTAAAGATATAACAACCTACAATAATACGCTATCAACAGAATTCTGCCAGATCAACAATATGCATTTTATAGAAAATGTTCAAGCAGGAAATCAGGCAGGCTTTGAAAAAATAACTATTACATGTAAAGTGTCATTTAGGTTTATTAATTGTAGTGTGTTGTCATTTAACACATTATCAGTTCTGTTTTAAATGTAATCTTTGAAGGAGTTTTCAAAATGAATTTTACAGTGGAAGAACAAATAAATATGATTTGGGTATTGGGAGCAAGTTTAAAAAATTACCTACTTACATCAAGAATATACCAAGAGAGATATCCTGTTAAATGACAACACACTACAATTAATAAACCTAAATGACACTTTACATGTAATAGTTATTTTTTCAAAGCCTGCCTGATTTCCTGCTTGAACATTTTCTATAAAATGCATATTGTTGATCTGGCAGAATTCTGTTGATAGCGTATTATTGTAGGTTGTTATATCTTTAGTGAAAATTGTTATTGGATAACTGTAGTTGATTATTAATCAAAATGTATTAATTGTTTTATGATATTCTCCAATAGTAAGTTATTTATAGTTATGTAAATTAAAACATTCATCAAATTTGAAGAAAATCAAAAATATCTCAGAAAGTAATGGATTTAGGTATAGGGAATGCTTAACAAAAATGAAAGGACACTTAATGAACTATCCATTGTAGCAATAAAATTGGTAGCGTGCCATTTAAAATTTTTTTTTAAAATTGCATTTTGCGAAACCTGACACACCCTGTATACTGGGAAGAAATTTCAAAAAAATGATATTTACAAATATACTATGGTATATGGTAAAATTTTCTGCATCTTGAAAATTAACATAAGTTGTGTATTAGTGCAGTGGCAATGTATCTAATCAGAACCATTTTTTCTAAAAACAGTTGAATATCTCAAAAACTAAAAGGAATAGACAGATACAATTTGATATCAAATTAAAGCTCTTTTATGGGCTTTTCAAAATGTAATAATATATGGGTGTTCCATTTAAAAAAATATAAGTTTAATATGCCCTGGAATTATGAAACACCCTGTATGCTTCCAAATATTTTTAAAATGTGCACTTTAGGCATGCCTAATATGCCTCCAAATTTGGTTGACGTAGCTTTTATAATAACGGAGTTATCGACGGTTGCCACACTAAAAACTCACCCTGTATATATATATATATATATATATATATATATGTTTATCAATTTGCAAATGTAAATATATAAATATGTACTGTATATAATATCTTGTAAATAAATGAATTGGTATTGGTATTGGCTTTCACCCAGGAGGCTCGGGTTCGATTCCCGGTAGCGGAAGTTTTTTGGTTTTAATTTTCTTTATATTATTATGTATTTTAAAAGTTGTTGTTGTTGTACCATTTAGATCTAATGGATAATTCCTTCAATTTTATTTATTAACCATACCTATAATAAAATAAAAGTACTTGAAAACATATTTACAAATTAACTTGAGAAAGATGAGTAATAATGGATACGGCAGCGCTGAACTTGAAATAGTTTGTGTTTAATAAAGGTATAAAATTGCAATAGTAAAATTGCATAGAATATTAAAGATAATCAATCATTCTATATTTACAGAAATTAGTACACAAAACTTATACCATCGAACAGACAAATTCAATTATATAGTCATCAATTGAAATAAATCATTGAACATAAACTTTTAGTAAGTGTTTCACTAATACAAGCTTATATGCCTTAACGCAATTGCAATACAAACATAGGCAAAAAGTGTGACGCAACTTTGTTTTAGTTACCCAATTTTCTTTTCCAGACATCCTATACCTAGATCGACAGGGGATCGTCTACTGAGCAGAGCTATAAACTTAATTTTTTTACGAAAACGTCCCCTCGCTTAAAAGATAGAAAGATTTAAATTTCTAAAATTAGTATATTAAGAAAAATATGTTACAAGGGGTACGATTAACTATTGCAACAAAATGTAAAATCATGTACGATTCGCAGTAAACAAAACACAATAAATGTTATATTTTGTGTCTGACAAAGAGCGAACACGCAAATGTGTGCTGACCCCAACCGAAAGTGTTTTGACGCAATTTTCGTACTTTCTTGATACGTTTTATTTCATATTAAAACAACGTAATACCACATTATTGCAAAAAAAATGCTCCAATAATTTAATTCACGTTTGCTATACTTTTATAAATTCAAAACGTGTAGATAGGCAACTAACTATACACGTCCTTCATTAAATCCACGAGTTTGATTCTCTATATTCTTCTCTCTTATTTATACAAGTCCACCTGTTTATACTCTGGTTCCTTATCTTACATAAAACTTGATTACGCGTGCCTCTAGTGTGAAAGAAGTTTTCCTGGCATTGATATTGTGTTGGATTTTAAAAACAGTTCGCCGCATCAAATACAATTATGTGAGAAATGTAATTTAAAAATAATCAAGTATGGTGTTGTTGGAAGTTTTGTTGGGCGAAATAGAATACGTGCATTTTAGTAAAAATTATCGTTCACGTTTAACAACACAAGTTATATTTATCTTAATCGTTTCTTTTATCCTATGCGACACCTACAATTTTAGTGATCTTTCCATAAACAAATGTTCGTTTGATGTCTTAAACATAAAAACAACTACAAGTGAGATATGTCATGTAACCTGTGTAACCAAGCAGTTTCAATCCTACAATAACAGACGTAGCATGAAGTGAAGAACAAAGTTTGTTTACGTTTACATGCATGAGATTTATTTTATAATCATGAATCAAGCTGTTGTGATTTTTCGTTTTTATATAAACATTTTGTTTTATAGAAAAACTGCATTGAAGACTGAATCATTCGCAAAACACTATAGTTATGAAGGTTGTGCATTCGAAGAATATTCAGAGATGAAAATATGACAAACTTCAACTTGAACGACTGTGTAAAATCATCCGGAACGAATCGGTATTGAGTTTTTTTCTTTTTCTGACTAACTAGTTAGCACGGTAATCTGTCGTTTCTTTTTTGTTGTGGTAATTGGTGCGGACCATTTACGTTGCTTTTGTTGCTCTCTTCATTATCACCACGGTACACCGTAACATATTTTGGCGTACCCAACGCGAGGGCCCGATTTTTTTCCTTACTCGCCCCTTCGTCTCGGCATTATCTGTAGTTTTACCCGTTTTATTATTCGTTTTATCTGGTACAGGAACTTCTTTCGTAGTTTACCCCGGATTATCAGGTTTGGGTTTTTACTGATAATTTTAGTTCCTCAGTAGAGTATAGCATTTAGAAATGGCGACAAATTTATTCTGCCGTATTTTAGGGAAAAGTTCGTGTAATTAATTACGTTACGATATCAAGATTCAAGTATTTTAATTAAATTAATAAATAAATTCAAGTCTTGTTGGTATGCATCGTTGGCTGCTGTATGTTTAAGCAAATAATCGTATATATTTATTCTCTCTGCAGTTCTAGTTATTGTTGATATCTGTGTTCCTCATAACTGTGCAATGATGAGCGATCGGATCGTCATCTTGCCAAGTTGTTAACATGAGTGGGCAATTTTGTGAAGCTCGCAATTTGTTAATATCTTTGTGCTAAATTCAATCAAGCTATAGGTAGCTCTCTAAGACTTCTCAATGGTATGCTTTTGAATTTAATCTAGTTTTGTTTAAAAAAGTACTTTCAGCGCTAATTAATGGTGTTTAGGTATCAACAAACAGATGTTGTAGACATGGCGTCTCTAGTTGATTAGAAATGTATAGTATTCAAGCCGCAATTGTATATCTTGTAAAGCTATCAGATCTTGTAGCCCTTAGATCAAAAAGTAACTTGTTAAATTAACTTACTTAAGAAAAAGTTTTATGAAATGAAATCAATTTCTTACAATTATACTTGAATGTTATGATGCCTAATAGTAAATGCTTATGTGGAAAATATTTGTCTGAAAAGAAATTTACTTATTTGAAATAATAGAAACATTTTATTGAAATTCTTTTGTTATCTTTACTTATTCTACAGTTATGGAATTAGAGGTGAATCTTTAAATATAACCTTACTTATAAAAAAATAAAAGAATTATTATGGCATATTTTATGTATTGTTGCGATCCACTATTAGGCAACCCGTCAAACATACAAACGCCCGAGGCACATTATATTCTCAAGCATTCCAGAATTCTTCTAGAAATTACTAGATAATGAGTCATGTCTTTAATTTAGGGTATATATAAGGCCGCTTATGAATGTAAGAGTTAGTCCACATAAGAATGTCGTATATAAATTATATCGTGTATAGTGAATGTAGTTGAGCTTTTTGGAAGCTTAAGCGTATATATACATAAATGTTATATGAGCTAAACGTGTCTAATGTACATGCAGCTTGTAGTATACATAAATAGATAGAGCTTGGATTGAATAATAGTTGTGTTAGTGTTGTTAATGGACCTATGGTAAAGAAGTTAGTTTAAGAAGATATTAGTGCTTGTAAATTCATTAGTGTAATAGTGCTTCATTGTTAAGTGTACTGAAAACATCTATAAATAAGGCATATACCGTTAATTAGACTTGTGAACAGTGAGTAATAAAAACCTTTATTATTACTTGTTTTGAATTAAAGAAACGCGGTGGCAGTAGCCCGTTACAGTATATTATGTTATTTTTGGGTCACCGACAGTGATGTGAATGTATGTGTTAACTGTAATTTCCTTTTCAGGTGCGGTTTCTTTATTTGTGAACGGTAATCGTGAGCTTTAAGAACGTTTGAGATAGTTCTTACACTAAGGTTTCTACATCTTCCATTGTACGTAGTTCCATATAGTTGTTGTTATTCGATGTAGTGGCGCCTTCCTCTTCCTTTTTTATAGTTTTTCGAACCGTGTTCACAACAAACCTACGACTACTATTGTGCCCTCTGCAATGTTCATGCCCAAACTATGACGCGGTCACGCTTGTTCCACCTAAGCTAATAATCTTGTTCCATTCTTATTTATCAATTATTGATTAACTAGCACCTACAATGCGGGCCAGTTTTGTTTCACTTGCTCCTTTAGTTTAGATTTTTTGGTTAATAAATTTTTATTGCACTTTGGTTAATTAAAAGTTACACAGGCGCCCAACGTGAGGCTCGAGTTGTCTCATGCGTTATATGTGGTCGTCACATTAGTTGCTTTAATTGAATAATCTGATTTCAGTAGAAATTTTATTAGTCTGATTTTAATCGTCCGTTTTTTTATCTTTCGCTTATATCACCGTGGTCGCCGTATTGTTGCAGCTACAGTTGAGTATAAACATTTCTTTTATTGATGTTAACTTTCTCTAAAGAAATTAAGGTCGAAAGTGAGATTAATATATAGGGCATGATTTTTATTTTAGAAAGATGTGAATTTCAATTGGGAAACAAATGAAATTTTTTATAGTCTAGTAATTACCAGTAAATCGTGTAAATTTTGTTCTGTAGTTTAATCTTGAAAATGCTGAATAGTTTCAGGTTGTTTATTTGCATAAGGAAGAGCTAGAATATGAATGAAAAATATGTGGAATTGAAAACGGTAGACCGATTACTGAGAAAAAGAAAGTATTAGTATTAGCTTAAGAGTCTAAGGAGCCCAGAAGATAGATCGCTCTTTCAAGTTATAAAGTAAAAGTTTTAACGCAATGTGATGCTACTAGTTTTACAGTTAAGTCGATTAGAAATTTTCTCAGAGTTTGGAGGAAATCTATCTGATACAATGTTTAAAAGAGTACAGTCTAGATTAGCTCATCCTTCTGGTCGAGTGAAGCGTATGACTCTACCATCAACGAACTCGGAGGAGGCGGTTACATTCAAAATAAAGCTGTTGCTACTGCTCTTCTTTTGGAAGCAGAATTGTTTGAGAAAGTCCTGTTTAGACAGTTACGTATATGGCACCACCCTTACCTATTGGTTCTTGGAATATGAAATTCTCTGGAGATCCATAACAATTGTATTCATTTTTAGAGAGGATTCTTGTGTTAGTGAAGTTTCGAAGAGTAACCGAGACTGACCTTTTCAATACGGCGCTGGAATTTTTCACCGGCAGAGCTTTAATCTGGCCGACTTGTATAAAAATTCTGTGAGAGATTGGAATTCTTTAGTGAGTCGATTGAAAGAAGGTTTTTTCATCAGCACATGAATAAGATTCTATTTGGGAGATCATCAAGAATCGTTTTCAGAAAAAAAGATGTAGTTACATTTTTGCCTAAATGGAAAGTTTGTTTCTAGGTTGTCGAATACTTCGACTGAATTCACGAAAGTTGCGATTATTAAAAAAAGTTTATTACCTGATTTCATTTCGCAGTTAGCTTTGTTGAAAATTGAAGATATTCCGATTTTAATCAAGATGTGTAAGAAATTGGAGGAAGATGCTCATTTGAAGCAAAGTCAATTTTTGCTGCTTCATATAGTACTAACAAGCATCGTGGTAGTTTTAAGCTGCACGCCCGAAATAGATTTTCTTTTGGAAACACTTCAGTATCTAGAGACTGCGTTTGTAATATTGCGTCTCCGTTCAAAATTCAAGTTATTCGAGATAATAATACTTCATCTACTGTCGCTGATTCTTCTAGTTCTGTTAAACTTAATAAGGTCATACATTGAAATGGTTTTGCTGGTGGTCATACATTTACATTTTGTAGAGCACCCAATAGATGGTACTTCGGTCTCGTGTGCTATATGTTCAAATAAACTAATAACGGAGCAGGTGTGTAGTGGCCGACATACTGCTTCATTTCAGACGGTTAAACCAAAGACTGATTCATTGTTCGTGAAGAAATGTGGTGATAACCGTTCATATATTATGGTCAAGTTATTTGATGGATATGTTACTGGTCTGTTAAATTCGGGTTGTATCACCTCTGTTGATGGATCGTTAGCTATCCTATCAATTGTGGAATTGTAGTTAAATTGAAATGAAACATTGAGAGAAGCTTTCAGATATGTTGATTTGCCTATTCGTATTAGTGATGGGTTTCGCGTTCTCAACGCATTGGTCTTTTAGTAAAGCTTTTACAATATTTAATTTTGCCTGTTCATCGTATACGTTATTTATTAATCCTTTAACATTATTAATAAATATTTGCGGGTTTACTCTACTATCCCCATAAAATTTTATTTGCTGCTCTAAAGACACATTCCCTGTTACAAACCTTGGACCATCCCCCATTAAAGTCGCTACATTATGCTTAATCCTGGTCACTTCTCTCTCAACTCGACCTAACTGATCCTTACACGAGTCCGTTACCTCAGTCATTTTCGCATTAATTTCATCCTCACAGAAAATCCTTACATCAGTCCTTAATTGTCCCATTTCCAGATTTAAACTTCTAATATCACGCTCATTTTTATCAACCGTATTTTCAACTTCCCCCATGTTTAACGTCAAGCTATTTTTGAACTCTCAAAATTCTTTCGTCGAATTATCGATTTTCAGACTAATTTGATCAAACTTTTTGTTCGATTCCGCACTCATTTGTCTAATCTCCTCAAATTTTTTGTTCGATTTCCTACTGATCTGCTCCAATTTCCTGTTTGATTCTTCCCTACCTAATCTCATTTCCTCTAGCATTCTCATCCTTAATTCATTCCCAGCTTCTCATGATTCCGTCCCCAACTGATCCCTACTACCTCCAGCTTCCTCCATTTTCGAATTCTTATCACACAAGACACTATCGTCACTTCCAATTTCCACTCCTTGGCTCCTTAACCACTCCTTTCTCTGCATACGTTCAAATCACACTCACACACACTCACAATATTCTTAAATTTATACAAAACAAACTCTCTCTTTCCGATCGCCAGTTTCCTGGAGTAAAATCACTAAAATTTTACTTGGATTTTGAGCCTCACTTTTGGGTCGCCAAAATTATGCCGTGACACCTGGTCTTTAACGTTTAGTACTCTCTCAAAAACATTCGAGTCCTAACGTTGGGCCGTCGAAATTATGCTGTGGAACTCGGGTAAAATCTTCACCAACAAAAATATATTCGAAAATTTTAGCAAATTTGCAAATTCGAAGATAGAAGAATTTTTAAAAATTTAAATAAGTCGAAAAAAAAAAATTTCTTACCCGTTATCCTCTCTTCCTCGGTTGAATTGCCAATTTTCTGCACCTGCTTCCGGCTAGCTCATTTGGACCTCCTCTTGGGTATCTAGATTCACTCGCATATTCTCAATCGTACACACACACTCGCAATAAAACCACAAAATACACCCAACATACAATCTTTTATTATTACTATTTACAAATGAAATTCAATATTGTCCATATTTCATTGATCACGTTACACTTCAGGAAATCTTATTTAGTAATGTCCGGTATTTTATTTTTAAATCATCAAACACATAAATGTACCTGGAGTAAATGGGCCTTGAATAATACCTTCTCTAAAATACCTTCTTTATAATTTATTTTGTTTTTTATCTAAGTAAACTCTGGGGTAGGGTGAGCTCATAATAACCCAGCTAATTATGCATAATGTATGCCCTTCTACTTTGAAATACTCTTACAAAAAAATAAAAAAACAAAGCCATGTACTCTTCACAAAAATTTCACGTTCTGATGGAACGTTAAAAAGCTTTATAGACACCTTCAAATTTCTAGTTAAACACCATAATAAAGTTATTTACACGTATTATGTTCAATACGTAAATAATCCACACTACCTTGAAAATCACTCTCATACGTCACCCAATATTCACAGTTTATAAAAATCACAATTTCAAATCGTTACTTGGAAATTTCTAGGAGATCTCTGCTCTGTGGACGATGCCATGTATTTCTTCTATCTGATCTGCAAGCCGTTTCTAGCTGTTACTAGACGAACTCCATCTAAGCCGATCCGCCAACGCCGCCTCCACGGTGTAATCCAATTCCAAATCCAATTTATACATACGTATTTCACAATTATTGACTGTGATCTACGTTACTTAACGTTCCGACACGAGTTGGTTAAAAATTATAGGTGATACCTCAATTAAAAAAAATTTAATCTTGGCACCCTAACCGCGTACTAATTAAGAGGCTACCCCCATGCAATATAATTTAAATGATTTTATAATACTTACACTCGTGTAAACTTTCATACGTCGTTTGGAACGATCAAATTATTAAGGGCACGAAGTTAAAAGAGAAGAGAAGAGAGCCGTGCTATCTCTTAATATTATTTATACACTTAGGCTGCTACCTCCTGGCCGCATTTATCCAAAATCCCATGTTAACAACAACACATTCTTACAATTTTGCACTCAACCGATTTTTAATCTCGCGAATTTCAGCACTTCGTTGTTATATTTTCAGAAAACTACGCTACACTATGCTTGTATATGTCTCGGGTTCAACTAACTATATCGACCAATCGTGGACCTACTGACGTATTACAAATCTCGCTTATATAACCGTTGTCCTATGCTTATGCATTTTTTACGTCTCTTTCTAACCTTGCTTGAGTGGTCGAAAATCGATATTTCTGTTTGCTTGCTATCTACACCACGTGGACTTACTACGTGATTTAAATAACCCCTCGTTAGTATTTACCACGAACCCAGGCGACGGTTTACTCGATATACGTAGAATCTTCCTCTTTATCTACACAAATAATTGGAACTTGACATTTAAAATTGTGCAGGTGTTTAATTAACTGACGTTTTACCACAACACTTCCACGAGTTGGAGTTCGGCGTATTTCTACCCCACCGATATATTTGTTTGTTAGCAATGCTTTTCACCTTGGTAATATTGGGTTTTTACACGATTTTATGCATATTATACATCAATAATCGTTCAATTAAATCCAATTAAATTAATAAATTACTGGCCTTGGCTTCTACCATTTAATTTCTTTTGCAAAGCTACTTAAATTTCATTAATTATTTGTAAAATTTGATTACTACCTGATACTTAAAAATGAATTAACAAATATAAATTTCGCGCGTAAATTCTGTTTGTTCCTTTATACAGGGTGTTTTGAAATTGTTTCTTTTATATTTATTTTTAATCTTTTAAAACCACTATAAAATATATATATATATATATATATATATATATATATATATATATATACTGCCACCAAAAATTGACGGCAAAACGTCTAGCAAATAAATCAAGCCACAGAACAAAAATACAGGCAAAAATATAAATATAAAATAAGTATAAATGTAAGTATATAAATAAACTTAAAATAAATATATAAATAAATTAATAAATATCTAAATAAGTAAATGCATGCAACAGTGCATAAATTAACAAAAGCATCGCCCAAATTATCAGTTGCACTCGCATAAGCGTTATGATGGCTAGGGCCGTTACGCACAAAAACATGCTTGTTAAATTATTTCAAAATTTCCTTATTAATACAAGCCAATGCTTATGCGTGTACAGTCGCCACAATTTTAATCCTACCTCGTATATAAATTTCCCAAGCATCCGAAGATCTGGTCGTCTTCTTACGTCTATTGGTATCTTACTGCTAAGGGGGGATGATGCACTGTTAAAGTTCAGGTGGGTATGCACTAAACGTTCTAGGGGGGATCACAATCACTGTCACTTTTAAGTCCTGGGGGGATGCGCGGTTTCACTTTATTTTATTTTCTTTATTTATTTGTTGATTTAATTTAATTAGGGTTTACTGATTTATTTTGTTGTTATTTATTTGTTTTAGTTTATTTACGATTCCGATTTTTTCACGCGTATAAGGTGGGACAGCGATTGTCTTAGTGGTGTGGGGTTTGTTGTGCATATTAGATTTTGGTTATTGATTTTTGCTTTTGTTTTTGCTTTCCTTTTTTTAATTTTTCTTTTTAATTTTATACAGGTTTTTGTTATATCATGCTCATATCCGTTTCTCATGCCAAGTCAAAATCAAAAATTTTCAATCTTTTCCTACCCCCTCCGATTTACGCGCGGTTATCAACGTTTAATCTCGGGACCCTTCCCGAAAATTCTTTGAACACTGTCCAGAACGCCTTCTGGTTAGCCACTTCCTTGACTTCCTCTTTGGTAATTTCATTTCAGCTAACCGTCGATTTGCCACCTCGAGTGGGCAGTCGAAGAGCACGTGCTCTGAGCTTTCTGCGCCCTCACCGCATTCGCAGTGGTCGTTGTCGGTTAAACCGAATCTTTGTAAATACGCTTTCAGGGCGCAGTGTCTTGTTATCAGTTGCATCATTTTATGATCGAGTTTCACTTCGATTTTATCTCTAGCTTCTATGCTCAGTATGATTTCTGGGTCAACCTGCCCGCGGAAGCGTTGTTCCATTTCTCTTCCCATTGTCAGAGAGACTTTTCGCGCAGCTTTCATTTAACTATAGACCTCGGTATCGACGAATGTGATATCCAAAAGTCGCCCGTCGCGGCTTCTTTAGCTAATTCAACAGCCCTATCGTTTTTTACGTTACCATCGTGCAACCCAACAGAACTTTATGTAACGGGCATTTTTACAGCCTAATCTTTTTACGCCTTTTTCCCAATTCGTAATTACATTTTTGCAACTACTAGGTCTATATTGTGTGCAATTTAACTCGCGGGTATTACTTTTAAAATATGGTTTAATTGAAGATTGGTTTTCATTAATAAATACATTGCAATGAATGAATTTTAAATAGAATTATTCGTAACTTGTTTTCCAACTTAGTGAAAATTACAAACCGCTTGGAATTAATGATAAATTGCTATTCGTATAAATGTTGTTCCTTATGTGGATATACGAGTCTAAATATAAACAGATAAGAAGTGTAGTTCTGATTACCTTTGAAAGAGGTATGTTTTTGTATGTAACGTGTTAGATTGACAAGAAGTGCGGTTGTAATAACAACGAGTTGTTATGAACAGATGCGTAGTCGGTTTTTGTTCTTGGTTCCGGTATATTAAGTACTTTGAGTGATACGCGTTGCTTTGCTGATTGTGTCTTTAGTTGTTTTCGTGTAAAATAAAGGTTTACGGAACATTGACTTAGTGATTACGCGTTGCACGACAAATTGTTTTTGTTGTTTTTCTGTTAGAAATAAAAGTTGTAGAACTTGGAAAACCCGACCGCACGTGGTTGTTTTTACGGAAGATTGATTTAGTGATACCGTCGTTTTACTAATTGTGTTTTTGTGGATTTGTCTTGCTATATTTGAACTGTGTGCGATCTAGTTTTCGTGGCTTCCTTTTCTTAGTAGTGCATACTTTGGTTTATTCAAACACAGTTTTAAAACTTGAGTGTTTCTAAAAATGGTGATACATTTGTAGCAGGTTTAGTAGAAAAAAAAAGAGGTTGCTTCTTATGAACAGGTATCTCATTCGATTGTAAAGACAGTTGGTACTGTAGTTCCTAAATTTTCTAACCCCAACGAATTTAAAATAGATCTTTGTTTGCGCGAATTTGGTTATGCAAAAGCATTAGCTTTTCCTTTGTTACCATAGGTAGCAAGTAAAACGCTTCACGTTACTGTTAGTTTAATGCATTACGTCGTGCCTTGAAGGCCCGTGACTCTAAATTTTTATTACTATTTTTCTTTACAATTTGTGTTACAAAATCTTTCAAAATTATTGTCTCAGGAAATAGAATTAACAAGAGATTTATCGATGTTACGTAGTTCCACCAGCATGATAATGTCTGCTGCTAACACCAGTGAAATACGTAGGCGTGATTAGTGTAAAGTGTGAGAAATTCCATCCACATCGTCACAGTCAAGGGTGCAGTGCTTCGTTAGTGCAGGACATCGGGAATCCCACATTCAATTGCGAGAAAACGTTGCTGAAGGACTGTTTGTAAGTTGAACTATTTCTACTTGTTTTTACTTTAAATACCTGTCCGTTACTTTGCCATACCGTTGGCGTTCTGATACCTTTTACCATAGACTTGCATGCTATTTTAAATAAAAGAAAAAAAAAGAAAAATCAATACTACTGGACTACTCATATTAATTGTGTTTACCTATTTATATTTTGTTAAAATTTTGTCTGCTTTATGTCTAATTGGTGTGTGAGGAAACGTTTCCGCTACTCCCCAATATTACCTCACTTTGTACTAAAGATTTGTTATATTGCTTTTAACGTTGTTATATTATATAGATTATCCCAACAGTTTTTTTTATTCTACAAAGTACTGAACAATTTATACTTGATCCGTATGCTATGCTTTTTCTTTGTTTCAGGTTTGCAGGACTAATTTGTTTTTTCAGGTTTACTATTCTAATTTTTCTATTGCAGGTACTGTTACTAATTCCTTACAGCCGCGTCCCTTATAGGTTGGTCTGCTTTCTACAACCCCCCTACTCTCCGATTGAGCCCGGTCCTTTCTTTGTTTTTCTTTGTGTTACGTACGGCCACGAGCCAACGTAGCATAAATCTGACGAACCAACGTGGCTGCCCCGATAATAACGTCACATAGATTTTTGGCGCCCAACGTGGGACCTCGATTTTTTTTATTTGGAGGGCTTGATTTTTTTTGATTTGCTCTCGATTTTTTTTATTTTTGCTCATGACTTTTTTTTAAATTTTTTCTTATGACCTTGATGTTTTTTGGCATCGATTTTTTTGTTTTGGTGTATCGGCTCCTAATTATTTTTCTTTCTTTTTCCTTCTCGTTTGAACTGAATTTTGTTTAGTATTTAGTTATTTCGTTAATTTAGTTTCTCTATCGAACGAGCCTAAGAATTCGTTTTGTGTCTTTAAATATTTGGGTGTTGTTTGTCGATTCTGTAATAATGGGTGACTTTTGGAGATTGAAAGTGGATCGATTACATGAAGCTGAACTCAAATATGAAGTCGGTTCTCGTGGGTTCGATACAAAAGTACCTGTGTTAGCAATTTACGCAGTGATTGCGATAGATTATACCGTCACATTAAACGTTCTTCCACTTCACCTAGGGTACCACTCGTTTCTACGGCTACTATTAATCCGACTACTACTGACACTGAGGATGATCTTACTTCTGCTGAATCTTCTGATGAATTACCTATACCTATATCTATTTCTAAATCAATTGCTACGTCTGGTTATGGACAGCTGGTGTCTAAATGGGACTTAAAATTTTCGGGTGATGACCGTATGTCTTTGAATGCATTTCTATTACGCGTGGACGAATTATGCTCGGCACGCAACGTTTCTGCTTCTCAACTATTTTCTTCGGCATCAGACTTACTTTCGGGAAAAGCTCTAATTTTATTCAGAGCGCATAGAAAATTCCTAACTAATTGGCAAGATGTAATTCGACTATTAAGGGAAGAATTTCAACCCGTTAATTACAACGAAAAATTGTTAGGAAATAAAGCAACGTACTATGGGTCCCTCAGAGTCTATTGGTGTATATTTAGCTACGATGGAAAATTTATTTGCTCGTCTAACAATCTCCCTCTCTGAGCTACAGAAACTCGACATTATTTTACCAAATCTTACCCCTTTCTACCAAACCAACTTAGCTTTGCTTGATCTGAATACTATTACGGAACTTTTGCGTGTGGGTCGCAGACTAGAACAGCGCAAAATACAAGCCGATAATTTCAAGTCTCCTCTTGCTCTGAACTTTTCTCAACCCCTAGAGCCTGACTTAGCTTATACAGGTTCTGTGGTCCGCAGCAAACTTACTTCTGCTTATGTCCCTCCCCGTTCTGGTGTTACTACTTCGAAAACACTTACACCTGGTGCAAGTGATGCTCCTAAAAATATTTCTAATTCTTCCGTTACTTGCTGGAACTGTGGCCAACGAGGACACAAGTCTCCTTCCTGTACTAAACCTCAGATACTTCATTGCTATGGTTGTGGTAAACCTAATGTTACCCGTACCAATTGTACGAGTTGTAATAAGAATTTAAACTACCGATCGAGTCGCTAAGCCGAGAAACCGACCCGATTCCTTCTACAGTTGTCTCGGTACCTATTATTTCCTCAGAAAATCCTTTCTCTTGTCTTGATGACCGATCTAAATATGTTTTGGATTTTATTTTAGCTAGTTCTCGTGAGGACGACAGACCTTATCTTACTGTTACTATTTTCGACATCGAATTTAAGAGTTTGCTTAATTCTGGCGCTTCTCGTACTATTATTGGTGGTCCGGGTTGGGATAATCTCTATTCTCCTTCTTTGCCATTGTCCCAAACGGAAATCCACAGCTGTACGGTAGCCAATGGTCAAGCTTGTGACATTCTCGGGTCACTTACTTTACCCTTGTCGGTCGAAAATAAAACTATCCTTCTTGACGTCCTAGTTGTTCCTTCTATTTCTCAGTCTCTGATCTTAGGCATTGACTTCTGGAAATCTATGGGTGTTGTCCCGGATTTTCGAACGGGTCAATGGACTTTCGGTTCTTCTTCTACTGTCTCGATCAGTCAGATCAATGCTCTTTCCGATCTATCGAACATACAACAATCCGAATTGTCTCGTATAGTCCAACAGATGTTTCCTAAAGATAATACTTTACCTTTGGACTGTACTAATCTCATTGAACATCAGATCCGTACTACATCTAGTCCTATCAAGCAACGATATTATCCCATGTCCCCTACGGTACTTCGACATGTCAATCAAGCTCTGAATGAGATGCTAGAAAGTGGTGTTGTAGAACCATCTAATAGCGCTTGGTCTAGCCCTATTGTTATGGTGCCTAAGAAAGATGGCACATATCGTTTCTGCATCGATTTTAGAAAGGTCAATAAGGTTACAGAAAAAGATGCCTATCCCCTTCCTTACATTTCTACGATTCTAGACCGTCTTAGAGACGCAAAATTCTTAACTAGTTTGGACATTCGCTCTGCTTATTGGCAAATACCTCCTTTTCTAATTCTAAGGCGATTACTGCATTTACGGTGCCTTGTAGAGGTTTATACCAGTTTACTAAAATGCCATTTGGTCTTCATAATTCTCCAGCGACATTTCAACGACTTATAGATCGTGTGCTTGGTGCTGATCCCGAACCTTTCTGTTTCGCATACGTAGATGATGTGATCATTGCTACTCCTACTTTCGAACAACATTTGGTGGTACTACAGAAAGTACTTTTTCGTTTAAATTCTGCAGGTCTTACTCTTAGCAGAGATAAATGCATTATATGCCGACCGGAACTCCGTTATCTGGGATACGTAGTGAATCGTCATGGACTCCAGATCGACCCAGAAAAAGTTTCGGCCATTCTTAATCTTCCTCCTCCTACTACTGTAACTGAAGTACGACGCATAGTTGGTATGTGTTCGTGGTATCGTCGCTTTATCCCAAATTTTTCTGCTCTTACTGCGCCGATTACTGCTTTGACTAAGAAAAATTTTAAATTTAATTGGTCTTCGGAATGTCAGCAGGCGTTTAAGCTGCTGAAAGAACACTTGGTAACGGCTCCAGTGATGAGTTGTCCTGACTTTTCTTTGCCCTTTACTATACAGACTGATGCCTCCGATTTTGGTCAGGGTGCTGTGCTGACTCAACAACAGGGTGATGACGAAAAAGTCATCAGCTACATTAGCTGTTCTCTGAAAAAGGCGGAACGCAACTATAGCGCCACCGAAAAAGAATGTCTTGGTGTTATCTGGGCAATTGAGAAATTTCGTCCCTATATCGAGGGTTCTCACTTTACTGTGGTCACCGATCACCACTCGCTTATATGGCTGAATAATCTACAAAGCCCCAACAGTCGTTTAGCTTGTTGGTGTGTGCGACTTCAACAACATAACTTCACCATCGTACATCGTAAAGGTAAAGAAAACATCGTCCCCGATGCCTTATCTCGCTCAGTACCTAAAATTGACTTAATTGATGACTTTTCTAAATCTTCTATTACTCTGCCAATTTTGGATCCTTGGTATCTTAAGCTACGGACTCGTGTTAATTCCAATCCTAAACTATACAGTAACTGGAATGTGGAAAACGAATTACTATATAAACATGTAAAATCTAAACAGTCTTTGCTCCAACCTCCTCAAGACGATTGAAGTTAGTAGTTCCCAGCGAACAACGGAATAGGGTTCTACACGAAAATCATGATCTACCTACTTCAGGTCACCCTGGTGTCCACAAAACGGTCTCTAAAATTTCCACGCGTTACTATTGGCCTAAACTTAGAGCCGCTGTTGCTCGATACGTCCGTCGTTGTAAAATTTGCTCTGCACACAAGGTCGAACAAAAGAAACCTCCTGGCTTTATGTCTCCCCGTGCTACTGCCACTCGTCCTTGGCAAGTCTTATGTACTGATATTGTCGGACCTCTTCCTAGATCCTCTAAAGGTTATTCTTTCATTTTAGTTGTTGCCGATTGTTTTACAAAATATGCTTGTTTCTTCCCTCTGCGTGCGTCTACGGCCACTGCTGTTGCTCGAACCATTGAGGAAAATATTTTCCTGGTGTATGGTACTCCTCAGTATCTAATTGCGGACAATGGTGTGCAATTTCGTAGTAATATTTTCACTAAACTCTGTGATTCTTATCGAACAAAAATTCTGTTTAATGCTCGCTATCATCCTCAGGCGAATCCGGCCGAACGTATTAATAGAGTCCTAAAAACTATGATTTCTTCTTACGTTTCTGATAATCAACGTCGGTGGGACGTTAATTTAGCAAAAATTGGTGGTGCTATTCGAACGCTTAAACATGAGGTTATTGGTTACTCCCAGTATTTTGCTCTATATGGTCGTGAGCATGTTCTCTACGGCGATCATTTTGGAAAACCTCTTGATCCTGATGATGTTTTTATGGATCCCGAACGTCCTATTCCTCTTACTGACTTAGTCAAATCTGAGTCACTTCGTGAAGAAATTTCGAAACGTCTTTCCTTAGCATACAAGAAAAATGCTAAACACTACGATCTTCGTCGTCGTCCCTTAACTTTATCTCCTGGCGATCGCGTGTGGAAACGCAATTATGTTCTTTCGCATGCTACTCGCTACTTCAATGCTAAACTTGCTCCCAAATATGTGGGTCCCTTTACTATTAGAACTAAACTTTCTCCTTGGACCTATATCTTAGTGGATGATTCTGGTAACGATCTGGGTACTTGGCATATTAAGGACCTCAAACCCGATAAAACTTTAGACCCTCCAGACATTGATCCTAAACTTCCAGATCCTAATGGGCTCCCTACGGCTGATTCTATTTTGACCCCTACGTGTCGCTATCCCTAATGAGTTGTAATTTTTTTTTGGCTTATTGGTCTTGTGTTTTCTCTGATAAGCTTGTGTCCGAAAACACTGGCGCCCATTTCGTATGCCTATTTATATTTTGTAGCTAGCCCATCCCGTGACTTTTTCTGCTGGCTAGTTCTACCATTTGTTCACTATTTGACTATTGTAGTCGCTTTCTACATCCATTCCCTGAGGTAGGCTTCAGATCTATTTTTTTTTCCTTTAGGAATTTTGACTTGGTCGCTTTTGTAGGTCTGTTAGCCATACTCTGCTTGAGTAATCGTTTCATACGAATCTGTGTTACCTCAGTTGGAAGTATTTTAGATTGTGTACTAGTTTGCCTCTACCCTTTACTTTGTCTTGGTTCTTTCTTTGCTGCACACTTGAAGATGGCAGTTGAGTCGTCTAGTTGGTTTGCTACGAGTTTTCTTCCTTGTTTTTTTTCTTTCCTCTTGGTTTCTTCGCGGGAAGCCAAAACTTTTCTTTGAGGTGGAGAACAGAAATGTCCCTTTGGGAGACATCCGTCTTTTGACGATTCTGACAGTAGCTAAGAACTTTAATCCTCATTGGGTGTATACTCGATGCTTTCTTTACTTGTTCTGTCGTGGTTGGTTGCGATAGATGACTTTGTCTTCTTTTAGAAAAATGTTCCTTTTCTTATGTTGGTTTTGGTCCTTCGAACCGGATAAAAATAATTTTTTTTTGTTTGGTTCCGTGGCTGTCGTTTTTTCTCTTTTACCCCGACGTCTCTATTTTGCTAGGGGGGAATCTGTAACGGGCATTTTTACAGCCTAACCTTTTTACGCCTTTTTCCCAATTTGTAATTACATTTTTGCAACTACTAGGTCTATATTGTGTACAATTTAACTCGCGGGTATTACTTTGAAAAGATGGTTTAATTGAAGATTGGTTTTCATTAATAAATACATTGCAATGAATGAATTTTAAATAGAATTATTTGTAACTTGTTTTCCAACTTAGTGAAAATTACAAACCGCTGGGAATTAATGATAAATTGCTATTCGTATAAATGTTGTTCCTTATGTGGATACACGAGTCTAAATATAAACAGATAAGAAGTGTAGTTCTGATTACCTTTGAAAGAGGTATGTTTTTGTATGTAACGTGTTGGATTGACAAGAAGTGCGGTTGTAATAACAACGAGTTGTTATGAACAGATGCGTAGTCGGTTTTTGTTCTTGGTTCCGGTATATTAAGTACTTTGAGTGATACGCGTTGCTTTGCTGATTGTGTCTTTAGTTGTTTTTCGTGTAAAATAAAAGGTTTACGGAACATTGACTTAGTGATTACGCATTGCACGACAAATTGTTTTTGTTGCTTTTCTGTTAGAAATAAAAGTTGTAGAACTTGGAAAACCCGACCGCACGTGGTTGTTTTTACGGAAGATTGATTTAGTGATACCGTCGTTTTACTAATTGTGTTTTTGTGGATTTGTCTTGCTATATTTGAACTGTGTGCGATCTAGTTTTCGTGGCCTCCTTTTCTTATCAGAGTAGTGCATACTTTGGTTTATTCAAACACAGTTTTAAAACTTGAGTGTTTCTAAAAAATGGTGATACATTTGTAGCAGGTTTAGTAGAAAAAAAAGAGGTTGCTTCTTATGAACAGGTATCTCATTCACTTGTAAAGACAGTTGGTACTGTAGTTCCTGAATTTTCTAACCCCAACGAATCTAAAATAGATCTTTGTTTGCGCGAATTTGGTTATGCAAAAGCATTAGCTTTTCCTTTGTTACCATAGGTAGCAAATAAAACGCTTCACGTTACTGTTAGTTTAATGCATTACGTCGTGCCTTGAAGGCCCGTGACTCTAAATTTTTATTACTATTTTCTTTACAATTTGTGTTACAAAATCTTTCAAAATTATTGTCTCAGGAAATAGAATTAACAAGAGATTTATCGATGTTACGTAGTTCCACCAGCATGATAATGTCTGCTGCTAACACCAGTGAAATACGTAGGCGTGATTAGTGTAAAGTGTGAGAAATTCCATCCACACCCTCACAGTCAAGGGTGCAGTGCTTTGTTAGTGCAGGACATCGGGAATCCCACATTCAATTGCGAGGAAGCGTTGCTGAAGGACTGTTTGTAAGTTGAACTATTTCCTACTTGTTTTACTTTAAATACCTGTCCGTTGCTTTGCCATACCGTTGGCGTTCTGATACCTTTACCATAGACTTGCATGCTATTTTAAATAAAAGAAAAAAAAGAAAAATCAATACTACTGGACTACTCATATTAATTGTGTTTACCTATTTATATTTTGTTAAAATTTTGTCTGCTTTATGTCTAATTGGTGTGTGAGGAAACGTTTCTGCTACTCCCCAATATTACCTCACTTTGTACTAAAGATTTGTTATATTGCTTTTAACGTTGTTATATTATATAGATTATCCCAACAGTTTTTTTTCTACAAAGTACTGAACAATTTATACTTGATCCGTATGCTATGCTTTTTCTTTGTTTCAGGTTTGCAGGACTAATTTGTTTTTTTCAGGTTTACTATTCTAATTTTTCTATTGCAGGTACTGTTACTAATTCCTTACAGCCGCGTCCCTTATAGGTTGGTCTGCTTTCTACAACCCCCCTACTCTCCGATTGAGCCCGGTCCTTTCTTTGTTTTTCTTAGTGTTACGTTCGGCCACGAGCCAACGTAGTATAAATCTGACGAACCAACGTCGCTGCCCCGATAATAACGTCACATTTAAACGTCGAAACTCGAGCGCCGTATGCGCTATCCTCCAGACGACCGCTTGGAGGTCTGTTGAGGTGTTCATGTTTGTTAAAGTCGCCATCGCCGATTTACTATCACTGATTATTTAATTTAATTTAATTTTAATTTAATTTTATTTCCCAAAACAGCTTATTTGGTATGGCGCCTAACATTTTAAACCATACGGTTCTATGCCCTATTGTACATATGCTATATTTGATGTTTTGCTGTTAGTTTTATTTTAACTTAACCTATTTTATCTACTTAACTGCTACATACTATTGAAACACCTTACTAGACCCCGACCTTCGGCAACCTGATGTTGGAGTAAGATCAAAATGATTCAGTATTGCTGTGTTTGCGCGTGTGTGTGTGTGATGATGTGCGAGTGTGTGTGTGTGTGTATGTGTGCGTGTGTGCATGTGTGTGTGTGTGCGTGCGTACATGTGTGTAATAGCTTAGGTTAGTCCACACAACCACAATGTGAGTTCGGAGTACTTAGTACTCACCTTGCGTGTTATGCGCAATTTCCCTTTACTAGATGCTTGGCTCTGTGTGCGTTTATGTGTGCGAGTGTGTGTGAGTGTGTGCATGTGTGTGTTGGTGTGTGTGTGTGTGTGTGCTTAGATGTGAGTATATATTAATATGTTAATATTTTAGTTTTCATACTTGTATTATTTGATCAAGTTATTGGTTGTTTGTTATTGTAATTTGTTAGGAAGTATTCGTCCCTAATCTGGCTAAATTTTATTTTCCCTTCCAACCAGAAATATTTTGTATCACTGGTTGTATCTTGCCTTTCTTGTAGGTGGTCCATCCCGGATTCCGGAAGAAGATGTTGCCATATCTTCCGGCCTTGGTTAGACTCGTAAATAGGGGATGTTTTGTTATCCACTTGAATGTTGTAATCTGGTGGGTTATATTCTTCTTCTGAGTTGCCGTATGTATTCGTCATGAGCCTTTTTGGTAATAATTTGTGTAGCATTATTTAGGTGAGCGGTCATTTCCGGATCTCGTAGCAATTGGTATGTTGTTTTGTCCCTTATACTGTTTCGTAATCCCTGTAGTTCTTGTTGCAGTCCAGGACACTCCCTCAGTAGATGTTCCGGGTCTTCTTCTGCTCCGCATGCGCATGTATTGTTTTCTACAAAGTTCATCCTATGTCTATATGTGGGGTATGGTCCGTGTCCCGTTAGGAAGTGTATTAGTCCGTCTGAGGGTTTAATGTGCGTCATGTCTAGTCTTTCTTGTACATTTGGTAACAGTGCATAAGTTCGTCTTCCGGTTGTAGCATTATTCCAACGTAGTTGCCATTCTTGTATTATTGCTGCATTTATGTCTCGTTTTGTGTGCGTTTCCCGACCTAATATTTTCCTGATTTTTGTTTGGTCTTCTCTTTTTAGCCAGTATATTGCGGCCCTTTTTTTAATTTGCAGGTCTAGAGGAATCGTTCCTAGTACGACTGCCAGTGACTCCAAAGCCGTAGTTCGGTACGCTCCTGTCAGTCGTATTAGGATCGCCCTTTGGGTTTGGTTCATTTTGTTTCTTGGCCTTACCAGATTGAGTCTGTGGGCCCAGCAGCTAGCAGTGTATGCCATTATTGTTGTTAATATGGCATTTAAGTAAAGGTGTACCCATTTCAAGGGTAGTCGGTATTTGTTCTGTGCTATATTTACAGTTGTGAACATGGCAGTTTTCGCCTTCGCACACGCTGTTAAAATGTGTTGCCAAAATTTTGTTTTTCATCATTGTTGACTCCCAAGTAGGTGTTTGTTTGCGTTCTTCTAACTAGTGTCCCTTGTGTGTGAAATCGCGGTCCCACTGTCAGTGTCTCTTTCAACAATGTGTAGGTTACTTTGTGTTTGGATGTCTGTAATTTGTTATCCTCGCACCATTCGTCTACGAGCGTCATGCAGTGTTTCGATTTTCGTTGGAGTTCCGAGCGAGATCGTCCCCCGACAACAGCAATAATATCGTCTGCATATGCATACGCAGCCAACACTTCCTCTGCTCCTCCGAGAATCTCAAGCAGTTCCTCAGCTACTATGTTCCAGAACATGGGTCCGCTGACAGATCCTTGTGGGCATCCTTTCGTTAATAGTTTTGGTGCTTTCCCGGTAGTTCCTTGTAGTGTCGTGTACCTGTCTTGGCAGTATTGTTTTATTGTCATGTAAATGTTGCTTGGGCAGTGTTGTAGTCTTGTCAAGAGTGATGGCCACCAGAGGTTGTCAAATGCTCCGCTAATGTCTATGGATATTGTGACAACATATTTGTCATTGCTGGTTTGTACTGTATTAAGAGTTTCATTTATGGCATCCTCTGTAGATTTTCCCGTCCTAAAACCATATTGGTTGGGGTGCTCACCAGTTTCTGTCATGTGTTGTTGTAGTCTTTTGCAAATCAGTCGTTTCTGTATCTTGCTTAAGTTGTTTAGGAGGCAGATTGGTCTGTATGCTGAGGGGTTGGCGATTTCCTTGGCCTTTCCCTTTTCAATTATTATTGTTAAGGATTGTTTCCAAATGTTTGGTACCTTTTTCTGCTGCAAACATTCGTTCATTAATGAGGTAAGTGGTTTTATAAATTTTTGTTCGTAAAACTTGTAAAGTCTCGTTGTGTATTCCATCCGGTCCGGGTATTTTCTTTTTCTTGCCTTTCATCAGTGCATCCAGTACTTCGTTTTCTGTAAATTCTTCTGCTTGTTTGTTTGTTGAGTATCTGGTGGTTGATTGTTCTCGTTTTTGTTTTTGTGCCTCTGTTTCGTTGTATTGGTTGTCATCTGGTAAAAGCGTTTCTAGAAGGGTATTTGCCGTGTCGTTCCAGTTTGTGGTCTGTGTGTTGTGGTTTGTATTTACGGTGGAGAACATTGGTGGTGGTCTAATCTTTGATCTAGCGATCTTATAAGGTATTCCCCAGGGATCCGTGTCCAGGTGATCTACTAAAAATTTTTTCCAAGTTTCTTCTTTGTGCTTTAGTAATGTTTGTGTGTATTGTTCTTTTACATCTCTATATGATTCAAGGTTGTGAAATTTTTCCTGCTCTGTGACCGATCACTGATTATATAATACTCGTCTTTGCTCGGATGGTTTATTACGTAATGGATAGCCTCTCTAGCTTGGCTACCAATTTGCATTGGAATATAGTGCTCCAGTTCGCGAGTTTGGTGTGAAACCGAAACACTTCCCTTTCCTGCTTAAACACGACAAACGCCGCGTCTACTTGTCCGTCATCCATACGTGAACGGTCCGTGTAAATGCTGATAGCCGTCGAGTCCCCATCATCTTCGACAAACTCGATTCCTCTAATATCGGCCGGGTGCCCCAACTTTGATACAACGATCTTTCTCTCTATCTCCATATTAACAAGATTAAGATCTTCGATAATTTCCTTATATTTATTAATCTCCTATTTCTAATCTCCCTAACGACATATTCGATGGGGAGAGCCTTATTGATCACCAGGACCGCCTCCGTGGAGGTGGTCCTGTACGCCCTGGCCGCTTTTATTGCGGTTATGCGGTGTACACTCGTCAATTGACGCATCTCCCGGACTTTACAACCTTCCGCCAATACAGAAGCTGCGTACAGCATTGCCGGCTCCATTGCTTCGGCATAAATCGTCCTCAGCGATTCGCCCATGAAACCCCAGTTTATTTTCGCCGACGCCATCATTTTGTTTGATGTTCTGCTGCCTTTACTTTTAACGTACTGCAGGTGAGGTTTCCAATTTAACTTATCATCAATCTTTACTCTGAGATATGTAATTGCTTCCTTAAACGGTATTTTTTTGTCATCCTAGCTCTAGTTTAGGTGGTCACTGTTCCGGGTTTTTTCCGAAATAAAGCACCTCTGACTTCCTCGTGTTAAATTTTAATTTTACCGCCTGCGACCATTCGTGTAGTTTGTTAAACGCCTCGTTTGGTTTTGTGCGCATATCCATTAACAATCGCGATCTGACAATTAAAAGCGTATCATCCGCAAACCCAACGATTGAGCATCCTATGGGCAACTTGACCCTAAAGATGCTTTCATACAACAACTCGCATAATGTGGGACCAGAGCATGACCCCTGCGGACATCCCCTTTCCACCTTGCGCGATAAAACTTCACCCGGAATTTCAACCTGTGCCAGTTGCCTGAGAAATAGCTCTTGACCAAAGACATGTTCCTTTGAATTTGTGAGGGTTGTTTGTGTTTAGTTTGGTTAGGTTTACTGTCCATAGTCGGTTTTTTGTATGAGTCTGTCCATTAACATTTTGTGGGTTGGGCAATCTTTATGGTTAGAATCGCACTTTTTGTTACGTTTTAAGCATGGTATGCAAACTGAGTGTTGTCCGTGCTTGGGGCAGTCTGCCCTTTTGTGCTTGGAGTATTCTTCCCCACAGGCGGTGTTAAATATAGAATCGCGCATATATTAATTGTCAAAATAGCGTTCCAGCTAATACCGCTCAACTTTATTTGTGTACCCATATCTGTCTACTCTCTAGCGATAATGTTAATAACGCAAGCGGTGTTAAATATCAAATCGCGCATATCTTAACTATCAAAATAGCGTTTTCGTTAATACCGCTTTACGTTATTTGTGTATCCATATCTCTCTATATAGTATAAAAAGAAATGTAACTAAGATTTGCATCTAATGTCAGGTTATATATTTTTACATAACCTCATTTATAGTTTTAGTTTAGAAATATTTGCTAAATCGATATTATGATACAAGTTTATAAGCGAGCCTTTAAAGCACGTGCAACGTGTTTGAGGGCACGACGCGAAGCGGACTCTTAAACTTTGCAAGTGCTTTAAAGGCTCATATAAACGAGTATCATACGCTATTTTTAATATACCTGCATCAAAACTTTAAAAACAAATAAATGTATAATTTGAAATTTTATTTAGAATTTAATATTTGAATAAATAATCAATACCGAGATCAATACTTTATTGACTTTGAAGTAATTAAGTGAGTATGACATTTATATAAAATTTGACCAATAAATAAGCAGAATTTTGATGTTGTTGCTTAGCAACCTTTAAAGCACTAGTGCGATAAAGATCGTTTTACGCACGCTAACTAGTTCTTCAAATTGGTATTATGGTGCGTGCAGATATATTAAAAAATTATTTTTTATGCATTTCATCGATAATTTAGCTATAAAATAATTCCTGGAATAATTAATAATCTTAACCTTTCTGACAAAACAAAAGCAATTGCTTATACGCCTGAAGTTAGATATACTACACGGTCTGATCAGGTGCTATTCATATTATAATCATAGATCATTTAAGTCAAGCCTACGTCGGTTCAGGCAACGACGAAATTAGGACTTTTTATCCGAATAAAATGGCGGCTGCGAATTTCGTAAGAATGTTGAAAAAAGTTTAACATTTTTGCGAATTTCGCCAGTTAAATGTCACTTTTGTTAGGTTAAGTCGCTCTATAGTTCTTTTAGTGTTTTATATTGTTTGTTACATTTTTTCTCACATCTGTTTTAGTAAAAATGGATGTCAGTATTATTATGAATACATAATAGAACTCAGCAAATTGTACTTAGTTTATAAGGTAGTTTTAAATAGAAAGAGGCATTTTAGACGTTTCGGCGTGAAAAAGATTTTCAAAAAAAGAAAACAGCAAGGAAACAATCACAATCTTGTGGCAGAAATGAGATTGGTAGATAAAGAGAAATACTTTAATTACTTTCGTATGAACAAAGAAAGTCGGTTTATATTTCATATAACCTAAACCTACATAAATATTATTGATTCTCCATTTTGTCCATGTTAGGATAGAGCTTAGTTTTGAGTGTCAATTGCCAATTCCAACAAATTAAATAATTAATATTATTTAAAATAAACGAAGTTGACAAATATTTTTGACAAGGTTGTGAATATATGACATATATTTTGCCAACTTTGGGAAAATTAGATGTAATATCCCTAAATATTCGTGATTTAACTTCGTTGTTTGTAAGACGTTTAAAAATCTGTATTATTATATTTTGCGAATTCGGAAAAAAATATTCGCATTCGTTGTATGAACTTACCTTATGTCGTCGAATGCGGAAATTAGATCCGATCGAGTAGTACAATCCACTTGTTTAATGAATTGACTTGAGATGCTGTATCGGTTCGAAAACTGGTTTATGTCGCCAAACTGAAGCGGATTAACACGATCGGATAGTTTCGATCGGATAGAAGCGCCGAGATAAATGCAGTCATTGTCATTTGATTATTGAGACTAAAAAGTACAAAAGAATGGAAAGTTAAAAATTTTTTTTATTAGTTATTTCATATTTGCATACCTAGACCGCGAAATTACTTACAATAGCCCGGGAGAAAGTTTATCGCCGAGACCGCGGCAAAATAATCTCAAGACTGCCTTGAGCTCGCTAAAAAATATGCCTCCCATTTGCACAAAATTTTTTCTGCAACTGATGAAACTAAGTTGTCATTTAGGTGTTATATTAACTATTTACCTCATGTATAAACAACTTTCATACACCTTCATATTTGCATCCATCCCAATATAAATTTATGTTACTAGGCAAGTGCCTGTTGGACATACCGATGTTAAATAGAAAAACTCCAACACATTAAATCTAAAGGACCAATAGAAAACAATAGAATATGTCCAGTGTGGTTACTATTCTATCTTTTCCTAAAACCTAATGATAACGGTCTTTTGCACCTGTATTGGTTGTTGGGTGGTAACAGAGGAATCACGGGGATGTGGTATGATGTAAATTCTTGTTACCAAGCAAAACTAAGAATAGTAAGGACCGGTCGTTAAATTGTCAATCACCAATAAATTTAATTCGCGGAATAACTGATTGGCGTTCTTTGTTTATTTAATATAGTAATTATAATCTGTCGCTGTTTAGTTCTAATAAAAAACGCAACACATCACGAATTAAAGGATTTTAATTTTAATGAGTGATTTATATTGGCAGTGTTATAGTTTTGTTGCTAACGTTGCGTTGCAGATCTGTACAATAACCGTAAGTATTTACAATTTATTTAAAATTATATTTAGGAAGTATTTTGTAACTTGTAGGTATAGTATTAGTTATTTATGTATTTAGAGCAAAAAGTGATGCATTATTGCGCGAAAGCGACGTTTAACGCGCGACGCGCAGCGGAGCGCGTTAAATCGCTTGAGCGCAATAATGCCACTTTGTGCTCGAAATACATACAAAATTTTAACTACAATCGCTTAAAAATTGAAATTTTTGAAATTCAATGATTTTGTTAATGCAATAAACAGTGACAATTCGTTTTAAAAGTCAAACATTTGACATTTACCACATTAGAAGTAGGCTTATATCTACAGGTTGCTATTGACGACGCGCGTTTTGTAATTTTTCTCGCTCGCCGAGCGCTAAAGTGAATGTCCTCAATAAACGTCAACTTTTCGTTGACAAATCCAAGCGAAAAGACCTTCTTTATGTAGCGATTGTAGATAAACATATTTTATCTACAATCACTACACAAAGAAGGCTTTGCGCTTTAATTTGACAACAAAAGTTGACGTTTGTTGAGGACATTTACCTTGTCGCTCTCGAGCGGGAAAAACTAGAAAACGCTTGTCGTCAATAGCAACCTGTAGATATAAGCCTGCTTACTGATGTGGTAAATCTGAACAATCGAATTACCACGAAGTTTAAAAGAATGTGATTTTCATAAAAGTATTTATGTCTTGTATTTTTTATTTTAAATTAATTTTACAGTATGTTTAGTAAGTTTGGTATGTAATTATACCTTGTTTTAAGTTTTTTCTAATATACTTACGCTCATGAGCATTCGAGTAGTTTCGGTAAAATGGCTGCTAAGTTTTGGCTGCTAACTTCACACCGATTTTTGGCTTTCTTAGATATTAATAATTACAATACTCATATAGTATTTCGTTTCGGTAAACAACCATTCCAATTTAACCAGAACCAGGACTGTTTTTAGGATCTAAGTTCTAGTTGCAAATCCAGACATAAAGAAAATGGAGACTTCGGTGGAGACCAACAGTATTGAAAAATTATTGGAGCAAATGGATCTTTGTTTAAATATTCCCAAATATGTTCAAGATTTATTAATTTATACCGGTTTCGACAATTATCATTCTTTAGCAACGTTTACTGTAGATGATTTTATAAAGTTGGAACAATTTGCAAAAGATGATCTAACGAATCTATTGAATGATGAGGAAAAAGTATCTTTTTTGGGCTCTATGCTAGAAATACCCAGTTATTTAAAATAGTTGACGGTCATACAAGGCTAGTAATTATTCTAGTAAACGCTTGTAAATTACATGTTAAAACAATAAATGAAAAGATCGTTGTCGGTGAAAAGCGAAAAAGAAGTCCGAAAAGGGCAAGAGAAAGATCGTCCAGAGCATCGTCTACAAGCCCATCTCATAATACATCTTTTTTACAGTATGGTGAACAAAATAAAAGTATCTCATCTGAGTCACCTAATACAAAGGAAAATGATGAGCAAGTTATTCGACACATAAACCGTATTGTGAAATCAAATCAAATTAAATTTTTAAATACTTTGTAACAATTTCGATTTTCTGTTATTCAAATACACAAGTTTTGTTTGATACACCTAATCAATAAATGTTAAATTTCTATTGGAACCTTTTATTATAAAATTCATACATAGTACGCCCTCTACATTAGAATAGCAAAAGTACACTTCAAGTGAACTTCTAGTTGTTTGTATCTTGTTTCAATATCATCCTTCCCCGCACATACTAGTATAATTAAGGTTGCCTTGTGGAACAAGCCATTTTTAATATCAGATGTAGTCCGTAGACACGTATTTTTCGGGGCTTGCAAGTTTTTAATCAAACATGCCGCCCGAGCAATTATTTAAGTGGAGTCAACATGTTCCATAAGTTAGTTTTGGTAATAGCATCGACCTAAAATGGTTGCGGATATATTTTTACGGTAAGAAAGTATTGCACAAGCTTAGCCCTAATTTTTATTCTTTCGTTTCATTTCAGCGCAAGTTCTTGAAGTTCTTGAAGTTCTTCAAGTTTTTATTCATTTTTTAGTTTAGCGTTTTAAGGATTAAACTACCTATCATTAAATATGGAGATAATTATAATTCCCAATTTTAAAATATTAAAGTCAAGTTACAAGTAAAGAAGTTATGGAAATTTAAGTATTGTAAAGAATCCAATCGTTAATCGTAAAACATACACTAAAGTGAGAAGCAGTTTCAATTGTTACTAGGCAGGAATGTAAAAACCCGCACATGTTATTGGTTAATATGAAGGTTAAATCCGGACCCCTGTGTCAGCTACGCTCAACTATAAGAGTAAGAACGCAGATATAGCAGATGGTTAGCGGTGAGTCATCCTCCATTTTTATTCTTATATTTTTTTCAAGAAACTTTCAATTAAAATGCTCAGATAAATTTTCGAAGAAGTTATACCTAAGTTTGTTTAAAATTAATTCTCAAAATTTTGCTAAAGTTCATAGTTCAATTAATTTGTTTCATTAAAAAATTTAGTTTAAAAATTTAGTATTTGAATAAGGCATAATTGATCTTAACATTTTTAAGATCTTTGTATAATATTATGTTTGAAGTTACAAAGTTGTATTAAAGGGTTTGCTTTATCGAACATGAGATATGATAAGAATTGTTTGCCGAATTATAATGTACAACACATGGTGATAATACTCCTGATGTATAATTCAATGTCGACAATAAGTACTTTTATTTGACCTTTGATTTTATTAAAAATTGTTATTAAGAATGTGTAACCATAACCTTTACTTTTGAATATGTAAATATTTTTGTGAACTGGAAAGGATCCTATTCAAGTAACATGAAGTCATTGTAACGTAAAGTAAAAGTAACATATTTCTTACAGAAAATTAAAATAATTTATGCATTTAATAAAACAATATTCCAAGAATGCTTAGATATTAATATTAAATAGTGAAAACGGAACTGTTTCGAAAGTCTCCGTATAAATAAGTTGTATAAACAATGTATATATAAATATTTTTTTAAAAAACAAAATTAATAGAAAAAATTTTAAGTTGTCTCAAAATTTTCTTTCTTTGAAGTCAACAGTGCTTGTCCTACAGAAGCAAACTGTTTATAATTTAGAAGCTTTAGTACTGAAGGAAGGTATTATTAGTGTTAAAGTTAAAAGTTTTTCTTGAAGGTATAAGTTTGATTAGTGATTTACATATAATTATTTTTGTGATAAAGTGACTAGGTTCTCATGAAGCCCTAATTGGAAAATGTTTAGGTTTGATTAAATTTTCAGATAGCACGAGATCGTCGTTCCTATTCCAGGTTGCAGAGACCACAGTAAGTATTTTTGTATATGTTGCTTGTCGTAAATTTTTTTCTCTTTCGAAGATTTCCGTATCTGATCTTCGAATAATTTCTTATAAAACACTCATTAAGATACGGTGGCGTCCAATAAAATTCCTTTTGTTTTTTTTTCGTATACCATCCTTCGACCCTAGCTCATAACTCTGCCCTAAGTTGAAGAAACTTAGCTGGCTGGATGAACTCTTTAGAGGGATCCTTTTTTCTCAAAGCCATTCAACATCCTTTTACCCTGGGCTTGACCATCAAACAGGAACCCCTCGTAATCTATCGAGGCTCTGCCGCCTGTATGGTAGAGCAGACGTATTTAATAGAACGCTCGAATGTTACATAAATGACGCCCAAAACGTGGGGCTAGAATACATAAATAGCGCTCACGACGTGGCGCTCGAATACATTTTGATGATTCAAACATTTATAGCAACTCAAACGACAAGCCTCGATTTAGTTTTTTCAATTACTGACACTGCAACATAAAAAAATTTTTTTAGTGGTTAGTGAAGAAGAATATTTAGCGGAACGAGAGTGCTGTTTTTCATTTTTGACTATAGTGTTAGGAATTTAGCGATTGAAAAGTTTTCTTTTAAATTTTTGAAATGGCAGATACTTTACAGATAGTTTATTTGCACAAAGAAGAGTTGGAATACGAGTTAAACATTAGAGGTATAGAAAGTAGTAGGTCTATAGTAGAGAAAAGAAAAATTTTAGGTAGACTTTTGGCTAAGGAAGTGAAAGAACCTGGTTGTTTAATTAATCTTCTTGGGTATACAGCAACATTTTTAGAAGAACGTAAAGAGATCGATTCCTCGCTTGAATCCATAAAAAATATTTTGTCCGAATTTGATGGTAATGTTGCCGATTCTATTTTTAAAAGGGTACAATCTAGACTGTTTCATCTCGTCGGTCGAGTAAAGAGAATTAAACTTCCTACAGAAAATGTAGAGGAAGCAGTATTGCTTAAAAATGAAACGTTAGCTACAATTTTTATTCTTGAAGCAGACTTATATGAGAAAGTTAATAGAGCTAGTAGCTCAGTTGATCGTAAAGATGTAACTATCGAATCTCCCTCAGTTGTTGGTACACCTATTCCCACAGTTACATATCTTACCCCCTCTATACCTATAAGTTTTTGGACTGTGAAATTTTCAGGTGATTCAAAACACGAGCTTCTGTATGGGCAGAAGGTTGTAAAATCGGGGAGATGCGGCAATTGACGAGCGTACAACGCATAACCGCGGTAAAAGCGGCGAGGGCGTACAAGATCACCTCCACGGAGGCGGTCCTGGTGATCAGTAAGACTCTCCTATCGAATATGTCGTTAGGGAGATTAGAGATAGGAGACTTATAGATATAGGGAAAGGGCGCGAAATTATCGAAGATATTAATCTCGGTAATAGGGACGTTGCAAGAAAGATCGTGGTGTCAGAGTTGTGGCACACACGGGCAGAGACGATTATTATCAGCGCTCACGGCATTAACTAACATGAACACCTCGACAGACCTCCAGGCGGACGTCTGGAAAATAACGCATACAGCGCTCGAGTTTCGACGTTTAAAGTTCTGTAGGGTTAGGTCGCACAATGGTAACGTAGGAAATGATAGGGCTGACGAATTAGCTAAAGAGGCGACGGGCGACTTTCGGATATCATATTCGTCGATACCGAGGTCTTTAATTAAAAGAAAGCTGCGCGAAAAATCAATTCGACAATGGGAAGAGAGGTGGAACAACGCTGCCACGGGCAGGTTGACCCACAAATTCATACCGAGCATAGAGGTAAGATCGAGGTTAAGCTCGATCACAAAATGGTGCAGTTGATAACAGGGCACGGCGCCCTGAAGGCGTATTTACAAAGGTTCGGTCTAACCAACAGCGACCGCTGCGAATGCGGTGAGGGCGCGGAAAGCGCAGAGCACGTGATCTTCGACTGCCCGCTTGAGGCGGGAAATCGAGGGTTGGCTGATAGCAAACTAGCTATCCTAGGTCTGGCATGGCCAAAGAGCCTAGAGGAAGTCGGGGAAGTGATTAACCAGAAGGCGTTCTGGACAGCCTTAAAAGAATTCTCGGGAAGGGTCGCGAGATTAGACCATGACAACCGCGTGTAAAATTCGGTGGGGTTGGTGGGAAGATTGGAAAACTTTATATTGACTTAGCGTGAGTAAGGATACGAGCATAGATATAACCAAAACCTGATATAAAAATAATAATAATAATAAAAAAAAAAAAACATGATAATTATACCCAAATGTCCAATATGCACGAAAAACCCCTGCACCATTAATACAGTCACTGCTTATCTTCATAATTATGTGCGAAAAATCGGGAAATCGGGAATAAATAATAACAAATAAACAATAACAAATAAATCAGGAACACTTATTAAATTAAATCAATAAAATAAACAAAGATAATAAAATAGAGTGAAACCGCGCATCCCTCCCGGGACTTGAAAGTGAAGTGATAGTGATAGTGATTGTGATCCCCCCCAGAACTTTTAGTGCATACCCACCAGGACTTTAGCAGTGCACCCTATCTTCCCCTTAGAAGTAAGTTACAGTTAGATGTAGGCAGACGACCAGATCTTCAGATGCTGGAGAATTTTTCATCGAGGTAAGACTTAAATTGTGGCGGCTGTACTCGCACAAGCATTGATTTACATTAATTAGTAGTTTTTGAAATAATTTAACAAGCACGTTTTGTGCGTAATGGCGCTAGCCGACATAATGCTTGTGCGAGTGCACCTGATAAATAAGTTGATGCTTTTACTATTTTGTGCACTGCTATATGCTTAACGCTTATTAGACATTTATTTATATATTTATATAATTATATTTATTTATATTTTATATTTACACTTTATATTTATTAGCATGTATTGTAGTATTTTGTGGCATATTTGTTTTGTTTGACGTTCTGTCGCCATTTTGGTTGCAGTATATATTTGGGAAGGAAGAGTAGAATAGTGAAGATTGTAATCATAATATAAATCAGTTAGGGAATGATAGGGAAAGCTAGGGATGGATTTAAATTAGTTAGCTAGATTTGGATAGTTTTAAGACGACCCTTCAGGTCGCACTGGTAAGCAGAGCCGGCGTCTGCTATCCGGTATTACGGATCCCCCCCCCCTCTCATTTTTGCTTGTGTCTTGTTGATCGGATACACTCCAAAGTCAGCGCTAGGGATATCATTATTTACAACCCTGTTTTTAATTTTGTTTCAGTTTGTCAGATTTTTAGGTTTGTTAGATTGTTAGAGTTTGTTAGGTTTGTTAGATTTTAGGTTTGTTAGGTTTTTATTTAGAATTTTATTTAGGGTGGATTAATTATGAAGTTAGAATTAATTAGAAGCACGATTATTTTTCGCGTTTAAACCCAATGTAGTACCTCCGGGTGGAAAATTGGGGACGTGGCCGCAAGTATAGCGGCCCTTATTCAAATTATAATGATTCAAAACACGTGTATCAATTTTTAGATCGAGGAAAAGAACTAGCAGATTCTCGAGCTGTATCCGAAGCTGAATTATATCGTGGATCATCTGAATTATTTGTTGGAGATGGTTTGATCTGGCATAGAGGTATCCGTAATTCAGTGAAAGATTGGAATTCTTTAGTCAAACGATTAAAGGAAGATTTCTTACCCGCTCATTCAGAAGATGACATATGGGATTTGATAAAAGCACGCCATCAAAAAAAGTCTGAATCAGTTGTTTTGTTTATTGCCCATATGGAAAATTTATTTAGTAGACTACCACAACGCCCTGCTGAGGTCACAAAGGTTAGAATAGTTAGAAAAAATTTGTTGCCCGAATTCATTTCATATCTTGCTTTGTCAGAGATAGATGATATGGCGACTCTGGCCAAACTCTGTAAAAAGCTAGAAGAAGCTGATCATTTAAAACAAAAATCTGTTTCGGTTTCGACAAGTTATTCGTACAGGTCTAGGGACAATCATCGATCAAGTTTTCATAATGCTTCTTCAGTATGTTTTAAAAATCTCTGCAAACCTGATAGTCAAGTTGAAAGAAATTTAGCACAATTCCCTCAAGCAGAAATGTTAAAGAGTAATGATTCAGTACCGGTCTCGAGTCGTCCTAGAATAGTAAAGAAGAATAATGGGTGTTGGAACTGTTCGCGATATGACCATACATTTCAGTTTTGTAGAGCTCCCAAGAAAATTTTTTGTTATAAATGTGAATATAGAGGAGTAACTTCAGTTTTCTGTAAATCGTGCTCAAACAAACGAGTAACGTGGCAAATGCATAGTAGACAACCTGCCGTTCCAGTTCAAAAGACTTCAGTAATGCTGTGTAAGGAAGATAATTTTTTTTTGTAAAGAGGAGTGGTCAAGTTGGCAAACATAGTCAAGAATTTTTGTCGAACTACTGTCAAGCCAAAGACAGATGCTTTATTTGAAGAGAAATTAGGTGATAATCGTCCATATATTCTAGTAAAATTATTAGATAACGAAATTACTGGTCTTCTAGATTCGGGTTGTACAACTTCAGTAGTTGGTTCTTTAGCTATACCGTTAATTGAGAAATTAAAATTAAAGATTTTTCGTACAGAAAAAAAGGGAGTATCCTCAGCCGATGGTTCGTTGAAGGCAGTTTTAGGTTCAGTTGATTTACCAATTTGTATAGGAAAAGAATGTCGTATTCTCAACGCCTTAGTTGTCCCATCGTTACCACATGCTTTTATTTTTGGCAGTGATTTTGCAAAATTGTTTGAGTTAATTGCCGACTTTAAAAATAATTCGTGGAGTATACAAAGTAATTCTGGAGAACATGTTTCGTATGTAGGGCAGTCCTCAGTGCCTTTGAATCATAGTAATAGTTTACTTAATGTTGACGATTTGTCGGAGGTTCAGCAGGAGCAAGTGGATGCAGTCGTGAATTCATATAAAGAAATTAGTAGTGAAGATAGATTAGGACGCACGGATAAAATTATGATGGATATAAACACAAATGATGCTCAACCTTTTCGGAAAAGACCATATGTTATGTCACCTTATATAAATAAGATATTTAATGAAGAATTAGATGGAGATGATTTATTTAAAAGTCGTAGAGCCGTGTCAAAGTCCATGGAATTCACCAGTGCTTTTAGTTAAAAAGAAAAACAGTAAAGAGTATAGGTTTTGCTTTGATGGGCGAGCGTTAAATGACGTTACCGTACATGATAGCTACCCACTTCAAAATATTGATCGCGTGTTGAACCTTCTGCGTAACGCAAACTATATTTCTAGCATAGATTTACGTAAAGCGTTTTGGCAAATTCCCCTTTCGGAGTCTTCAAAAGACAAGACGGCATTCAGTGTTATTTCGCGAGGGCAGTATAGGTTTACAGTAATGCCATTTGATCTTCGAAATTCTGCACAAACTCAACAACGTTTAGTTGATGCTATCTTTGGACCTAAATATGAACCCTTCGTATTTTGTTATTTAGGTGACATAATCCTATGCTCGCCATCTTTTGAAGAGCACATTAAGTTACTGGGTGAAGTTGAAAATCGTTTACAAGACGCTGGTCTAACTGTTAATTTAGAAAAGTGCGAATTTTTCAAGAAAACATTAAAATTTCTTGGTTATATTAGGGGATCAAATTCTCTACGTACCGACCCTGATAAAATTTCGGCAATGGTTAACTTCCCACGTCCTAAAACTACAACGGAAGTTAAGCGTTTTATAGGTATGTGTAGTTGGTACCGTCGTTTTATCAAGAATTTTTCGTCATTAGTTTCTCCCATCAACGATTTACTTAAAAAGAAGAAGAAAGGTCAAGCTATTGTCTGGACACCCGCAGCGGAGTCTTTATTTGCTCAGATTAAGCAAGTTTTAGTTTTGGCCCCTTTGCTTTCTCAACCGAATTTTGCCGTTCCGTTTATTGTAGAGTGCGATGCGAGTGACACGGGACTTGGTGCTGTATTAATACAAAATATAGATGGAGAAGAACATGTTGTTTCGTATGCAAGCAAAACACTTAACCGTACCGAAAGAAACTATTCGGTGACCGAAAAGGAATGCCTTGCCGTAATATTTGCGATAGAAAAGTTTCGTCCGTGGGTGGAAGGAACTAAATTTACAATGGTGACAGACCATTATTCCTTATTATGGTTGAATAACATCCAAAACCCAACAGGAAAATTGGCTAGGTGGGTTGTTCGGTTGCGACAACATACGTTTGATTTGGTGCATCGTAAAGGCAAATTTAATGTGGTACCTGACTGCCTTAGTCGAGCGTCCGTAGTAGAGAACGACTCAATAAATCTGGTGGAAATCAAATTAGAAGAGTTAGATCCTTGATATATTTCATTGAGAGAAAAGATTTTGTCTTCTCCTGAGAATTACCCTTAGTGGAAAGTCGAGAATAGTTTCGTTTATAAATTTCTCCCCTCAAATTTACCCCTATCGACAAATTTGATAGAATGGAAATTTCTAGTACCCAAGTCACAACGGGAGGAGGTTATCAGATCATGCCACGATCCTTCTGTAGCAGGACATTTTACTTTCTCAAAAACTTATTCCCGCGTCCATGAAAATTACTATTGGCCAAAAATGAACCTGAATGTTATGAGGTTCTGTAGGAATTGTCTAGTATGTGCTGCACAAGAATCCACTAATGCTGGTCCACTTGGGTTAATGGGCAAAGAAAAAGAAGTAAAGTTCCCTTTTCAAATTACGGCTTTGGATCTTATGGGTCCATTTCCCCGTTCCAAGACTGGACATAAGTGGTTGTTAGCGGTGAGTGACTGGTTTTCTAAATACACTATGCTACACCCCTTGCGTAGTGCCAAAGCACATATGATTGAGCGTTTTGTTGAGGAAAGAGTATTTTTAGTCTTTGGTGTGCTTCAATTCCTCATATGTGACAATGGTACTCAATTGTCAGGTCGCATTTTTAAAGGTTTATGTAACAAATTTGAGATCCAGAAAATATGGTATACGGCCGTTTATTCACCTCAATGCAATTTCGTGGAACGCACAAATAGAACAATTGGTACCGCCATTAGGTCGTATATAGATGATCATGACACATGGGACGTGAAAATACCACAAATACAATACGCTATAAATTCCGCAAAACATCAGTCGACTGGTTATACCCCAAATTTTTTGGTTTTTGGTCGTAGTGTTCCAATCAGTGGGAAATTTTATGGTGCTGGAGTCCTTCCAACTGATGATTGCGAAGTCATCCCTGGGAATCGTCCTTCGTATGTCTCAGATAGACAAGGGTTATGGGAAATTTTTAAGGAGGTTCGTTCGAAGTTGCATCAGGCTTATGAACGTGCATGCAGCCAGTACAATCTAAGAAGAAGAGATATTTCCTTTAGAGTTGGTGATAAAGTTTGGAGAACCAACAAAGTACTATCCAGAGCTGGCGAGAAATTTAGTGCAAAACTTGCCCCCAAATTTGTTTTATGTATCGTTCGTAAGAAAATTTCGAATTTAGTATATGACCTGAATAATATTTATGGTTCCAAAGCCGGTAGATGGCACCTCAAAGATTTAAAACCATATTCTGCCTTAGATCCAGATAATGACGTTCCAGAAAAGTAAATTTTGGCATGGAATTCTGTTTGTCAAAGAAAACTTTTGTAGTAGGAAGAGTATCGAGTGTTTTGGTGATAATTTTGTTTAGGTAACGATCATGCTTTCGTGTTTGTACTTGTTATTTTTTTAGAGACAATATTAGTATTAAATTTGTATAAGTTTAGTGTCATAAAGATTTTTTTGTTGAAAGACTTGCGCGTAAAAAAATGTCTAGGCTGTTGATGTGTTTGTTTTGGTCGGTCGATCGTATTGGTAAGGTTGATGTTTGTTATGACGACTATGGCGATAATATTGTTTAAGTTTAGGTTGTTGATTTTGGATGATGCAGATAAAGTCGTGTATAGAGGTTGTGTTGACATCGATGATGTTAAACATATTTGATATTTTTAAAGTTTAGGTAAGCGAAAGTCGCTTGCATTTTACATAGATTTTTTTTGTGAAGTTGGTCAAAGTTTATGGTTGTATTTTGGGTAGCAGAAGTTTTGACCACTATGTTGGTATAGGGATTTGATATCAGTCGAGTAATTTTGTGTGTGTCCACTGTGGAGCGGACATATATTAGTGAAGTTGAATTTTTTGGATGCAGTATAGTTAGAGAAATATAGAGTCGAAAAATAATAGTCTAGGTAGGTCAAGGCGTTATGAAGTTGAAAGTCTAATGAGGTAGTTTTACCAAAATTTTTTTGTGAAAAGTAGGACGTAGCTCTCAAGTACTTTTTTTTGGGTTGAATTTATGCTGTCTAATTCTAAAAGACAATTTTAAAAAAAAAAGTTTATGTGGGTAGGGTTGTCAAATTTTTTTTGATAGACAATCATAATTCCCAACTGAAATTTTTTTTGTTCTTAGGACTTTACGAAGTCTAGTGCGAATGGCAATTGCCGGTGTGTGAATAGTTTTAACTTAAAGTTAGTTTAGGACATAAAGAATCTTGTGTAAAGTATTTATAGGTTTAAAAGTCTTTCCTTTTTGCGTTGGTTCATTTTTTTTGTTAGTGAATAGTAGTATGGTTGTGCATAGGCAAATACTTAGTGTTGTTTCTATTCTATTGAGTGACATTTGAGTGTCGGACCTTCCTGATTAAGCCCTATCTATTTTGTCTTCCTGGATATGTCTCCTTTTTGGACGTGTTGTACGCGTTAGTCACTATAACACTCATTTGCTCATAATATTTTTTGTACTTTTGTACTTCCACCTTCCCATATTACTAGTAAAAAAAAAATATTTTTTTTGAGTTGATCTTACGTCAATGTTTAGGGTTAAGTTAGTTGGTATTTGTTTATCGTCAATTAGTTAGTTAGCTTTGTGGAGATTGTTATTACGACGATTATAAAAAAAATCTTTGATCCTTCTTTAGAATTTGTTTTGTTTATCCAAGATTTTTTCTCTTTTTGGAGAGAGACTGTGTAACAATTTCGATTTTCTGTTATTCAAATATACAAGTTTTGTTCGATACACCTAATCAACAAATGTTAAATTTCTATTGGAACCTTTTATTATAAAATTCATACATAGTACGCCCTCTACATTAGAATAGCAAAAGTACATTTCAAGTGAACTTCTAGTTGTTTGTATCTTGTTTCAATATCATCCTTCCCCGCACATACTAGTATAATTAAGGTTGCTCGCTGAACAAGCCATTTTTAATATCAGATGTAGTCCGTAGACACGTATTTTTCGGGGATTGCAAGTTTTTAATCAAACATGCTGCCCGAGCAATTATTTAAGTGGAGTCAACATGTTGCATAAGTTAGTTTTGGTAATAGCATCGACCTAAAATGGTTGTGGATATATTTTTACGGTAAGAAAGTATTGCACAAGCTTACCCCAAATTTTTATTCTTTCGTTTCATTTCAGCGCAAGTTCTTGAAGTTCTTCAAGATTTTATTCATTTTTTAGTTAGCGTTTTAAGGATTAAACTACCTATCATTAAATATGGAGATAATTATAATTCCGAATTTTAAAATATTAAAGTCAAGTTATAAGTAAAGAAGTTATGGAAATTTAAGTATTGTAAAGAATCCAATCGTTAATCGTAAAACATACACTAAAGTGAGAAGCAGTTTCAATTGTTACTAGGCAGGAATGTAAAAACCCGCACATGTTATTGGTTAATATGTAGGTTAAATCCGGACCTCTGTGTCAGCTACGCTCAACTATAAGGGTAAGGATGCAGATATAGCAGATGGTTAGCGGTGAGTCATCCTCCATTTTTATTCTTATATTTTTTTCAAGAAACTTTCAATTAAAATGCTCAGATAAATTTTCGTAGAAGTTATACCTAAGTTTGTTTAAAATTAATTCTCAAAATTTTGCTAAAGTTCATAGTTCAATTAATTTGTTTCATTTAAAAATTTAATTTAAAAATTTAGTATTTGAATAAGGCATAATTGATCTTAACATTTTTAAGATCTTTGTATAATATTATGTTTGAAGTTACAAAGTTGTATTAAAGGGTTTGCTTTATCGAACATGTGATATGATAAGAATTGTTTGCCGAATTATAATGTATAACACATGGTGATAATACTCCTGATGTATAATTCAATGTCGACAATAAGTACTTTTATTTAACCTTTGATTTTATTAAAAATGGTTATTAAGAATGTGTAACCATAACCTGAGAAATTACTTTTGAATATGTAAATTTTTTTGTGAACTGGAAAGGATCCTATTTAAGTAACATGAAGTCATTGTAACGTAAAGTAAAAGTAACATATTTCTTACAGAAAACTAAAATAATTTATGCATTTAATAAAACAATATCCCAAGAATGCTTAGATATTAATATTAAATAGTGAAAACGGAACTGTTTCGAAAGTCTCCGTATAAATAAGTTGTATAAACAATGTATATATAAATATTTTTTTAAAAAACAAAATTAATAGAAAAAATTTTAAGTTGTCTCAAAATTTTCTTTCTTTGAAGTCAACAGTGCTTGTCCTACAGAAGTAAACTGTTTATAATTTAGAAGCTTTAGTACTGAAGGAAGGTATTATTAGTGTTAAAGTTAAAAGTTTTTCTTGAAGGTATAATTTTGATTAGTGATTTACATACAATTATTTTTGTAATAAAGTGACTAGGCTCTCATGAAGCCCTAATTGGAAAATGTTTAGGTGTGATTAAATTTTCAGATAGCACGAGATCGTCGTTTCTATTCCAGGTTGCAGAGACCACAGTAAGTATTTTTGTATATGTTGCTTGTCGTAAATTTTTTTCTCTTTCGAAGATTTCTGTATCATATTTTCTACATTATTCGTCACCGTATTTCAAAAGCAATGCACGTCTGTTTATTTTCTGTTCGACAACTAGGTGTCTTGCGTGGATTGCTTTTTTTTAACTGGAGGCCAAATGGGTTCTTCTTTTCTGCAGACCAACTGCTTTTGTGCGTAGGTCGTTGCTGTAGTTACGATGCCAGGGTGAATGGATCCTGAATACCGCGGCCTTTCTGTGTTGATTCACCCCTGACGGTTTTCAAGCTAAGTATCCGGACACCTACAGGTAGCAACTCGTTTTCTTTTGTGTGTGTCAATGGGATATTCCGTATCAACATTTGGTGTAGTTATGTGACAAGAAACGTCACATTGTAGAACTATTGTTCGTTGCTGCTAATCGATATTATCGCTCTACATGTGTGATGTACTTGTGTTAAAAGTATTGGACAGACACACGCTTATTCCTTTGTACTGATTAGTTTATTTTACAAACGGTACTATGTACGATTTAAAAGATATCTGACAAAAGCTCCCACACGCTAATTCTTTCGTACTAATTAGTTATTTTACAAAAAGTATTAGGTGAAACTTTAAAAATGCTTGACAAAAGCTCTCACAGGTTTATTTACTACTGATTAATTTTATATTGTGTAAATACGAGATGCGCACTTCGTATCTAATGTACTAAATTGTCCATATCATCTAACTGTTTGCTTTCAAATAGTAACGCTTAATTTATTGCTCTTGCTTGTTTGTACAGAATCCGTTATTTATTTTTACTTGTTAATAGATCATCGTGGGCGATGTGTTTTTTGTTTCTTTTTGGTATGTAGGCGAATCCCCCCACTCTCCGCGTTTAATAGTTAGCCTGGTACTTACTGTTCTTCCGGCTACGTCTAGGTACGTAACAGAATCAAAAATCAAATAATATACTACGATATGTTCCACAAATATCTTGATTATAATTCAAAATCATTATACTCTTAAATTAAACAAAAGAGTGATAGTTACTTGTTGAACACAACAGAAAAAATATCTTCTTATTCGCTGAATAAAAGTCGGGCCGGCCCGAAATTTCGGGCCGGCCCGGCCCGGCCCGTTTCATTTCGGGCCGGGCCTCGGGCCGGGCCGGTTACCTTTCTGCGTCGGGCCCGAGTCCATCTCATCTACTTAAAGGAGCTTCAATTCAGCATCCTTTAGTTCAATGTAACCACCTTAGTTAAGGAAAGGGTAGGGGGTGAAGTAATAAATTTTTAAAAATTTTATTTTCTTTAAGAAACGATGTCTTTTAAAATTGCTTGTACCAATAATCATGTACTTAAAGGGACTTCAATTTAACACCCTTCAATCCAATGCAACCACTGTTGTTAAAGTAGGGGTAGGAGTTAAGTAATAAACCTTAAAAAATTTTATCGGCTTAATAAAACGATGTCTTCTACATTTGTTTGCCATGAGTAATCATCTACCTAAAGAAGCTTCAATTCAGCTCGCTTCAATCCAATGTATCCATTGTTATTAAAGTAGGGCTAGGGGTTGAGGTCTTAAATCTTAAAAATTCTATTTCCATTACAAAATGATGTCTGCTAAATTTGTTTGCACGAATAATCATCTGCTTTAAAGTAGTTTCAATTCAGCATCCTTCAGTCCAATGTAACCGCCATCGTTAGCGAAGAGGTAGGGGATGAATCAATAAATTTTAATAAATTGTATTTTCCCTATGAGGCGATGTCTGCTAAATTTATTTGCGCGAATAATCACGTATGTATAAGAGCTTTAATTTAGCACCCTGCAATCCAATACAACCATTGTCGTTAATGTAGGGTGTTGGGGTGTGGTGCGCTTGTATCACCATATAGAACATTTTAGGTCATCGTTAAATGCTTACACTGGTTGTTTTTAGAACTGTTTTGCTAGGATATTTACAATGTAAGTGTTTGTCATAGGTTCCACGATAATATCAAGTGCAACGTTTGAGTTTTTATAGTGGAGTTGCTTATAAATAAGGTGAACGTAACAAGTGGCTGATTATCACAGAGCAATCCGACGTTGCCAAATGTTTGTTGACATTTGGACTAGCTAGTATTGTACATTGTATTCAGTATTCACAGGTTAGAGAAATTGTATTCTTGCCGCTGTATGAAAGGGTTCCTTTATCAATTAAATTCTTTGTTTTATTTAAGAACTATGCCTGTGTGTTGTGTTAAATGCGATCACATGTTTTCCAACCAAAGTAATTTAAATCGCCATTTACACGAAAAGCACAAACTGGAAGGCAAGAACATAATATCATATGAAAAAAAAAACACAATTTTAAGTGCAATGAATGCGATGTCTCTTTTGTAAACAATAGTGATTTAAGGCAGCACCTGCATGATACACATAATTTGGACAATAATTTGATGGAAGCTTTAACATTTGCATGCTATAAAGGTAAGTAGACATGGACATACATTATTTATTATAGAGTAGAACGTGATTGAATTGGCATTAAAATTGAATGGTAGGAATCGAATTGTAAGGTGGTCTGTTTATACCATAACTTTTATTCATGGTTTTTTAAAAATCTTTCCTATCTTACTTTTTATAGTCATACGCATAAACCCATTATTTTAATATACTTTTGTTTTTCCAGAATTTTTAACCTGGCTTATGCATGAAGAAAGTACTAAAGCAGTACAATATTTTAAAGCATCAACTTTCTACAACAAGAAATTAAAAACAATTTACTTCAATTGTAATCGTTCTGGTAAATAAAATCTAATTTGAAATCTTAAACTAACTAATCAAAACTTTACAGGAAGAATTATAGACCGAAAATTAAAAACTAAGATTACAAGAATTAGTGGTTCCTGTAAACTTAATCAATGTTGTACAAGTCAAATAGTTGTACAAAATGATGTAGGAACTGGTTCCATACTAGCAAAATATTATTATATACATTATGGACATACTATTTCAATGCAACATATTCGCATACCAAAACTCACCAAAGGAATGGTTGCAGAAAAGCTCTTAGCTGGTGTTCCACCATCGAGGTAATTTTTTATAAATAGTTTTGACTCCTTATAGTATATATTGAGGTTTCGTATATATACATTATTGCGATTAGTGATTATTTTGTTAATATGTACCTATAAATTGATTATTTTAATTTTAGAATTCTAATGGGTGAACGAAAGCATATTGGTGCAGAAAACAATCATGTCCAACGGAAAGATTTGTTAACTCGGAAGGATATAAATAATATTAAAACTGCATATAAAATTCATGTAAATGATGGTGTTAGGCATAAAGATGATGCCACAAGTGTTGAATTATGGGTTAATGAATTTTCCAGAGATGCAGATTTAAACCCTATTGTTTCATATAAGAAGCAAGGCCAAGATTTAGATGGCTATAATCTCAACAAAGATGATTTTTGTTTAATAATCATAACTCCAGCTCAGCAACAAAGTTTGGAAAATATTCCTGAATATATAATATGTGTTGATAGTACACATGGCTTAAACGCTTACGATTTTGAAATGACTACGTTATTGGTAGTAGACGAATATGGTGAAGGCTTCCCAGGTGCCTGCATGTATTCTAATAGAAAAGATATTTATATTTTTGAAATATTCTTTAAACAAGTTAAAGAAAATGCGGGAATATAAATTGTAAAGTTTTTATGAGTGACATGGCTCCTGCATTTTATAATGCTTGGCGAAATATTATGGGCTCTGCGGAGTTTCAACTTTTCTGTTCATGGCATGTGGATAGGTGTTAGCAAAAAAATTTAAGTAAGGTGGCTGATAAGATAAAGAGAAAATTTTATATAAACATTTAAAGTTGGTTCAGTATACATTGGATGAAGATGATTTTGAGAAAGAATTACAAACGCTTTTGAAATGTTTAACAGATTTTGCCCTGAATGATTTTAAGAAGTATTTTTAGAGAATTATGTTTCTATCAAAAGCAGTGGGCATATGCTTACAGGAAGGTGTGTAAAATAAATACTAACATGCATCTAGAAAATATGCATCGAAATTTAAAATATTTGTATTTTGATGGTAAAAAAATTAAGCGCATCGACAAGAGTCTTCACATGCTCTTAAGTTTTGTGCATGACAAATGTGTAGAACGCTTAATTAAATTAGTTAAAGAAAAACCGTCTCATCACATGACAAAGATTCACGCATGTCATCGTTCCGCTGTTACATTGACAAATTATAATATAGTTTACAATTCTGAAAATGTAATCCTGTTAAAGGATATGAGCAACGAAAAAGAATATCAAATATTTAAAAAAGAATTGCAGGAAAATTGCTGTCACATTAAATGCAATTTCTGTGACATTTGCTTACATCGTTATAAATGCAGTTGCATGGATTTCTTGATAAGATCTGTTATATGCAAGCATATTCATTTTTTGATTTTAAATGGTGCTACTGCCACCAACAAGAATCTACTACATACAGAACTTTATAACATTGACGAAAGTTCTGCCATTGACAATTCTCAAAAACTAATTAAGTCATTTAAACAAGGTAAAGCACCTACAAAATGGACACAGCAACAAATTAAAAATGACGCTACTGCAATTATTAACAATATAGACAATACAAACCTTTCTTCAGAGGAAATTAAAATAATTTCCCAACATATAAAAATTGCTAGAGGTATGTTAGAAATGGATGAAAATATAAATTCCAGTAAATTTTTTCCATTACCCTCAACAATTAATGAACCAGTTCATAAAAAAATTGACAAACAAGTTAGATTCTTTTCAACCAAAAGAAAAGGAAAAGAGACACAAGTTATTTTAAAACCTACTGAAGAAGAAAAAGTTGTTATACAAGGTTTACTAAACGATCACAATTATTAATTTATTAAAACAGAAAAAATCGGGGAATAGCTTTTATACCTAAACTTTCTAGAAGCAACTGAAAACCATATCTGGAAATCAGAGAATACATTATGGGTTTTCACTTTAGCATTAGATTATAATATTGTAAAATATATACATCTGTATGTACTTGTACAAAATAAATGTCGAGTTATTTTTGTGAAAACATCAATTATGTATACTCCCTGTAAGTTTGTTGTGGTTTATTGTGTGATGCTTGTTTCTCTTAGTTGGAAATAAAATCACACTGTTTTTAAAATAAACTTTATTTACTTTTCGATTCATGTTTCCTAGGAAAAGAAAGGTGTGTATAATAAAATGAAAGTAATTTTTTATAGCTATTAATGTAACAAGATGATTATGCGATTTATAATCATCGAGGACGTTGCTAGGTGACGAGGCGACAGCCGAGTCACTTGCCAGCGTCCAAGATGGATTTAAATCGATAATATTTGAGTTGCATTGAAAGCTTTATCGTATCATTGACAACTTTTAAACTTCAAAATTGTGAAATTTTTGACGTTTATATTGAAAACCGTCAAGATTTTCAAGTGTATATGTTAATTAAGTCATTGTTTTTAAAAAAAATTGTTTATCAAAGGTAGTATGCCGCTTTTGTAACTAACGTATTATGGATTCGTAACTAACGCATTATGGCGTAAACGTATTATGAGATTCATAATTATCAATAAAAATTCAACAAAATGAACGTATAATAGTCAATGATACGATAAAATGGTTAATCTATTTTCAACTTACATTTATTGAATATATGGTAGTGGTTTTGGATGCTATATGCATTCCTGTCCGATTTTTGTTATTCTGGTTATATTGTGCCATCATATATTATGACATTTTAAGAAGAATCTGTAAATTTTAAAACCTTTTCAAAGTCACTGTTTCGTATCTTTTGAGTTTTTGTTTTAGAACAATAGAACATGATGGTTGTAGAATTGTTCTAAACTTTCCTGCTGTAGAACCTTGTACTAAATTATATTTATTGTTATTTAATGTTGTGTGTTAAAATGATAGTATAATTCACTTAAGATGAAATACAGTGGTCAGGCTGCAGCAGGGACAAGCAGTGAAAGACAATATCAGCTAAAGAAAAGAATTGCAATCCCACCAAACACAGTTCTTGTAAAATAAGCCAAAACTAGCAAAAGTTATGAGATCTGAATGAACCAAATCCAATAAACTGTTAAGAACTTAATACTTCTAGCGTTTCTTCAGAAACAGTTTTCACCAAAAGATAAGTATAAGTAATATTGTTCGTTTATTTTCTACTGTTGTATACATTCATTGACAAACTTGTATATGACAGCAGAAAAGTACATCCTTCTCCTCACAGACATTGTACGATTACCATAAAACTTCTTGGTCCGCTGCTACATCGGCATGCGCCTTTCCTATAGGTTGCATCCCATTATCAGACCTTCCACTATTCACATCTATGAAACGTACTGGTACTGAAAGGAAACCGTTTCTGAAGAAGCACTATAGCAAAGTATGTTTAAGTTCTTACAGTTTGTGGTGAAATCAATTATTTGAACCGCCATTTTATCTTCAAAAGGGTTAAAGGTAGTTTGAATACTGGAAAAAAGAATCCGTTTCTATAAAAGTAGTTTTCTAAATGAAGGTAATGTATATACTTTTAAAAGATAATTTGTTAGGAAAGTATAGTTTTCGCTGTTGAAGAAACTGATTTTTAAGCTGAACCTAATAGTGAATTATTATATTAAAATTATAGTAATATTACAAAGTAATGTTTATCTGAATGTATTATGGATTTATTATTTGTTCCTATTGTTTTTTTATATTATAATTAGTTTGGTAATTTAAAAAAAAATGTGTATCAGTGAAAATGGAGCAACAAGTATATTAAAACTGTTTTAGATGAAGATTTTCCAGATTCAAGTAGAGTATTATACTTACTATTTGAAAACTTGTTATGAAAGAAATCTAGTAAGATGGTTTGCATTTGCGAACCATTATAGTTACTATGCAGCATTTCAAGTTAGAATGGGTATTAAGATAAATTAGTAGCAATTTTTTGTTATATTATATTATAAATTGTTTTATACATATCAACAACAATTATTGCAATACTTGTGTCTAAGTTGGGGAACTTAAAGTTAACATAAAACCACTAATTCATATGATAATTATTAATCCAATACCTTAAAACCAATACTAAGAAATGGGATTGTTAATCAGTATACTACTACGTCTGTATATATGTATTATATACTAATAATTAAAAGCCATAAAATGCTATAGACAAGGCCAGCCAAAGGATAATTTAGTAATAAATTTCTTAATAAAAAATAGGAAAATTTAAAATTGCCGCTCATTTGACAATATATGGCAACGTTGGATTATCCTGTGATAATCAGCCACTTGTTGAACGTATGCTTGCGATTGTCGTTTACATCCGGCAGACGAAGGAGTGTGGGAAGGGAGTCTCCCGGTGACCCTTGAACAGTAGAGTTAGTTTTAGTCGGAGCGCGCTCACAAGGGTAGCTGTTATTACGTAACCAGATTTAAGGTGAGAGTTTCACAAGTATAGTCGAAATTAGGAAAGAATGAATGCACGTCATAGGTTGCTGAATTAAAAAACGACATACTTTCAAATCTTATACATTAAGTATATTCCGATAGATCCTTTAAAAGTATGTCGTTTTTTAATTCAGAAATCTATGACGTGCATTCATTCTTTCCTGATTTCGACTATAGTAGTATCATACACATGTGAGAGTCAACGATTATTATAAACCCTTTTGTGTTTTTGCAAGCAGAGTTTGGTAAATTAAGCGGCGGTTACTGAAACCAAAAACGCAGAGGTAATTGATTGTCGCATTGGATTAAATAATCGCAGTAAGTGTTAGTTTTAGGTAATTATTTTAGGTTATCCTATTATTTGACTGCATACGACTATGGACTTCTCTACTTAGGACGTTAATCTTCCTATCCTTGCAATACTATAAAACTGTGACAAATAATCTCTAGTTAATAATGTTGCCGCTAGGGAAAGGGAGGGTCGATTTTCTATTATGTCTTATGGCGTATTAGTATTAAAATCGCATTTTTATAAAATTGTGAGGTCTAATTCGACTAAGATCATCATATTTGGTACTTATAGCTGTGATAGTCAATTGCGTGTAAAACTTGCGGTCTATAAATTTTCTATAAATATAAAATATGAAGTGTTGTTTTGTCCCTGGGTGCAAATCCGGATATAAATCATTCAAACACATAAGGAAAAGTTGTGTATATATTAATGTATAATAAAATTTATTTTTATGTGTATTGGATGGTAAGAATTCTAATTTAAGTATCTACCTGAGCGTATATGTTTCTAATACAATTGTTGTTATAATAATACATTTTTATTTCTATTAGTATGTATAAAAGAAAGTTAGATATACTGTTGTTTTATTTTGTTTAATATAATACTTTCTTGCTTCAATAAAATCACTATTTTATCCCCAAAAAGATTGTCAGATGTTTGTGTGCTCAATGATACATGTACTTCATCCTTTTGGACCATCAAAGATTCTAAAAGTCTTAAAAGTTCTAATTTTTATAGTATAAGACTTAACTACATAAATTAGCAATAACTTTAAATTGATCTCATGAAAACTAGTATTACCAGAAATAAAACATTCTTTCTCCGTATGAACGGTAATTGTTAAGAATTTGTGTATATTTCCACTTCCAATGACTGGAATTTTGAATAAAATCCGAATTTATAATTATTTATGAGAAAAATAGCGAATGCTCCATAAGACTGCATGTAAAAATCGCCCTCCATTTCCCTAGCGGCAAGTCGCGAACTACGAATACAGCGCTAAAATATGCACAGGTTTCTGGCCGAGATTAATGTCCTAAGTAGAGATGTCCATATTTACGACATAATCCGTTTATATATATTCATGCCAGTTCACTGCTTATGTTGTTCTAGTTAATTAATATATCAAGATAGTTATTGAGAACGGTTGTTTATAATTTTAATTAAATGAGTAGATGCTGTTGGTGAGTGACTATTCTACGCTGGACTCCGTATGCTTTTGCGAGCATGTACAATTTTTTAATCAATTAACGATTCCTAGTACCACTTCGCTTACATACACGTGTATTCACGTTAGTGAAGGTAGCGGCCACTATCTACCGGCCGCTAAATATGGATACGCCTACCAATCTCCATCACTACAAAACCGAGTCTATTGAACTGAACAAGCATTCCTATTCTTCAATTACGTTTCTTATATTGATCCAATTATCTTTACGCATTTTAAATCTAAGGGTGATTTAAATTAAATAATTCTGTGATTCCTATATTATTCTTATGTGTATATATTAAGCAGTTACTCTTATAAATTGAAACACCTACGTGCAATTTTCTTAACTTGTGTAAAACCTGCGCTCTCAAAACTTGTTCCACAGCTAGGGTAGGCTTTACTAAAACAACACATAAATTTTCCAGAAACTTAACATTTGGTACGCAGCTAGTGTAGGTGTATTAAAATTACACATTTACAGAAACGTGTTCACCCCTGTTCACAAATTTTTCCGAAGTTGCATAATGACAACTTAAGAAAATTGAAAATTTTTTTTCTTAGCTTCTGTAAGACCTGCGCTCTTGAAACTTGGTAGGCAATTAGGGCTGGTGTACTAAAACAACGCATACCGTTTACAGTTCACAAATTTTTTGGAATTTGTGTAAGAACATCATATGATGATTAAAAAAATTGTTTTAACTTGTGTAAGATCTGCGCCGTTGAAACTTGGCAGGCAGATAGTGTAGGTGTACTAAAACAACCCATACATTTTATAGAAACCTGTTTTCTACGGTTCACAAATTTTTTGGAATCTGTATAAGAACGCCATAGGAAAATTAAGAAATTATTTTCTTAGCTCCTGTAAGACCTGCGCTCTTAAAACGGGCCATGCTAATTTGCTGACCAACTAATAATATTTTAAACTACATTTTTAATTAAATGCGGCCAGAATGTGTGAGTGCGGCCACGTGGATTCAATCATATTGCCCCCAAAATTTTTATTTTTTGCCACCCCTTCCACCTCCTTTTACAAAAATATCTAAAAAACTCAACCAATATTGTGCGGCCACTCAGTATAGGTGCGGCCACTTGCGTTATATTATAAGAACGTAACATTTTAATTTTCTGCCCCCCCCCCCCCCCCCCATCAACAATAATAAAAATTGAAGAAAATCTGAAACAGTCGACCAATATTGTGCGGTCACTCAGTATAGGTGCCACCACATGCGTTTTATTGTAAGAACGTAAAATTTTAATTTTCTATCCGCCTCATCTCCAACTAGGAAAAATTGAAGAAAACCTGAAACAGTCGACCAATATTGTGCGGCCACTCAGTATATGTGCGGCCACATGCGTTCTATTGTAAGAACGTAAAATTTTAATTTTTTACCCCCCTCAACCCCAACTAGAGAAAATTGAAGAAAACCTGAAACAGTCGACCAATATCGTGTGGCCGCTCAATATAGGTGCGGCCACATGCGTTCTATCGCAAGAACGTAAAATTTTATTTTTCTCCCCCCTCACGTCCAACTAGAAAAAATCGAAAAAACCTGAAACAGTCGACCAATATTGTGCGACCACTCAGTATAGGTGCGGCCACATGCGTTCTATTGTAAGAACGAAAAATTTTAATTTTCTACCCCCAACTAGAATTGAAGGAAACCTGAAACAGTCGACCAATATTGTGCGGCCACTCAGTATATGTTCGGCCACATGCGCTCTATTGTAAGAACGTAAAATTAAAATTTTCTACCCCCTTCAACCCCAACTTGAAAAATTGAAGAAAACCTGAAACAGTCGACCAATATCGTGCGGCCACTCAATTTAGGTGTGGCCACATGCGTGCTATCGCAAGAACAAAAAATTTTGTTCTTTGACCCTCCCTCAACTCAACTAGAAAAAATCGAAGAAAACTTGAAATAGTCGACCAATATTGTGCGGCCACTCAGTATAGGTGCGGCCACATGCGTTCTATTGTAAGAACGTAAAATTTTAATTTTCTACCCCCCCTCATCCCCAACTAGAAAAAATTGAAGAAAAACTGAAACAGTCGACCAATATTGTGCGGCCACTCAGTATAGGTGCGGCCACATGCGTTCTATTGTAAGAAAGTAAAATTCTATTTTCTACTCCCCTCAATCCAACTACAAAAATACAAAACCTGAAACAGTCGACGCTCAGTATAGGTTCGGCCAAATGAGTTTTATTGTAAGAACGTATAATTTTAATTTTCTAAACCCCACCTCCACCCTCACCCCAACTTCTACCCCAACTAGAATTGAAGAAAACCTGAAACAGTCGACCAATATTGTGCGGCCACTCAGTATAGGTGCCGCCACATGCGTTTTATTGTAAGAATGTAAAATTTTAATTTTCAACCCGCTCATCCCTAACTAGAAAAAATTGAAGAAAATTTGAAACAGTCGAACAATATTGTGCGGTCACTCAGTATAGGTCCGCCACATGCGTTCTATTGTAAGAACGTAAAATTTTAATTTTCTACCCGCAACTAGAATTGAAGAAAACCTGAAACAGTCGACCAATATCGTGCGGCCGCTCAATATAGGTGCGGCCACATGCGTTCTATCGCAAGAACGTAAAATTTTATTTTTCTCTCCCCTCACGTCCAACTAGAAAAAATCGTAAAAACCTGAAACAGTCGACCAATATTGTGCGACCACTCAGTATAGGTGCGGCCACATGCGTTCTATTGTAAGAACGAAAAATTTTAATTTTCTACCCCCAACTAGAATTGAAGAAAACCTGAAACAGTCGACCAATATTGTGCGGCCACTCAGTATATGTTCGGCCACATGCGTTCTATTGTAAGAACGTAAAATTAAAATTTTCTACCCCCCCCCTTCATCCCCAACTAGAAAAATTGAAGAAAACCTGAAACAGTCGACCAATATCGTGCGGCCACTCAATTTAGGTGTGGCCACATGCGTGCTATCGCAAGAACAAAAAATTTTGTTATTTGACCCTCCCTCAACTCAACTAGAAAAAATCGAAGAAAACTTGAAATAGTCGACCAATATTGTGCGGCCACTCAGTATAGGTGCGGCCACATGCGTTCTATTGTAAGAACGTAAAATTTTAATTTTCTACCCCCCCCCATCCCCAACTAGAAAAAATTGAAGAAAACCTGAAACAGTCGACCAATATTGTGCGGCCACTCAGTATAGGTGCGGCCACATGCGTTCTATTGTAAGAAAGTAAAATTCTATTTTTCTACTCCCCCCTCAATCCAACTACAAAAATACAAAACCTGAAACAGTCGACGCTCAGTATAGGTTCGGCCAAATGAGTTTTATTGTAAGAACGTATAATTTTAATTTTCTAAACCCCACCTCCACCCTCACCCCCAACTTCTACCCCCAACTAGAATTGAAGGAAACCTGAAACAGTCGACCAATATTGTGCGGCCACTCAGTATATGTTCGGCCACATGCGCTCTATTGTAAGAACGTAAAATTAAAATTTTCTACCCCCCCCTTCAACCCCAACTTGAAAAATTGAAGAAAACCTGAAACAGTCGACCAATATCGTGCGGCCACTCAATTTAGGTGTGGCCACATGCGTTATCGCAAGAACAAAAATTTTGTTCTTTGACCCTCCTCAACTCAACTAGAAAAATCGAAGAAAACCTGAAACAGTCGACCAATATTGTGCGGCCACTTAGTATGGGTGCGGCCACATGCGTTCTATTTTAAGAACGTAAAATTTTAATTTTCTAGACTCCCACCAGCTAGAAAAGATTGAGGAAAACCTGAAACAGTCGACCAATATTGTGCGGCCACTTAGTATGGGTGCGGCTACATGCGTACTATTTTAAGAAAGTAAAATTCTATTTTCTAACCCCCTCAATCCAACTACAAAAAATACAAAACCTGAAACAGTCGACGCTCAGTATAGGTTCGGCCAAATGAGTTTTATTGTAAGAACGTATAATTTTAATTTTCTAAACCCCACCTCCACCCTCACCCCCAACTTCTACCCCCAACTAGAATTGAAGAAAACCTGAAACAGTCGACCAATATTGTGCGGCCACTCAGTATAGGTGCCGCCACATGCGTTTTATTGTAAGAATGTAAAATTTTAATTTTCAACCCGCTCATCCCTAACTAGAAAAAATTGAAGAAAATTTGAAACAGTCGAACAATATTGTGCGGTCACTCAGTATAGGTCCGCCACATGCGTGCTATTGTAAGAACGTAAAATTTTAATTTTCTACCCCCAACTAGAATTGAAGAAAACCTGAAACAGTCGACCAATATCGTGCGGCCGCTCAATATAGGTGCGGCCACATGCGTTCTATCGCAAGAACGTAAAATTTTATTTTTCTCTCCCCTCACGTCCAACTAGAAAAAATCGTAAAAACCTGAAACAGTCGACCAATATTGTGCGACCACTCAGTATAGGTGCGGCCACAAGCGTTCTATTGTAAGAACGAAAAATTTTAATTTTCTACCCCCAACTAGAATTGAAGAAAACCTGAAACAGTCGACCAATATTGTGCGGCCACTCAGTATATGTTCGGCCACATGCGTTCTATTGTAAGAACGTAAAATTAAAATTTTCTACCCCCCCCTTCATCCCCAACTAGAAAAATTGAAGAAAACCTGAAACAGTCGACCAATATCGTGCGGCCACTCAATTTAGGTGTGGCCACATGCGTGCTATAGCAAGAACAAAAAATTTTGTTCTTTGACCCCTCCCTCAACTCAACTAGAAAAAATCGAAGAAAACTTGAAATAGTCGACCAATATTGTGCGGCCACTCAGTATAGGTGCGGCCACATGCGTTCTATTGTAAGAACGTAAAATTTTAATTTTCTACCCCCCATCCCCAACTAAAACAAATTGAAGAAAACCTGAAACAGTCGACCAATATTGTGCGGCCACTCAGTATAGGTGCGGCCACATGCGTTCTATTGTAAGAAAGTAAAATTCTATTTTTCTACTCCCCCCCTCAATCCAACTACAAAAAATACAAAACCTGAAACAGTCGACGCTCAGTATAGGTTCGGCCAAATGAGTTTTATTGTAAGAACGTATAATTTTAATTTTCTAAACCCCACCTCCACCCTCACCCCCAACTTCTACCCCCAACTAGAATTGAAGGAAACCTGAAACAGTCGACCAATATTGTGCGGCCACTCAGTATATGTTCGGCCACATGCGCTCTATTGTAAGAACGTAAAATTAAAATTTTCTACCCCCCCCTTCAACCCCAACTTGAAAAATTGAAGAAAACCTGAAACAGTCGACCAATATCGTGCGGCCACTCAATTTAGGTGTGGCCACATGCGTGCTATCGCAAGAACAAAAAATTTTGTTCTTTGACCCCTCCCTCAACTCAACTAGAAAAAATCGAAGAAAACTTGAAATAGTCGACCAATATTGTGCGGCCACTCAGTATAGGTGCGGCCACATGCGTTCTATTGTAAGAACGTAAAATTTTAATTTTCTACCCCCTCATCCCCAACTAGAAAAAATTGAAGAAAACCTGAAACAGTCGACCAATATTGTGCGGCCACTCAGTATAGGTGCGGCCACATGCGTTCTATTGTAAGAAAGTAAAATTCTATTTTTCTACTCCCCCCCTCAATCCAACTACAAAAAATACAAAACCTGAAACAGTCGACGCTCAGTATAGGTTCGGCCAAATGAGTTTTATTGTAAGAACGTATAATTTTAATTTTCTAAACCCCACCTCCACCCTCACCCCCAACTTCTACCCCCAACTAGAATTGAAGAAAACCTGAAACAGTCGACCAATATTGTGTGGCCACTCAGTATAGGTGCCGCCACATGCGTTTTATTGTAAGAAGGTAAAATTTTAATTTTCAACCCGCTCATCCCTAACTAGAAAAAATTGAAGAAAATTTGAAACAGTCGAACAATATTGTGCGGTCACTCAGTATAGGTTTGCCACATGCGTTCTATTGTAAGAACGCAAAATTTTAATTTTCTACCCCCAACTAGAATTGAAGAAAACCTGAAACAGTCGACCAATATCGTGCGGCCGCTCAATATAGGTGCGGCCACATGCGTTCTATCGCAAGAACGTAAAATTTTATTTTTCTCCCCTCTCACGTCCAACTAGAAAAAATCGTAAAAACCTGAAACAGTCGACCAATATTGTGCGACCACTCAGTATAGGTGCGGCCACATGCGTTCTATTGTAAGAACGAAAATTTTAATTTTCTACCCCAACTAGAATTGAAGAAAATTTGAAACAGTCGACCAATATTGTGCGGCCACTCAGTATAAGTTCGGCCACATGCGTTCTATTGTAAGAACGTAAAATTAAAATTTTCTACCCCCTTCATCCCAAACTAGAAAATTGAAGAAAACCTGAAACAGTCGACCAATATCGTGCGGCCACTCAATTTAGGTGTGGCCACATGCGTGCTATCGCAAGAACAAAAAATTTTGTTCTTTGACTCCTCCCTCAACTCAACTAGAAAAAATCGAAGAAAACTTGAAATAGTCGACCAATATTGTGCGGCCACTCAGTATAGGTGCGGCCACGTACGTTCTATTTTAAGAACGTAAAATTTTAATTTTCTACCCCCCCCCACTAGAAAAATTGAAAAAACCTGAAACAGTCGACCAATATTGTGCGGCCATTCAGTATAGGTGCGGCCACATGCGTTCTATTGTAAGAAAGTAAAATTCTATTTTCTACCACACTAAATTTTTTTTCCCCAAAAAAAACAACATCGGCTTAAAAATTTATTCCAATAAAACAACATGCTCCTTAAAAATAAATTTCCCCTCCAAAAAATAAAACAACAAATGGCTAAAAAATTTTTTTTCCCAAAAAAAAAATAACATGCGGCTTAAAAATTTATTTCCCCCCCAAAAATAAAACAACATGCGGCTTAAAAAATTTTCAATCCAACTACAAAAATACAAAACCTGAAACAGTCGACGCTCAGTATAGGTTCGGCCAAATGAGTTTTATTGTAAGAACGTATAATTTTAATTTTCTAAACCCCACCTCCACCCTCACCCCCAACTTCTACCCCCAACTAGAATTGAAGAAAACCTGAAACAGTCGACCAATATTGTGTGGCCACTCAGTATAGGTGCCGCCACATGCGTTTTATTGTAAGAAGGTAAAATTTTAATTTTCAACCCGCTCATCCCTAACTAGAAAAAATTGAAGAAAATTTGAAACAGTCGAACAATATTGTGCGGTCACTCAGTATAGGTCCGCCACATGCGTTCTATTGTAAGAACGTAAAATTTTAATTTTCTACCCCCAACTAGAATTGAAGAAAACCTGAAACAGTCGACCAATATCGTGCGGCCGCTCAATATAGGTGCGGCCACATGCGTTCTATCGCAAGAACGTAAAATTTTATTTTTCTTCCCCCTCACGTCCAACTAGAAATAATCGTAAAAACCTGAAACAGTCGACCAATATTGTGCGACCACTCAGTATAGGTGCGGCCACATGCGTTCTATTGTAAGAACGAAAAATTTTAGTTTTCTATTCCCAACTAGAATTGAAGAAAACCTGAAACAGTCGACCAATATTGTGCGGCCACGCAGTATATGTTCGGCCACATGCGTTCTATTGTAAGAACGTAAAATTAAAATTTGCTACCCCCCCCCCTTCATCCCAAACTAGAAAAATTGAAGAAAACCTGAAACAGTCGACCAATATCGTGCGGCCACTCAATTTAAGTGTGGCCACATGCGTGCTATCGCAAGAACAAAAAATTTTGTTCTTTGACCCCTCCCTCAACTCAACTAGAAAAAATCGAAGAAAACTTGAAATAGTTGACCAATATTGTGCGGCCACTCAGTATAGGTGCGGCCACATGCGTTCTATTGTAAGAACGTAAAATTTTAATTTTCTACCCCCCTCTCATCCCCAACTAGAAAAATTGAAGAAAACCTGAAACAGTCGACCAATATTGTGCGGCCACTCAGTATAGGTGCGGCCACATGCGTTCTATTGTAAGAAAGTAAAATTCTATTTTTCTACTCCCCCCTCAATCCAACTACAAAAAATACAAAACCTGAAACAGTCGACGCTCAGTATAGGTTCGGCCAAATGAGTTTTATTGTAAGAACGTATAATTTTAATTTTCTAAACCCCACCTCCACCCTCACCCCCAACTTCTACCCCCAACTAGAATTGTTGAAAACCTGAAACAGTCGACCAATATTGTGCGGCCACTCAGTATAGGTGCCGCCACATTCGTTTTATTGTAAGATTGTAAAATTTTAATTTTCAACCCGCTCATCCCTAACTAGAAAAAATTGAAGAAAATTTGAAACAGTCGAACAATATTGTGCGGTCACTCAGTATAGGTCCGCCACATGCGTTCTATTGTAAGAACGTAAAATTTTAATTTTCTACCCCAACTAGAATTGAAGAAAACCTGAAACAGTCGACCAATATTGGCCGCCAAATAGTGGGCCACATGCGTTCTATGAAGAACGTAAAATTATTTTCTCCCCTCCTCCAACCAAAAAATTAAAAAACTGAAACCCGACCAATTGAACACCGTAAATGACGCGCCACATGCGTTCTACTTAAAAGTAAAATTTTAATTTTCCCCCTCAGTCCAACTAGAAAAATTAAAATTGAAACAGCGACCAATATTTGCGACCACTCAGTAAATTGGCCACTCTTTTTAGAAGTAAAATTAAATTTTCACCCGCTCATCCCTTAAGAAAATGAAGAAAATTTGAAACAGTCGACCAAATCGTGGCCACCAATTAGTAGCACATGCATCTATGCAAGAACTAAAATTAATTTTACTCCCCTCACCAACTGAAAAATTGAAGAAAACTTAAACTCGACCAAATTGTGCGGCCACAATTGGTGTGGCACATCGTCTATTCAAGAACTAAAATTTTGTTTCTACCCTCCTCACTCAACTAAAAAATGAAGAAAACTTAACAGTCGACCAAATTGTGCGGCCACTCAGTATAGGTGGGCCACATGCGTTTATTGTAAGAAAGTAAAATTTATTTTCTACCCCCTCACCAACTAAAAAATAAAAACCTGAAACAGTCGACCCTAATGTCGGCCAAAAGTTATGCCACATCATTTTATTTAGCAAAAAATTCTATTTTAACCCCAACTTATCCACAACAAAAATAAAAAACCTGAAACAGTCGACCAATATTGTTGGCCAAGATATGCCACATGCATATTTTAAGATAAACTTACCTCACCCGCATTCTCCCCATAGAATTGAAGAAAATTTGAAACAGTCGACCAATATTGTGGGCCACTCAGTATAGGGCGCCACATGCGTTTATTGTAAGAAGGCAAAATTTTAATTTTCACCCGCTATGCTAAGAAGAAAAATGAAAAATTTCACCAGTCAAAAATTGTGAAACGTCAGTCAGTTCATGCGTTCTATTGAAGAACGCAAAATTTTATTTTCTCCCCCAACTAGAATCGTAAAAACCTGAAACTCGACCAAATGTGCGGCCGTCAATAGGTGCGGCCAATTTTATCGAAGAACGTAAAATTTTATTTTTCTTCCCAACTATGAAAAGAAAATGAAACAGTCACCAATATTGCGGCCAATATACTGTCGGACATGCGTTCTATTGTAAGAACCGAAATAAAATTCTTTATTCCAAAACGAAAAATTAAAAAACCTGAAACCAGTCCCAAATGTGCGGCCACCAATTAGTGGCCACATGCGTCTATCGAAGAACAAAATTTAATTTGACCCCCTCATCCCAATAGAAAAATTAAGAAAACTGAAAAGTGACCAAATTGGGCCACTCAATAGTGGCTGCATCATTGCAGAACTAAAATTTTGATTTCGACCCTCTCTACTCAACTAGAAAATAAAATTGAATTACCATATCGCCACTAGAAGTGCCGAAAACTTGAAACAGTCGACCAATATTGTGCGGCCACTCAGTATAGGTGCGGCCACATGCGTTCTATTGTAAGAAAGTAAAATTCTATTTTTCTACTCCCCCCTCAATCCAACTACAAAAAATACAAAACCTGAAACAGTCGACGCTCAGTATAGGTTCGGCCAAATGAGTTTTATTGTAAGAACGTATAATTTTAATTTTCTAAACCCTACCTCCACCCTCTCCCCCAACTTCTACCCCCAACTAGAATTGAAGAAAACCTGAAACAGTCGACCAATATTGTGCGGCCATTCAGTATAGGTGCCGCCACATGCGTTTTATTGTAAGAATGTAAAATTTTAATTTTCAACCCGCTCATCCCTAACTAGAAAAAATTGAAGAAAATTTGAAACAGTCGAACAATATTGTGCGGTCACTCAGTATAGGTCCGCCACATGCGTTCTATTGTAAGAACGTAAAATTTTAATTTTCTACCCCCAACTAGAATTGAAGAAAACCTGAAACAGTCGACCAATATTGTGCGGCCACTCAGTATATGTTCGGCCACATGCGTTCTATTGTAAGAACGTAAAATTAAAATTTTCTACCCCCCCCCCTTCATCCCCAACTAGAAAAATTGAAGAAAACCTGAAACAGTCGACCAATATCGTGCGGCCGCTCAATATAGGTGCGGCCACATGCGTTCTATCGCAAGAACGTAAAATTTTATTTTTCTCCCCCCTCACGTCCAACTAGAAAAAATCGTAAAAACCTGAAACAGTCGACCAATATTGTGCGACCACTCAGTATAGATGCCGCCACATGCGTTTTATTGTAAGAATGTAAAATTTTAATTTTCAACCCGCTCATCCCTAACTAGAAAAAATTGAAGAAAATTTGAAACAGTCGAACAATATTGTGCGGTCACTCAGTATAGGTCCGCCACATGCGTTCTATTGTAAGAACGTAAAATTTTAATTTTCTACCCCCAACTAGAATTGAAGAAAACCTGAAACAGTCGACCAATATTGTGCGGTCACTCAGTATAGGTGCGGCCACATGCGTTTTATTGTAAGAATGTAAAAATTTTAATCCATCCCCATCAACAACTACAAAAAATTGAAAAAACTTGAAACAGTCGACCAATATTGTGCGGCCACTCAGTGTAAGTGCAGCCACGTGAGTTCTGTTTGTAAAGTTTATCAAAATAACTCATATAGATATATAATAAATAGGCGTACTGTAAGGATTGAAGGTGTCCTACAATACAACCTACAAGGTAATATGCCTTAAAAAGTAAAAATGTTATGCATTTATATTCAGACATTTTCGTAAAATAAAAACTTATTCTTCCGGTTTTGAATTAACCATTTTTAAACAAAGCGGTTTTAAAAGACATTTCATGAAGTATAAAGTTGTGCGTGTGTCGCAGATTGTCAGGCTGTCTTATCTCTATTGTTGCAGTATCAAATAACAATATCACAGCTACAATGAGACTTCATTTTGTATGCTGTCTAGGCAGCGTTGGTCTCGCTTTTTATGTTTTGACTGTATTGATAAGTTTATTTAATTCGCAATTGAGTTGTTTGTCTTGTCATTGTTTAACGGATCGTTTAATGCTCTGTTATCTGTTTCTCACTAAAATAATAGTTTATTTTTGTAAGATAAAAAATTCCCCGAACAAAGCAACTGTAGAAGTCAAATTTTATAATTATCCAGATTTTGCCAGTTGGCAATGTTTTATGTGAGTTATCGCTAAAAAAGTGAGTTTTTATGGGAGGCTTCAGTTTTCTTTATCTGTGGTATGTGACATAGTTTTCAGTGTTGTGTGGTGGATTTGAGCATGGTGATGTCTGCATACACTAGTATTTTTAAATGATGTGCTTCATTTAGTATATGCGTATCCCTAAATGATGGCGGGTTTACCAAGCCCAATAAAGTTTGCAGATTCATTTTTAGGCGTGGATGAATATGTAGATTTATTACAAAATATGACGGAAAGTTGATGTAAGTATTTAATTGTTACTTTGACTAGTGTGTAAACATATTTTTTCTGCAACCCTTATTAAAGTAGGTTTTTAGTGGGATTATGGAGCAGCGGCGTAAATAGCATATGACCAATATGGCCCCGGCTATAGGCGCAATTTCAGTCAAGGCGCAAAATTCTAATATGTAGCTGTGAGAAAATGGAAAATTACTATAGATTTAAAAAGTTATCCAAAACGTATACAATATTGGTCACATTAGACTTTCTTCATTCAACCTAATTAAGGTGCGCGAAGCTGCCACACCTTTCTTGATTGTTCCAAAAATTCTTGTACTAATTAGGCGCTATATTTTAAAAAAAAATTTGTGCCATAATTAAGCGCCATTTTGCGCCGTAGAAATAAAATGCTGCCCATCTTTTGTACAGTTATTTAAAAATTTTTCTCTAGACGTGTGAAGTTATCCGCACTACCGGCTACGAGATTAATAATGGATTCTTAGGAAGAAAATGTTTTTAATATAACTTGTTTGACAGGTGAGCGCAAAAAGTTGTTCTGGTGACCTAAAATAGCTCCTAATTGACGCACACTTTTTTTTTTTGAAAAAACAAATAAGTGCAGCTGCGTGAACTTGGCTTTTAAAATAAGTTGAATACTATGAGGGCAGAAAATTTAGTTTTAGTGACACAAAATGGCGCCTAATTATAGCACAAAATTTTTTGGATAAATAAAAAAAGACGCAGCCAACTTTACAGTCCTTCACAATTACGTGCAAGGTTTGCACTATTATATATGTTATGCATGTGAACGTAGGTGGTCGGAAATGCTGCTGCCGAATCTAGAAGACACTTTTTCGTTATTTTAGGCGCTGGTTTTTAATTTTGCCATAAGCGCCATCTAATTTAGTTACGCCTCTGTTATGGAGGCATGGCCTCTCTACAGCTCGTTGCTTTAGGGATATGCCACCGTAAGGGGCTTAGTGCTTTGTGAGGTAGGTATTAGTTAGGGCTGGGCGAAAAAAGTATCGATTAATCGATATAATTAATTAATCGATTATTATCTATTTTCAAATAATCGATTTCCGACTAATCGATTTTTTGATTAATCGTTTAATCTATATTTGATTTTTAGATTAACGGCTTTGGAATTAAGGCATATACAATTAAAGCGTTTAATTTAGTAAATCGTATGTTTTAATAAAAATGTGGTTGTAGAAAGAATAATATACAACATCCATCTCATAGCAAACGTAGCACTTATACTAATGGAGCCCCAATTTTGATATCTATCAGGCTAACCATGGTATTCGTTTTGCATTGAATTTTTTGTATCTTTTACTTCTATTGTAATGCAATCAATTACAGGCTATCACCAGTAACACCTGAAGCTGGAAAAATATATATATTTATGAAAATAACTTCACTAAAGAAGATTGGAAAAACGATCAACATAGACGGCGTCAAAAGGGCTCCAAGTTAATTCCTCGTGAGAATCCGAAATTACTGTGTTGGTACTATCAATCGTATTGTGGGGGTGACTTTTATAAATGTGCGTATAAACTTGTTGATGCTGTACAGAATTGAAGACAGGTTCATTATGTTGGCAAATATGAAACGGTTGACCATAAACCACATGGCAATAATAAGTTTATTTTAAGTAAAAAACATCTAATGACTGCTAAGTCGCAGTTGACAATTCAAAAAAAAAGATATCAAAACAACCAAGTGACGTATATAAGCAACTAATTACTAAAGATGTATATCCTGCTCTTTCACCTGTTTTACTTCCACGTAATGTAAAACAGGTACAAAACACTATTGAATGAAAGAAAACAGAAAATGTCATCTGCAGATGATATCATAGGACTGTACCTACTTTATGATGAATTAGATACTTTTGTGTCGAAAATGGAACTTTTGCCAAAGTTTACTTGTATCTTGTTTATACTCCCTGTATGTTTGTTGTGGTTTATTTAGCATTCTACTTAACTTTCTTTGGGAATTATACCACTCATAGTTTTTAAAATCAACTTTATTTACGTTTCGATCCATGACGTAGGATCGTTGTCAAAATAATAAAAACTTCAAGTTTGACATTTATGACATAAATTGAAGGCGACTTTGATTTATTGATGTTCGAAATATTTTGTTCGAGTACACTAAGCAAAAATTTTTAAAGTTTAAAAGAATGATTGCCTTCAATTTGTGTTGCGACCTGGGATTGACATTCTTTAGGTAGCCAGTACGCTTAACGTGAAATCAGCTGATTAATTTTTATTGGTGAATTTTATATAAATTCAATAACTTCGAATTAGAAAACATTTTTTAACATGTTTCTATTCATACAATTGAGAGAATGGTTATTAAAGAAGTGTGCGATTGTGTTACCGTAAGGCTTAAGCAGTCGTTTTTTTATATTTATTTTGATGGAGAAAATCATTATGATTTAAATTACCTCTTTGGTAGATTTTAACATGGTTCTAAGGCGACCCTATGGCGGGTTTACACTTGTCAGATACCAATGTTGTTCTATGAAGATTGTATATGGTTCTGAGGCGACCGTAAGACGGGTTTACACTTGTCAGATACCAATATTGTTCAATGATAATTGTATATGGATCTGAGGCGACCCTATGGCGGGTTTACACTTGTCAGATACCAATACTGTTCAACGGAAATTGTATATGATATGTCAGATACCAATGCTGTTTTACAGGGGTTGTTAATATGTTTATTTTTATGTAATTAGTTATTTTATGTATAAATAGAAATCATGTATATAGGTTGTATTTCATGTTAATATCGCAAGGAAAATCCTGGAAAAACTTGCAATGCTACCTAGATATTGTGGGCATTTGATTTTCATTTGTTATTTCTTTTAGTAATGCATTGGTATCTGACAAGTGTAAACCCGCAATAGGGTTACCTCAAAATCATATACAATTTCCGTTGAACAGTATTGGTATCTGACAAGTGTAAACCCGCCATAGGGTCGCCTCAGATCCATATACAATCTTTATTAAACAATATTGGTATCTGACAAGTGTAAACCCGTCTTAGGGTCGCCTCAGAACCATATACATTCTTCATAGAACAACATTGGTATCTGACAAGTGTAAACCCGCCATCGGGTCGCCTCAGAACCATGTTAAAATCTACCAAAGAGGTAACTTAAATCATAATGATTTTCTCCCTCAAAATAAATATAAAAAAACAACTGCTTAAGCCTTACGGTAACACAATCGCTCACTTCTTTAATAACCATCCTCTCAATTGTATAAATAGAAACATGTTAAAAAATGTTTTCTAATTCCAAGTTATTGAATTTATATAAAATTCACCAATAAAAATTAATCAGCTGATTTTACGTTAAGCGTATTGGCTACCTAAAGAAAGTCGATCCCAGGTCGCAACACAAATTGAAGGCAATCATTTTTTTAAACTTTAAAAATTTTTGCTTAGTTACTCAAACCAAATATCTCGAACATCAATAAATCAAAGTCGCCTTCAATTTATGTCATAAATGTCAAACTTGAAGTTTTCATTATTTTGACAACGATCCTAGGTCATGGATCGAAACGTAAACAAAGTTGATTTTAAAAACTATGAGTGGTTTAATTCCCAAAGAAAATTAAGAAGAATTGTATCTTGTTTAGTAAAGAATCTCTAAATTCTATGAAGATGTTGCTAAACTGTCACATAGGTTACCGTTAATATACTATGACACAACATTTAAATTGAGATATTTTTTTGTGTCAGCTTTAACGTACCAACACGATTTTTGTACCCCAAACCGGTTATTCCGAGGGTTATTCCTTTAGCATTCACGATAAGAAAACAGAACATGTACACACAACATTTTTTAAATACATAAATCTGAAAAACAATACAATAAATGGGAAAATAATAGTTACAGATAGGGAAGATTCTATTACAGATTCAATTCAAAATGTGCTAAATGAAAGTATTAATTTCTTTTGTTGGAGCCATATATAGCAGGACATTAAACATTGGATAAATAAAAATAAAAACCATGAAATTGGCGATGTTGTGATATACTGTAATCATGTGTGGGACTTATTGGATTCTAACAGTTGAGATGATTTTGAAGCAAAATTAAAGGGGATGGAAAAGCAATAGTCAAACAAATTTAAAAACTACTTTTACACCTTCTTAAAAAAAGACATTTTAAGTAGTGTAAAATGGATTTTGCAAGAATACAATGTTATACACCTAGATCTGGTATCACAACAAATGCTGCAGAAAGTTTCAATGCCGTAATAAAAAGATTTCTAAGTCATAATGAAGTCAAAGCACAAGTTATAGGTTAACTTTGTATCAACTAGACCTTTATTATCAAAAAGAAATTTTAAAAGGTTTCAGTAATACCGAAAATTATAATTTAAAAAACGAATATCAAAGTTTCGCTAAAAATGTGAAAACATTGGAGTTTCCTAAGGGTCTTATTGATCTAGAAAAAATTCCGTACGTTTTCAAAAGTAAAGATTTTTGGTATCTACAGGAGAAGTTCCGTTTACAAACTATAGTTTGGCGAAACTGCTTGCGTTGGGAGCCTTGGGGCCCTCTTGTAGGTGGCAATAGAAATTTGTTATTTCAAATAACCGTTAGCAATTTAATAGCCGAAAAACCAACCATTTATAAAATGATAAATTCATACCTGTGACCTTCTTCATGCTCTTACCATAATTCACAACATAAAACACAATGTAAATAAGATTTATTGAACACTATACAAGAGCATCCTTACATGTTGGTGGTCAGCAAGCAAGAGAGCGAGCTGGCATTGTAATACAAGTACGAAAGAACGTCTGAGTGGGGAGCTTGTCACATCAGCGGTACTCAAAGGTTTACATACATTAAAAACTTTAACAGCTTGTGTTGTAAAACAACGTTAAACTTATCCTAGACAAACAAATTTTTACAATAATTTCAGAAAATAACAATAAAAATTCTTTGGTGCAGCTATGCCCGAAAGAAACGTGTAGGTTTCAATTCCAAAAGATATTGTCGTCATATTGAAGCTGCTAAAATTTCAATTGGAAATTTTACTTCCAAAAGTAAAGATATTAAACTAACAAGTTTAATGAAAAAGAAACGGGGGTTTAGGAGCGGCAAGAAAAATCCACAAAACATTGCCAATGTAGAGGCTGCTGAGGATGCTTTACTTGAAAAATCCATTATTCACAATAAATCTATATTAGTGCCTGCAATGAAAAAAGGCATTTGTTAAGGGTAGATTTTTTAACATCAGTAGAATGTACATGATGCTTCGTTTTTCGAGAATAAAGGTTCACAATCTGGAATGTGTACATCAACACCTAAAAGCAGCTATGCAAAAAATAAATATAGAATGAATAACAATTCAAGGTTTTGGGGCAGCTAGTTTACTCGAGTAATTTAGAAAGCTTGAACCCAGAAATTTTCGTGCGAGGATTTGTATTTAAACGAGGTCGTTTTAAATATATATTTGCCACTCGTCTTAAGAGATCAATTAAATTTAAACACAGTGAATGTTTTCTGTGCTGAAACATCGATTTTATCAAATAACCAACAAGAATTCAGCTTAATTTTTTTACAATTATGAAATATCACATATCAGATTATGACATTGTTTTCTATCCACACTTGCATTTAATGGACATTTTGTTTTGATAGTAGTGTGTCGATGTCAAAAGAAAATTTTGTACTTGGATAGTTTAGGCTGGCCAGTGAATGAAAACGCATTGCTTTTTTTATTGCAATTACATAATGCATACAATACTTACAAAAAAATTGTATTTAGTATGAACGATTGGAATGTTGTTTGAATGTACCGAAACAATAAAACAATTATGATTGCGGTGTGTAATGTATACTATATGCCGAAATAATAATAAAGCAGAGCAAATATATAAAATACCAAAACGATATGATCTCATACAGAAGGTTTATCAAGGAAGCGATAACTAAATTTTTTGAAAAGACCAGTATGACTGAAACCATTTTTGCAACTTACAATTATAATTATGGCGAATTAGTTCTGTGTTTGGAAAAAAATGACTTTAGGAAAATGAATCCCACACTACATGTCACTCATGAAACTTACAACAAAATTGACCTCGTTGAAATGCTTTCAGTAGAAAATTAAAATGTTACGTTCTTACAATAGAACGCATCTGGCCGCACCTATACTGAGTGGCCGCACAATATTGTTCGACTATTTTAGGTTTTTTTCAATTTTTTTCTAGTTGGGGTTGAGGGTGGGGTGGGGGTAAAATTAAAATTATACGTTCTTACAATAAAACTCATGTGGCCGAACCTATACTGAGTCGACTGCACAGGTTTTCCATTTTTGTAGTTGGAATGAGGGGTGGGGGGTGGAGAAAAATAAAATTTTACTTTCTTACAATAGAACGCATGTGGCCGCACCTATACTGAGTGGCCGCACAATATTGGTCAACTGTTTCCGGTTTTCTTCAATTTTTTCTAGTTGGGGTTGAGGGGGGGGGTAGAAAATTAAAATTTTACGTTCTTACAATAGAACGCATGTGACCGCACCTATACTGAGTGGCCGCACAATATTGGTCGACTATTTCAAGTTTTCTTCGATTTTTTTCTAGTTGAGTTGAGGGGGGGTGGTCAAAGAACAAAATTTTTTGTTCTTGCGATAGCACGCATGTGGCCGCACCTATATTGAGTGGCCGCACGATATTGGTCAACTGTTTCAGGTTTTCTTCAATTTTTCTAGTTGGGGATGAAGGAGGGGGTAGAAAATTAAAATTTTACGTTCTTATAATAAAACGCATGTGGTGGCACCTGTACTGAGTGGCCGCTCAATTTTGGTCGTCTGTTTTAGGTCTTTTTCAATTTTTCAAATTGTTGATGGAGGGGGGGAAGAAAATTAAGATGTTACGTTCTTACAATAGAACGCATGTGGCCGCATCTATACTGAGTGGCCGCACAATATTGGTTGAGTTTTTAAAATATTTTTGTAAAAGGGGGTGGAAGGGGGTGGCAAAAAATTTTTTTTTGGGGTCAATATGATTGAACCCACGTGGCCGCACTCACACATTCTAGCCGCATTTGATTAAAGAAGTAGTACATACTCTTTTAAAATATTATTAGTTGGTCAGCTAGTTAGCATGGCCCTCTTGAAACTTGGTAGGTAATTAGAGTTGGTATACTAAAACAACACTTACTTTTTACAGAAACGTGTTCGTCCCGGTTCACAAATTTTTTCAAGTTTGCGTAAGAACGTATTAAGAAAATTAAAAAATTCTTTTTTTAGCTTCTGTAAGTCCTGTGCTCTTGAAACTTGGAAGGCATTTAGGGTTGGTGTACTAATACATCACATACTTTTTACAGAACCGTGTTCGCCCCGGTTCATAAATTTTTTGGAGTTTGCGTAGACACCGTAAGAAAGCTAAAAAATTTTTTCTTAACTTCTGCAAAACCTGCGCTCTTGAAACTTAGTAGACAATTAGAATTGGTGTACTAAAACAACACATACTTTTTACAGTGTCACTTCATAAATTTTTCCGAGTTTGCGTAATAACATCTTAAGAAAATTTAAAAATTCTTTTCTTAGCTTCTGTAAGACTGCACTCTTGAAGCTTGGTAGGCAATTAGGGTTGGTGTGTTACATTTGAAATTTGGTAATGTGCATTGTTAAATATGTGAGTAAATTCCCGCGAATATTTTCAAATAAACTTGTTAATTTCTGTCATTTCGGACAGTTGCGTTTACGCAAAAGGATGCGCAGGCGCGGGAAGGATGGCGCAAGTGCGCGCGGTGTGATGAGACATCATTAGACTACAAGGCCTGAAGCCGAAAACAGCTACCTGTGTCGTGGTGTGTCTTTTCTCTTTTTTTTAGGATGTAGGTTTTCTTATCTCTACCTTCTATCGTTCCTTATACCTAGTTGCTCCTATCGTTCCAGTACGAAGAGAAAAGAGGACGGATAGAATCTGGAATCAACAATGGTGTAGCCGACGCACCCAAACAACTAGGATCCTGAGATGTTAAGAAACACGTGAGTACCCGTTCTATTTAGTTGTGCTTAAACTGTAACCATCGTATCACTTTTAAACGTGTTTGGTATATGATACAAATGTCGCGTAATTTGCCGCGTAAGAGTGGCGCAAAATACCTACACGGTGTTGAAATTAAATTCGTCTTAACCTCCAATTTATCTTGTAAGATGTTAGTTTTGAATTATTTTATATTCTTGTAAAAAATTAGGGTTTTCACTCAAGTAATATAATAAAAAATATTTTTTTAAATTTTTAGTGGCTTTTGGGTAGAAAAAATACAACTTGGCAACATCGAATCTAGTTATTTTTTATCTTGTGTAATTAAGGGGTCATTGAGATATATAACGGCACAAGTTGACTCATAGGTTGAAAGCTTTTGGATAAGATAAATTAAAATTTATTCAGTTAGGGAGTTAGAATATTTTTTAACAATTAATTTAGCTAAGGATAATGTAACATAGTGCTTGTGTAAATATTGGGCATAATAAATAATAATTGGGGTAAAATTATTCTAACGTATATAAATTTGTAGGGAAGCATTATATGACGATCTAAAAACGTGGAGCAAGTGTTAAAATAACTTTTCTATTTTCAAACGTAAAACCTAACACGTTTAAAACAGAAAAAACAACGAGGGGAGATAATAGTTCTCGGTAGCATAGCGACAAACAAACTTTAATGGGTTATTGGAAAAGAACATCCGTTGGGATTAATGTAAACGCGGTTTGTTGGTTAAAATATTGATTTCAATCTTGAAGATAGTATAGGAGAGAACCAAGAAAAGACCAAAATAGAATAAAAATGTATTGAGTACAAGAGAGATGCATATAATTAATTCGGAGACAGAATAGTAGGAAGACTTAAATAAAATCAATAATTTTAAGGATACTTAGAAGCAAGCACGCGTCTGTTAAAAGGTGGAAGAATGGAGCCGAGCAAGGTGACTGGTGTAAGTTGTACAAGAAGGGCAGAGATCCAGCTGGTGGAAGCATATGTGTGAGATAAAGTTATAGATACAAGGGAGATGAAAGATGTTTGTTTGAGTTGGAGGCGTAGACAAATGGAAAAGTATAGGCTAAATTAGAACGGCGGTTGACAGTTTGGAAGCGGTTTACCGAATATTGTTTTATTTGTTATAAAATTTTACGAGAAACCGAAGTTTGTTAGGGGTTTCTCGCTGGAACACCGGACGGTTTGAAAAGAATTTCAAGAATTACAGGAACGGCTATACAAGCGTACGTACCAATTTGAAATATGTGGGGTCGAATATGATGTATTTAATCACTGGCAGAGAGGGGCCGAGCTCTTTTTTGATTTTATCCACCATTCGTGATAATAGTTACTTTCAAGTGAACTAAGTGCAATTTAATAAAAGTTTATGTAGAAGCTAATAGGGCATCTTTTTGTTAAAACGTTGAAGTAGTATGTAAGTACAAAGCTTATTATTTTAGTATTGAAATGCACGGAAATATTAGAATTTGAAATTGTTTGGATGATGGAAAAAAGTGATGTTTGAATAATAAAGCTTAATTTTGGGGATTGGAATTTTTGGATTGGAAATTGTAAACAACGGCATGCATGGCAGATACGGTAATTCGACCGGGGCGTTAGCTGATGGACTAGGAACCTACGAGACGGCAGCATCTTCTAGGAGCTAGGTGGTGGAGCACATTTAGAAGATACAAACCAGGTAGGCGATAGAATAGAACATTGAGTGGTGAATATTTTTATGATGTTTGTGATTATTTGGATTTGAGTTTTGATGTGTATTTATTATTATTTGATATTTTATGAACAGACATTTATGGGACCTTAAAAGGAAATTGATTATTTACTTTTAAATTTCATATCACAGTTGACCATTCGCTAAATATTCTTCCAAAATCTAAAAACTCTCCTGTAAAGTAGGTTTATATCTATAAAATTGTTTATATATATATATATATATATATATATATATATATATATATATATATATATATATTACACAAATTTAGACCAGGGTAGAAAATTAATTAACGACATCAAACAATTTTAATCACCTTGTATAAAGAAACAAATAGAAATTACGTGCGAAATTTATATCAATTAATTCAATTTTTAAGTAACGAGTATTAAACAAAGTGTACAAATAATAATTAATATTTAATATTAATATTTAATTAGTATTCGCTAAAAATTAAAGGGTAGAAGTCAATGCTATTCATTATTATTTTAATTGGAGTTAATTGAACGATTATTAAGGTATAATATGCATAAAAGCTTTTAAAAACCCAATAATACCAAATATGAGACGCGTTGCTAGCATACAAATATATCAAGAAGGTTAAAATAATACGAGGAATATCCAAATCGTAGAAGTATTACGATTGAACACCTGCGTATTTTAAATCTCACGTTCTGTTTAATTTGTTTGGATAAACATGAAAATTCTGCGTATATTGCAAACGGTCGGATAAACCGTAGCTTATATTAACGGGAAGGCTAGTTGAGCGGTTATTTAACTCAAGTAAGAATCCACGTGGATTGAAATAACCGATAGTAAAAAATATCGATTTGCACCACTAAGACCAGGTTAGAAAAAGACGGATAAAATGCGCAAGGCAGAGACACGGATAATAAATGGCGTGATTTGAGCAACGTCACTAGGTTTGCGATTGGTTGAAATAAGTTGCAGATATGAGAGGTGAAAACAACAATTTCTATATAAAATTAATTAGTTGTTCGCAGACGCGTTGCGCGACGTGTGAAAATTTCTTAGATTTTCAACTTGGACGTGTGCAAATTTTGTAGAATCGCTGTGCCGGACCGTCGAAAGGGAACATAGAATGCGAAATTCTAAAAATTGTCCGTTGAGGAACAAATCCGACGTGCAAGCGGGCTCTTATAAAAACCCGTGCTAATATGAGTTTCGCTCTCTTAGATCTTCGATTTTTATTCTATACTTTAAACAGTTTGGCTCTTAGATTTTTGATGTTATTTGATACTTTAAGCAGTTTTGCTCTTTATTTTTTATGTTATACCATACTTCAAGCAGAATACGTGCTACGATACAAATTATTATGCATTAGTGCACTTTTAGAAGATAGATAAGGTAATAAAGTCTAGTTATATTTGCGGGTATTACTGTACCAATTATCTAAAGTAGTAGCGATAAATAAATACATTGAAGTATGCGGTTTTGTATAGCGTGAACGAATTATGAATTTCTTTGCTATTTTGTTCGGGAGTGAGTAATCAAGTGTTATTCTATACGTACATGAGTTCCTGAGAAGCCCTGAAACAATTTAGATGAATGGTGGTGTAGAAAAATTTTAAAAGCGGTCAGAAGCTGAAGCCGTAAACATAAACCAGCTGGAATGGTGGAATGAGCAAGTCCGATGTACATTGAAGCCACGAGTGCAGTAACCTTCAGGTAAATTATGCATTTTGTTCGATCTTAGATGTTTTTATGTGTGTTGAATATCTTTATAATTTGTTTGGTAAAAAATGAGCAGTAGTGAATTTGTATAAACAACAAATTTTTAATTTTAAGGTGAAATTTTCTTGTTTAAGTAGAAAGGAGTATTTAGCAGTTTATGTTTTGATTATGATGAAAATTTGGGTCTGTCTTTGAGCTCAATTAGACTAACCTGTTTAATTAACGTAAAGGGGTGGGAGATGCTCCCTTTTATTCAGACTCAGGTCTGCAAATATTGTTAAATTAATTAGTATGCATCCTACAAGGACTCTAATTCTGGATGCAAATTAAAATGATGGCAAATTTTAACTTGAAATTTTATGATGCTGAAATTTATGCTGAAATTTAATTTTGAAATTTTAATGTATTATGAATATTGATGTAAATAGAGTTAACGTTGATGTTTGTGGTAGGAATGTGTTTTTTTTTTAATGAGGATGAAAGTTATCTAGGTGTGCAGCCGAGGCGGAAAGAGTCAAGTGGCGATTATCAGAAGAGAGTAAACAGGGCGAGAATCACAGCAATATATATAATCTGTTAAAGCATTGTAGCTAATGGGTGTGTGTACTGCTGGTCTTTAAGTTGTTAATGAGCTTCTCCATTTAATTTAAATTACTGCTGTAGCGATTTGAAGGGTTAGTCAAAACGTATAATTAGCTTGGCATACGTTTGAACCCTGTCATATTAAATACGAATAAAATTGATGTTTTGCCTTTTTTGTATAAAGCATCACCACAACAACCATGGATTTCTACTTTTAAACGTAGAAAAGTAGTGAGTTACGTCTGTCCTGATGGTGTTGCCTAGGAGAGTGGACAAAATGTTGCCTTAATTAATATTTAAGCTGATATTAATTAAACTTCGGCCATGTTAAATATCTGAAACAAATAATGTGAAAACATTTAAATTTTGTTTATGTGAACTGTATTATTGTTCTCTGCGTCATACAGTTTCTGACTGTCATTCAATGTTTGAATGTGTGTATTATGTTTCCAATGATGTCCTTTGTTGTTTTCTAGCATTACGTGAGTTACGTTTTGGGCTTTGGGAGCAGTGTTTTTAAAAACTACTTACAAAACTTGTAACATATTTTATTAGTTTAAACAAACATTAATTATAGAATTTGGACAAACCATTGTAAATTATACAAAGTCGAAGTAAAATAATTGAACTAATATTAGGACGAGTAGCCTAGGTAAACAACAGTGTTAAAGCTGAAATACTCAGACGACTGGTCTTAGGGTTCCCGGGGTATATATGTTGTCCCTGCCCCTCACAATTCTGTGGGAACTAGCAGAGCTCATGTCTGCTTATTTCTTAATACTATTCATTAATACATTGTAACAATCTTACTTTCTAGGTAGTCGCGGTATCCTAACCGTCTGTGAACTGCCACTTGCAGTATCACTATTGTCTGGAATACATTGTATTGCATCCGTTCTCATAACTGTTAATAACCTTTCTGTATTTATTCTTGGATTTCATTGTTGCACTTGACTTAATAATTTCTTAATGATTTCTAATAATTTTCTATTAGATTCTATTTTATAATACATATATAAATTGGGGGATACATAACTCGTGTTATGATGTGCTCCAATAAAATTTCGGTAAAACTATAAAACACTACCTAAAGCATTTTTCTTCAACTTAGGTAATGCATTTGAATCCTAGATTTTGTTTTCATGTTGGAACATAACCTATATAAATAATTTAAAGCTGCGGTTTTTTATATCAATGTTGACTCCTAATTTTCTTAGAAGGCCCATTCTTATTAGTCCGTCATATTTGTCTTTGAATTCGAAAATACAAAATTTGTTTCATTTTTACATTAAATATTCTAGGTAAAGGTATATTAGCTACGAATTGGTGTAGGGTCGTTTGATAGGCTGTTTTAATTTTAAATGGTTCTCTCTCTCTCTCTCTCTCTCTCTCTACATAATCTAAATAATGCTTTTATACGGTGCGGGGGCTAATTAATGTTTTTGAAGATCCGGTATCGATTAATAGTTTAAGTTTGGCATGGGGTATTTCTATGTACGGTAGTACTAGATGATTAATTTTATTTAAATTTATTAGGATTAGTCGTTTATAAATCGGTCTATCTGAAAATTTGAGCAAGCGTTTTCTTCGTCGTCCTCTTTGTAGTTTTCGCATGGTTCGTAATTCTCTGAATTATTTGATTCATCGTTTGCACTGGGGTGAATGTAATTATTCTGGTCATTGTCAAATTTTTCTACTTTTGGTGAAATAGTTCTTCCGATGTAAAGTTGGGTTTTTGATCGTGACTTGGTCGAATGTGCGTTATTTTTGTATTTTGTATGGTGTTACCAGATGAGGAATCTATAGGGGTTGGTTTATAATAACTGTTAGGGTTATTACTGTGAAACGAATTTTTCAAAGGCCTCACGTTGCCGGCGCCAGTGAAACATTTTTCCTTCGCTTACTAAAACACCAGTCCCACACATGGGTGCCAGTGTTACTTATTTTTATATTTCTGGCCGGCACTACTTTATTATCACCATGCTCCAAGTTAGGTGTCTGCAAAACAAAGTCTTCCGACGTAACTAGGGGTCTATTCCTTGGGTAGAGCTATGAGCAATGGGGGTAAGTCGAAATCTGTGGGGGTCACACTTAAACTAAAACAAACAGGCGCCACCAAGTCCAGATTGATTTATGTTAATGGCATGGCAAATTTCTAAGGGCGGACGTGGAGACCCAAAGAAAAAGAGATCGCCTTCGCTGACACAAAAACTTGTCTTAACAGAATAAGACGCTGTTCCTGTAAGGAAAAATAATAATTAAGTCACATAGGAAATGGGAACACAATTTGCGTCCCTCAAATATACCTAAAAATGCATAGAGAATATTTTCTACATAAGGGTGTCATAAAAATTTAACTCTTATTGTTTTTTTTTTGTTTATCAGGTCTGATCAAACTAGATCAGAATAAAAAGACTTTAAGCGTGGATTATTAATTTACTAGAAAGAATTTTTTCGTTTCAGTAAATAAAATTCAATGCTATAAAATAAAATGAATACTTGAAATTCTTGCAAAGTTAATGTAAGGTTTATCAACCTGATCCTTACTCAAATATATTACAATTTATGTGACTGGTTATACTAAGGTTTCATAACCCAATCAGATCTGTGTAGGTCATTTACAAATTAATATACAAAATTTTCTCTTTAAGTTAACGATATTAAAATCAATTTGAAATCAAAATATTCACAAAGATATTCTCTAATTTTATCGAAGGTGGTACTAATGTAATACTAAACATCTGTTAGCAATTGTGCAATTGTTGACGGCATATTTCAAACAAACAGGTGACGTAACCGCAGCTGTTAATTTATGTTGAAGCCACGTGTAGTCACATATTTACGAAACTAAGTGAAATTAAATTTGTTACTGGAGAAAACCAGCGTAGCTACAGATAAACTGAATAACAAATTTGTGCTTCTATAAAACAAAACGAAATAACGTGCTTTTAGAAGGAAGCACTGAGGAAATCTTAAATCTACTACGAACCAAATCTCGGGCTGCTGTTCTCGGTTAGTTTGGGAACTGCAACGCCGTGCTGAATCTGCTACTAATTATTCCTGCCTTCCATGCTTTAAATACAGGTGTTGAAGCGAAGCGGGTTTCTTACATTGATTCAAGGCTGCATAACTTTTGTAGCGTAATCTTCCGTTGTCTAATCTTAGTTACAAATGTAATTTTTCATTACGTAGTCTATAAGTTAGGGTTTCTAAATTGTAGATTCTAAGTTGTCGTTTCGCGTTACTCAGGAAGTGTGTCACATAAATAATGCGACCCGGAGGTCACTCGCCATTCTTTTCAAATGCATGCTGTCGCTGCTTTTACCTATCGACGAGTCCTTTGCCGCGTTCTTATCTCGTCGGAGGGTCCCGAGTGGGGTTGTCAAAACCTCTCACGCGCGCGCCAGTGGCTGTAAAATACACCGAACTCCGAAACAAATAGACTAACGACTCTAGATACTGCATTAATGTAAGAATTTGATTGTTACACGTATTATTACTTTAGTTAATAAAGGTGTTTTAACATTCGTTGTACCTTTCCTGAATAGATTTTCTTACTGCGAAAATAAAATTGTTACACTACCCCTTTCCTAAAAGAAAAAAATTTTTTTTTTAAGGAATAAACTTCGAACATAACAAATACAAAAAAAAATTTTTTTTATTATAATAATACTAGCCTTTTCTACCTTCCTAATTATCAAAACAATTTTTACAAATTTATTCAAACGAGGGAGACAAATATTTACAATTCGAGTGTGTTGGTAACTACGTGTACCTGACGTCCATTGGGAGACAAAATCGGGGAGTCACAATCGGTATTAATCAAAATTGGGAGGGGTCAAATTAGAAAGTCAAACACTCCACGGGACAAAAAAATTAAATTCACAATAATTTTTTTTTAACCTGGGGTCCTTATTCTAACAAGGCTAATATTTATTACCTATAACCAAACATTTACAATTTATTTCTAATTCCAAAAACTTCACTTCCAGGAACTCAATTAGCTCTATCTACAAAAAAGGAATGCTTCCTCATCAAAACAGCATAACTATTCAAAGTATCATCACTATAAGGTGACAATCAATAGGAAGACCTTACTAATAGGTCTAAATTTAAAACACTATTATCACAAAGTGATAATCAAAACAAAAGTGACCTAACCAAAGGTTACTTATCAAATCCAAATACAAAGTATTATCACTTTATTACAAAGAGATAATCAAAACGAAGGTAACCTAACCATAAGGTTACTTAACAAATTCAAATACAAAATATTATCACTTTATTACAAAGAGATAATCAAAACGAAGGTAACCGAACCATAAGGTTACTTAACAAATTCAAATACAAAATATTATCACTTTATTACAAAGAGATAATCAAAACGAAGGTAACCTAACCATAAGGTTACTTAACAAATTCAAATACAAAATATTATCACTTTATTACAAAGAGATAATCAAAATGAAGGTAACCTAACCATAAGGTTACTTAACAAATTCAAATACAAAATATTATCACTTTATTACAAAGAGATAATCAAAACGAAGGTAACCTAACCATAAGGTTACTTAACAAATTCAAATACAAAATCGAACCAGTCAGGGCTGTAATATCCTACACCCTACTGAATATCCTATCACTAAGTTCCAACAAACAACAGATCTCATTAGTGATGGACCAAATGGTGAGACTCACCAAGCCAACCTTGACCTTATCAAACCAAAGAATTTCGAACGGTCAAAAAACAAGGAAAGAATAATCTAATATTCTCTCTACCTAGATATGTAGAAATCAGGACCAACAATCAAATAGCCCACTTACTTCTACATTGTAAAGACATCTGTTAAAGACATCTTCTAAACACATCTCTGAGTAACGCGCGAGCAAAATGACCAGCGTGCACACCAAGGCACACCTCAAACTTACAAAATCTACAAAATCTACAAAATCTCTAACCACTTATTTCACTTCTCAAACAAAATACTCAAAATTAGTGAAACGACACTAAATCAAAAATCTGGACAAAACAAAGCAAACCACTACTGCATTACTTAACATCAAAGAGATGACCGGACCGGAACTAATCGTCAGGATCATCATTTTCCTTTGGATACTACGCTTCAACTGGTTTCAAGTCCTTTACGTGCCATTTCCCTGCTCTTGTCCCATCTTCGTTCTCTTACTCATACACTAAATTGGAATGTTTTTTTCGAACTTTACTCATAACGAACTTTGGAGCTAACTTAGCGGAAAACTTATCACTAGCACTCGAGAGGACCTTATTAGCTCTCCAAACACACTCTCCGACTCGGAATGAAATGTCTCTTCTCCTAAGATTGTAGCGTATACTCGAACGTTGATAAGCTACATGCAAATTTTCACGGACATTTCCAAAAATATCAAACAAAGGTTGACGATCCAAAACATAAGAAGGTCTACTACTGGAGACGACATCAACATCCTCACCAGGTATAAAATTATCATTATAAGCTTTTCCACTTAAAGGTACCTGACGACCAAAAACTAAAAATTTGGCGAATAGTTGGTGGACTCATGTTTTGCTGAGTTGATTGCGTATTGGATCTTTGATATCTCAATATCCCACGTATCATGTTCTTCTACGTATGAACGGATTGCTGTACCAACTGTCTTATTGATTCTTTCCACAAAATTGCATTGGGGAGCATAAACAGCATTATACCAAATCTTTTGAATTTCGTACCTTGCACACAAAGCTTTAAAAATACGTCCAATTAATTGTGGACCATTATCACAAATAACAAACTGTGGTACACCGTAGACAAGAAATACTTTTTCCTCCAAAAACTTCTCAATCAAATGTGCCGTGGCACTACGCAAAGGTTGCAAAATCGAATATTTCGAAAACCAATCACCAACAACTAAAAGTCATTTACCTGCTTATGAGTCATCAATAAAAAAAACTAATCACGACGATAGCTAACAAAAAAAATCAGTGTTCAGGTACACTCTCATCCTACTACCAACCGAACTGTCGAAACAACTACAGTGCTTCACAACGCCTAAATATGCTAGAGTGACAAACCCTCTACGAGTCTCACCTAGACTAACAATACCAAAAATTTACATCAAATCAAAAAAAAGATGCAAAAAAAATTCTAGAGCGCCTAACTCACCTCGAGTCTCGTCTAGACTTACGCAATGCCGAGCGACCAACCCTTCCTGAGTCTCGTCTGGACTGACATACTGCTGAGCGACCAACCACGACGACAAGTTCCGCCTAGACTAAATTGCGTTGCAATGCCGATCTAAACAAAATCTGCTAACAAAATCAAAAACGTGCTTATGCACAAAGAGCAATTCTCAAACGACACAACGACAGCTCACTCCAATGTACCTTCAAAATAGAATCTCTAGCCTTATCATCAAATTTCGACAAAGATGTTCTTTATTGACTCAAACAAATCAAACAACAGGCTTATCAGCTTCTTTAGCTGACAGTCTTCCTAAAATTTTCCTCAAAACTGGTTTCTCACTCACTACTCCTCTAATTTTCAGTTCATACTCCAATTCTTCTTTGAGTAAACAAACAATTCGGAACGTTTCCGACATGATTACAAAAGCCTAATTGAATCAAACCGCTAAATCCAAATGATCTGAACCTTACAAAAATTGTCAAAACAAATTCGGGCAACTAAAGGTAAAAATCAAAAGGTGTTTTTGGTAAAGTAATTTTATCCAAAACAATATCAAAAAAATTATATGGGGTCAAAATAGAATGAAAGCCAAAAATAAATTTAACTAAGTTAATTAATTGACAGAACGGGGTTATCGTTACAACCAATCTTTTAAATAACCAAACCTAATTATCACATAAACGTTGAGCAAACAAATCTCGATGCAAAACTATTTTTGAACAAACAAATCTCGAAGCAAAATACTTTTCGAACAAACTAATTTCGAAGCAAAATAATTTTGAATAAACAAATTTCGAAGCAAACTAAATTTTGAACAGACTATTTCAAAGTAAAATTATTTTTGAACAAACAAGTTTCAGAGTAAAAATAATTTTTGAACAAACGAATCTCGAAGTAAAATTAATTTTGAACAAATAATTTTCGAGGTAAATCAAATTATGAACAAACAAATTTCGAGCTAATCAAATTATGAACAAACAAATTTCGAAGTTAATCAAATTATGAACAAACAAATTTCGAGGCCCCAAACGTTGAACAAACAAATCTCGACGCCTCACACATTGGGCGCTAGTTAAACGATTGCCCCACGTTGGTTTTTTGTATGGGCGTGGTAACCCAACCAAAAAAAAGGTTGCCTTCTTTAACAAAAATATGTCTTAACAGAATAAGACGCTGTTCCTGTAAGGAAAAATAATAATTAAGTCACATAGGAAATGGGAAATTTGCGTCCCTCAAATATACCTAAAAATGCATAGAGAATATTTTCTACATAAGGGTGTCATAAAAATTTAACTCTTATTGTTTTTTTTTTTGTTTATCAGGTCTGATCAAACTAGATCAGAATAAAAAGACTTTAAGCGTGGATTATCAATTTACTAGAAAGAATTTTTTCGTTTCAGTAAATAAAATTCAATGCTATAAAATAAAATGAATACTTGAAATTCTTGCAAAGTTAATGTAAGGTTTATCAACCTGATCCTTACTCAAATATATTACAATTTATGTGACTGGTTATACTAAGGTTTCATAACCCAATCAGATCTGTGTAGGTCATTTACAAATTAATATACAAAATTTTCTCTTTAAGTTAACGATATTAAAATCAATTTGAAATCAAAATATTCACAAAGATATTCTCTAATTTTATCGAAGGTGGTACTAATGTAATACTAAACATCTGTTAGCAATTGTGCAATTGTTGACGGCATATTTCAAACAAACAGGTGACGTAACCGCAGCTGTTAATTTATGTTGAAGCCACGTGTAGTCACATATTTACGAAACTAAGTGAAATTAAATTTGTTACTGGAGAAAACCAGCGTAGCTACAGATAAACTGAATAACAAATTTGTGCTTCTATAAAACAAAACGAAATAACGTGCTTTTAGAAGGAAGCACTGAGGAAATCTTAAATCTACTACGAACCAAATCTCGGGCTGCTGTTCTCGGTTAGTTTGGGAACTGCAACGCCGTGCTGAATCTGCTACTAATTATTCCTGCCTTCCATGCTTTAAATACAGGTGTTGAAGCGAAGCGGGTTTCTTACATTGATTCAAGGCTGCATAACTTTTGTAGCGTAATCTTCCGTTGTCTAATCTTAGTTACAAATGTAATTTTTCATTACGTAGTCTATAAGTTAGGGTTTCTAAATTGTAGATTCTAAGTTGTCGTTGCGCGTTACTCAGGAAGTGTGTCACATAAATAATGCGACCCGGAGGTCACTCGCCATTCTTTTCAAATGCATGCTGTCGCTGCTCTTACCTATCGACGAGTCCTTTGCCGCGTTCTTATCTCGTCGGAGGGTCCCGAGTGGGGTTGTCAAAACCTCTCACGCGCGCGCCAGTGGCTGTAAAATACACCGAACTCCGAAACAAATAGACTAACGACTCTAGATACTGTATTAATGTAAGAATTTGATTGTTACACGTATTATTACTTTAGTTAATAAAGGTGTTTTAACATTCGTTGTACCTTTCCTGAATAGATTTTCTTACTGCGAAAATAAAATTGTTACAACTGTTATTATTATTCATTGGTGTATTTCTAATAGGGTTCGCGCTGAATGCTGGTCTTTGTTGGTTCATGTTTTGGTTAAATCTTGGTTGAAATCTTGGTTTCGTAAAATTTGAGTTAAACATTGGTTTTGGAAATTCTTTAATTTGATTATTAAAATTCGCGTTATTAAAGTTTGAGTTATTACTTCGCGGTTGGTTCGGTTGTGCATTAAAAGGAGCGAATTTTGGTTGGGGGGTTGTTTGTCCTGCGGTTTGTATAGTTTCTGTTGGTGAATAACTTGTATTTGCGTTGGAGTTGTATAGTCTGTTGCGGTAATACAATACGTTTTCTTCTTCTATTATCATACTCATAGCTTCTTCTAAATTTTGGGAATGGTGGAATCTGATTTTATTTTATAGTCGTTCTGGTAATGCGTTTATATAGGTGCCCAGTGCCATTTCGTCATACATTTCTGCTTTTAAAAGTCGGATATTTTGGTCGGATTTTTCGATTTTTAATTTTGTTTAGATTAGGCTTCTTACGTCTTGGCATTTCATGCCGAATTGGTACAGGGATTGGTTACGTTCCATTCTTAGGTTTATCAGGTTGCGTATTAGGCATTTTATGTTCCTTTGATTGCCAATATATGCGATTAGTATCCGCTTAAAGTCTTCCCACTGTTCTAAGTCATCTTGGCTGACTATTAGTGTTAGTGCCCGTCCGGTCAGTTTATTTACCGTCAGGCGCAAAAGTAATACATTTCTCTCATTGTCTCCGGGTTTGTAACAGGTTTTCAAAAATATTTCGCATGCTGTAATGGAACCCCCAAGCACAGCTTGATCTTCGTTAAAGGCGAGGATGGTTTCGAGATAAATCTTCATATCTGAATTCGTGATTGTTAAGGGTTGGTTTCGCGTTTAATTAATTTCAATTTTTGTAAAATTGAGATTTATTTCGCGGTTTGTACTGTTACTTTTTAATTTGGCTTGCTAGTTTTCAGCTTGAAGTGTGTCGAGTTATTTAAAGAATTGTAGTTATACGGTTTTGTAATTAATTTAAGGGGTTTGTATTTGACAATGCCTTGGTTAATTGCTGTTGTCTTAAATTTGTGCATTTTTATACTTCGCGGATGCTAATTTGCCGTGAGTTTTACTTTCTGCAAAGTTTTGATGTGAATTAATAATTTCTTGCAGTAATTACTTTACTTTGTATGCTTTGTTGCGCCAGTTATGATTTTATTATGTGTCTATTTTTACCCTGCTGATTAATTTATTTTGTAATGATTAGTTGCTATTTCTGTTTCTGTAGGTTTTAATTCAAATGCGTAAAATGATTCTCTGTAACTGTATTGTCTCGGTACCTTGAATCTAAATATAAAGTTGCAAGTTTTCAGTCTACCGTTTTGTTACAGTTATTGCATCCAAAATCTCCTTTATAATTTGTACAATAAACTTGTTTAAATTACACAATTTTAAGTCTGTTAGAGGATTTTGTTTCAGTTTCGTGATAAATTAATTGCGTAAGTGCATTTGTATAATTAAACATGCAATTATATTTTATTTAGTTTTTCTGAATAGGTTTGTTTTCAATCTGTGTGAAATGAATAGTTTGCGTCTTTTACCTCGTTAATTGTTTCATAAAATGTTACGTTTAAATGTGGCTTTTTATACAGTTGCGATAGTTTTTCAGTAATGTGGATATTTATAAAGTTGCGATGGTGAATAATTTCGTTCACTGATGGTTGTCAGTGACAATTCGTATCAGAGTTGCGCTTTGTTTCAATTTGTAATGGGTTAATTTATTAATAGATTGCAAAGTGCTCCTATAATTTATAGAGTGCGATGAAGGTTATGTTTTAAATAATCGTTTCTATAATTAGTTGCGTTTTATACATAAGTTTTCGATGTTACATTTTCTGTACATAAAATTGTAAAAATAATTACGTTCTCTTTTTGGTATTTTTAAAAAATTGTTTTCGATTTATTTCAATAATTCGTACGTCAGTTACGTTTTGGCTTGTTTAATAATTGTAATAATTGTACTTGTTTGCGCATGTAGTGCGTCTTTTTAGTTCTTTTGTTTAGAAATTCTTTTTTAAAAGTCAATTCTCTTAAAATAGTTCTCGTTTGAAATTAATTCTCTTAGTAAATTACTTTCATACAATGGCATAAATTGCAATAAAAGAAATCTGTACATACATAAAATAACAAAATAAAAAGAAATAAACAAAATTCTATTACTAGCAAATATCAGTAAATTTGAAAAAAATAAATTGATTTTAAGGAAAATGAACTTACATTAATTTCTTCGTCGCTTTCATGGACTCTGTCAATTTTGTACTTCGTCCACGTTGGTTTGGTTTGGATTCGATCGATGCTTGTATCTCCTTCAAGTTTGTTTGTTTTACTGGATTCTGTCGATGCTTGTACCTAATCCAACTTTGTTTGGGTTCTGCCAAGTTGGGAATTGAAATTCCAGACTACCAGTTCTTCGAATTTGGTTTCCCTAGTGACCTTTTGACATTCTACCGACTGTGCCAATTAGGTTTCGGGCCTTGTCAGCGGTGTTGTTAAAAGCTACTTCCAAAATTTGCAACAAATTTTATTAGTTTAAACAGACATTAATCATGGAATTTAGACAAACAGTTGTAAATTATACTAAGTGGAAATAAAATAATTAATTGAACTAATATTAAGGCGAGTAGCCTAGGTAAACAACAATGATAAAGCTGAACTACTCAGACTGGCGGATCTTGAGGCTCTCTGAGTATTTATGTTGTCCCTGCTCCTTACTATTCTGTGGGAACTTGCAGAGCTCATGTCTGCTTATTTCTAAATACTATTCATTTATAAGTTGTGACAGCCTTACTTTTTAGGTATTCGCGGTATCTTAACCGTCTGTGACCTGCCACCTGAAGTATCACTATCGTCTGGAATACATTGTATTGCATCCGTTCTCATAACTGTTAATAACCTTTTTATATTTATTCTTGGATTACATTGTTGCACTTTACTTAATAATTTCTTAATGATTTCTAATAATTTCCCAGGAGATTCTATTTTATAATACATATGTAAATTGGGGGATACATAACTCGTGTTATGATGTGCTCCAATAAAATTTCGGTGAAACTATAAAACAGTACCTAAAGCATTTTTCTTCAACTTAGGTAATGCATCTGCATTCTAGATTTTTGTTTTCATGTTGGAACATAACCTGTATATATATATATATATATATATATATATATATATATAATTCAAAGCTGTTGCTTATAATATTTTGTTATACATTTCCTGTTCTCTACTTTTAAATTTGTAATAGAGCTTATACTTTGCTATATTTTGTTGGGATTTGTGGTTTTGATTTTTTTGTATTTATGTTGCTTTTTTAGCTCAAAATTATTTACACTCCTGATTGTAGTTGCTTTTTATTATTAACAGCGTCTGTGTAATAAAAGGGCAAAATTGTGTCGTTACTCCCGTCATACGACAAGTTCCTTAGAAGCCGAACAAACAAAACCACAGACTTCTAACCCTGCATTTAATATTCATGCAAAATTAAGGGAATTGTATGAGCAAGAAAGTGCTATAGATAGCAATTATAGAAATTCTACAGTAAGTATTATACATGAACTGTGCCTTATACTAATTTTAATGTTGTCGTTATAAAATTAAATTTGGAAATTATAACCGCTTATTATTGTGTGGTCTTTAATATAGTCTTTGGATCTACTAAAAATATATATATTATAATACAACTAAATTAACAATGTGATGTGATTATACAAAATACTAAAGCAGTATACTGAAATATAACAACAAATCAGAAATATCGTATTATGTGTATTATCACAGCTTATTTTAAAACCTAGATTATGTTATTGTTTTAAGTATATAACGACTTCTCCAGTTTGTTATATATGCAAAGCTTTTGATACGATCATTTTTAACGTACATGATGATCTTACATAAAATGCGTGACAAAAACTTAAACATTTTTCTAAAAGTAGATCAGTTTGGATATACAGTTGACAAAGTTAAAGATAAAAAATTGTAGGAATTAATAGAAAAAATTTCAAAAATGGTTTAGTTACTAAAGTTGAGCTGTGTCGTAATTATTCTCATTAATAGCTATTACTTCCAATATAAATTTAACACGTCTGTGGTGGCATGCCCTACTGGTTGTTAGTGCATTCAAGGTAGACGTGCATGTTAAATCTATGTATTATCTAATTGCAATTAACAAGTCATGTTTATTAAGGAGATTTACCATATTATAACAACTTTAATGCAACAGTAACCATTTATTGTGTAGTGCTTTGACTATGAAACAACTACCTGACATTGTCCTTTATCGGCATGACATGCAGATTACATTTCTCTTTGCAGGTTTCTTAAGCAGATATATGATTGTCATATTTTATGGCAATGAACAAACCTAAAAATTGGCTTTATCCATCTTGTTTGTCTCCAAGTCTTAAAACTACGCCACTTTCTAGAAATTGATTCGATCGCACATAATATTCTTGGATTCAATATTTAAAATTCCATAGACAACAACCTTATTAAGATTACATAGCAACCACTAAATGAATGTTGTATGCATTCCATGTGTTAGTTAATGTTCGAGTATTTTAAATTATATTGAAATTTATAACCGTGCTGACATCTTCTGTTATTAAGAGGGGACTTGCATAACTGTATTAAAAAGCAGACATTTTTATTTTATTCTATTTTACTTAAATTAAAGTCTAGCAAATTATGTGATTAGGAACCCCCTTAATTAAATATTAAGGATCAAGCAATACAGTTTTTGACGACGAGCTTTTCTTAACGTTGTCCATGTGGTTTAGTTTCCTGCAGATTTTATTCACATGGATGCCTCTAATTCCGGTAGTACACTAACGGGAAAAGTAAAGAAAGGTCAGAGAGACAACAAACGCTACTTCATATAAGCGAGAACGGCATCCCTGACAGAAACAATCGCTTCAGTTGATTTTTAGTACTGAAGTGATTGTTCGTGTAAATCATCTCACTCGTTTCAACATTGTGTTTATCACTCTGGGATTGACTCATTTAAATTCACTGATGTCCTACAACTGATTGGAGTAGAGAACTTATACACTTTGATAATGCATGTTTACAGTTCATTCTTCAAGAAAGATGAAAAAGATCCACGAGATTAGCTTCGCATATTTATACGAGACTTGTTCAATTGAAACCAATCTTTGGTTCAGGAAAAATTTATTGACAACTAAATTTACAAATAATTACCACCACTATGAAGGCACATATCCCATTGTTTCGTCAACTTATGTATGCTTTGCTTAAAGAAATCTTGTGGCTGCTGCTCGAAGAATTCTTTCACGGCGTTCTGTACTTCTTGGTCCGACTGAAAACGGTTACCTTTTAATGCTTTTTTCAGTGGCCCAAAGATGTGAAAATCACAAGGCGATAAATCGGGACTATAGGGTGGATGCTTTAAGATCCTCCATTTCTTTCGCTGTAGATTTTCTTTCACTACATTAGCAACATGAGGTCGAGCATTGTCGTGAAGCAGAATGACACCACATGAAAGCTTCCCTGGACGTTTTCGTCTTATTGCTTGATGGAGCTTGTTCAAAATTTTATTATACAGGTTTGCGTTGATATGTATCCGAGGTTCTGTATATTCTGTCAATAAGGGTTCTTTATGGTCGAAAAAAAATGTCAACAGGCCTTCCACACATGCCATATTCCTGTCTGTTGACGCAGTACACATTGCTCCTGGTCGCAGCTTATTATTCGTCCCTTCGCGTCCATTCTTAAATTTTCGACACCATTCCTTGACAGTTGGATACGCAAAACATGCATTTTTATACACTGCTTGCATTCGTGTATGAATTTACAATGGTTTCAAACCGTCAGCACACAGAAATTGAATGACCGCACGCTGATCACATTTGGTCGGATAGTTAAAAAAAAACGTCATCTCAAAGTCACAATACTTAAAATCGCTGTCAAATATATACGAAAGAAACTGACCAGTGGGAAGATTGCCAACCTCACTAACATTGCAAAACGTCAGTTGAGTGATTACAATTGTTTCCAAGGCTAACCTGACCTAAGATGGGTTTCAATTGAACAAGCTTCGTACTTATTGGATCATTTTAAACCTACAATGTAATTAATAATTTATAAAATGTACAGGACAGGATTTAGGCAACAAAGAGAATTTATTTAATTTAAACTAAATACCGTAAATTTAATGAATATGAAAACGGAAACTAGTTATCCAATAATTGAAATGCATCTTACGAGTAAATTTACTTAGTAAGTCTTATCAAAAAAGTTGTTGTTAATATTAACGTTTTAAGATACAGAACAGTCTGTAAAAATATTTACAAAGTTACAAATAAAGATCTAAATCTTATCTTGCCTATTTGACGTCTGAATCAAAAACAAATTTTCAATAAATTTGCATAAAAAATTGCAAATCTAGGCTCTTTCTTTCAACTTTTACTTTTCACCCAAGTTGTATAAATCTTGGTTTCAAAATATCAGTTAATTAAATTTTTTAACAAGTTTGTCCAATTATAAGAACAAAGGATAATTTCCTAAGATAAACTTAAAATAGCGATACAATCAAAAAAATAACTCCGAGTTAAAGGTAAAATCCCAAGATAATTTTCAAAGGTAATCTCACGATAAAGATAAAATTCTAAGATAATTTTCTAGATAACCCGAAAATAAAGGCAATAGATAATTTTCAAAAGTATCCCCAAGATAAACAGCATTATAAGATGAAGTCATAGATATACTTAAAACCGAATGCAGAGAGTGGTTCCATAGAACCGAAAAGGGAAGTTTTCTTGTTACCAAAATGTAAGTTTGAGAAGCGATGCCTGTTGTGTTGAACAAATGCACAAGCTGAACGTTGGTAAAACATTGCCTGTGCCTCAGGTGTGTAGTCGATAAGATATGCCATGGCAAACAAATTAATAAGAACATTTCCTCCATTTAAGGCAGGTACAGTAGCGACGCATGGCTGAAGACGGGATTTGTACAACATGGTCAGTGCTCTAGGTTGCTTGGTCTCAGACCATATGGCGACTAACAGAAACGAAAAGTTAGGTAGATTAAGAAAAGGTATTAAAAGAAGAAGATTGGAATCAGTTGAATACTATAGTAGGTTTTGAGGCAAAGAGAGAAGAAGAAGGGCTTGCATTGAGCGAAAGATGGTAGGCAATATGCTTAGAAAAGTGCTACTCAACTTGCCAAAACGGAGTCATTAATTCACAATGAAGGAGCATCGCTTTTATGTGATAAGTAGTAAGTTCTTGGGACTTAAGACAGCCCTGTCGGAGAAAAAAATAAGATGGAAAGGAGACAACTGGATATAAAAGAGATAAGTTTTCTGACAAACATCCTATAAAAAAGAGAAAGAGAAATATCCCTCAATAAAAGGAACGGAGGTCTGAAAGACCCCCTACCTAACAAATGAAACCAAAGTAAAGCCTTGCTCTGGTATTTTCAAAAGTAAACACACTCACCTCAAAGGCATCAAAAATTAATAAGATAGATATACAAGGAGTAACAGCGTTTCACCTATATGTTAAACAAAAACTAAAAATGCAGTGAAATTTCTAGGTTACAAATAAAGGAAAAAGAGATAGGAAACCAAACAGTATGATGAGTGAAAATTACAGAATAAATCACAAGAAATAGAAATTTTTCATCTTTGCTACTGTGAATTGCATTATTCATATAACAAAAATTTGATTTTATTTATTTATTTAATGTGCTAAGTTTTTTATTTCTTACCGCTCAATTTTTTTTGTGTTTCCTGTGCTTGTTCCCATATCTTCCTTGGTCTATCCGTTCTGTTTTTACTTGAATTTTTAATTCATATATTTGTTTTGTCAATCGCGCTTTCCACTCTATGTATGTGTCCAAGCCACCCCAGTTGTCTCTCTATTGTTTCTATTATTGATTTCGTTTGCTCTTTCATCACTTCTGAATTTCTCACCTTGTCCATTCTCATTCTCCCTATGATTTTTTTTAGGAATCTCATTTCTGGTGCAGTAATTTTGCTCTTGCCTTTCTTTGGCCGTGTCCACCATTCCTCTCCATATATTATCCATGGCCTTACTGTTTTGCAGTACACTGCTGTTTTTACTTCTTTAGGGTTTTCCTTCTCGTCTAAAATGGTTGATCTTATAACGTTGTAGATCCTTTCTGCTTTTGTCATTTGTTCCACTTGCTTTCCTTCTATTTTTATACTATGGATTCCTTCTTTTCCCGCTATTATAGTTTTTGTATTATCTGTATTTATTTTCATATTTACTTACTTCAATTCTTCATTGCATATGCAATTTTTTTTTCTGTCTCCGCCACTAATTCCATGTCATCTGCAAACAGTGGTTCTTCTAATTGTACTATTCTCATTCTAACATACCTTTATCCCTATATTTCTCCCCTTGCTTTTCTTTATTGCACTATCAATAATTGCTGCAAATATCAATGGAATTAGAACGCATTCTTGTTTTAGCCCGGTTCTTGTTTCAAATTTGCCTGACCCAAAGTTTCCCGTTCTTACTATATTCCAGTAGCTCTTGTATAATATTTTGATCAAGTCTATTATTTGTTCCTCTATGTCTTTTTCCCTTAAACTTTTCCAGATGTCCTTCTTTTCTATTCTGTCAAAGGCTTGTTTAAGATCTATCTGGCGCACATGCAGTCCTTTTTTTTCTTAATTGTTTTTTCTCCCATTTGTCTCATGAAAATAAGGCCTTGCATATTTCTTGTTTCCCGAATCCATATTGCTATCCTTCTATTGTCTTCTCTACTTTTCCTCTTATTCTGTTTGCGATTAACCTTGTTAAAACTTCTCCTGGTATACTCGAGTGGGTTATCCCTCTATAGTTTTCACATTCCTTTCTTGTATATTGTTATAATTATACCTATGTTCCATTCATATGGTATCTTTCTCTGTTTCGTTACTTTGTTTGAGATTTCCAGTAGTTTTGCATTCCCTGTATCGCCCATGTATTTTATTTTTTCTGTTTACCTTATCTTCTTCAGATGCACCTCCTAGTTTTAAGTTATTTATTATTGATTTTATTTTCACTTTTGTGATTTTTTCTATTTCTGTATCTTCTTCCGTTGTTTCAATTTCTTCTTTGTTCTGCTGCTGTTCTATGGTTAGTAGTTCATCAAAGTATTGTTTCCACCTTGTTATTATTTCCTCTTTTTTGTCAGCACCTGGCCGTTTTTATCTTTTATTGTCAATTCGGCAAAAGGTTTAAGATCCTTTGTATGTCACTTTCCTTGTGGTGTACCGTCGTTATCTTCAAGTTGATAGATAAGTGGACTAACAAACCGGATCACTTCAAATAATATATCTTAGATATAATTTATAAAACAAAAATCCGTAAAAAGCTACATTACAGGTTTTTATTAGTAACTCAGCGAATAAAAGTTATAAAAAAATAAGCTAACGCAATAAGTAGGAAAATGAAATATTTAACAAGGAAAAGTCTACTTAAATAGAAAACTTCAGCATTCAAACGGGAAAAGAATGTTTATTAAGCGTCGAAACATTAAATGAATAAGTCAAAATGACTGCAATGTACAGGGCTATTTACAGTATACGCTTCGGAACATTGTAGGTAAACTAATAATAAATATTTAAAAACTTTTCGTTCGCATTTGGATGGAGGCATATTAGAGGTATATTCTAAAATTATTTTGAAATTATACAGGATGTTCTAAACATTAAATAACAAAGTTATGTTTTTAAATGAAAGGCCTTGTATATTATTACATTTTTAAACTCCCCGGTCCAAATCAAGGTCTCTTTTATTTAGGTTTGTTATACTTGAACTTTAAGACTTTTAAAGTTATTTAATTTTTTAAAAAACTTTACCATCATCATTAGGTCTTCAGTCCTGGAACTGGTTAGACGCGTACCCTCATTGTTTCCTATTCTGAGCTAACCTACACATTTCCCTTAAATTTCCACAGTGTGCATCTTTTAATATCTGCATGCAATAGGCTGATGTTCTATTTGTAATATACCCTGGATTATTTTTCAAATGCTTTAGTACGTATCCTGCCCGCCTATTTCTCCAATTTTTTTTTATTTCCACAAATATCTTTATTCCTCTACTATTTCTATAACCTATTTGTTATTAAGTTTGTCTGTCTATGATACCAGCCTCATACATCTGAATCACAAAATTTCAAAAGGCTTCTATCTCTTTCTGTCTGCTTTTCCTTCTGCCCCTATTTTATAGACGTACTGTGCAGTGCTCCACACATATGCTTGCACAATTTTTTTCTTATTTCTATTTTGTTGTCTTTGAACATAGCTGCTGTTCTTTCCTGTTACATGCAGTTCGGTCCCCTTCTATTGTATTACAATCATCTATCCTATTTGCCCGATATTCAGTGGTATGTGAAGGTGAGGGGCTCCGTGGTGTAGTTGGTATGCGTGTGACTACTATGTCCAAGGTTCCGAGTTTAAATCCCGACGCGGTCTGCTTGAAAAATGTTAGGCGAGCATTTTTCATAAAAATATGCCCTCGTTCGGACGAGAAACAAAATGGAGGTCTCGGTTGTGAGTGTTGTCACCCACGTTAAAGATCCCTACTTTGCTTGCAGCAGCAATGGTTCAGCAAAATTCTAAAATTTTCTAGGTAACAAACAATCACTTGCTGACCAATGTAGTACCTTCGGGTGGAGCATTGGAAAGATCAAATGTGGTGGTTTGTTGGGGAGGAGCAACCCATGGCTGCCAGGTTCCACAAACACATTTGCTGAATTAATAGTTTTTCTAATATATCTTTTCGCACAATCAACATTAGTTGAAAATACTTCGCAACCAACACCTGTAGTTGTTTATAATAATCATCAGATTTTAGTGCACGTATTTTCTGGTCATTCGGCTTTCTGTCTTGAAATTGGTTGGACACGTACTCCCACATATTTATATTCTGATCTAGCCTACACTGTTCCCTGAAATTCCCACAACAGCCTATATACCGCACGGTTCCCCTTCTATTGTTTTCTAAATATATACCTTAAATCTCCAAGATTCAGTGGTATGTGGAGTGGGTTAAGCAGCCTGTGGCTGCCACCCCCAACGCTTAGACATTTGCCGAATTAGTAGTTATCCAGTAAATGCTTTTACACAATTAACATTAGTTGAGAATATTGCAAAATCAATACCTGTAGTTTCTTATAATAATCATCAGGTTTAATTACAGTTATTTTTTTCGTCTTTAGATTTTCTATCGTGGAACTGGTTCGACGTATACCTCCAATGATTTCTATCCTGTGCTAGCCTACACATTTCCCTGAAATTTCCACAGCCTACATCTTTCACTATCTGTGTGCAATAGTCCAACCTAGGTCTACCTCTACCTCTCTTTTTTCTTATCTCTGCTTCTAATATATGTCACACTATTCCCTCATGCCTTAGTTTGTGGCCTATCATCCTATCTCTCCTATTTTTTACGGATTTCCACATATTTCTTTCTTCCTCTACATCTACCATTTTCTATCTCATGTTATTTGGCTTCCTAGGCAGTAGAAATCCTTAACTTCTTGTAAGTTCTTGTTATCTATTTGTATTCTTGTTTTTGATTTATTTTCGCATCCCTTGCATACTAGTACTTTAGTTTTATTTTGTTAATTTTCATACTGTATTTCTCTGTTAGAACTGTTTCCATTTCATTAAGCGCAGCTTCTAGCTCTTCTTTGCTAGATGGTAATAGCTCTCATCTGCAAATCTAAGTATATCAATTTTTTGTCCCTGCAAAATAATTCCAAATGTTTTCCTGCGTTTTACAGTATTCATTGCCTCTTCGATGTACAAGTTAATGGGAATAGGGTACATCCCTGTCTAACACCTTTCCTAATATTTACTTTTCTACATTCCTGCTCTAATTCTATTACCGAAGGTTGCTCTTTGTATAAGCTATGTACTATCTGTCTATCCCTAAAACTCATTCCTTTCTTTTTTAGTATTTTGAACATTTTTTACCGTTTTACACGCTTAATACACGCTTTCCATTTTTATATTGTTTTCTCCATTATCACCCTGAGAGTTAAATAGCCTCCCGTGGCCCCTGTTGCGCCTAAACCCAAATAAATGTTCTCTTAGTATTTCTTCAACTCGTTTTTCCATTCGTCTGTGTACAATTCTAGTTAATATTTTTGATACGTGTGCTGTCAAACTTATTGTTCGAAAATCTTTACATCTTTTCGAGCCTCTCTTTTTTGGTATAGTGACTATGATAATATATTCGAAAACTTTGCTTATATTGCCTGTCTCATAAATATAGCTTACAAGTTGGAAGAGACATTTCTGTTACTGCTTGTCCAGCGGCTTTTAGAGTTTCGGCTTACACCTTATCTGTACCTGTCGCCTCACCATTTTTCAGTCCTTTTAATGCAAACTCAAACTCATCTCTTAGTATAGAATATCCCACCATTCCTTTCAATTTCTGATTCCTGTTCTAATGCTGTAGGTTCCTCTTCTGCATATAAATTCTTTATATATTCTAGCCATTTAAGCACTTACTTTACATTTTCTATAATGACGTTTTCTCCTGTATCCCTTATATTTTTGCTATACAGTATTATATCCCTAAAATTCTTCTAATTAGTTTGTATGCTTAGTCTGTTTTTCCTATTTCCATCTTAGTTGGTACCTCTTTGCAATTTTTTAACCAATCCATTGTTCTGTAGCTTTCCTGCATTTGCGAATGATTTTCAATTTTAAGACTTTGTATCCCTGTTTTCCTATTTTGTTATCTATTTTTGTATTTTCGAATTTTTCTATTAGATTCAGGATACCTTTTGTTATCCATGGTTTTTTATTTTCTTTTTGTGTATCTCCCAGAACATCTCTGGCCGCCATGTTGCAGCTGGATTTATTGTTATTCCATTCTATTTCTAATTCTTTAGTATAAGAATTTTTACTGATATCTTTCAGAAATTTATTTGACTTTTTTTTTCGAATCTTTTGTGGATATCTTTATCTTTTAGTTTCTTAAAATCAAAGTGCCTTTTTCCGTTTCTTTTTTGAAATTTTCAAATTTAAAAGCGGCTTTCATAATTATGATGTGGTGGTCAGTGTCTATATCTGCTTCTGGGTAGCTTCTACAGTCTTTTACTTGATTCCTAAACCGTTGTCTAACAAGAATGTAATCTATTTGATATCTTCCTATATCTCCTGGCATCTTTCACGTATATCAACTTCTAGCATGATGTTGAAATAATGTGTGTGATGATTAAATTGTTCTTGTCGCAAAATTCTACCAGCCTATTTCCTCTATCGTTTCTCGTGCCTAAACCAAATAAACCTACTACCGCTCCTTCCCTACCTTCGCCTACCATTGCATTAAATTCCCTCGGTATTTATTAAATTTTCATGTCCTTTTACGTATTTTAATATGTCTTCCATATCTTTGTAGATCGCTTCTTTCGCTTCTTTTGGCATCTTTTACGTGTATCGTCTTCTAGCATGATGTTGAAATAATATGTTTGTGATGATTAAATTTTTCTTGCCGCAAAATTCTACCAGCCTATTCCCCCTGTCATTTCTCGTGCCCAAACCAAATAAACCTACTACTGCTCCTCTACCCTCACCTACCGCTGCATTATGTATCTTAGGACGTTTTTGATATCTTTTTAGATTGCCTCTACCTCTTCGTCACTGTAGCTAGAGTACTCTTTTGTTCTTTTGTAGGTAGTTTTCTACATGTTGTCGTATCTTTTTTCTCATAACAATTTCCACACCCGAATTTCCTTCCTCTGATCCCATATGAATTACCCTAAAGTCTTCACTCCAAAAATCCTCAGCTTCAGGCTGCCGAACTTCGCTAGTCCCTACTACGTTTAGTACTAACCTATCAATTTCAATTTTTAAGTTCTCTAGCTGATCTGCTTGCTTTATTCATCTCTTATTCCACAATCCGGCTCGCAGAATGTAGACGATTTTTTTTTATAGCTTCCAATCACATTTCCCGAAGTAGTTCTTTTGCGGAGATCCGAATGGAAAACTATTTTAATTCCGGAAGTTTTATTCCAGAGGATGCCATCATATTTAACAACAATTTGAGTACATTGTGTACTTTCGAGATAATGTGGTGCTTTTCCGTTGCCTTTCACATAAATAAATTTCAAATAAATACCTCTGGTGGTATTTATTTTCTATTTGTGTATTTTTAATAAATATGTGTAATAGAAAATATTTATTTGCATGAACTACAAATTTAATTTGTTGTCGTAACTCATTGGATTTTTGTGCAATTACTGAAAACTTGACTTTTGACAAACACTGCTGATACTGTCAAACACACAAACACATCTTACTAGATAAATAAATTTATAGGCAAGTCTAGTGAAACATCTTCCAAAAAAATTGTCAGCTAATTTGATAAAAAGTTGAGGTATTTCAGATCTGTCAATATGCCATCATAAAAATAGGGACCGAGTAATTTGCCATCTATAAGTCCACACTAGCCGTTTGTTCACCATACGTGTTGAAGGCTTATATCATTTGTTCAGAGTGGATTATAAGACCAATACCAATTATTTTGCTTGTTAGTAGCACCGATATTAGTACATTTGGATTCGTCAGTCAAACAAATCTTGGTTCTTCTTGAACTTGTGCAATTAACCATGTGGTAAATCTTAGCCTTTTTCCTGAATCATCAGGTACGAATTGATGAACTAAAGTTGACCGATATGGATGTAGCTTATTATTTTTTTAAATTGAGTGCACTTTTCCCACAGAAAACTTAAGTTCTCTTGCGAAATGTCCTACGGAAAACGAGAATTTAAATTAAAGTATGCCAATACTTGCAATTCTTCATCATCATTGTTTTCACGTACTTGTTGTTTTCGATTACGGCCGTTATCACCTGTTCTTTCAGTGAATTGTCCACATTCCCTCATACTCATCTGAATTCGCACAAAAAAGTTGTGAGGTATGCCGATCCGTCATACTCTCTTGCTGCTTTACACGAATTATTATGGCATTCACCATAAATTAATAGCATATCTGTTTTTTCACTAAAGCTCGCCATCGTAAACAAGACACAAATATGTGTAGCAAACAAATGATGACATATTTAATAGCAAATTGAAGTATACTTAATTTGATCATAATCGTAAGTAAATTTAGTGTACCCTTAATTAAAAATGAATTAAAATGATAGAATATGTGTAAATATGTTTAGATTTGTTTAGTTAATTTAGCAAAATTATACTATGTACGAAAAATTTAAGTTAATAAGTCTGTTAAAAAAATGAAAATATTTTATACTTATGATGCCACACTTGATTTTTCAAAAAATTAAAACAAATGATATGAAACATTGTAAAACTATAGGTATACTGTTAAAAATACGATAAATGCAAATTTCAAAAATCGAAATTTTGACTCACTCTCAATTAATCAGTTTTCAAGATAAAACAAAACTTTATAAGTCAAAGTTGTTTAAAAAATTAATCTAATTGAAATTTGAAATCAATGAGGTGGTTACAATTTAAAAAAATTGTTTTGCTGCTCGTGCGCGGAAAAACAATGTTAAAAATTTGAATTTTAGAAAAATAGGTGTAGTATTAAGTCCTTTATGCAGTAAAAATCCCGAATGAAATACAAGGTCTGGCATTCGAAATATTTCGTGTTGCCTTTATCGTTAAACACGCTGTATATAGCTGTTACTGGTTTAGAACTAAACTTCAGTACACAATAAGTTAGACGATGATCAACCGATGGAAAAGGAATAACATGAGTTGAGTATACCATTTCCGTTTTATTAGTTATCATATGATCTGATAGTGTTGCCGAGTACTGAGTAATACGTTTTGGCTCATTTACAATCTGTATAGGCCCTGTTGATTCATATGTAGCCGATGCATAGCGCAATTCTATAGCATCAATTTGAAGAAGACATAACACATCACTCAATAAGTCCGTAGGATAACTAAGAAAAACACATTTTTTTGGCGAAATTCGATTTTATTCATCAACATACATTCCTTCAAGAGTGATACAATCAGTCCAACGCCGTTCTAGCATTTCGATACTTTTTTTGTAAAACAATTCGTCTTTGGCCTCAAAATAAGCTTCAGTTTCAGCGATCACCTCTTCATCCGAGCCAAATTTTTTCCGGCGAGCATTTTTTCAGGTCTGCGAACAGGTAGTAGTCGCTGGGGGCCAAATCTGGAGAATACGGTGGGTGCGGAAGCAATTCGAAGCCCAATTGGTGCAATTTGGCCATCGTTGCGATCGACTTGTGACACGGTGCATTGTCTTGGTGAAAGAGAATTTTTTCTTCTTCATGTGTGGCCGTTTTTGGCAATTTCTTCCTTCAAACGCACTAATAATGCCATGTAGTATTCGGTGTTGATTCTTCTTCCTTTCTCAAGATAGTCGATGTACAAAATTCCGTGCGCATCCCAAAATACAGACGCCAAAACCTTACCAGCCGACTTTTGCGGTTTTGGCCGCTTTGGACGTGGTTCTCCGGCTGCAGTCCACTCAGCTGACTGCCGATTAGACTCTGGAGTGTGGTGGTGGATCCATGTTTCATCCATTGTCACATACCGACGCAAAAGTCCTTTTATTCCGGTTGAACAGCTCCAAACAGCTCTCAGAATCATCGACACGTTGTTGTTTTGGTCCACTGTGAGCAAACGCGGCACCCACTTTGAGAACAGCTTTCTCATGGACAAATGTTCATGCAAAATAGTGTGCACACTGCCTTCTGATATCTTCAAGGTGTCAGCTATCTCACGCAATTTCACTTTTCTGTTTTCCAAAACGATTCGGTGGACTTTTTGATGTTTTCCGGTGTAACCACCTCAATTGGCCTTCCAGAGCGTTCAGGATCGTCAGTGTCTGTACGGCCACGTTTAAAATCAGCAAACCACTTCTCCACCGTTTGCCTCGATGGAGCAGAGCCCGGATAACACTTATCAAGCCATACTTTGGCTGCGATGGTATTTTTACCCATCAAAAAGCAATGATAAATCAACACGCGAAATTGCTTGGAATTCATTTTTTTAAAAAACTCAAAAGTATCGTCACTTGAACCTCTGTAACTTGTAAACTAATCGTCGGATTGTCATGAAATTTTGACAGATATCTTTTTAAGGTTAGTACGTCCTACAAATCATATGGATTATTACATAGCAACGCCATCTATGTATCATCCTACGGACTTATTGAGTGATGTAGTATTAGTATCATCCATACAGATAATTACTTCTGAGTGTAAATAAATTTGAAACAATGAAGTTTGCAGTTCATCAAAAAAGGTTTTGTACAATTGTTTATGCGGATTATAGATTACACTGACTGTTACAATCATTGATATAATTTTAAATTTCACCCAAATTTATTCTATTGTTTTACTGAGATGCAAAATTGTAATGCAATAGTACTTTTTATATAAATACATACACCTCCTCCACGTCTTGCCTATCACGCCTAACCAATGAATATCCACTAATATCTAGTACTTCCGAAACCATACTTGCATTTAACCATGTTTTTGATATTCCCAATATAACGAAATTATTTGACGAGATAAAAACTTTAACCTCATCAATGTGTCTATGCAACGATCTAATACTTCAATGTCCTATCTTAAACTTATTCATTACATGTTTAGCACCTAAGGTCTGGCAACAATACATTTATGATAATAAACTAAAATTAGATTACGAGTATGAAAATCAAGTTATATTATAACTTACTAACTTAATGTTTCCTTCCATCTTATCTACGTTGATACCAACATTACATGTGATTTTCCAATGCTCCACCCGAAGGTACTACATTGGCCAGGAAGCGAGTTTTTGTTACCTGGAAAATTTTGAATTTTGCCGAACCCTTGCTGTTCCAAGCAAAGTAGGGATCTTTAACGTGCGTGACAACACACACACGGGACCTCCATTTTACCTCTCATCCGAACGAGGGTGTATTTTTGTGAAAAATGCTTGCCTAACATTTTTCAAGCGGACCGTGTCAGGATTCGAACCCGGGACCTTGGGCGTAGTAGTCACACACATACCACTACGCCACGGAGCCGCCTCGTTGATACCTACAACTAATCACATTCACATTACAGGTATGCTATATTATTATTATTGTTTAAGCATAACACAATGATTATCAACATAAGTATAATGTAGACCAATGAAAATTTAGCCGGCAATTTGAACTAAGTTGGCCTTATAATGGCTGAAGTCATGTATTTTTGATACGAAAAGCAATGTAATTTATGAAGAGTGTCACTTCTTTGCGAAGCATATTATTATTCTGTGGTTTGTATTTACGTGCGCATGTGAGCGGTTGTGGGAGGGTGCATGTGTGTGTTATTTGTGATAATAGGTGCAAGCGTACGTGCCTGCCTGCGTGGCTACGTGCTTGCGCTTTTATGTGCATACGTGTTTGTATCCCTGTATATGTTTGTGCGTTTCAGCGGTAGGCCTTCGTTTTAGAAAGACACTTTTTTAGGGGTCGTATATACATATTTCAATAGGGAATTTTTCCTGAGCAAAAATATGTTATTTATTTTGTGCGGAAACGACCCCTTATAAAGTTATGGTTAAAATACTCTCCCATTATAAGTCTATAGGAATTTTGTTTTATTTTATTAATATTGATTATGGGTTAGAAAATAGAAGGACTAACCTAACCTAACCTAACCTAACCTAACATAACCTAACCTAATATTTGAAGAATTATTTTAAATGGCAGCAATATTTATTCACAAGGAAGCAAAATACAAATAAGCAATGAAATTAATATGAAATGGAATATTTAACCTCGGAAATCAGCGTATTGACAGTGAATTGCTTGGAGAAGAGCTTCGAACAGATCGTGGTTCTGCTTATTGTTCCGGCGGCGCCATAGGTATTCGCAGAGATGGTCAGCAAATGCTTCTTCTAGAACCTTTTTTCAGCAAAATAGCTTTTTGCTGGCCGCCACTTTGCTTCGACTCCTTGCGTGTGAACACCTGTAACAGGGTCTAGAACAACAATTAATTAAAATGGAAAAACCGCAAAAGTAGCTTACCAACAAAGTATTTCTTATGATTAACTGCTTTATGCAAATAAGCATGACTGGGAAGCGACAAATAAGCGCGCCACTGATCAGTATAGACGATCGATCCGGGAACAACGTGCCGTTCAATCTCAGGGATTAAATCGTTTGCGCCGCGCTTATCCGGACAAACAACTATCCGAAAGTCATTGCTTGCCTCGCAGCACATCCTGAGCACCCAATGGCCTTCAACTACACGGTCTTTATTGTTTTTACGCTTACCAAACTTTGACTCATCGATCTGAACAACAATGCCAGGGCCACCAATGTGTTCTCTGTCATGCTGTTCAGTTGAAAAGTGATCGACAACCATTTTTCTAGCGTATTTGTATCTAAACTAAATCAATAAACAAAATTAGATTAAATTAACCAAATGCTAAATAAATTTAGCTGGCAGCAATTGTTTCGGGAGACAACAGAGTTTCCGAGTCATCGTCTCTGCATTCAAGAGTGACGCGTCGATACTCTTCGTTGTAGGCAAATCCATAAAGCAAGCTAAAAATAGAAAAAGAAACAAAAAATATAACATTCTATCAGGAGTAAACAATTGATCACTTACCGAATCTCATTGTGCGGAGCTAGATGAGAGTTTCCAAACCAAGTACTTTTCGAAGACTAACTTTCGGGCAGTTTATTCGACCGCTAGGGTAGTAAAATGCACCGAGACCATGTTGGCAAGAATCAAACTGCATTGCTTTGCGGACAAAGCGGCATTGTTTACTAGTTGGCAACAAGCCTTGCGCCTGTGCCCAAGAAACAGAAGCTTTTTTGGTGACCGGGAGCTTGCGACAATTCCAAAACGGAACTGGAGTTTAATTAAGAAATTAAACTAAATATAAAAGCAATTAACTAAATACTTACTCAATAGAACGCTAATTGAGAAGAACAAAAAGTGTGACCTGAGAACACACTGACTTTAAAAATAGACGCCACCGGCTTTTCTTGCTTTAACGCAGTGTAATCTGTTGTCTAAAGTATTTTTGGAGGGAAATTTGAATATTAAAACAATTTAAAAAAACTCCCATAGACTTATATATTGTGAGAATTTCAGGGAACTGGGTAGGCTAGTTCAGAACAGAAATAGCCTGAAGTACAAGTTCAACCAGTTTTAAGACGTAAAACCCAATGACGAAAAAATAAATGCTCTTGAATCTGGTGATTATTATAAACAACTACAGGTGTCGGTTGTGAAATATTTTCAGCTAATGTTGATTGTGCGTAAGGATAAATTGGAAAAACTATTAATTCGACAAAGGTTTAAGTGCTGGGGGAACTTGGCAGCCAAAGGCTTCACGTACCACTGATGTGAGGGAAATAGGGTATAAACTGTAAAACAATAGAAGATGACCGTACTGCATCAAACAAGAAAGAACTGCAGCTATGTTCAAAGACAATGAACATAGATACAAGAAGAAAACTTTTTATAGCATAGTGTGGAGCACAGTACAGGACATCTATGAAATAGGGGCAGTAGGAACAGCAGACAGAAAGAGATAAAAGCCTTCTGGAATGTTGTGCTTCAGATGTATGAGGATGGATAGACAAAGTTAATAACAAATTGGTTGTAGAAATAGTAGAGGAATAAAGATTTCTGTGGAAAACGAAAAAATAGGAGAAATAAAAGGACAGGATATGTTCTAAGGCATTTCTGGGAAATAGTACGGGTTATATTACAAGCAGAGATAAGAAAAGATAGGTAGGGGTAGACCGAGATCAGACTTTCGCACACAGATAGGGATAGATGCAGACTGAGCAAATTTCAGCGAAATGTGAGGTTGGTTCAGACTAGGAAACAATGAGGGTACGTGTCCAACCAGTTCTAGGAATGAAGACCTGATGATTATGATGAGACTTATAATGGGACAGTATTTTAAGCATAACTTTTTATGGGGACGTTTCCGCACAAAATGAATAATAGATTCTTGCTCAGGAGAAAATTCCCCATCGAAATACATATACGACCCCTAGAAAGTGTCTTTCTAAAACGAAGTCCAGCCGTTTCAGCTTGCGTGAGTGCATGTGTGTACGCGTACTTGTGTATAAATGTGCGTGTGTTTGTGTTGTTCTTATTATTATTTTTATTAAGTTTTTGTCACTCCAAAGAAAACATTATATAAGTTTAGTATTAAGTCAAAATATTTTACCATAGCTGTAAAGATAAGGTACAGTACTCGTCTGTACATTTTATGGTAACTACGTGAATATAATTTTTATTTGAAGCGTTTAAATCAATTAAATTTTTTCAGTACCGGAGTTGTAAAAAATTCATTTATGTTCAGTTATATGACCGTAAATCCTTAGTGTAACGATCATATCGTCGCTTTGGTAGTGAACAGTCGTAACACACAAAAAGTGTAAAATTGAGTTAAGACTGTTAACAAACACTAAAAAGCATCAACTTAGATTCCTAAAAGTATCCTAACCCACAACCTTTTTAAAGTTCTTAGTACGCACAATTTGCTAATAGACATTTTATTATAGTGAATAGACATAAGCAGCTTAGCACTTTTAGCGGTATGGCCCTAAAATATTATAGACGTGAATAGAACTAATCCACACATTCTACCTTCTTGTGTTGGATCGCTCCATTATTAGTTTTCGTGTGTTTTGGTAATAATAGTGCACGCATTTGATTAGTGTCAGTGAATTGTGTTTGTAAAAATGTCATCAAGGGGTAGACTACTAGTGCAAAGAGCATTGGAAATGATATTAAACGAGGAGGAAAAGTATGAGCAGCCTGACATGTCCTTAAAAGAATCGGATATCTAAGAAATAGAATATAATTTACTATCACCGGTTCGTTTTGGTAAGTTTGAAGTTAATGTTACCTTATCTGTTATCTAGGTAGTGGTTAGTGCGTAGTGCGACCGGAATTTAAGGCATACTTCCTATAGAGTCGCATTGAAGTTATTTAGAAAAATTGTATTATTACATCAAGCCACTTCTTGAGTTTAATATTACCTATGTGTAATTAGAGATTACAAGGGATTTATTTTTACATTAGTAGTATTATTATACAATACTTTTTAAGAAGATTTTTTAATATCAAAATTTATGTAAATTTTAGATGAAATGGCAGTTACTGCTGAAGATTGTGGGCAACAATCTTCTAATAGGCAATTGTCACCTATGGTTGAAAGTAAAGTTGTAAAAAAAAATTAATTTTACAGGTACGCAGTTGCCTGCCGCTAATTAATAATGTGTGATATATATCGTTTGTAAGTCCGATCATAGCCATGCAACTGCGTACGTGTTTTCCGTCTTTAGCAATCGCCTGGTTTTTTTTTTATTTAATTGGTTTAATTATTTAAATGTAATTACTTTTGGTCAGAGAACAAGACAATGATTTTCTGGAACTCGGTACAGTTAATGCATTCAATGATTATCGTCAAGAATTTTTTAAGAGCTAACTGTCGCCACCGGTTGAAAGTAAGTTTTTTTTAGTTTTTGCAAAAAATATGGTATACAATATTTTTAATCTTTAGTGCGAAAACGAAACAATGAGTTGCCATTGCTCAGGGAAGATAGCTTTACAACTAATAACGAGGATGCATCATCAAGTAGTTCGGAACTGTTAATAAATGTCAGAAGAAGGCTTTTGGAAATAAACAATGACATACCTATTTTGGATGCCGCCCAAACTGCAGAGAAGAAAATACTAACAAGAAAACAAAAACGAAAGCCATCAAAATGGACAAGAAATGTACAAAGAACATTAAGAATGGAAGGAAAAGCGTATCAGACACAGAAAGGAAGACTTAGAGAGGCGAAAACTGTAGCAGAGGTAGAATGTAGGTGTCATTACAAGTGTAATGACTTTTTTTCCAATGGAACGCGACATCAGATTTTTAACGAATTTAATGATATAAAAACAGAAGAGTTAAGGTGGAATTTTATTGCTAGATATGTTCGGCGAATCTCAAAGAAGCGTTCATATTTTCCAAAGAAAGACGGTAGTCGCAGACAGCATACTTTGGTTTATAAACTTACAGCACGACAAACAGAACATCAAGTTTGTCAAAAGTTCTTTCTCAGAACTCTACAAATTTCAAGTAAAAGGTCCTTACAGCACTGGATAAAAGTTTAGCACTTGGAGCCGTTAAACCATATCAAAGAGGCAGGAAACCACCACCGCAAAAATAGACTGAAGCAACAAAAAACATAATAAGAACTCATATTAAATCTTTACCATTAATTGCTTCACATTACTGTAGGAGCACTACAAGAGGGAATATTTACCCACAGGATTATCTGAAAATAGATTATATTTAGATTATAAAGAATATTGTGCAGAGCTTGGAGTAACACCCGAGAAAGCTAGTTTTTATAAACACATTTTCACTTCAGAGCTTAATATTAGTTTTCACTGGCCTAAGAAGGACCAATGTGATTATTGTGCCGAGTTTCAAAATAAAAATGATGATGAAAAGCTAAACACACAAAATGATATGAATGCCCACTTAGCTAGAAAAATAGAGGCCAGAGAAGCAAAACAAGTCGACAAAAATAGTGCAAAACTTGATAAGTCTGTTATCTATTTGTATTTTTAAATCTAATCCACAATAAAATCGTGGTAGATTTAATATTACCTATCGAGAATTCTTATGTAACTGTAACAAGCCCAGGGTAAGGTTAAGATGGAAATTGGCTTTTAGTAAAAGAAAACTCTTAAGACTGAGTTTTTGGCCCACGGTCGCATGAGATTGGGTCAGTGGGTATATTTAAGTTGAAAGAAAACAAGATAATGTACGCCACCTAAATTTTATATAAAGCAACTGACTAAATGAATTTGCTTAAAGGAAAATTTGGAAACCTACGTTATCGCTAACCACTTTAAATACAAAGTTTGATTGTCACAAATATGATACGTACATCTGATCGTCTTCTTCAATGAACTAACAATGAGTAGGGCGACTCTGAAACATAATTACTACCAACATAGACACCCTATATATTTTACGGACCAGTATGAGTATGTAATCTTTAATTTAATTTCAATTAGTTTCCACTATATCGTAGTACGCTTTCGGGCAAGTTTAACCTTTTAAATACCTAACAAAATTTGGAAAAATTTAATGATTACTGAGTAATGAACTGAAGTCAAAAAATAACTCTATATTCTCTTTAAGACAAGTAAAGAACAATATAAATTATAAATGTACTTAATAAAATTTAAATTCTTATAAATGTAATTTTCTGGATTCAGATATTTAACTATGGACATTATTTTTCATAATAAATAGTCAAGGTAGCGCTACTACGACCTTACAATGTTTTAGAAAATTTGGCAAATATTATTAGTTGAATAAATACTTTAAGTTCAAATTTCATCATACATGACTTAGGTCCTATAAATTAATATGTTGGTATTTCAATTTAGATAAACATGATAACTATGACGATTGTATGAATTGCATACAGCAACCTAAAGTAGTTACAAGCTTCAAAAGGAATTCATTACATGCCAAATTTACGTAATGAACTTTGCTACGGCAGCTTTATCTTAGAAACTAATACATTCTTACCGATAGCAGCAATGACCTATAACCTTCAAATGACATGTACATCAGCTAAACACGCCAGTTGTATAGCGACGTCGGCCATGTGTCGAACAAAATTGCTTACTCATTTATATTTTATACGAGTTCCATAAAACTTATTTGAACCAAATCAAATAAAATATGTTCCAGATGATCTAAGATTACATTGAAATTACGTGGAATTACATCAAAATCATTACGGAATTATCTACATTTTCAGAGTTGCACGTTCGCCAAAAAGATTTCGTACACTACACTTTACACAAGTTGTCTGGGACAACTTTTAGAATACTATGTCATTTATTACGGCGCCTTTGCTAGGAAAACTTGATTTCCCTTAGCATCTTGAGTGTTTTTTAAACACCAAGCAACCTTTCAGTTCAACGACGAAACGAAAAGTGACAATCGGTCGCTAATCGTTGGAACAACTTGAAAGTCTTAGATACTACAAGACGTATGAGCACGCTAATAGGTTTGTATAAATTTTATCACAAAGGACGATGTGGTATGTAGTAGATTGTAATTGTCATTAAAATTGAAGTGTGCCTTGAAGTTTATCAGTTATTAGATATGCAGTAACGAATGAATCAATTATATAAATGTTGTTAAATAAAGACTAAAATAATAGATGCACCGCGGTAAAGTTAATAAATAAATTTACAGGAAAATTTATATGTTACAAGTCGTTTCTATATTTTGCTGTAGATATGGAAAAAATTCTTTCAACACCTTCATTACAAGTAGGAAAGCTATAGTATACCCAAAAACTAAAAACCTTTAACTTCACCGTGTACAATTTGCAGACTGCCCAAGCTGATAACTATATGTGGCATGAGGGTGTTGGCACCAAAAGTTCATCAGAAATAGCAACCTGTTTGTAGAAATGTTTAAGTGGCTTTGGGGCTGAAGTAAAGAAAGTGACATTCTATGCTGACACAGCATCGTGGCAAAATCGTAACTGCATTAATGCTGCCATGTTTGTACGAGCTGTACAATTGCTACCGATTGAAATTATAAACCAAAAATATATGGAGTCGAGACACTCTGAAATGGAGTGCGACAGTGTTCATTCTGCTATTGAAAACCGTGGTAATAAACTAGATATTTACACCCCAAAGGGTTGGTACACAGTAGCTCGAACTGCAAAAACGAAGCAACCATTTTACAATGTTATCGAAATGAACTATTCAGATTTCTTAAATTTCAAACTGTTTTCCAAAATTGCGATAACAAACAAAAACAAATGTGAAGATGGAAGTAATCTAAATAGGTTAAAAGTAAAATGGATACAATATAAGAAAGAACAACCTAACAAAATCTTTTTTAAAGAACGTCTAAATGATTCCGAATTCCGTTCCATAGTAGTTAAAAAGGCATCCTTAAGAAATAGTACATTGTACCTAAATAAAGTTATACCCAAATTGTACACTTCTAGTTTACCGATTGAAAAACGAAAAACGATGGGCTGCGTAAACTTTGCGAATCTGATTCCATAAAGTCTACCTATCACGGATTTTATGAGGCACTAAGAACCACTGATAAAGTTCAAGTTTAATCCGATATCGACGAAAACTGACAATTTGAATTGGTGTTTTTTTATACTCTTTGTATCACTTATAATTGAAATAAAATATTCAAAAAAATAGCTGAATTTATTATCATTTTTTTAACATTACTGTTAGATCTTTTCAAATCTTAAAATAATATCGCAGAACATCCAAATTTATTGTAGTAAATGGAGTTAAGCCACATAACATCTAAAATAACGTTTATAATTCTAAAATAAAAAGATCCAGATAAAAAGTATAATCCTTAAATAATAATACCAAAAAATTGTTATGTTTGGTCTTCTAGTTACAGTTTTAGAGAAGAAAACATGAGTTTTTCAATGACAAACTTTTTTAAAAGCGCGCTAACTCAAATTTGTATTTATGTGAGTTACAACAGTTCACCACCAAAGCGACGATATGGAACAAATCAAATAAGTATAATCAACTTAATAAATCTCGGAAGGGAACCCTACAGTTTACAACCAGTTGCCTAAAAATAATTTAAAATTGAAGCCGTTATTGTACTATGCACATGCTAATAAAGCGCATTCTCTAGCGCGTATACATCGCATCATCAGTTGGGGTGACAAATACCATCATCTGCAGCTGCTTCAGTTGTATTTCATTCCCCTCGCATTTGTTCGTATGTATTGATATCTGAAAGGCCTGTTCAGTGTGCTAACTATTTCTACAACCATATAAATCAAATGCTTTTATAATTAAATTACAAATTTTAATACAAGATTAGTTGCTATATCAATTTTAGGGAAAGCTCGAGCCTACTTTTTACGGAAGTAAATTTGCTTTCAAGGTTCTCTTCGCTACGTATAAATCTATCATCTACACGGTGTTAATAGTGTTAATGATTATTCTTCTATAGACTGACGTTAAGGTCAACCTAGTCAGTGTTTCTAGGAAAGTATTGTTCGCAAATAAGTTTTTAAACGTTTCAGAATTAAATACGTCATTTCAGGAGTATAGGTATTGACTATGTTTACACAGACAATTAACGCAGGTTTTATTAAAAACGGTTTTATTAAACCGGTTTTATAACATCCGTTTACACGTATAATTGCAAAGGGTATTATTTAAGACCTAAAATCCAACTGGTATTTAACTTTTAATCCGTTGTCAGAGATACCAACCGTAATTTATAAACAACATTTTTAATATTTAATATTTCAGAGGTATAGGTATTGACGAGTAATACCGACAAAATTTTTAAGAGTTGGCTACTTTGAAATAAAGATTTTATTTGTGACGATCTGAATTTGTAATTCAATCTTCACATGATATAAAAAAATTGCTTATGTAGATAATGTTTTCTAAGTTGAAGCTTAAAATCTGAAATTCCAAGTTTTTGCTACTTACTTTCTGTGTTTTGTATTTATGGTAATTTTCTGTTTCATTAATTAAGTTTTAATGGCTCAATTATTTGTTTACCTTTGCAGGTTAGCCTCATTTGCCAATATTGTAAATCTATTTGCAGGTTGCCAATTGTACATCACCTGTACATTTGTATATTTACTATTTTTGAGAACTCAGTTCATTTGTGCCTCATCTTTTGATTATTAGAGGAATACTTTGTTTAATGATTAATTATAAACTTCCTTTTTTATTTGATTTAATTATTACTTGGGAAGAATCTATTCATTTTTTGAAAATATAAGTTGGTTCATTATTCTTATTATTATTTGTTTTTACAATATGTTTACACTTCATTTTTAACCTTATTTCATTTTGTTTATGTATGCCACTGTCATAAAAGTAATTTGTTATTTTCAAGGTCAATATTAGCAATTTCTTGTTTTGTTCATTTTTCAAAAAGGACCACCATTTTTTTTTGTCTATGTGGTGCAAGCTCACATGGTCGCAACAATTTAAAAATTAATCATTTGTTTAAGTGATCATTCAATATTATTTGTTGGGATTGTTAGTTGTTGTAACCCTATAGTACCTGATACTGGTGTTATTTTGGGAAATTAGCATTTGCTGGCTAGTGATTTTAGCCGACCACGTTTTATTCCATCTAAAGAGCAACTTGCAACATCGCTTAATAGTCTCAAATCTTTTGTTTTCTTAATTGTGTCATCAATATAAGCTGTCCAAGTTTACAAAATTATACTTGTACATTTACTTTGTACTATTTATGGTTGCACATAATTACTTCCATTATTGTCTTTGATTCCACCGGGAGCAGTCTTTCCTTGCTTCTACGCTTGGTTCTGGGACTATCAGGTATACAAGAATTTTGTTATTTTCTGGGAACAAGTCTTCGTACAAGGACCACCTCGTGCCAGTTTAGGTATTCTGAATTTTACTCGAAGTTAACGTATCTTACCAAATGGTCCACTATGGAGGAAAGAACATTTTAAAAGGTAAGTTTTACAACTTATTTTTATATTACCTTCAGTGATTGTTTATCTTTGAGTTACGTTTATAGATTTAAAAGTTTCTTCTTTTATTTTAAAATGAAATTCATATGTTTTATATTAATCTAAGTTAATGGTTATTCCCCAAATGTACGCACTTGATCAATAACCTGATTCAATTTATTTGGAACTCAATGTATTGCAAATCAGTTTTGTTTTGGTAATAAATTTAAAAGAACAGGACAATGGCCAACTTAATTAATTAGTTCTTATTTCTTGAAAAGATTACTTTAGAAACAAACAACTATGTGGCTCAAGGATCCGCCTGGGAAATAAAGAAGTCTGACTCATGGTTAAGAATGGAAAAACGTTTCTTTGACAAAGTTCTAGCTTTACCCGTAATACATTAAACACATCAAGAACTTCAATAGCACAAGTCGAAGATCCACTTCTGGTTACAGTTGTTATTCTTTTTTCCATCAATGGAATTCTGGTTGTATAGTCTCATTTTAAAATTTTCTATAAATCTCTAACGTGGAAGCAATGCTAGTCCTTGCTGCACACGTGATGATGATTTTCAAATTTGGAGTAATAAATTAATTCATCTAAAAGTAGAATCGTGGCGGTAAGTTTCAGGATCATACGCACTGTAGTTTGTTCTGCTTCGATATCATTATGTTATACATGATACGCTTATTCCTTCATTCACAGTTATGAGTAAATTGTGTGCTACTAGGGTAAATGGGCGAGTCTAGCGCCCTAACGTTACTGACACTTCACTTGTCATTTTGACAGTTGTCACTTTAGAAATCTGCCATTTTTATGCCACTTTCATAGCTGGCAGTTTGATCGCTGTTAATTTGACAATCCACCGTTTCTTTTGTTACGTCACTTTGACAAGCGGCCATTTTCTCTTACGTTGCAATTTATATATATATATATATATATATATATATATATAAGTAAGTTAATAAATACTAACGTATTGCAATTAATAAGATGAAATAATAACTTAGACTTTTATGCAAAACTGTGATGCAGGTTCAAATCCTGTCCAAAACCTTATATTTTCCTTCTTTCAATTACTAGCTCGATTTGAAATGATCATTTGGGTTTTGCATAAAAGTCTAAGTTATTATTTCATCTTATTATATATATATATATATATATATATATATATATATTGCTGTGATATACTCCTGTGAATGCGGGAACTGGGTCCTTTCAACAAAAAAATTCTAGTCCCACCAATTGGGCGTCATAAACTGCTGTGATCCTGTTTTCGCCTCGGCTGCTCACCTAATTTTATAAACCTCCTCATTCATAAAATTAAACAACACATTCCTACCACAAACATCAACGTTAACTCTATTTACATCAATATTCAGAATACATTAAATTTTCAAATTAAATATCAGCATAAAATTCAGTTTTAAAAAGAATTTTAAGATTAATTTTATTATCATTTTAATGTGCATCCAGAATTAAAATCCTTGTAGAATGCCTACTAATTACTATAACAATATATGCAGAGTAAAAAGGGAGCATCTACCACCCCTTTACGTTAATTAACCAGGTTCGTCTAATTGAGCTCAAAGACATACCCATATTTTTATCATAATCCAGAACATCAATACTAAATACCCCTTTCTACTTAAACAAGCAAATTTCACCTTAAAATTAAAATATTATTGTTAGTACAGTTCCACTACTGTCCATTTTAAATAAACAAATTAGAAAGTTATTCAACACACACCAACATCTCAAAGTTCAAACAAAATAGTATAATTTACCTGAAGGTTACTTGCACTCGTAGCTTCAATGTACATCGTCCCTTTAGTTAATCACACCATTCCAACAGGATTATATTTACGGCTTCTAATTCTCAACGCTTTTAAAATTTTCTCCATCACCATTTATTTAAAGTTGTTTCTGGGCTTTTTCGGAACTCATCTGTGTATATCTGACCCTTGTTTCGTGGATCGAGACACGTATTTGAACCATTTACTTATTAACACCCCGAAAATAGCAAAGAAATTCATGTCTTTCACCAATATACGCCAAAACTGCCTACTTTTGTGTATACATTTGTCGTTGTAAATTTTGCTAATTGGTACAGTGATACTAAATTTTATTACCTTGTATCTAAGTGCACTGAAGTACCTTCATGTTAGCACGTAAATAACAAACTATTTTGAATCACTAAAATATACGAGCAAACTTTAAATTATTTTATCAAACTAAAATGCACTGTTTAACATCTTCAATCAAGTCGCGGATGTAAGAGCTTTTAACGCATCGAATAGTCAAAAGTCTAAGAGCTTGTTTATATTCACCTCGGTATATATAGCAAAAAGCCTGTCTGTCGGTCTGTTCCCCAAAACGGGTAATTCTAAAGAATTTCTCATTCTATGTTCCCAGTCCGTCGCTCGCGCGTCGGTTTTTACGAATTTTTCACTCGCTCCATTTAAATCTCAGAAATTCTCACACGGTACGCAAACATGTCCGAGAAAAACTAATTAATTTTGTACAGAAATTGTTGTTTCTACCTCTGATATTTGCATCCTATTTTCAACCAATTGTGACCCTCGTGACGTTGCTTAAATCACGCCTTTTACTATATGTGTCTTTGCTTGACGCATTTTCTTTCCTTTTCTAACCTGTTCGTATTGGTGCAAATTGATATTCTTTATTATCGATTATATTTTAGTCCATGTGGACTATCTGGGTTAAATAACCCCGTATCGCACATTCTCGTGAATATTAAGCCCCGGTTTCTCCAAGATTCTTTGAAACCATTTGTTATCTACACAATTTTCGCCGTACGTGATATTTAAACTACGCAGGTGTTCAAAATAATATTAATTCTCAGAGCTTTTAAATAAACCCTGTTTTGTATTTTGTGCTAAAGCATCTGACCGTTTCCAATATCCTTAGAATCGACATGTTTATCTAAACAAATTAAACTGAAATTGCCTTTTAAAATACGCAGGTGTGTTCAAACATCCTACTTCTAACTAACACTTCTAGGATTTGCTTTTTATTGGTTTTACAAGTTTCTATAGATATTATCTGTTACTAACGATTCAATTACCTTCAATTAAAATTGACTTCTATCCTTTCATTTTTAGCGAATACAAGTTAAATATTAATTATTATGGGTACACTTTGATTTACTACCGGTTACTTAAAATAGGGTCAATTAATATAAATTTTGCACGTAATTTCCATTTGTTTAGGAATAATTACATTACACGCAGAGCTTTTAATACTGCTTCTTTGATATAAAGCGTCTTGTACATGATTTAAATCTCTTATGTTTAATGAAACTAATAAATTTTATGCTTCACGGTTTTAATAACGCGTATTATCTAATAATATTCATTATACACGGTGATTAAAATTATTTGATGTGATTATTTAATTTTCTACCCTGGTCTAAATATGAGTAATATATATATATATATATATATATATATATATATATATAAGGCAAGTTATTTGCAGTTCGCAATAAGGAATTTATGTAGAACACAATGAAAAATAAAATGTATCTGTAAATAAAACCTTATGAAAATAATAAGAGCTTATTTACAATACAAATCGGGCTAATAGTTGCATAGCCATTAACAAAACAATAGCATTATTATTTCACTAGGGGAGGAAACATCTACTTACCGGTTTCAGTTTCTTTAAGCTTCGTCAGAGCAGATTAGTTTCCAACAACCCTGTGAAGTAATCGAAGCTATTATACTGATATAATTTCGAAAGAATCTTTGTACTATGGCAAAAGTAAATAATAACGCCATCACGTGGTAAAACACTAACACTACTAAGCGTGTAAGTACAAAATTGATTCGAAACTACATGTTTCTCTATAGTTGCATACAATACTGCCTTTAATTTCGGACAGTGTTCGTTGGAAACTAATCGCTCTGACAAGCTTAAGAAGCTAAACCAGAAAGTAGATGTAAATAAGCCTTATTATTTTATAAGAGTTTATTTACAGATACATCTTATTTTTCATCATATAATACGTGAGTTTTTGGCAAGGTCGATATCTCCGTTATTACAAAAGTACGTAAACTTTGAGCAATAGGCATGCCTAAAGTCACATTTAAATATTTACATAAGGGTTTTCATAATCATATTAAACTTATATTTTTTAAATGGAACACCCTATATTTATTACATTTTGAAAAGCCTATAAAAGAGCTTTAATTTGATATCAAGTTGTATCTGTCTATTCCTTTTAGTTTTGAGATATTTAACTGTTTTAGAAAAATGACCGATTAGATACATTGCCACTGCACTAATACACAACTTATGTTAATTTTCAAGATGCAGAAAATTTACCATATACCATAATATTTGTAAATATCACTTTTGAAATTTCTTCACAGTATACAGGGCGTGTCAGGTTTCGCAAAATGCAATTTTAAAATTTTTTTAAATGGCACCCTACCAATTTTATTGCTACAATGGATAGTTCATTATGTCCTTTCATTTTGTTAAGCATTCCTATACCTAAATCCATTATTTTCTGAGATATTTTGATTTTCTTCAAATTTTACGAATGTTTTAATTTACATAACTAAAAATAACTTACTATTGGAGAATATTATAAAACAATGAATAAATTTTGATTAACAATCAACTACAGTTATCCAATAACAATTTTCACTAAAGATATAACAACCTACAATAATACGCTATCAACAGAATTCTGCCAGATCAACAATATGCATTTTATAGAAAATGGTCACAGGAAATCAGGCAGACTTTGAAAAAATAACTATTACAAGCAAAGTGTCATTTAGGTTTATTAATTGTAGTGTGTTGTCATTTAACAGGATATCTCTTTTGGTATATTCTTGATGCAAGTAGGAAATTTTTTAAACTTGCTCCCAATACCCAAATCATATTTATTTGTGCTTCCACTGTAAAATTCATTTTGAAAACTCCAGCAAAGATTACATTTAAAACAGAACTGATAATGTGTTAAATGACAACACACTACAATTAATAAACCTAAATGACACCTTACATGTAATAGTTATTTTTTCAAAGCCTGCCTGATTTCCTGCTTGAACATTTTCTATAAAATGCATATTGTTGATCTGGCAGAATTCTGTTGATCTAGCGTATTATTGTAGGTTGTTATATTTTTAGTAAAAATTGTTATTGGATAACTGTAGTTGATTGTTAATCAAAATTTATTCATTGTTTTATAATATTCTCCAATAGTAAGTTATTTTTAGTTATGTAAATTAAAACATTCATAAAATTTGAAGAAAATCAAAATATCTCAGAAAGTAATGGATTTAGGTATAGGAATGCTTAACAAACATGAAAGGACACTTAATGAACTATCCATTGTAGCAATAAAATTGGTAGGGTGCCTTTAAAAAAATTTTAAAATTGCATTTTCGAAACCTGACACACCCTGTATACTGTGAAGAAATTTCAAAAGTGATATTTACAAATATACTATGGTATATGGTAAAATTTTCTGCATCTTGAAAATTAACATAAGTTGTGTATTAGTGCAGTGGCAATGTATCTAATTGGGGTCATTTTTCTAAAACAGTTGAATATCTCAAAACTAAAAGGAATAGACAGATACATTTTGATATCAAATTAAAGCTCTTTTATGGGCTTTTCAAAAATGTAATAATATATAGGGTATTCCATTAAAAAAAATATAAGTTTAAATGCCCTGGAATTATGAAACACCCTGTATGCTTCCAAATATTTTTAAATGTGCACTTTAGGCATGCCTAATATGCCTCCAAATTTGGTTTACGTACCTTTTATAATAACGGAGTTATCGACCGTTGCCACAGTAAAACTCACCCTATATATATATATATATATATATATATATATATATATATATATAGTAAGATGTATCTGTAAACAAACTCTTATGAAAATAATAAGAGCCATTGACAAATACAAATCGGGCTGGTAGTAATGGCTATATAACTACCAGACCGATTTGTATTTGTCAATGGCTCTTATTATTTTCATAAGAGTTTGTTTACAGATACATCTTACTTTATATACAATTTTCTTATTGCGGACTGCAAATAACTTGTCTTTGTATATGTATTTATATATATTTTTGCTCGTATGCTTAATAGCTTAAACCACTTACACTCATTCAAAGCAATAATATTTCGGTCTTACTAATAAGATGAAATAATAACTTAGACTTTTATGCAAAACTGAGATGCAAGTTCAAATCCTGTCCAAGACTTTATATTTTCCTTCTTTCAATTACTAGCTCGATTTGAAATGATCATTTCGGTTTTGCATAAAAGTCTAAGTTATTATTTCATCTTATTATTATATATATATATATATATATATATATATATATATATATCAAGGCAAGTTATTTGCAGTTCGTAATATGGAATTTATGTAGAACACAATGAAAAATAAAATGTATCTGTAAATAAACCCTTATGAAAATAATAAGAGCTTATTTACAATACAAATCGGGCTAATAGTTGCATAGCCATTAACAAAACAATAGCATTATTAATTCACAAGGGGAGGAAACATCTACTTACCGGTTTCAGTTTCTTTAAGCTTCGTCAGAGCAGATTAGTTTCCAACAACCCTGTGAAGTAATCGAAGCTATTATACTGATATAATTTCGAAAGAATCTTTGTACTATGGCAAAAGTAAATAATAACGCCATCACGTGGTAAAACACCAACACTACTAAGCGTGGAAGTACAAAAATTGATCCGAAACTACATCTTTCTTCTATAGTTGGCTATACAAGTATGTCTGGCCTTTGAGATTTGCGGCACAGGGTTGTTGGAAACTAATCTGCTCTGACGAAGCTTAAAGAAGCAGAAACCAGAAAGTAGATGTAAATAAGCTCTTATTATTTTCATAAGAGTTTATTTACAGATACATCTTATTTTTCATTATATATATATATATATATATATATATATATATATATTGCTGTGAAACCTCTTGAATTACCTGGTCTGTTGATTTTCTTCCGTTAATCGCTTCGGCTGCTCCTCTAGATAACTTTCATCCTCATACATAAAAAAAACAAACACATTCCTACCACAAACATCAACGTTAACTCTATTTACATCAATATTCACAATACATTAAAATTTCAAAATTAAAATTTAGCATAAATTTCAGTATCAGAAATTTTCAAGATTAAATTTGTTATCATTTTAAAGTGCATCCAGAATTGAAGTCCTTGTAGGATGCCTACTAATTACTATAACAATATATGCAGACCGGAGTCTGAGTACAAAGGAGCATCTACCACCCTTTACGTTAATTAACCAGGTTCGTCTAATTGAGCTCAAAGACATACCCAAATTTTCATCATAATCCAGAACATCAATACTAAATACCCTTTCTACTTAAACAAGCAAATTTCACCTTAAAATTAAAATATTATTGTTAGTACAATTTCACCACTGTCCATTTTAAATAAACAAATTATAAAGTTATTCAACACACACCAAAATATCAAAGTTCGAACAAAATAGTATAATTTACCTGAAGGTTACTGCACTCGTAGCTTCAATGTACATCGTCCCTTTGTTAATTACACCATTCCAACTGGGTTATATTTACGGCTTCTGATTCTCAACGTTTTAAAAATTTGCTCCATCACCATTTATTTAAAGTTGTTTCAGGGCTTTTCCGGAACTCATCTGTGCATATCTGAACCTTGTTTAGTGGATCCAGTCATGTTTACGAACCATTTAATTATTAACACCCCCGAAAAATATTAAAGAAATTCATACTTCTTTCACCAATATACGCCAAAACTGCCTACTTTTGTGTATTTATTTGTCGTTGTAAATTTTACCAATTGGTACAGTGATACTAAACTTTCTTTACCTTGTATCTTCTTTTCTAAGTGCACTAACGTACATTCATTGTAGCACGTAAAGAACAAGCTGTTTTAAATCACATAATAATCGAGCAAACTGTTTAAATTATTTAATATTAAAACCGGAAAATTAAAAAGCACTGTTTAACGCGTTCAATCAAGTCGAAGATCTAATAGAGCTTGTTCATATTCCCCTGCATATATATAGAGGTTAGCCTGTCTGTCGGTCGAGTCCTCAAAACGGACAATTCTAAAGAATTTCGCCTGCTCTGTTCCCAGTCCGCAGCCCGGCATGCGATTTTTACGAATTTTGCACTCGCCTCAGTTAAATCTCAGAAAATTTCCACACGGCACGCAACGTCTGAGAATACCTAATTAAATTTTATACAGAAATCTTATTTCTACCTCTCAATTTTTGCCTTTTACTTTCAACCAATCGCAACCCCATGACGTTGCTCTACTCACGCCTTTTTACTATATGTGTCTTGGTCTTGCGCATATTATCTGTTTCTATCTACCCTGTTCTTATTGGTGCAAATTGATATTCCTTATTATCGATTATTTCAGTCCATGTGGACTATCTGGGTTAAATAACCCCGTATCGCACCTTCTCGTGAATATTAAGCCCCGGTTTCTCCAAGATTCTTTGTAACTATTAATTATCTGCAACATTTACGCAGAATGAGCTTTTAAAAATACGCAGGTGTTTAAACATACTATTAATTCTCAGAGCTTGATTTCATGGTATTTTATTGGGGTTTTCAAGTTTTTATAGATATTATATGTTACTAACGGTTCAATTAACTTCAATTACAATTATTATCTGTACGTTTTGTTTAATACCAGTTACTTAAAATAGAGTTAATTAATATAAATTTTGCACGTAATTTTTATTTGTTTCTTTACTAGGATAATTAAATTACCCGTAAAGTTTTCTAATACTGCTTCCTTTTATATAAAGCGTCTTATAAATAATTTAAATCTCTTAATTTTAATAAAACGAATGAATTTTATGCTTCACGGTTTTTAAATAACGTGTACCTTTTCCCAAAGCTTCTACACAGTGATTAAAATTATTTGATGTGATTATTTAATTTTCTACCCTGGTCTAAATATGAGTATTTTCTCCCTATTTGAATACAAATAATCCCACTTATTTGAATTCAAATATAAAATATTTAAACCGCAAACAAAATTTACAAAAAAAATGCCTATCTCTCTCTACCCTTATCTATCTAACTTACCTACCTTATCCAATCAAAAAAAAATTATTTACACCTGTCCTATATCCCTATCTTATTCCTAACTCTCACCTAATTCTATAAACTGAAATTATCCCTAACTTCATCCTACTTATCCATCTAATCCTATATACCCTATATACCTATCCTATTCCTAACTTTTTAACTAATCTTCACTATACTTTACTTCCCCCTACCTAATCCTATATACCTATCTTACTCTTACTCTATTCATAACTCTCCACTAATCTTATATGAAATATCTATACTTAACCTATCTTATTTTCTTCCTACATTTACTCTTTCTTCTCATCCTAAACCTATTTCTACTTATCTCCCATATTTATCCTATACCTAGCTTTATTTTCTATAAGCACCTACTTCTACTCTTCTATATACACCTATTCTATCCCTATCCTATTTAAATCTAACTCTCTTCTTGACCCTCCAAGTCTTTCTTCTCACCATCCTAATACTCTTCATCCCTATTTCTCCCCCTTCTATATCTATACTTATCATCCCTGTTATCTCACATACAATAAACTTATTATCCTTACTCTTAAATACTGCTCCTTCTTCAGTCCCTACACTTGTCTGTTTCTCATTTACTATTTTTCATTTTTGCCGACAAACCAAACGATACTACTTTAAAATTATCGATTTTTCCCTCTACGGAAACTCCTATGTACCTTCTAGAATGCTTGTGTAATGGAATCCGCCAGAATGAATTCTTTAAATCTACTTTATTAAAAACAAACTTGCCACTTAACCTCATCACAAATAATTCTGCCTTCACCTGCTCCCGATCTGCTGCTGTTGCTTCTACCCCCACTAATTCTGCATGTTTTTGTACTAAAGCTTGAACCTCTACTATCCTATCCTCTGAACCTCTTATTGTGTTGATCTGTTTACCTTCATCATCCTCTACCTCTACTACATTAATACTAAACCCCGTGTCATCCTCTGTGACTTCATAACTGCCCTTCCATGGCACTACCCTATCATTAATCCTTATTACCTTCCTTTCCATATCTATCAAAACCCCTAACTTCATCATACAGTCAACACCTAAAATGCTCTGAAACTTCAGTCCAGGTACAATTACAAACTCCTGTTCACAGCTTATATCTCCTATATCTATCCTAAGCACCACAACACTATTTACTACAGCAAACTTCTTTTATTTGAGCTACTAAATGGCTACGCTTTATAGGCATAATTCTATCACAAACCTTATCCCTAATTTTGCTGACGAATTCCTCCGATATTAAACTCGCCTCTGCCCTGTATCAAGTAATACTTCTACATTATTCTCAAAATTTCTAAATTAATAATTGGCAAACATAATTTTTCCTTTGTTTCTGGCTCTACTTCCTCCTCAATTTTGAAAAATTCACGTGGATGTTCATATACATTTACACTGAAATCTAGTGGTCTGTCGCGTTCTAAAAATCCTGTCCAGGTCTGTTTTCCTACTTGGTCCTGGTCTAGCCGTCACCTCAGCGTATGTCCTAGGCGTTTCCACTCGTTCCGTGTCTGTATTAGCAGTCCCCCTCATGTCCGGTGAACTATTCCTTCTGGTATGTTCCGGTCTCGGTGCAGGTCCCCTTCCTAAACTATTACTCCTAACGTATGGTCGTCTCTGTTCCCAATTCTGTCGCTGGTATCCGTAACTATTCCCTCTTATAGCATAGTTGTCCCGTCTATTGTCAAACCTAACTGTGTTGATCTGTCTTTCCCTATTATCCCGAGGTCGTCCACTACTTACGTCGTCGTATCTCTGCAGGTATTCTAAAAATATTTCTTTGTCCACTATGTTCTGTAGTGCTACGTGTTGTCTTATTTCTGCCTCGAAGTGTCGTGATAAATACTTAATAATTTGTCGGTCCGTCAGTGGTGGGTTCAGTTGCTTTGCTATGCTATACTTGCGTATAGCATATTGCTCCCTACTTCCTGAAAATTCTCCCTTAAATTTCCCTGTGATTAAGTCGTCTCGTACCTGGTCTTGTCTGTGGTCACTCCAGTAGTGCTTTAAAAATCTGTCTTCAAAGTCCGTGTAGGTGTCTATGTCCTGTCCTACTAAATTGTACCATGCTTCCGCGTTGTCTTTCAATAAAGTTTTTATCGTATTCAGTTTAGTCTGTTCGTCAAATAAATTTCCCACTAGATTTCTTACACTATTAATAAAAATTTGTGGATTTACCCTGTTATCGCCATAAAACTTCATGTGTTGGTCCAATGATACTCCACCTGTAGAAAATCTGGGACCATCCCCCGTTAAATTTGACATGTTGTATTTGATACCACTAACTTCGCGTTCTACCCTGCCTAACTGATCTCTACATGAGTCCGTTACTTCAGTCATTTTTACATTAATCTCTTCTTCACAAAAAATGCGTACTTCGGACCTTAAATGTCCCATATCCTGTCGAAGACCTATAATATCACGCTCATTTTGTTCAACCCTATTTTCTACTTCCCCCAGTTTCACGGTAAGACAATTTTTAAATTCTGTAAATTCTCTCGTCGATTTTTCTATTTTATCCCCTAATTCCTGATTTAATTGGTCAAATTTCTTATTCGATTCTTCACTCATTTGCTCAAATTTTCGATTTGAGTCCTCTCGCTCTATTCGATTCATCGCTTAGCTGTTCTAATTTTCTATTGGATTCTTCGTTCATCCTCTCTAGCATTCTCATTATCATCTCGTTTCCTTGATCCCTGATTCCGTCCTCGACTGATCTCTACTGCCTCCAGCTTCTTCCATTTTAGAATTTTTCCCACACAATGCACTATCGTCACTTCCAATTTCCACTCCTTGACTCCTTAACCACTCTTTTCTCTGCATACGTTCTACTCACTCTCACACATTCTAAAATACTCTTAAATTTATACACACACAGAAACTCTCTCTCCCAGATCGCCAGTTTTCTGGAATAAAATCACAAAAATTTTATTTGGAACTCGAGCCTCACTTTTGGGTCGCCAAAGAATGCTGTGAAACCTCTTGAATTACCTGGTCTGTTGGTTTTCTTCCGTTAATCGCCTCGGCTGCTCCTCTAGATAACTTTCATCCTCATACATAAAAAAAACAAACACATTCCTACCACAAACATCAACGTTAACTCTATTTACATCAATATTCACAATACATTAAAATTTCAAAATTAAAATTCAGCATAAATTTCAGTATCAGAAATTTTCAAGATTAAATTTGTTATCATTTTAAAGTGCATCCAGAATTAAAGTCCTTGTAGGATGCCTACTAATTACTATAACAATATATGCAGACCGGAGTCTGAGTACAAAGGAGCATCTACCACCCTTTACGTTAATTAACCAGGTTCGTCTAATTGAGCTCAAAGACATACCCAAATTTTCATCATAATCCAGAACATCAATACTAAATACCCCTTTCTACTTAAACAAGCAAATTTCACCTTAAAATTAAAATATTATTGTTAGTACAATTTCACCACTGTCCATTTTAAATAAACAAATTATAAAGTTATTCAACACACACCAAAATATCAAAGTTCGAACAAAATAGTATAATTTACCTGAAGGTTACTGCACTCGTAGCTTCAATGTACATCGTCCCTTTGTTAATTACACCATTCCAACTGGGTTATATTTACGGCTTCTGATTCTCAACGTTTTAAAAATTTGCTCCATCACCATTTATTTAAAGTTGTTTCAGGGCTTTTCCGGAACTCATCTGTTTATATCTGAACCTTGTTTAGTGGATCCAGTCATGTTTACGAACCATTTAATTATTAACACCCCCGAAAAATAACAAAGAAATTCATACTTCTTTCACCAATATACTCCAAAACTGCCTACTTTTGTGTATTTATTTGTCGTTGTAAATTTTACCAATTGGTACAGTGATACTAAACTTTCTTTACCTTGTATCTTCTTTTCTAAGTGCACTAACGTACATTCATTGTAGCACGTAAAGAACAAGCTGTTTTAAATCACATAATAATCGAGCAAACTGTTTAAATTATTTAATATTAAAACCGGAAAACTAAAAAGCACTGTTTAACGCGTTCAATCAAGTCGAAGATCTAAGAGAGCTTGTTCATATTCCCCTGGATATATATAGAGGTTAGCCTGTCTGTCGGTCGAGTCCTCAAAACGGACAATTCTAAAGAATTTCGCCTGCTCTGTTCCCAGTCCGCAGCCCGGCATGCGATTTTTACGAATTTTGCACTCGCCTCAGTTAAATCTCAGAAAATTTCCACACGGCACGCAACGTCTGAGAATACCTAATTAAATTTTATACAGAAATGTTATTTCTACCTCTCAATTTTTGCCTTTTACTTTCAACCAATCGCAATCCCATGACGTTGCTCTACTCACGCCTTTTTACTATATGTGTCTTGGTCTTGCGCATATTATCTGTCTCTATCTACCCTGTTCTTATTGGTGCAAATTGATATTCCTTATTATCGATTATTTCAGTCCATGTGGACTATCTGGGTTAAATAACCCCGTATCGCACCTTCTCGTGAATATTAAGCCCCGGTTTCTCCAAGATTCTTTGTAACTATTAATTATCTGCAACATTTACGCAGAATGAGCTTTTTAAAAATACGCAGGTGTTTAAACATACTATTAATTCTCAGAGCTTGATTTCATGGTATTTTATTGGGGTTTTCAAGTTTTTATAGATATTATATGTTACTAACGGTTCAATTAACTTCAATTACAATTATTATCTGTACGTTTTGTTTAATACCAGTTACTTAAAATAGAGTTAATTAATATAAATTTTGCACTTAATTTTATTTGTTTCTTTACTAGGGATAATTAAATTACCCGTAAAGTTTTCTAATACTGCTTCCTTTTATATAAAGCGTCTTATAAATAATTTAAATCTCTTAATTTTAATAAAACGAATGAATTTTTATGCTTCACGGTTTTTTAAATAACGTGTACCTTTTCCCAAAGCTTCTACACAGTGATTAAAATTATTTGATGTGATTATTTAATTTTCTACCCTGGTCTAAATATGAGTAATATATATATATATATATATATATCATATACATAATATATATATATATATATATATATATATTTATATATAGTATGATGTATCTGTAAACAAACTCTTATGAAAATAATAAGAGCCATTGACAAATACAAATCGGGCTGGTAGTAATGGCTATATAACTACCAGACCGATTTGTATTTGTCAATGGCTCTTATTATTTTCATAAGAGTTTGTTTACAGATACATCTTACTTTATATACAATTTTCTTATTACGGACTGCAAATAACTTGTCTTTGTATATATATCTATATATATTTTTGCTCGTATGCTTAATAGCTTAAACTACTCACACTCATTCAAAGCAATAATATTTCGATCTTACTAATAAGATGAAATAATAACTTAGACTTTTATGCAAAGCTGAGATGCAGGTTTAAATCCTGTCCAAGACCTTATATTTTCCTTCTTTCAATTACTAGCTCGATTTGAAATGATCATTTCGGTTTTGCATAAAAGTCTAAGTTATTATTTCATCTTATTATATGTATATATATATATATATATAATATATATATATATATATATATATATATATATCAAGGCAAGTTATTTGCAGTTTGCAATAAGGAATTTATGTAGAACACAATGAAAAATAAAATGTATCTGTAAATAAATCCTTATGAAAATAATAAGAGCTTATTTACAATACAAATCGGGCTAATAGTTGCATAGCCATTAATAAAACAATAGCATTATTATTTCACAAGGGGAGGAAACATCTACTTACCGGTTTCAGTTTCTTTAAGCTTCGTCAGAGCAGATTAGTTTCCAACAACCCTGTGAAGTAATCGAAGCTATTATACTGATATAATTTCGAAAGAATCTTTGTACTATGGCAAAAGTAAATAATAACGCCATCACGTGGTAAAACACCAACACTACTAAGCGTGGAAGTACAAAAATTGATCCGAAACTACATCTTCCTTCTATAGTTGGCTATACAAGTATGTCTGGCCTTTGAGATTTGCGGCACAGGGTTGTTGGAAACTAATCTGCTCTGACGAAGCTTAAAGGAGCAGAAACCAGAAAGTAGATGTAAATAAGCTCTTATTATTTTCATAAGAGTTTATTTACAGATACATCTTATTTTTCATCATATATATATATATATATATATATACAATTATATACATATATATATATATATATAAATATATATATATATATATATATATATACTGCTGTGATATTCTCCTTTGAATGCGGGAACTGGGTCCTTTCAACAAAAAAATTCTATTCCCACAGATTGGGCGTCATAAACGGCTGTGATCCTCTTTTCGCCTCGGCTGCTCACCTAATGTTATAAACCTCCTCATTCATAAAAAAAAACAACACATTCCTACCAAAAACATCAACGTTAACTCTATTTACATCAATATTCAGAATACATTAAAATTTCAAAATTAAAACTCAGCATAAATTTCAGTTTTAAAAAGAATTTCAAGATTAATTTTATTATCATTTTAATGTGCATCCAAAATTAAAGTCCTTGTTGGATGCCTACTAATTAATATAACAATATAAGCAGACCGGAGTCTGAGTATAAAGGAGCATCTACCACCCTTTACGTTAATTAACCAGGTTCGTCTAATTGAGCTCAAAGACATACCCAAATTTTCATCATATTACCGAACATCAAAACTAAATACTACTTTCTACTTCAACAAGCAAATTTCATCTTAAAATTAAAATTTTATGGTTAGTACAATTTCACTAATGTCCATTTAAAGTAAATCAATTATAAAGTTATTCAACACACACAAAATGTCAAACAAAATAGTATAATTTACCTGAAGGTTACTGTCCTCGTAGCTTCAAAGTACATCGTCCCTTTAGTTAATCACACCATTCCAACAGGATTATATTTACGGCTTCTAATTCTCAACGCTTTTAAAATTTTCTCCATCACCAGTTGTTTCTGGGCTTTTCCGGAACTCATCTATGTATATCTGACCCTTGTTTCGTGGATCCAGACACGTATTTGAACCATTTAATTATTAACACCCCGAAAAATAGCAAATAACTTCATACTTCTTTCACCAATATACGCCAAAGCTGCCTACTTTTGTGTATACATTTGTCGTTGTAAATTTTGCTAATTGGTACAGTGAAACTAAATTTTATTACCTTGTATCTAAGTGCACTGAAGTACATTCATGTTAGCACGTAAATAACAAACTATTTTGAATCACTAAAATATACGAGCAAAATTTTAAATTATTTTCTCAAACTAAAATGCACTGTTTAACATCTTCAATCAAGTCGCGGATGTAAGAGCTTTTAACGCATCGAATAGTCAAAAGTCTAAGAGGGCTTGTTTATATTCATCTCGGTATATATAGCAAAAGCCGGCACGTCGCTTTTGTCCTCAAAACGGGTAATTCTAAAGAATTCCTCATTCTATGTTCCCAGTCTGTCGCTCGCGCGTCGATTTTACGAATTTTCACTCGTCCCATTTAAATCTCAGAAATTTCAACACACGGCACGCAAGCATGTCCGAGAAAACTAATTAATTTTGTACAGAAATTGTTGTTTCTACCTCTGATATTTGCATCCTATTTTCAACCAATTGTGACCCTCGTGACGTTGCTTAAATCCCGCCTTTTACTATATGTGTCTTTGCTTGACGCATTTTCTCTTTCCTTTTCTAACCTGTTCGTATTGGTGCAAATTGATATTCTTTATTATCGATTATATTTTAGTCCATGTGGACTGTTATCTGGGTTTAATAACCCCGTATCGCACATTCTCGTGAATATTAAGCCCAGGTTTCTCCAAGATTCTTTGAAACTATTAATTATCTACAAAATTTACGCCGTATGTGATATTTAAACTACGCAGGTGTTCAAAATAATATTAATTCTCAGAGCTTTTAAATAAACCCTGTTTTGTATTTTGTGCTAAAGCATCTGACCGTTTCCAATATCCTTAAACTCGACATGTTTATCTACACAAATTAAACTGAAATTGCCTTTTAAAAAACATCCTACTTCTAACTAACACTTCTAGGATTTGCATTATTGGGTTTTTACAAGTTTCTATAGATATTATCTGTACGTTTTGTTCAATACCGGTTATTTGAAATAGAGTTAATTAAGATAAATTTTGCACGTAATTTCTATTTGTTTCTTTTGATATAAAGCGTCTTATAAATAATTTAAATTTCTTATTTTTACTGAAAAGACCGAGTTTATTTATGCTTCAAGGTTTTAATAAAGCGTATTATTTAATGAAATTCCTTATACACGGTGATTAAAATTATTTGATGTGATTATTTAATTTTCTACCCTGGTCTAAATATGAGTATTTTCCCCCTATTTGAATACAAATAATCCCACTTATTCGAATTCAAATATAAAGCATTTAGACTGCTAAAACAAATTTACAAAAAAAAATTGCCTATCTCTCTCTACCCTTATCTATCTAACTTACCTACTTTGTCTCCAATTCAAAAAAAATATTTACAGCTACCCTATCCTATTCCTAACTCTCACCTAATTCTATAAACTGAAATTATCCCTAACTTCATCCTACTTATCCATCTAATCCTATATACATCCTATATACCTATCCTATTCCTAACTTTTAACTAATCTTCACTATACTTTACTTCCCCCTACCTTATCCTATATGCCTATCCTACACTTACTCTATTCCTAACTCTCCACTAATCTTCTATGAAATATCTACACTTAACCTATCTTATTTTCTTCCTACATTTACTCTTTATTCTTATCCTAAACCTATTCCTAATTATCTCCCATATTTATCCTATACCTAGCTTTATTTTCTATAAACACTTACTTCTACTCTTCTATCTACACCTATTCTATCCCTATCCTATTTAAATTTTACTCTATTGTACACCTATCTACTCTCTTCTATATCTATACTAAAATTCACCTATCTCTATCCTTTGTTCATCAAGTTATTTAAATCTAACTCTTTCTTGACCCTCCAAGTCTTCCTTCTTACCATCCTAATACTCTTCATCCCTATCTCTCCCCCTTCTATATCTATACTTAACATCTCTATTATCTCACATACAATAAACTTATCATCCCTCTTATCCTGACTCTTAAATATTACTTCTTCTTCAGTCCCTACACTTGTCTGTTTCTCATTTATTCTTGTTTCCCTTTCTGCCGACAAACCAAACGATACTACTTTACAATTATCGATTTTTTCCCTCTATGGAAAACCCTACGTACCTTCTAGAATTTTTGTGTAATGGAATCCGCCAGAATGAATCCCTTAAATCTACTTTATTAAAACAAACTTGCCATCTTTACTTAATTTCGCCTTCACCTGCTCCTGATATGCTGCTTCTACCCCCACTACTTCTGCATGTTTTTGTAATAAAGCTTGAACCTCTACTTTCCTATCCTCTGGACATCTTATTGTGTTGATCTGTTTTACTTCATCATCCTCTACCTCTACTACATTAATATTCAACCCCGTGTCATCCTCTGTGACTTCATAACTGCCCTTCCATGGCACTACCCTATCCTTAATCCTTATTACCTTCCTTTCCATATCTATCAAAACCCCTAACTTCATCATACAGTCAACACCTAAAATGCTCTGAAACTTCAGTCCAGGTACAATTACAAACTCCTGTTCACAGCTAAAACCTCCTATATCTATCCTAAGCACCACAACACTATTTACTACAGCAAACTTCTTTTTATTTGGAGCTACTAGATGGCTACGTTTTATAGGCATAATTCTATCACAAACCTTATCCCTAATTTTGCTGACGAATTCCTCCGATATTAAACTCGCCTCTGCCCCTGTATCAAGTAATACTTCTACATTATTTTCAAAAATTTCTAAATTAATAATTGGCAAACATAATTTTTCTACAGTTTCTGGCTCTACTTCTTCCTCAATTTTGAAAAATTCACGTGGATGTTCATATACATTTACACAGAAATCTAGTGGTCTGTCGCGTTCTAAAAATCCTGTCCCATCCTGTTTTCCGTGCTTGGTCCTGGTTGTCCTTCTACAACCTGTGCGTACGTCCTCCTCGTGTTAATATCCGTGTCCCTGTCTCTATTCGGCGTGCTGGTCACAGTCCTGTTTACCTCCGGTAAACTGTTCTGTCGCGTGTAACTAGGTCTTGGCGTCGGTCCCCTAGTCGCACTATTGCTCCTGTATTCCTGTCCTCGTCGTTCCCAATTCGGTCGAAAATTTCTGTTGTAGTCAGGCCGTCTCGGATAATTCGGTGTCCTGTTGTCAAACCTAACTGTGTTAACGTTTCGTTCTCGTATCTCTTGTCCGTCCAACACATACATCGTCATATCTCTGTAAGTATTCCAAAACGTCTCCCGTTCTGTGATGTTTTGTAAGGCCACGTGTTGTCTAATTTCCAGTTCAAAATGTCGTGATAGGTAATTGATTATCTGTCTGTCCGTCAATGGTGGATTCAGTTGTTTGGCCACACTGTATTTGCGGATGGCATATTGCTCCTAGAACCTGCAAACTCTCCTTAAATTTTCCTGTAATCAAGTCGTCCCTAATCTGATCCTGTTTGTGATCACTCCAGTAATGTTGTAAAATTTGTTTTCAAAGTCCTGATACGTGTCTATGTCCTGTCCTACTAAATTGTACCATGCCTCCGCATTGTCCTTTAATAAAGCCTTTATCGTATTTAGTTTAGTCTGTTCGTCAAATAAATTTCCCACTAGATTTCTTACACTATTAATAAAATTTGTGGATTTACCCTGTTATCGCCATAAAACTTCATGTGTTGGTCCAATGATACTCCACCTGTAGAAAATCTGGGACCATCCCCGTTAAATTTGACATGTTGTATTTGATACTACTAACTTCGCGTTCTACCCTGCCTAACTGATCCCTACATGAGTCCGTCACTTCAGTCATTTTATATTAATCTTTTCTTCACAAAAATGCGTACTTCGGACCTTAAATGTCCCATTTCCTGTCGAAGACCTGTAATATCACGCTCATTTTATCAACCCTATTTTCAACTTCCCCATCTTTACGGTAAGACTATTTTTAAATTCTGAAACTTCTTGATTCGTCTTATCTATTTTCTGACTAATCTCCTCTAACTTCCTGTTCGATTCTTCACTCATTCGGTCAAATTTTCGATTTGAGTCCTCTCGCTCTATTCGATTCATCGCTTAGCAGTTCTAATTTTCTGTTAGACTCCTCCATCGCTCTATTCGATTCTTCCCTAGCTAATAGCATTTCCTCTAACATTCTCATCATTAACTCATTTCCTGTTTCTCCTGATTCCGTCCTCGACTGATCTCTACTGCCTCCAGCTTCTTCCATTTTCGAAATTTTCTCACACAATGCACTATCGTCACTTCCAATTTTCACTCCTTGACTCCTTAACCACTCCTTTCTCTGCATACGTTCAAATCACTCACACACTCTAAAATACTCTTAAATTTATACACACACAAAAAACTCTCTCTCTCAGATCGCCAGTTTCCTGGAATAAAATAACAAAAATTTTATTTGGAGCTCGAGCCCCACGTTGGGCGCCAAAATTTGCTGTGATATTCTCCTTTGAATGCGGGAACTGGGTCCTTTCAACAAAAAAATTCTAGTCCCACAGATTGGGCGTCATAAACGGCTGTGATCCTCTTTTCGCCTCGGCTGCTCACCTAATGTTATAAACCTCCTCATTCATAAAAAAAAAACAACACATTCCTACCAAAAACATCAACGTTAACTCTATTTACATCAATATTCAGAATACATTAAAATTTCAAAATTAAAACTCAGCATAAATTTCAGTTTTAAAAAAAATTTCAAGATTAATTTTATTATCATTTTTAATGTGCATCCAAAATTAAAGTCCTTGTTGGATGCCTACTAATTAATATAACAATATAAGCAGACCGGAGTCTGAGTATAAAGGAGCATCTACCACCCTTTACGTTAATTAACCAGGTTCGTCTAATTGAGCTCAAAGACATACCCAAATTTTCATCATATTACCGAACATCAAAACTAAATACTCCTTTCTACTTCAACAAGCAAATTTCATCTTAAAATTAAAATTTTATGGTTAGTACAATTTCACTAATGTCCATTTAAAGTAAATCAATTATAAAGTTATTCAACACACACAAAATGTCAAACAAAATAGTATAATTTACCTGAAGGTTACTGTCCTCGTAGCTTCAAAGTACATCGTCCCTTTAGTTAATCACACCATTCCAACAGGATTATATTTACGGCTTCTAATTCTCAACGCTTTTAAAATTTTCTCCATCACCAGTTGTTTCTGGGCTTTTCCGGAACTCATCTATGTATATCTGACCCTTGTTTCGTGGATCCAGACACGTATTTGAACCATTTAATTATTAACACCCTCGAAAAATAGCAAATAACTTCATACTTCTTTCACCAATATACGCCAAAGCTGCCTACTTTTGTGTATACATTTGTCGTTGTAAATTTTGCTAATTGGTACAGTGAAACTAAATTTTATTACCTTGTATCTAAGTGCACTGAAGTACATTCATGTTAGCACGTAAATAACAAACTATTTTGAATCACTAAAATATACGAGCAAAATTTTAAATTATTTTCTCAAACTAAAATGCACTGTTTAACATCTTCAATCAAGTCGCGGATGTAAGAGCTTTTAACGTATCGAATAGTCAAAAGTCTAAGAGGGCTTGTTTATATTCATCTCGGGATATATAGCAAAAGCCGGCACGTCGCTTTTGTCCTCAAAACGGGTAATTCTAAAGAATTCCTCATTCTATGTTCCCAGTCTGTCGCTCGCGCGTCGATTTTTACGAATTTTCACTCGTCCCATTTAAATCTCAGAAATTTCAACACACGGCACGCAAGCATGTCCGAGAAAAACTAATTAATTTTGTACAGAAATTGTTGTTTCTACCTCTGATATTTGCATCCTATTTTCAACCAATTGTGACCCTCGTGACGTTGCTTAAATCCCGCCTTTTACTATATGTGTCTTTGCTTGACGCATTTTCTCTTTCCTTTTCTAACCTGTTCGTATTGGTGCAAATTGATATTCTTTATTATCGATTATATTTTAGTCCATGTGGACTATCTGGGTTTAATAACCCCGTATCGCACATTCTCGTGAATATTAAGCCCCGGTTTCTCCAAAATTCTTTGAAACTATTAATTATCTACAAAATTTACGCCGTATGTGATATTTAAACTACGCAGGTGTTCAAAATAATATTAATTCTCAGAGCTTTTTAAATAAACCCTGTTTTGTATTTTGTGCTAAAGCATCTGACCGTTTCCAATATCCTTAGACTCGACATGTTTATCTACACAAATTAAACTGAAATTGCCTTTTAAAAAACATCCTACTTCTAACTAACACTTCTAGGATTTGCATTATTGGGTTTTTACAAGTTTCTATAGATATTATCTGTACGTTTTGTTCAATACCGGTTATTTGAAATAGAGTTAATTAAGATAAATTTTGCACGTAATTTCCATTTGTTTCTTTTGATATAAAGCGTCTTATAAATAATTTAAATTTCTTATTTTTACTGAAACGACCGAGTTTATTTATTCTTCAAGGTTTTAATAAAGCGTATTATTTAATGAAATTCCTTATACACGGTGATTAAAATTATTTGATGTGATTATTTAATTTTCTACCCTGGTCTAAATATGAGTATTTTATATATATATATATGTATATATATAGATGTATCTGTAAACAAACTCTTAAGAAAATAATAAGAGCCATTGACAAATACAAATCGGGCTGGTAGTAATGGCTATATGCTTAATAGCTTAAACCACTCACACTCATTCAAAGCAATAATATTTCGGTCTTCCTCAATCTATAAATCCTCGTCTCAAAATTCTATATCATCCGTGTACTAGATGTTTTTGGTAATCGGCTGTATTGTGCATTTTCGATCAAGTTATATGTCAACTAAACCATTTACACTAGCTAGTGCATTTAATCTGATACGTTTCAAGCTTTGAACAAACTGTTGAATTTTAAATTCTACTTGAAAATTGCAGAAATATCTTTATTCAAGGTATTCTTTTTTAACTGCATAGTTTGCACACATTCTAGTACAGCTAACTCAACTTGAATGACAGGTTGAACACCAGCGTATACAACAAACCCAATTTCCACTACATGGCTGTCAGAATTTGGTTTAAGGTCACCTAACACATAGCTTGTCTTACCATGTAATTTCTAGAGGTTTAGTTGTGTACTATAACATCACTTGTAAAGTCAACATAACCAAAATTCATTTTTTAGTTTGACCTTTCCAACCCGGTAATATTTAATTGGCAGAGGATAAACAAGTTCTTCTCTCTCTTTATATGCTGGTGGGTGGGCATGTGTTGTTTGAATCTTGGGTACATATTTTTTTACCTTCTACACTTTTACTTCCACATTTTTACTGTTAAGTTCTTACTTCTACATTCTACTTTCTACATTCTACCATTCGCCTTATACGTTATATTGTCTACCGTCTACATTCCGCCATCCAAAATTCACCTTTTACCTTTCACTTTTCAGCTTCCATTGTCCACCGTCCACCTTCCGCTTACTACTTTTCATCTTCAAACTCCCACAATTCACCCCCCATTCCATTTCCCATCTTCCACCATCTACCTTCCTTTTCCACCTCCATCTTCCACATATTACCTTCAACCTTCCATTTTCCATCTTCCACCTTCCATCTTTGTCTTTCTATTTCTACCTTCTACCTTTTATTTCTATATTCTACCTTCTACCTTCTATTTTTTATCTTCTACCTTCTACCTTTGACTTTCTACTTTCTACCTCTTACCTTTTGACTTCTACCTACTACCTTTTACCTTCTACCTCTTACCTTCCATATCCTAGCTCCTATATTCTACCTCATATATCTTGCCTCCTATCTCCTACTTCTTGCCTCCTGCCTCGTACCTTCTACCTCCTACCTGTTACCTCTTACCTCCTACCTCTTACTTTCTACCTTTTACGACCTACCTCTTACTTCCCACCCCCAGCCTCCTATCTCATATCTCCGCAATCCTACCTCCTAAATCATACCTCCTAACTATTACTTCCTCATTTCTACCTCCTATCCCCTACTACCTGCCTCCTACCTCCTGCATACTACCTCTTACCGGATATTTCTTACCTCCTACCTCTTACCTCCATACCTCTTACCTCCACTCTTTCCTCCTTTTACCTCATAACTATTACCTCCTACTTCCCACCTCCCACATCCTACTTCCTACCTCCTACTTCATACCTCTACCCTACATCCACCTCCTATCTCCTATCTCCTCTCTCATACCCTACATCCTACCCCCTATATTCTATCTCCTATCCTTTACCCCCTATCTCCACATCCACATCCTATCTCCAACCTCCTGCGCCATACACCATCTTCTACACCCTTACTCCTACCTTCTACCTCCTATCTCCCACATACTATCTCCTCCCACTTCCTCCTTTTTCTTACCTCCTGCATCCTGCTTCATATCTCCTATCTCTTACCGCCGACCTCCTACTTGCTACCCTCTACTGCATAACTTCAACCTCCTACATCCTTCCTCTACCTACTATATCCTACCCCCACCACTACCCACTACCTCCTACCACATACATCATACTCCCAAATTGCTTATCTACCTCCTACCTCATACCTTCTATCCCATACCTCTACATCCAGCTCCTATCTCCTACCTCCTACTCTATATCCTATCCCCTATATCCTATCTCCTACCTTTTACACCAACTTCTACGTCCACATCCTGTTTCCTACCCCTACATCCTATCTCCCACCTAACTCCTACCTTTTACCACCTACCTTCTACCTCTTACGTAATACATTCTACCTTTTATTTCCTGTTTCCTACCTTCTACTTCCTACGTCCTACGCCTACTTTTTACTTCTACCTCCTACATAATACCTCCTACTTCCTACCTCATATCTCCTACCTACTGCATACTACTTCCTACTTTCTATATCTTACTACCTACATCCTACATCCTATCTTCTACCTCTTATTGTCTACTTCCTGCCTCCTACTCCTCACTCTATATTTCTTACCTCCCACCTTCTTAGTCCTACATCCTACTTTCTACCTCATAATTTCTACCTCCCACCTCCTACGTCCTACCGCCTACCTCTTATCTCCTAACTTCTACTTCTTACACTTACCTCCTGACTCGTACCGTCTACCTCATTGCTCCTATCTACAACTCCTATATTCTACCTCCTACCCATACCCCATATTGCCTATTTTCTATTTCCCACCTTCTACCACCTACTTCATACCTCTTTTTTCGGCCGTCTACCTCCTACCTACTACGTCCTACGTCCTTCCTACTACCTTCTTCCCCTGCTCCCTACCTCTTACCTCATACATCCTACATCCTACCTCCTACTTCTCACTTTCCGACTCCCACCTACCACCTCCTACCCCTACCTCAAGCCTCTCACCGCCCACCTTTCACATCCAACGTCTCACTTCCCACCGCCTACTTTCTTTTACCTCCTACCTCCTACCTTTTACCACCTGCCTAGTATCTCCTACCTAGTACATCCTGCCTCCTACCTCCGACCTCATATTTTCTGCATCCTACCTCCTACTTCCTAACACCCAGTTCCTGCCTCCTACCTTCTACCCTTACCCCCTACTTCTTACCACTTACCTGTTACTTTTTTACCTCATACATCCTACCACACATCTCCTATCTTCTACCTCTTACCTCCTACGTCCTACCTCGTACCTCCTACTTCACACCTCCCGCCCCTACCCCCACATCTTATTTCCTACCTCCTACACCCTACCTCCACATCCACCTTTTATCTCCTCCCTCCTCCCTCCTACCCTACATCCTACCCTATATTCTATCTCATACCTCCACATCCACATCCAATCCCTTACCTTCTACTTCCTACGCCCTCATCCTATTCCACACCTCCTACCTCCTACCTACTACCTCTTATCTTTTACCACTCGCCTCCTACCTACTACATGGTATCTCCTACCTTTTATTTGTTACTTCCTACCTCCCACCTGCAACCTCCCACCTCCTAACTCCCACCTCCTATCTCCTACCACCTACATCCTACCTCCTGTTTCCTACCGGGTACCTTCTAACTCCTACCTCCTTCATCCTACTTTCTGCGATCTACCTTCTGCCATCTACCTTTTATCTTCCACGTGGAACCTTCTGCCTTCTGTCTTGTACCTTTTCTTTTCTATTTTCTGCCTTCGGCCATCGGCCTTCTGCCTCATGCTTTCGACTTCCCACCTTTTGCCTCCAGCTTCCCCCACACCTGCCGCCCCCGTCACCCGCCACCCGTCTTCAGACTCCCGACTTCAGACTCGCGACTCTCGTCTTTCGCTTCTCGGCTCCCGCCTCTCGTCTCTCGCCTCGTCTTCCGCGTTTCGTCTCCCGCTCCGTCTTCTGCTTTCTGAATTTTTGTCTTTTGCTTTCCGCTTTCTGCTTTCCGCCTTCTGTCTTCTGCATGCTGCCGTCTGCCTTCTTTCTGCCTTCTGCTTTCTACCATCTGCCTTTTGCCTCCTACTTCTACTTTCTACCTTTTTTGAAAGTAGATTCTGCAACTGTCAACAATATCAAAGTTTTATCCTTTGATGTAGTCAAGGTTATGCCGTAGCCCTTAACCTGGTGCTGTTGCAAGTTATTCAATCTCCAGCGGTAGCGTCGTACGTTTAAACTCCTGTGCAGATAAGCAGGAGTCATGCAACGTAACGTAATGCATCCATAGGTTACTTTTCTTGGCAAAATAGGCGCATGCCAGTGTTCGCATTTAAAAATTTTGGTATATCTATTTTATACAAAACAAAAGTCGAACTATAAGGCTTAGGTTAAGCTTGCAAGGAATGCAGATTAGAAAGAAATAACATGGGAGCGGATTTTTGTAGATCATATAAAATGCCGAAGGTCTCCAAATACACTTGAACAAAGTTAAGATTAAGTCAAGAAAAAAACATCAGTGATAGACAGATTTTGCATGTAAACACACAAGCACTACAGAATATTGCCTTAATCTTATACGGATTAGATCAAAACCATTCGCGACCAAATTACTATCCAACCGCTTTTGCTGACTCATAACTTACCACTAAACAATAATTTTTAAACAATCTTTCGATCAAATAATAATGCAACTATAGGACGAAATAATCCTACTTCAAAGCCGAATTTGCCTCTGCACTAGGGTAAACACTACTTATACGTTTAATTACTATACCATCTTTATTCGACCCATTTTCCACAACTTCTACACAATTAATCGATAAACAGCTAAATTGCATGCGGAAACTATGTATTTCTTCCTGTTCTTAATATTCTCTCCGACAAGGTATATAGTAATGCAGCAAGTTAAACAGAATACATACACACATTTCGGGAGCCAATTTGTCATCTTTCAACAAATTTTTTCAATACAATACCTATATTACCAAGCATATAACAATTTACAACAATGTAGATATATATTAATGCCGTTAGTTTTGTAGTACAATAACCTTTAGCAAAATTAAATCTAAAAGTTTTTTCTAATCGAGCATCCGAACAGTTGATTGAATCCTTTATATAAAATTTTATCTTTTTCTGGTTATACGTTAAGCATCTAATAAATATTAATAAATATTAATAAATATTTCGATTAAAATTCTAATCCCTTAATTTGATGAGTTAATATTCTTTTATTCGAGTTAGACGTTTTTATTTTATAAGTTAAACGATTTTTAATTCTCCAATACCAAACTTTTTGTATCTACCATCATCAAAAACTAACTTACATAAGAAAGATGCTATCTATACTCTATAGAGCAAGAGTCGAAAGATGTCGGCTAGCTTAACCAGGTTTGGTTTCCACCAACCTCTACCGGTTAGGTTAGGTTAACCCAGTTTTTTTCGGTTAGGTTAGAGTAGCCCAACATTTCCCGGTTAAGTTAGTATAGCTCCGCTCTCTCTTGGTTAGGTTAGGTTTTGCTCTATATTTTCCGTAGGCGCCGACCTAACCTAAGATTTTTAGTTCAAACGATTTCGAGCTGACCTAGCCGTTGACTTTGTCCACGGTTGGAGAATCTACCACCAAAAAAAACTGCGGGTTAGCATCCGGGGTAATGTGTTTGATGTGGGTATGGTTAAGCTTGCGAATACTGGTCATCTGCGGAGCAATAGGCATAATAATGCTGCAGCTACTGCCACCGAGAAAGAAGCTACCATTGAAATGCACAGCACGACGTTTAACGATCACCTCGTTAGCTATCGCGTAAAGAACCTTGACACCAACGCCGACGGGGTTCCCGAGTTTTTCTAACTACAGAGGAAACAAATTTTTGGTTTTGTCCGTATAATATTAAACAAGCATACGGCGATAAAGCTTAATTGCGTACTTTATGTCTCCTATACCAAAATGTGTATTGATCGGAAGACTACCGACGTAAAATCGTTTAACACGAAAAATACGATTATTACACCTGGAAGAAATCTGCAAAACGTGACGAGAACTTGTGCGAGATTATGCAACAAAAATCAGAGGAATTTGAGCACCATGAACCGGGATGGTTTTTACAAAAGGTGATTTACTTGGAAATCAATATTAAGGAATATAATCCGCTGTGATGGCCAGCGTGCATTAGTCCAGTGGATTAAAGAGAAGACTTCTGCAATACCAGAACAAATATTTAATCTTTATTCCTAAATTAGCTTAGAAAACTTTTGTCTACAAATATTTATATGTATTAAAACGAAGGTAAATGTGAATAACTATTAGTGTAAACTATATTTATAAGTGAATAAAAGCTTTTAAAAGGAATGTGTACTACTTTTTGATAATTTTTAAGTTTTGGTTATGGGTTGGTCAAAGTTTAAATTAATTGCATAATTGGACTTCCAAACAAATTTGAATCCATCAAATGTTTTACACGCTAAAGACCGTTTAACTTATTCGAATTTACGCTTTTACACACTGAAGGTGAAAGATGTAATGTAAATGTAAAAGTATAAATGTGGAAGTAAAAATATAGAAGGTGGAACGTGGAAGGTGGAATGTGGTAGATGGAAAGTGGAAGGTGGAAAATGGAAGGTGGAAGGTGGAAAGTAAAATGTAGAAAGTTGAAGGTGAAATGTGTAAGATGGAAAGTGGAAGATGGAAGGTAGTAGGTGGAAGGTGAAGGATAAAAGGTGAAAGGTGAAGGTGGACGGTGGAAAGTGGAAGGTGTAAAGTTTAAAGGGGAAGATAAAAAGTGAAAGGTGGAAAGTGGAAGGTGGAAATTGGAAGGTGGAAGGAGTAAGGTGGAAGGTGGGATATGAAAAGTAGAGAGTGGAAAGTAGAAGCAAAATGTAAAAGTAAATGGTGAAAGTAAAATGTGGAAGTAAACATGTGGGAGTAAAAATGTGGGAGAAAAAATATGGAACGCATTGTTATGGAATTCAGTGCGGATAAGAGAAAAAAATTACGTATGCAACAAAAATAACTCCGCATATAGTGCTGCAACAAAAAAAGAAAGCGAAAGAATGACGTGGTAGCTATCAAGTCGTTGAGTGAGGTGGGTCACAAAATAGAAGTAGAAAACCTAAAGAAAGAAAATTTATTTACAAAACCTTTAATAAAAACATGTTACAAAAAAAAAACAACCCGCGGAGAAACCGATATTTATCTAATATATCCCGGAGGATTTGCACTGCACAAAAGTTTTCAAAAAATATTTAATATCCTTCTTATTTACCTCAAACCAATTTTTAATATCAATTTAGTATTCACATAAAACAAAAATTAAAAAAAAGGTTTATACTTACATAGTGCCCACGTGCACTTTTTAAGAGCAACTCTTGATACGTAAAGACTAAAAAATTATGTAATCGCATGCAACCACAATAAAGAGATAAAATCCTTCTGCCGCACGAAATGCATTTCGCAGCAGCGGTGAAGGGTTGTGTAATAATGTCACACCTTAACAATAATGTAACTCTAAATTTTTATCCCAAAAATCTTATGGACAGCCATTAATACCCTAACAATAAAAACTGCCGTCATTATAATATTCATAATATTAAACCAAAGCAATTGAAATTTATCAGATTGTTTCTACGCAAATTTTGTTTAACTCGGTGAGACTTGAAAACAATCACGTAACCACATTTTAAATACCTAAACTATATTTTATAATTAAAACTTGATTATGTAAAATTTCTTTCACAATAAAACCAAATGTAAATAACATATTTCTACCTAACTTTCTTTAAAAAACCTAAAAAGATTGCATGGTTATAAATTAATTTTTATCCAAAAAAAAATTAATATTTTTGTCCTGTAAATTTTAACCTGACCTAAATTAGATAAAGCCAAATAAGTGAGCTGACTTAAAAAAACCAAAATATCAGTACACAGAAAAAAATCAGATATACGTACACTGGTGGGATTGGTGCCTTTAAAATGTACTCTTTCCGATGTCCTATCCTTGTCCCTTGAAAACTCAACGACACTTAAACCATCTTCAAAGAAGTTCCGCAAAACAAACATCACCGCCTCCACCATATGGTCGCTCAGATCCTATCGTATGTTTCGACCCATATTTTATAACGCTGATATCCAAAAGCTGTTAAGACTAGTTTCATCAAACTTTCAGCTTGCAGATGGAAATTCCTTGGCAATGTTATTACACTTTCGCACAGAATAATAATGCAGTCTTTCAAAAATGGTTTTAATTGTTCAGTATCAGAATACCCCAAAGTAAATGATTGTAAAAGTTGTAGAAGTTCAAGACGTATTGCCTCAGATTCTTCAATAAATTCTAATGTTCTAATACGTTCCTCCAAAATAGTAAAAATCTACAATGAGTAATAATCACTATTAGTCAATTTTTCTAACAAAAAAACTTCATAAATTTTATGGCTTGATTTCGTACTACTTCTGTCGTAACAACTCATAAAATAGAACCTCACTTTAGAAAGCATAACAAAAATTTTTAATAGTTAAAATGGTGTAAACTGCATTAATAGTATCATCTAAAATAACAGTCAGACGACAATAACGCGAAGAGTAGTATTAGGAAGCAGAGCGAACTACAACACTGTATCGCGTAACCGGACTTCAAAATTTATTTTTATAACGCAAAGAAATTGTATTCAGTTCTAGCTACAAGAGTCGGTACTATAATATAACCCATTTAAATCGTAACCTCCCTCGCAAATGAAATGAATGGTATTTTTCCTCAAAACAGCCATCGGTCAGTCAGAGAACCAGAAATAAACTAACTGAATTACACTTGCCTTGGAGAGTCCTTCGGTAAACTCGTACATCAAAACTTATTATATTATTTTAACAAGCCAAACTAGGACCAAATAAATAAGAAAATCAATTGTAGTTCCAAACTACAACATGTCTTAAAACGAGATAAGAAATATATACACCAACATCATGAAAATCACGAAGGGCGTGTAGGAAGCTTTGCCTAACTTCTCGCGTTGACACCATAGAAATGTAACCTAAATCAATGAATAATTGATATTTGGTAAGGTGTAGAGATAAGTGAACTAGGCGTTTTTAATGAATCGGCGTTTGTGATTGAAAATAACGTTGATGGAACATGTACAAAAATTCAATGTAAATATTTAAGAAAGAGGACATTGTTGATAACAGAAACCCCATATCGTTAATGCCATAGCAAAATGGGATAGATTTAAGAATTTAAATTAATTTGAAGTAATTATCTTCTACCTTCTACCGTTTACCTTCTACCCTCTACCATCTATCTTCTACCTTCTGCCTTTTGCGTTCTACCTTCCACCTTCTACTTTCTACCTTTTACCTTCTACCATCTATCTTCGACTTTCGACCTTCTACCTTCTACTTTCTATTTTTTACCTTCCAATTAGTTTTTCGATCTTCTATTTTCTACCTTCTATCTTTTACCTTCTACCCTCTACTCTGTACCTTCTACTTTCTACCTTCTACCTTTTACCTTCTACCTTCTACCTTCTACCTTCCACTTTCCACCTTCCACCTTCCACCTTCCACCTTCCACCTTCCACCTTCCACCTTCCACCTTCCACCTTCCACCTTCCACCTTCCACCTTCCAAATTCCACCTTCCACCTTCCACCTTCCACCTTATACCTTATACCTTATACCTTATACCTTATACCTTATACCTTATACCTTATACCTTATACCTTATACCTTATACCTTATACCTTATACCTTATACCTTATACCTTATACCTTATACCTTATACCTTATACCTTATACCTTATACCTTATACCTTATACCTTATACCTTATACCTTATACCTTATACCTTATACCTTATACCTTATACCTTATACCTTATACCTTATACCTTATACCTTATACCTTCTACCTTCTACCTTATATCTTATACCTTATACCTTATACCTTATACCTTATACCTTATACCTTATACCTTATACCTTATACCTTCTACCTTCTACCTTCTACCTTCTACCTTCTACCTTCTACCTTCTACCTTCTACCTTCTACCTTCTACCTTCTACCTTCTACCTTCTACCTTCTACCTTCTACCTTCTACCTTCTACCTTCTACTTTCTACGTTCTACCTTTTACCTTCTACCTTCTACGTTCTGCCTTCTACCTTCTACCTTCTACCTTCTACCTTCTACCTTCTGCGTTCTACCATCTACCTTCTAACTTCTACCTTCTACCTTCTACCTTCTACCTTCCACCTTCCACCTTCCACCTTCCACCTTCCACCTTCCACCTTCTACCTTCCACCTTCCACCTTCCACCTTCCACCTTCCACCTTCCACCTTCCACTTTCCACTTTCCACCTTCCACCTTCTACCTTCTACCTTCTACCTTCTACCTTCTACCTTTTACCTTCTACTTTTTACCCTCTACCTTCTACCTTCTACCTTCTACCTTCTACCTTCTACCTTCTACTTTCTACCTTCTGCCGTCTGTCTTCTGTCTTCTGCTTTCTGCCTTATGCCTTCTGCCTTGTGCCTTCTGTCTTCTGTCTTCTGTCTTCTGCCTTCTGCCTTCTGCCTTCTGCTTTCTGCCTTCTGCCTTTAGCCTTTTGCCTTCTGTCTTCTGCCATATACCTCCTACCTCATGCCTTATGTCCCCCGCCTTCCGCCTTCTCACTGCCGTCTCCCGCCTTCCGACTTCCGACTCGCGACTCCCGCCTGCCTGTTTCGCCTCCCGTCTTCCGCTTCCCGCCTCCCGACTTTCGCCTTCCGCTTTCCGCCTCCCGTCCCCTCCTCTGACTTATGTCTTCAGCCTTCTGCCTTCTGTCTGCTGCCCTCTGCATTCTGCCTTCTGCCTTGTGCGCTCTGTCACAAAATAAATAACAGTCTTGCTTAGGGGAAAATTTCCTATCGAAATATATATACGACCACTAAATAAAGTGTCTTTCTAAATAAAGTCTAGCCGTTTCAGCTTGCGTGAGTGCATGTGTGTATGCTTGTTTATGTGTGGATAAGCGTGTGTGTGTGTGTGTGTGTGTGTGTATATTGTTCTTATTATTTTTATTAACAGTTTCTGTCACTCCAAAGGAAACATTATATAACTTTAGTTTTAGGTCAAAATTATAGCTGTAAAAATAAGGTACAGTACGCGTCTGTACATTTTATGGTAACTACGTGAATATAGTTTTTATTTGAAGCGTTTAAATCAATTTAATATTTTCAGTACCGGAGCTGATAAAATTTCATTTATATTCAGTTATATGACTGTAAAGCCTTAGTGTAACGATCATATGGAATGAATCAAATAATTGTAGTCAACATCCTAAATCTGGAAGTGGTGTAACAACATATTTAAAGTCGAAGAACCCTACAGTTAACAACCAGTTGCCCTATAATAATTTAAAATTGAAAGCCATTATTGTAGATGCACATGCTCTTAAAGCAGCATCCCCTAGTGTGTACGCCTCATAATTTGGGGTGACGATAAAAAGAATCGTCTGCAGCTGCTTTAGTTGTATTTCCGTCTCGCATTTGTTCGTATGTATTGATCTCTGAAAGCCTGTTCAGTGTATTAACTATTTCTACAACCATATATTGGCGTGAAAATATATAATAAAATAACTAATTACCATTGTTGAAATACAGAACCGATAAAGCAATCTATTGTAACGGGATTATATAATTTTTGAATAATCTCCTTGTTCCAGCTTTTGATACACCGCACCTTTTAAAACTAAATAAAAATTTTGGTAAGTATTGTGTTTAATTCATTTTATTATTAAGAAACTGTTTGTGCGTAGAGTTTTATTTCACAAGAAATTTATCACAATAAAACATATCGCTTAATAATATTTATTTTCGGCTTAGAAAGTTAAAATAAATTCCAAAAATGCAGCTTGAATTTATCAATTGCAATAAGTACTTATTCTTCTATTTAAAATGTAATGCTTATTAAAATATTTTAACAAGACGCCACTAGGTGTAAACGGTACATTAGACAAATACTTCGTACCTGGAAAAACACGGGCCGTGGCAAATATCAGCAAGATTTAAGTTGAATCAAATGCTTTTATAATTACACTGCAAATTTTAATACAAGATTAGTTGCTTACATCAATTTTAGGGAAAGCTCGAAGCCTACTTGAAGCAATCTTTTACGGAAGTAAATTTATCTTTCGAAATTCTCTTCCCTACGTTTAAATCTATCACCTATACGGTCTTAATGCTTATTCTTTTATAGACTGACGTTAAGGCCAACCTAGTCAGTGTTTCTTGGTTTCTAGGCAAGTATTGTTCGCAAAAAAGTTTTTAAACGTTTTATAATTAAATACGTCATTTCAGGAGTATAGGTATTGACTATGTTTACACAGACAATTAACGCAGGTTTTATTAAAACGGTTTTATTAAACCGGTTTTATAACATCCGTTTACACGTCTAATCGGAAAGGGTGTTATTTAAGACCTAAAATCCAACTGGTATTTAACTTTCAATCCGTTGTCAGAGATACCAACGGTAATTTATAAACAACATTTTTAATATTTATGTATTATCTCTTTGGCATAGATTAAGATTACATATTGCCAGGGCCGCGCCAAGGCTATATAGCGCCCTGGGGCAAAAACATTAAGGCGCCTTTTTATTGTAGGAGAATTTTTTTAATGGAGTAGAGTAGGAGCGTGTTGCTTGCATCTTAGATTCTCTTACATTATTTAATTTTTTCAAAAAATTGTGCCTTTGTAACAAAGGCTTTGTTCTTTACTCTGTACATTATTTTCAAAAATTTATAAAATTGCCTGGCTAGGGACAAATATAAATAAGTACCTAGAACTAAAATTTTTTTATAACTTGAAATAAAAGTCGTATATAGTTTTATACTATACATAAACTTTATAATAAGATAAACGCTAAATGTGTATTATCACAAAAAATATTTTTTAAGTAGTACCACCAAAAAAGTAACGATACGATATATTAAAAAAAAAACAAAATATAAACTTATAAACATTTTAATCAAAAATATATCTTACATTTTTACAATATTTTTTAAATTATACGTAGCTAGAGTGTATATGTTTAGGCTTATTTACCCTATTTACACGTTTTACCTTAAGCTTATAGATATTAATTAATGTCGATTATCCTTTAACCTAACAGTACTTCACCCCTTCCTATAATCCGGTTCTATCCACTACCTACCTACAAGAAAAGGGACTAAATGGTGAGAAAGGACAGAAATTTCAGTGCTTCGAAAGTCGTAGCAAGCGTCACATGTACGCAATATGTTGTCGTGGTTATTTTGCAGTAATTAGTGCCGTACAATCGGTTCGTGTGCTAATTAACATTGCTACAGTCCGCAATCAATTAATAGTTTCGTTACATTGATCGACCAGCGTTGAATCAAGATCGCAGTCATTAAAGGTAGGTGAATTCCATATCATTGGTTCATCCCTTTATCCCTACATTTTGGTTCCTTTCGACCGCATTAATTAATATTTGCATATAAAAATTGATTATCTAATCAAACAATTAGAGTAATCAGGGCAGTTTTACACATTAATAGTAATTGCAGTTAGGCTTATTTCATAATATTTGTGCATGCCGTTGCATTTTAAAAGTTACTTCTTAAAATTTAAGTGCATTAAAAAGCAGTTAATTTAAATTAAGCGTATACAAATAGGAAAAACATCATTGCGATACCCTGTTCTAAGAACTTGCATTGTATACCTGAAGCTGCACTAATCTATTTTGGTGAGAGCTTAAAGAACCGTTATTCCTCGAGGTATCTTAAGGGTTGTGGTCAACACAAGTCTCATTTTAACGTTAAATTAAAGTGTCACTCAGGATTAGCTACATAATTGCTAGTTTCTGAAAAGTGGTAGAGTAGTTACATGTTCATCATTAGTTTGGGTTTACATCTTTAAGATTTGTTATTTTTGTGACAAGGGTACTCGTGTTTAGGGGAATAGCTATTTTGTTCGAAATGACTCAGATGCTTATGGACCGTCTTATAGTAGATGGAAAAGGGTGTTTGGATAGAATAGAAAATTTGTTTGAAAGTATTTCAAAGTTGGAATATAATCTTGAAAACCAAGCAATCGCTTCGATGATGGTACAGTCAGCTGTAGAGATAAAGGAAGAATTTGATGCATCCTACAAAGGTGTGTGTTAGACGAGGATGATTCGGACAGTTTAAGTCAAATTACAGCAATCAGAATTGAATTGGATAAAACTTTAATATCAATTAAAGTTATTGGGGCAAAATTTGTTAGTTTGGTTGAAAGTAAGCAGGAAGCGAAACCGTTTTCTACAAGTAGATCGTTGTATGATACCGCTGGTATAGGTATCACCAGTAATTTAAAACTTCCAAAGGTCGCAATTGGGAGCTTTTCTGGACGCATAGAGCATTGGGAATCGTTTCATAGTTTGTATAAAATCTCATTCATTTAAATACACAGTTATTACCAATCGAAAAGTTTTTATTTCTTACTGAAGCGTTGGATGTAGATTCCAGAAATTTAATTCGTCATCTACCAATAAATAATGACAATTATGAAATTGCATACTCCGTTATAGTACAACGCTATGACTCACGTCGTTTGATTGTCAATACATATTGGTCAGCTCTTGAAAATTGTCCTAAGGTGAAAGCAAAATCACATACAGAACTTAGGGATTTGTTGAATTGTTTTACAGAGAATTTGTCAGGTTTACGTCAAATAAAAATTGATTTACTCAATTTAATATTGTTTAATTTGTTGAGCAAAAAGGTTGATGCTGACCTCTTAAAGGCATTTGAGGTTGAAAATAATGAAGAAATACCTACATACGAGCAATTGAAATCATTTCTTGAAAAACAGTGTAAAGCTTTGGAAATTAGTAGTATGATTTCGTCCGAACCATCGAAGTCAAGTTCAAAACACACATTGAATACAAACATTAAGGAAAAGCGTTTTCTTTTAATCCGAAGTCATATGTTAAAACCTCATTACTTACAACTTCAAACGCGGTAAAATGTTTGTTTTGCAATGGTAATCATCAGATTTATCGTTGTCAAATTTTTGGATAAGGTTCCTCAAGAAAGGTATAATACTGCAAAGGATAAAAATTTGTGTATCAATTGTCTTCAAGATACACATAAAATTGCAACATGCCCTTCAAAATCGGTATGTAAAAAATGTCACAAAAAGGGTCACAATACCCTCCTTCATTTTGAAAATTCTGCTTCTGTTGTTGAAACAAAACCTGCTGCTGCAGATGTTTCAAATGTTGCCTCTACTTCAAATTGTAGTACATTGTTCTCGTCGAAATTGTCAAGTGCTTCTACATTGTTATCAACAGTTCAAGTTTCTATTCGCAATGAATTTGGACAAGCGCAAATCGTAAGAGCATTATTGGATTGTGGAAGTATGGAATCTTTTATAACGGAAAAATGCCGTCAACGGCTTGGATTAAATAAATCAAAGGTTGCATTAAAGGTAGAAGGGTTGGGGTTAGCGTCATCTCATATTACCGGAAAGGTAGTTTGTAAATTAAACCCGTTGGACACACAATGCCAGAATATTCAGTTCAAGCATTTGTATTGCCAGAAATTTGTGGAAAGTTACCAACGGCTCCAATCTCTTCGAAAAATTGGATACATATAAAGGTTTAGACTTAGCCGATCCCTATTTTGATAAACCAGGTAATATAGACTTGTTGTTGGGAGCAGATATTTTTGCCCGCACTTTGGGTAATGAAACTCGTTCGGGTTCACCTGATGAACCAGTTGCGATTCGCACTTCATTTGGTTGGTTACTGACATGCAAATTTGTGTCTCCAGTGACAAGTGGCACGTCATTGTGTGCATTCGTAGAACCCTTAGAGTCTAGTATCACTAGATTCTGGGAACTGGAAAACATTCCAGACATTCCAACACACAAGTTATCCCCACAAGAGGAAATTTGTGAAAAACACTTTCGTAGCAATTATTCGAGAGACAAAACAGGTCGTTTCGTTGTATCGTTGCCGTTTAGTGGTCCTGAACCGTTGTTTGTTGGGTCTCGGGATGTCGCACTTAATCGGTTTTATTATTAGAACGTCGCTTGGAAAAGAATCAGGAATTATACACTTTGTATAAACAATTTATGCAAGACTATTCCGACAGTGGGCATATGACACCAGTAAATGCTTCAATTAGTAGCAATATTCCATCTCCGGAATATTATATTCCGCACCATGCGGTTATGAAACCGAAAGCACTACTACACAAATTCGAGTGGTGTTTGACGCATCCGCGGTTTGTCCCAGTGGTGGTTCATTGAATGAACATTTGATGCCAGGACCTCCGCTTCAGAAAGATATTTTTGCTTTGTTGTTGGATTTTCGTTTATATCCCATTGTATTAACTGTCGATATTAAACAGATGTACAGGCAGATTTTTGTTGCTCCGAATCATCGGGCTTATCAAAAAATACTTTGGAGACCAACGTCATCAGAGTCAATAGTCGAGTACCAATTGAATACTGTTACCTACGGAGTTACTTCATCACCGTTCTTGGCAATGCGTGTTATTAAGGAGCTTGCGAATGCTGAAGCACCTAAATATCCAAACGCTGCTAAGGTTTTGTTGTCTGATGTTTATGTCGATGATTTGATTACCGGGTGCAGTTCACCTGATGAAGCTAAACGTCTAGTTTCTGAATTAAATCAGATTTGTGAGGCTGGAGGTTTTACATTGAGAAAATGGAATAGTAACATTGCTAGTATCATTGATGATTTACCAGAATCTTATCGTTATCAACAAGCTGTTTCCTTCGAGGAATCTAACAATGTTACCCAAAAGGTATTAGGTTTGCGTTGGCAACCGTCGCTTGATCAATTCTTCTATGATACAAATATCATAGACAGACCATGTACTAAAAGAAATATGTTGTCCGAAGTAGCAAGGATCTTTGATCCGTTAGGGCTATTAGCGCCTTTAGTATTTTGGCCAAGCATTTAATACAATCGTTATGGATTTTAGGATTTGAATGGGATGACAGTCCCCCGTTGACCATAAGTTCAAAGTGGAAAATTTATTTGCAACAAATGTCGCAATTATCAGACCTTAAAATTCCTCGGTGGATTATTTCTGATGATGTTCAAGATCTACAGCTGCATGCGTTCTGTGACGCTTCTGAGGCAGGGTATGCTACTGTGATTTACTTTCGTACTGTTGACATACAGGGTGATATAAAGGTTGCCTTAGTATGTGCAAAATCTAGACTTGCGCCCACAAAGCGCATATCGTTGCCAAGACTCGAATTGTGCGGTGCTGTGTTATTGTCTGATGTAGTGGCATTTGTCCAAAATACATATAAAACTCGTCTGTCGTTAGATCGTATAGTTGCTTGGTCCGATTCTACAGTCGCTCTGTGTTGGATTCGATCGTCATCTTATAACTGGAAAACTTTTATAAGTAATCGGATTTCGCATATTCAGGATCGCGTTCCTCCTGCATCTTGGAACCATGTTCGGTTACATGATAACCCGCAGACTGCGCCTGTAGAGGATGTTAGCATCAGATTTAGTCAATCATCAGTTATGGCGGACAGGCCTCCATGGTTGTCACTTCCAGAAGAAAATTGGCCGGTTACCCACATGCCAAAGTTAATCGATACATCTCCAATAGATGTGGAGAAACGTACATTGGTATTAAATGTTGTTGTGACAGATAATTTTTAGATTCATTACTAGAGATTTTCAAATCTACAAAAATATGTAGAATTGTTTCATATGTTTACCAGTTTGTTCGTAAGTTACAATTTTCTAGACAGGCAGTTGGTGAGAATTTGGATAACGTGTCTGTGTCTCAGCAACACGCTATGGAATTATTGATTAAGAGAATTCAGCAAGAATCATTTGGTCAGGATATAGAAAATATTAAACGGGGTAAGGTAATTAGTAAACATTTTCGACCTCTTACCCCTTTTATCGACTCGCGTGGTTTGTTGAGGGTGGGCGGTCGGCTCAGAAACTCGGAATTACCATATGAAACAAAATTTCCATTGGTACTTCCTCGCACTCACAGATTAACAGAATTAATCATCTTGGACTGCCATGAAACATACTTACACCCTGGTCTTAAAGCCACACAATTTTTACTAACCCAAAATTATTGGATTTTGTCAGCAAAAAGAGTCATACGTCAGTGTTTAAAATCTTGTATTCGATGCTTTAGAGTGAAACCAATTGCTTATTGTCCTCCGATGGGTGATTTGCCTGCATCAAGGTTTACCTCTGTAAAGGCCTTCCTACACACGGGAGTTGATTTTGGAGGTCCTTTCTGTATTCTCATCAGCCGTAATCGAGGTGTAAGGTCACTAAAGGCTTACATTTGTTTATTTGTTTGCTTCAGCACAAAGGCTCTTCATTTAGAGCTTGTGTCAAGTTTGTCGGCGGATGCTTTTATAGCCGCGTTACGACGCTTTATAGCCCGCCGGGGTAAATGCCTGAAACTCTATTCCGATTGCGGTACTAATTTTGTTGGAGCATCGAACGAAATCTCGCAACTGATGACTCAATCAGCGCATGCTGAAGGAATTGAATTCGTGTTCAATCCTCCCTCAGCTCCTCATTTTGGATGGTTGTGGGAGGCTGGAATTAAGTCTGTCAAGACACATTTAAAAAGAGTGATCGGCGACCAGATATTATCATACGAGGAATTAAACACGGTTTTAATTCAGGTTGAAGCCATATTAAATTCAAGGCCTCTGTGCCCCATGAGCTCAGATCCGAATGATTTTTCATTTTTAAGTCCGTCCCATTTTTTGAATATAGAGCCTGTTTCTGTCATACCCGATCCAGTTCTCCTTGAGTTGGAAATATCAAAATTAGATCGTTGGGAACTTATTCAACGCATCCAACAATCATTTTGGAAGCGTTGGCGTAATGAATATCTGCATTCTTTGCAACAGAAGGCAAAATGGTTTACCCTACTTCTGAGGCGAAAATTGGAACGTTAGTCTTAATTCATGACAATCAAGTCGCACCTTTACATTGGAAATTAGGGCGCATAGAAAAACTGTATGTTGGTTCAGACAACATTAGCCGCGTGGCAGGTGTGAAAACAATGCAAGGTTTTCTCAAAAGACCACTTGTTAAACTATGTCCTCTTCCTTTGTAAAAATAGTTTTAGTATTTTTCGTAAGTGTATACGTATAAGTATTTGTTGCCGTTTACTTTTAAAATAAGTTGCTTCACACTTATTTTGGTGGGCGGTATGTTTAGGCTTATTTACCCTATTTACACGTTTTACCTTAAGCTTATAGATATTAATTAATGTCGCTTATCCTTTAACCTAACAGTACTTCACCCCTTCCTATAATCCGGTTCTATCCACTACCTACCTACAAGAAAAGGGACTAAATGGTGAGAAAGGACAGAAATTTCAGTGCTTCGAAAGTCGTAGCAAGCGTCACATGTACGCAATATGTTGTCGTGGTTATTTTGCAGTAATTAGTGCCGTACAATCGGTTCGTGTGCTAATTAACATTGCTACAGTCCGCAATCAATTAATAGTTTCGTTACATTGATCGACCAGCGTTGAATCAAGATCGCAGTCATTAAAGGTAGGTGAATTCCATATCATTGGTTCGTCCCTTTATCCCTACAGTATATATAATAGCATAGTAGTAGTAGCATTGCACTAAACTAAACGAACTTGACTTTGCGTGCTTTATTTTTTGCAAATTTATTTATCAATTCTTCAGTTTCTAAATCTTTTAGTAATTCAGATTCAATTGAAATAATAGCAAGATTTGCCAGTCTTTCCTGAGCCATACTGGATCTTAGATAGTTTTTTATCATTTTTAATTTTGAAAACGAACGTTCTGCTGTGGCGACAGATACTGGCATAGTTAACAAAATTCGTAAAGCCACATAAGTGTTTGGAAAGGATTGTTTCAAATTATTATTAATAATGTAATTTAAAGTTTCTATAGGAGAGGAAGTGTTCACTTCACCTAAATTAATAAACTGTAATTCGTTTAGGAGTTATACACCACTTATGTCACGTTCATTGAGATTTAGATCAGTTAATACTATTTCAAGGTCTGTACATAACTTTAGCTGCTCCTGTTTAGAATATTTGGAAAAATTGGAAATGTCCCACAAAAAGTTAAAATGATTTGAATAAGCTGCTAATAATTGAAATCTTACATTTACAGATTCTATAGTTATATCTAACATATTAAAAAAAGAATTTACTTTAAACTTTAATTTTTCATCTTCAGAGGGTTCAAGATTTAAGATTAAATTTGATATATTTGTTTTTAAGACTATGGTTGCAACACGGCACAAAGAATGCTCTTGAATTTATATTAAGAATTTTTTTTTTGTAATCCATTATGTTTACCACGCATGTTTGCACCATTGTCATATCCTTGGCCGCGTAAATTATAAACATTTAAGCCATTTTTTTCCAATGTTTCTATTAAGAAATTTTTCAAACCCACACCTGTACAATCATTTATATTGCAAAAAGTTAAGAAATGTTTTTCGACGACAATTTTATTTTTTTCTGAATTAACGAATCTAATACATACTGATATTTGTTCTTGATGACTAGCATCCGGGGTACAATTAAGTACAATTAAAAAATATTTAGCTGTTTTAATCATGCCTAAAATTTTTAATTTAAGATTTTCTCCTAATAAATTAATTATTTCGTTTTGAATTTTGTCCCCAAGATAATGAGGCATTTTTATCTTTTCCTGCATTTGGATCCTTCTCGTGTGCTCAGATATTATAGGATCAAATTTTGCTAACATTTCAATGCATTTTAAAAAACCGCCATTATTTTTTTCAAACAGTTTGCTATTGGTACCACTTAAACCCAAGTTTTGCTTAGCAAGAAATTGAATAATATAAAAAATGCGCTCGATAATTACATGCCAATATTTTGTTTCTATAATAATTAAATTTTGAGCCGCAGAATCAATAGTTGCCATTTTTTTTTAAGCGAGTTAAACATTCTGACCATTTTTTTAAGTTCTCAAAATGAAATTTACTTCTTTCATGGATACTTAAATGTTCACCAATGTGGTGACAGTCATTAAACCCATTTTCATTACTTAATTTAATTGTTTTTAAAGTATCTGAAAATATTCTACAACAAAAACAAAACACTGAATATTTTTCTGTTGAATATAAAAGCCACTCCCGTTTGAATTTTTCATTATTAGACAAAATTCGTGAATAATATTTATCCGAAAACCTTCGGCCTGATATTTTATCATTGGGATAATTTATACAATTTTTACTTCGATAATGAGTAGGCCCGTTGTAATTTGAATATTTACCTACCGCGTGAGGGTATCCAATTAATAATAAATAATAAATGGGAAGGACCTCTAACACTATAGTACCCTCACGTTTCGGGACATTGCCTCGCAGCTGCTGCAGTCGGTGAGAAGGGGAGGTTCATTAAACAACAACACACTAAGACAAAATTCCAATTGTTTTATTAAACGGCCTACTAACTAACTTAACCTAATTACATATGCATACAAAATTATACAGTGATTAACAATATTTACAATAGGGCGCCACCATGGGAATTAAACGGCCCATGGACCGATCGCGGTAATAGCTTTCGTCGCACTTTGTTCGTGGCGATGAACTAAGATTGCAAGATAGAAAATACGTCACTTCACAGGGACAAATGTTATTAAGTTTCCGGCTAGCACAACACAACTTAACTAAACAATTCTAAAGTCCTTATTTTATGAATATTAACAGTTCTGGGTGCAAACACCCCAATACATATAATTAATTAACGCTACCGTAGTCTAACTAACTTGCATACTGAAACGACCTTCCTTTAATCACGGGGTCATCAATAACAGGAAAAACATGACCTTCACACGGGTCAAATAGTACAATAACGGAATTCGTGGCTTAGTTATTACAAGCCTCGGACAACGTCGAAACACAATAAAATAAGAAACCCTTCAAAAGATGCGGTCTTTAACAATAACCTAACGGGATAAAATTACTGAAACGGAGATTTAACCCGAAGTTGTATGTTATGAAAGTCGACAGATATTGTATTTAAACAAATAAATGACTTATGATGCATAACACAGCTTTGAGTTCATAGTAATACCATATATAATAATTACTTACTCAGAAAAATAATTAACTTAGAACATAACGGCACGCACTTGACTTCAGAGAAATAAAAACACTTACTCAATCTTGCAAAGACCGCGAGCTTCAGACTCTAACGCGTCTGGAAATAAACAACCCCGATTACCACCGGCTGGCATCCTTATATACATTTGAGTTAATTGAAAAATAACCCCTTTCTTGGCGCTCATACTCGGCTTAGGATACGCCGGTCGTAAATCTTTAAGATTAATTAAACTGCCCATTGCCTAAGATTGCTACACAAGTAGATCTCGGAACTACTTTTAGTTGAGTGCTCCGCTAATTGAAAAATTGCTTCAGACCACCCTGACATAAATAGGGTCCTAAAGCATGATTGACACCTAATCATAGATAGCAACTAATCTGACATGTTTAGTGCCCTTAAAGTAAGTGCCTTTAGAAAACTGATTGACTCTTGGATTAGATCTTCCTGGAAACTTCGCTGGGAACCTACTTGGGTGATCCCGCAGCCGCTACAATTGCAGACCTTCATTCTAATAATTAGAATGCTAAAATTAAACTAGAAAATAACAATTTTTGGGAATACTAGAACTATTAGAGCGTATTAAAACAGTATGTTACACAGCCCCCCTCGAAAAATTGAAATTGCTCTTAGGAATTTCAAGCAAATTGAAATAAAATAAATGTAGAAATTAACACATCCAACCGCAATTATGTTTAAGACAACTGAGTCTTTTCAGAAAATTGGCGGAAGGAAAAATAAAAAATTGGAAAATAAATTATTAGTGAGGTTTTAGGTCTTGGACGTGGAACACCCCTAGCGGTTTTCCGTCCATGAAAGATAGTCGATAAGTGGTAGAACCTAAAACTTCTATCACCTTTGCTTCTAGGAACTTCGGGGCTAATTTTTTATTGAAATGTTTAGAAGCATCTGATAATATAAAATTGCGCTTCCACACTAAATCCCCTACTTTGAAATTTAATGGTCTGCGCCTTAAATTGTAAGAGTGCGTATTACGTTCATACGCCAAATGTATGTTTTTCTGAACTTCTTTAAAGATGGGCGATAATTCATTGAGGTCTTGAACCAATTGTTCACGAGTATCAATTGCCAGATCCTCTGGATTTAAATCCTTTAATTTATTATAAAATTCCCCGGTGAGAGAAACCGTGCGTCCAAACGCTAAAAATGTTGGGGAATATTTTGTGGATTCATGAACAGCATTACGAAGCGCATGAGCAATTTTGTGAATATTATCGTCCCAATTCTTCTGAGAATCTTGAATGAAACTGCGAATGGCAGCTCCAATTACCTTGTTAACGCGTTCTACATAATTAACTTGAGGATGGTAGCTGGCGTTAAACTAAACCGAAGGTATTTTATAATTTGTCATAAGATTAGAAAATAAATTACTTTTAAATTGAGGGCCATTATCTATCATACAAATTTGAGGTACCCCATATACCAAAAATACAAAATTTTCCAGGTAATTACAAATTTGTTGTGTTGAAGCGCTGCGCATGGGATGCAATAAAGTGAATTTTGTAAACCAGTCCGTAACAACCCCAATTTCGAACGCGGAAAGGGCCCCATTAAATCAATGGACAAACATTGAAACGGAAATAAAACTTTTTTCTCTTTGCCCATAAAACCATAATGGTTAAACGTGCTGGATTTGCTTTGGCAGCACGTACCACATTTACTAATGTTTTTAGAAATATATGACCGCATTTTGGGCCAGTAATAGAGCTCTTTGATTTTTGTGTATGTTTTAAATACACCCAAATGGGCCGAAACTGGATCATCATGGCATTCTTTTAAAATTTGTGCACGGCATGATTTCGGCACTACTAATTTCCACTCAATTAAATTGGCTTTGATATTCAAATTATTCGGAATAAACTTATACATTTTATCATTTTCTACTCTCCAATCGGGATATAGATCTGGCTTTTCCTTAATATTATTTAACATGTTTTTGTACCAATCCTCGACCTCGTCTAAAGAAAAATTTAAAGAATTAATATCATAGGCTCCACTAGGAGCTCGGGATAATGTATCTGGTACCACATTAAATTTACCCTTCCTGTGGATAACTTCGAAATCAAATTGTTGGAGTTTCACACTCCTTCTAGCTAAACATCCCGCAGGATCTTTTAAGTTGTGGAGCCAAATTAAAGAATGATGGTCCGTAATGACCTTAAAATGAGTTCCTTCAATATATGGTCGGAATTTTTGAATAGCAAAACCCACCGCCAAAAGTTCCCGTTCTGTGACTGAATAATTTTTCTCCGCTGAATTTAAACTGCGAGAAGCATAAGCAATTACATGTTCTTCGTCTCCTTCTCCCTGAGTTAAAAGACAACCAACGCCGTAATTTGAGGCGTCACATTGTAAAGAAAAAACTTTCGAAAAATCAGGACTCCTTAAAATAGGAGCCTTTGTAAGAACATCTTTAATTTTTTCAAACGAAATAAGAGCCTCGTCCGTCCATTTAATCGCTTGCGATTTTCTCTTTCCCTTTAGTAAATCATTAATAGGTGCTATAATTGTGGCAAAATCCAAAACAAAACGCCTATACCAAGAGCACATACCGGTGAAACGTTTTATTTCCGTGGCTGTCTTGGGTTGATGAAAATTTATAATTGCGTCAATTTTTGCTGGGTCAGTTCGGAGACCATCTTTATTCACAATATATCCCAGATATTGTAACTCTGGTTTACAAAACTCTCATTTTGAAATGTTAATAGTTAAATTAGCGCCTTTCAACTTCTCATACATTTCGTTTAAAATTCTAATATGCTCCTTAAATGTGCTTGAAATAATAATTATATCATCTAAATAAACAAATACCGATTGGGATAATGAAAAATCAAAAATAGAGTCCATGAGTCTCTTTAATGTGCCTGGAGCATTGGCCAAACCCATTGGCATTACATTATATTGAAATAATCCGCGCCTTGGGACAGTAAAGGCTGTTTTTTCCTTGCTTTCGTCACTCAAGGGCAATTGCCAGAAAGCTTTTTTTAAATCGATTGAACTGAGAAATTTCGCATTGCGTAATCTATCAAGAATGTCATTTACAAACGGAATGGGATACGCGTCTTTTTTTGTAATTGAATTTAATCGTTTAGCGTCAAAACATACACGAAATTCACCTTTTGCTTTTTTCTTTACTAACAGCATGGGGGAGTTCCACGGGCTATTGCTTGGGCTAATAATGCCTTGTTCAAGCATCGCATCAATTTCTTTATTAGCATGTTCCAGCATCGCCGGTGATAATGGGTAATATCTTTGTTTAATTGGTTCAACGTCTTCCGTTGTAATATGATGTGAAATTTTAGTGGTTCGGTCTAAGGTAGGACGATCCAGGGATTGAAATAAAGAAATAACATTGTTTAATTCAAATTTCTGGTCTTCATTTAAATCGGCCATAACTTTAATGAAATTTATATTATTCGTTTCCGCAGAATGAGCATAAAATTCATTTTTGAAAATCTACTTTCAATTCAAATAATTGACAAAATCAATCCCTAACGTTAGGGTACACTCTATTGAGTCGGAAACTAAAACATTTAAAGACCGAGTAACCCCGTTTATAGTCAAGGGCAAATTAATTGAACCTAAAATTGATTGTGAAGTGCCATCTGCGGTTGTTAATATAGACGTTTTTACATTTTTAATTAATTCTAACTTATATTTATCCAATAAACACAGACCATGTCTGCCTAAAATAGAGGTATTCGCCCCGGAATCCAACAGTGCGGTATAAGTTTCCTTAAATAACTCGATATTAATATAAGGTCTTGTATCACCTTTTACTTTATAAAAATTTGAAAAAACCTTAGATGATTTACAAAAATTTCTAACTTTTGACTAACCACTCCGACCACGTCTTTTTGTCAGCAGCAATATTATTAAACGAGGAAAAGCAACGGCTGACTACGCGCTTTCCTGTCCTTAGTTTTTTGAATTATTTGAGCAGTTTGGACAATTTGTGGACGTAACTTCCCGCTGCCCACAAGAATAACAAAATATTCCGCGTTTCTCCGGACAAGTATGAAACAAGTGACCCCGTCTTTTACAGTTGAAACAAATAGTCGAAAATTTTGCTGTGTTTTTAAAATAATTCGACACGCCGGACCAAGGTAAATTATTATTAGAAAATGAACTCTGTCGAACTTGACGTTCTAAGATAACTGGTACGTTGGCAGAATCAAAATGTTCCTGTTTAATAAAATTTGGAGGCTTAATGTCTTCTAAAAGCTTACAACGAGAAATCAAATGGGAAATGTCAGTCACTTCAACTAACGCCAGTTGCGTGGCATAAAAAGTCTGTAAATTTCTTTTAATAATTTTTATTTGTTCCCGGACTGGAATGGAATCTTCTAATTGAGAAAATAAGTTTACCATCTTTGAAATATAAATGGTAGGTGATTCCTCGGCGCCTTGCCGTCTGGATTTAATTAACATTAAAAGATTCTCTGCATAATCGGCTGAAAGAAAATCTTGTTTTAATTTAGAAATTAATTGATCCCATGAATTTACTGTACATCGCGTTGCTCTATACCAATCCAATGCTGAACTGGTGAAAAGATCAATAGCCCCTTCGAAAAGGTCATCTGACGAAACTTTTCTTGCAACTTGCAGTTCCTTGACGCGTTGAATAAAATCTAAAACCGATATAGAATCAGACTCACCCGAAAATTGTAATCCCCACTTGCGGATCGGGACTGAAATCGTTGATTTATTCAAGGACTTAATTAGAGTACCTAAATCATTACTAGAAATCGAAACCGATGGGGTATTAATGGAAGAAACCGTTGATGCTCCAGGGCATGAAACCTCTGCTGTTGGTGTTATTGTAGGATCTTTATTACCGCTAGCCGAACAATAAAAAAGGTTATCGTTAATCTCATTTTCCCCGTTTACCTGTTCTAAAATCTCAAAAGCTCTAATGCACTTGGAATGCAGTTCTTTGTGTACCTCTACAAATTCAATATCGAAATTGACATAATTTAGTCTCTGTGTTACATGAATCAATCTCGTGTTAAGTTTAATATAATCTTTCCTATTAGGAAGAATGGCAAAAGAATTTAAAATGTTTCCTAATTCAAAAATCCTAAGTTTCAATAATTCAATTTCGTCCTTTTGAACAATTTCAATTTTTTCATACTCAGAAAAAACATTACTGTCGACTTTCTCAACAATGAGTTTTGTACGCAATAATTTTCGCTTTTCTAACACACTTAACTTTGTTGGTTCAACGTTCCTAATTAAAAGCTCATAACTAAGCTCGTCGCTTCTTAAGGCTTCTACTACATACATGCTTAAATAAAAGGTAAATGTCAACAATAGCGAAACCTGTTCCTAAATCACTAATATTAACTGTTAATTTTGCCTAACACTAAATAGAAATAAAACAATCTAAAACTTCGTCCGTGTGTTGTTTACCATATTTACAATTTTAACCACGTTAATGCGCCAGTGTAATTTGAATATTTACCTACCGCGTGAGGGTATCCAATTAATAATAAATAATAAATGGAAGGACCTCTAACACTATAGTACCCTCACGTTTCGGGACATTGCCTCGCAGCTGCTGCAGTCGGTGAGAAGGGGAGGTTCATTAAACAACAACACACTAAGACAAAATTCCAATTGTTTTATTAAACGGCCTACTAACTAACTTAACCTAATTACATATGCATACAAAATTATACAGTGATTAACAATATTTACAATAGGGCGCCACCATGGGAATTAAACGGCCCATGGACCGATCGCGGTAATAGCTTTCGTCGCACTTTGTTCGTGGCGATGAACTAAGATTGCAAGACAGAAAATACGTCACTTCACAGGGACAAATGTTATTAAGTTTCCGGCTAGCACAACACAACTTAACTAAACAATTCTAAAGTCCTTATTTTATGAATATTAACAACAGTTCTGGGTGCAAACACCCCAATACATATAATTAATTAACGCTACCGTAGTCTAACTAACTTGCATACTGAAACGACCTTCCTTTAATCACGGGGTCATCAATAACAGGAAAAACATGACCTTCACACGGGTCAAATAGTACAATAACGGAATTCGTGGCTTAGTTATTACAAGCCTCGGACTACGTCGACACACAATAAAATAAGAAACCCTTCAAAAGATGCGGTCTTTAACAATAACCTAAAGGGATTAAATACTGGAACGGACATTTAACTCGAAGTTGTATGTTATGAAAGTCGACAGATATTGTATTTAAACAAATAAATGACTTATGATGCATAACACAGCTTTGAGTTCATAGTAATACCATATATAATAATTACTTACTCAGAAAAATAATTAACTTAGAACATAACGGCACGCACTTGACTTCAGAGAAATAAAAACACTTACTCAATCTTGCAAAGACCGCGAGCTTCAGACTCTAACGTGTCTGGAAATAAACAACCCCGATTACCACCAGCTGGCATCCTTATATACATTTGAGTTAATTGAAAAATAACCCCTTTCTTGGCGCTCATACTCGGCTTAGGATACGCCGGTCGTAAATTTTTAAGATTAATTAAACTGCCCATTGCCTAAGATTGCCACACAAGTAGATCTCGAAACTACTTTTAGTTGAGTGCTCCGCTAATTGAAAAATTGCTTCAGACCACCCTGACATAAATAGGATCCTAAAGCATGATTGACATCTAATCGTAGATAGCAACTAATCTGACATGTTTAGTGCCCTTAAAGTAAGTGCCTTTAGAAAACTGATTGACTCTTGGATTAGATCTTCATGGAAACTTCGCTGGGAACCTACTTGGGTGATCCCGCAGCCGCTACAATTGCAGACCTTCATTCTAATAATTAGAATGCTAAAATTAAACTAGAAAATAACAATTTTTGAGAATACTAGAACTATTAGAGCGTATTAAAACAGTATGTTACACCGTTTTTAATTAATATTTGTACATCTCTAGGAGACAATATTTTTTGCCACAAACCTGGATCTTGAGGAAGTTGCGTATCGTCCACGTCCGCAGAAACTACGTCTTCGTCTTCCTCAACTTCGTCTGTAGATGTTGATGGAATCTCTTGTAGTTTAGACTCTTCCCGGTCCTCTCTGGAAGTCGATGGAAGATCTGCATCTGTTTGTATATTTGTGCTTGAAGGTGAAGGAAAAAATACCGTAATTTTGGAATTCGTCTTCTCCAGTTCTTTTTCCCGCTTCCTTTTTTTCATCAAATTTTGACATCCTGAAGGCTTTTTTTTTTATTAAACATCTATAATAAATTAAAATAGACTATTACAGAATTCCGCTAGACACGTCAATCTTAAAATTTATTTATTATTTTTGTATTCATATCGGCAACAACATACAATTTACCAAATTTTGAAATTATGAAGTAGCGATTTTGGACACCCTGTGTTTCAAAAACTAACTGTTAAACTCACAGCTTTATCGCAATGGACACATTAATTCATTAATATGTCAAATTCTGCAACATATCAAAATTTCGTCAAATTCTGACCGAAAGGTATTTATTTTCCATTTAAAACGTGCCCTCTCTATTTAATTGTAAAGTAAAGAGTAAAGTTAGAAACTTACCTTTTACCTTGAATCCTCTAATAATGTAAAATATCGAAGAACACTTAACTTTTTTAATTCAGGTGCACAATTTACAGTCTTTACGACACTTCGATACCCAATGTTAAATGAATTGTTTTTAAAAGCGCGGCGGTATTTATAAAGATTCAAGACTCAAGATTCAACAGGAAGGAATGAACGGGAAAACTTGCAGAAATAAGAATAAACTCGCTTTCTGCGTTCTAGTCAATATATAGGGATGAGCGCGAGCGCTGTTACGGCTAAACATCGATAACCGATAATTATCGAATACATAAACATAATAAAAATAAAATTGTGCAACTAGCGCAACGTCGCGATACTGGAGTGTTGCCCTAATATTGTAGATCATCATCGGTTCAGAACATCTGATACAAAACATCGATGTTCCGATAATTAATGGAATTTAATTAGTTATTCATAGCGAATGCGCGCGTAAACGTACAGGGGACCTTTGAGAAGTCTCGTGTCTCAAACAAAAATAAGAATTTTGGTAAGTTTTAAATATTACTGTGAGGCGCTCCACGGCGCCTTTGGACTCTTGGCGCCGTGGGTTTTTGCCCTTGTTGTCCTTTTAGACGGCGCGGCCTTGCATATTGCACTCCTTAAGTTTAAGTATAAAATCAATAAAATATTTTTAGGTTTATCTAGTCGGCTATCGATTCGCTATCCAAAATTTGGGTCGATTGCACGGGTTGGCAATACTGCTTTATAAACCGGTGTTATTTGTAGGAGTCTACACGGCTTTTAAAACCGGTGTTCACTTTCACGTCTCTTGCCAAAGCGGTGTAGTTTTATTAAACCAGTTTAGTAAAACAGGCGTTATTTAATGTTTACATGGGACTTATCACCTGTTTTGTTAACAACTGGTTTTAATAAAATCTATGCTAACGGTCTGTGTAAACGTGGTCATTGACGAGTAACAGCGGCAAAATTTTTAAGAGTTCGCTAATTGGAAATAAAGATTTCATTTGTGACAATCTGAATTTGTAATTCAATCTTCACACGAGATAAAGAAAAACATGTTATTGCTTATGTAGATATTGTTTTCTAAGTTGAAGGTTAAAATCTGAAATTCCAAGTTTTTGCTACTTACTTCTGTGTTTTATTTTTATGGTAATTTTCTATTTCATTAATAAAGTTTTAATGGATCAACTATTTGTTTACCTGGAAGATAACTTCATTTATCAATATTGTAAATCTATTTGCAGGTTGCCAATTGTACATCACCTGTACATTTGTATATTTACTATTTTTGAGAACTCGGCACATTGGTGCTTCATCTTTTGATTATGAGAGGAATACTTTGTTTAATGATTAATTATAAACTTCCTTTTTTATTTGATTTAACTATTACTTGGGAGGATCTATTTGTTTTTTGAAGATATAAGTTTGTTTATTATTCTTATTATTATTTGTTTTTACAATATGTTTACACTTCATTAGTTAACCCTATTTCATTTTGTTTATGTTATGCCACTGTCATAAAAGTAATTTGTTATTTTCAAGGTCAATATTAGTAATTTCTTGTTTTGTTCATTTTTCAAAAAGGACCACCATTTTAATTTTTTTGTCTGTGTGGTGCAAGCTCACATGGTCGCGAGCTTTACAACAATTTAAAAATTAATCAGTTGTGTAAGGGATCATCCAATATTATTTGTTGGGATTGTTAGTTGTTATAACCCTATAGTATCTGATACTGATGTTATTTTGGGAAATCAGCATTTGTTGGATAGTGATTTTAGCCGACCACGTTTTATTCCATCTAAAGAGCTACTTGTTCCATCGCTTAATAGTCTCAAATTTGTTTGTTTTCTTAATTGTGTCGTTAATATAAACTGTCCAAGTTTACAGAATTATACTTGTGCATTTACTTTGTGCTATTCATGGTTGCACATAGTTACTTCCATTATTGTCTTTTGATTCCACCGAGAGCGGCTTTTCCTTGGATCTGCGCTTGGTTCTGGACTATCAGGTATTCAAGAATTTTGTTATTTTCTAAGAAAGGCAGTACCCTCGGAGCAACTTCTTCGTTCAAGGACCAGCTGATTCCAGTTTAGGTATCCTGCATTTTACAAGAAGTGAACGTACCTTACCGAATGGTCCACCATGGAGGAGGAAACATTGTAAAAGATAAGTTTTTACCTCTTATTTTTAAACTGCCTTCAGCAATTCATCATACGATTAATTTAATTGACTGTTTAACTTTGAGTTATATTTATAGATTTAAGGGTTTCTTCTTTTATTTTAGAAAGGAAATTGATATGTTTTATGTTAATCTAAGTTAATGGTTATCCCCCAAATGCATGCATTTGGCCAATAACCTGATTCAATCTATTTGGAACTCAATGTATTGTAAATCAGTTTTGTTTTGGTAATAAATTTAAAAGAACAGGACAATGGCCAACTTAATTAATTAGTTCTTATTTCTTGAAATGGTTACTTTAGAAACAAACAACTATGTGGCTCAAGGATCTGCCTGGGAAATAAAGAAGTCTGACTCATGGTTAAGAATAGAAAAAAGTTCCTTTTACATATTTCTATCTCTACCCGTAACACATTAAACTCATCAAGAACTTCAATAACACAAGTCGAAGATCCACTTCTGGTTACAGTTGTTATTCTTATTTCCATCAATAGAATTCTGGTTGTATAGGGTCTCATTTTAAAATTTTCTATAAATCCTTAACTTTGAAGCAAAGCTAGCCCTTACTGCACACATGTGATAATAATTTTCAAATTTGGAGTAATGAATTAATTCATCTAAAAGTAGAGTCATGGCGGTAAGTTTCAGAATCATACGCACTGTAGTTTATTTTGCTTCGATATCATTACGTTATACGTGATACGCTTATTCTTTCATTCACAGTTATGAGTAAATTGTGTGCTACTAAGGTAAATGCGCGACTCTAGCGCCCTAACGCTACTGACGCCTCTACTGCAATTTTGTCGGTTGTCACTTTAGAAATCCGCAATTTTTATGCCACTTTGATAGTTGGCAGTTTGACAGCTATTACTTTGACAATCCATCGTTTTTTTTTTTGTTACGTCACTTCGACAATCAGCCATATTTCCTTACGTCGCAATTTATATATATATAATATATATATATATATATATATATATTGCTGCGAACGCTTCTACTGACTCTAAAAGTTAAACACTCTACTACTAGTGCCTTACTTAATGCTGCATTTAACTTAGACAAACCATACGGTCCCACCTTATAATTATAAATTTTTCCTTCTACTGAAAATTCTGTGTATCTTCTAGGATTTTTATGTAACGGAATCAAACGGAAAGAATTCCTCAAATCAAGTTTACTGAAAATTAGTTTGCCAATCAACCTAGCTAAAAGTGTGTCCATGGATGGTGGACAATAAAATTGCGATTTCGTTTGTTGATTAATTTTTCTTGCATCTAAACACGAACGAACGCTATTATCTTTATTCGTGACAACTACCAACGGGTTTAGAAAATGTGTATTCAAATATTCAATTATGCGATCACTAAACATTTTTGCTAACTTACAAATTACTTGCACCCTATATGCTGCACGTATCGGATATGTTTTAGAATTAAACGGTTTCGAATTGTCAACTTCTAAAGCATGTTCGTAACCTAGCGCTGTACTCGTTTCTACCTCTACTAATTCTAAATGTTTCTTCAAAAGTGCCTGAACTTCCTCTAATTTCTCTTCCGGACATTTAGTAGTATCTAACTCTTCTACTCCCCATCATCAATTTCCATCAAATTCACACTTAACTTCACGTCATCTTCTGTGACATCATAACTATCCTACCAGGGCAGTACAATATCCCTAACCTTTATTAATCGTTTCTTCGTGTATATAACCAGACCTAACTTCATCATACAATCCTTTCCTAAGATACTTTTAAATTTTAGTGCAGGCACGATTACAAATTCCTGTTCACAGCTTAATAGACTTTAACACCACAACGCTATTTAGTACAGCAAACCTCTTTTGTTCGGAACTACTAAATGACTCCTCTTAATTGGCATAATCCTAACACAAATTTCCTCCCTAGTTACCTCCACAAATTCCTCTGATACAAAACTTGCCCCTGCTTCTGAATCGAGCAACGATCCTACTTTATAATTTAAAAATTTCATTTCTACTATTGGCAAACAAACTTCCTCCACTACTTCAGGTTCAACTTCCTCCTCATCATCATTAGGTCTTCAGTCTTGGAACTGGTTAGACGCGTACCATCATTGTTTCTTATTATTAACTAACCTACAGATTTCCCTGAAATTTGCACAGTCTGCATCTATCACTATCTGATCTAGGTCTACATCTACTTCTTTTTTCCTATCTTTGCTTGTAATATATCCCATACTATTCCCCAAAAATGCCTTAGAACGTATTCTGCTCTTCTATTTCGCTTATCTTTTTCCCCAATCGTCAATTGTCATAAATTCCTGCGGATGTTCATATTTACCATTGTTCACTCTAGTGGTTTGTGTACTATTGAAAATCCTGTTTTACACGTGTCTCACTATTCGGTCCCCCTTGTCTCTCTACTACTTCAGCATACGTTTTACTAACTTCCGGTCTACCCCTATTTTTATTATTGCTACTACCTGCACTAGGTTATGCTGTCGAAATTTCCGGTGAATTATTTTGACGTTGCACACTTGGTCCCTGAGTTGTATTTCGTGTGCCGCTACTACTCCGATAATAATTTCCCCTAGACTCTCAGCTATTTCTGAATTGCGGTCTGTTAAAAATCGTCCCCCGTATATTGTAATAATTATCTTCCCTATTTTCAAATCTCACCTGATTCACATTTCTATCTCTGTATTCCCTTGGTCTCCCTGTACTTACATCATCGTATCTCTGTAAATATTTCAAAAATGTCTCTCGTTCTGTAATGTTTTGAAGTGCCTCGTGCTGTCTAACATCTACCTCAAAATGCCTTGATAAATATTTAATAATTAGCCTATTAGTTAGCGGCGGACTTATTGTTTTGTTATACTGAACTTTCTAATCGCATACTGCTCACGAGGTCCTGCAAATTTCCCCTTATATTCTTTTGTAATCAAACCATCTCTCACTTGGTCTTGTTTATGATCTCCCCAATAATGTTTCAAAAATTTCGCTTCAAAATCTAAATATAAGTCTATGTCCTGTCCCACAAGATTGTACCATGCTTCGGCATTATCCTTTAGTAAGACCTTTACTATATTTAATTTTGACTGCTCATCATATAGATGATGCACCAATGTCCTGATACTGTTAATAAAAATTTGCGGGTTTATCCGATTTTCCCCAAAAAGTTTCATATGCTGATCTAACGATAAATTATTTGTATAAAACCTCGGTCCATCCCCCGTTAAAACCGGTCACATTTTGTTTGATTCCACTTATTTTCCTTTCAAGTCTACTTAACTGATTCCTGCATGAATCACTCACTTCTGTCATCTTAACATTAATTTCCTCTTCGCAAAAATCCATTTTCAGCTGTTCGATTTCCTGTCTAATTCTAACTATATCCTTTTCATTCCGTTCTACATGCACCTCCAGTTCCTCCACTTTTACTGTCAAACTAATTTCAAAATCACTGTATTCCTTAGTCGACTTTTCTATTTTTTCACCCAACTGGTCAAACTTCCTGTTCGATTCCTCATTCATCTTTTCTAGCATTCTCATAATCATTTCGCTCTTTTGGTCTGCCGATTCCGTCTTCGACTGACTCATACTACCTCCTGCCGATTCCATTTCCAGTTCCGGTTTATCAAACAAAGCACTATCACTACTTCCAATCTCAACTCCTTAACTACTCAACCACTTTTTTCTCAACATACGTTCAAAACCCCAAACTCACATATACACAGCAAACAAAGGAAAAACCAAACAATCGACCCTTAATCTCCTGCTTTAATTATCAGAATTCTTGCCTCACGTTCAGGTCGCCATTATTTGCTACGACGTCCGTTGCTGGGCGTCACTCAACAATACAAAGAATCTCACTTTCTGGGTGCCATCATAATTACTACTAGCTCTTCTGCTGACTCTAAAAGTTAAACATTCTACTACCCGTGCCCCACGATTTGGGCGTCATTAATTGCTGTGAACTTAAAACGAAACTTTGCCACAGCTGCTTCCTGAAAATAAAACCAGCTACTTAAAAACAAAAACGCTGCAACGGTACATTGCCTGCCTTTATTAACAGACCAGACATAAAGTACACGCCAAAATACAAATTAGACTCCTTGTTCACACATTATTTACATATTATATACATATTTCAACTTCGACATTTATACCAGATAATATATCCAAATACTTATATAATAGAAACAAACCGTAATTAATTTACTCTCTGATAAAAGCTATATACACATCCCCCCAAATTATTTCCTTAACAGTACATTTCAATATCCATAATTACCTCTAATAAATATTTCCAGTTAATAAAATAAAAGAAAAAGCGATACGGCTTTACCACGTTTTCTGACTATAATTCTAGATTAATACGAGCTCATAGTAAAACTTTATCTTTCGTGCTAATTTTTGCACATCGATAATCAAAAAGACCCTCTTGCCTTGAACATAAATTAAATATTACAGATGCCATGCATCACTCATAAATTCCCACACAAAATACAATAAACCTAATTCAACTTAAATTGTTCAATTAGAAACTTTTTCCTGTTAGTCTTTTTTATACATAAAAATTATACACCTCAATGCACTAAGTCATTAAGCACCAGTTATACACATATGGTTATACACAATGGAAAAATATCAGTTACCTGAATTCTATAACTGAACACAGATCTGCTATCATATCATCAAAGACTGCGGCATTCAGGAACACTCCAATTTGGACTGCAATAACCTCGACTGCAAGCTGTAACCATATTACCAGGAATTTACTTTGTCTACCAATTCGATAGTGCATCCAAACTCTCCAGACGCTTCTACTGATGCCATTAATTGTTGGTAATTACCACATCGACTAAACAGTGACATCTACACCATATTCCAATCGCATATTTTGCATACTCATTGCAACTTGAAGCAAACTGTTTCTACTTACGTAATTTAAACTTTCATGCAAATCATACAGGCATTTTTGTATGGAGCCGTCAGCTTGATGAACATTAATAGTAACGTACGTTAGTTGAAAACTTAACTGCAAGTTGGTTGCAAACTAAGAAAGTTTTACGCTGTTTGAAAATTAAGAGATCTTACGCTGTTTGAAAACTAACAGATTTTAGCTTGTCGAAGACTAAGAGAGAGAGAGAGAGAGAAAATCAACCCGTGTCCCGCAGCTTATATAATGCTTCTCACCCCCTGAAAGCCTGTCATTTTCAGAAAATTTCAACCATACAAACACTTCTGCACGTCAACGGCCATTTTTTTCCACATTCACCTTAACTAACGTATACAGTACTTCCTCGTATTTCTCTAACTGAAACTTGTTTCTCTGAAAATCACTTGACGTTAACCACCACGCGTGCGTTACTAAAAATGATTTCCTTGTACTTCAACATTTCGCTCCAGTCACGTTGTGCATATTCAATCCAGCTGACGATAGTTAACGTTTAAAATACGCCCTTAATGCAACAGATGTCATCCCCATTTTGCTTTAATATACACACTAAGTCCACTATCCTTTACTGTGTCTGCCATCCCCGTTGTATTACTAACGACTGGTTCTCACTCCACTACCTTGTATTCATAACACGTGTTATCTCTATCCTACTTGTATCCATGTTATCTAATAATCTTTTCTTGTTTCCCTGTTGGCAAGTTTTTTTCGTAACCACTCCAACTTAAGTTTCATATCGTTTTAATGAAGTTATAATTCTACCCTAAATGACAGCGGTATCCATCACTACCTGGAATTTCTGTTATTTGTTCAAGGTTTTAATCTACCCTTCTTGACAAAATCCAAGAAAATTGCGACGGTTACAATCATTTAGAATTTAGTGATACTAGGAAAAAATTTCTTCAAAACAACACGTTTAAAACTTCTCGTAAATAACATAACAGCCTACCTTGCTTGTAAACTAACCGATTTGAACTCTTAGAAAAGCTTTTTAGAAAATATTCTTACACCTATTAAATATGTTTGTTTTAAATATAAAGCTTAAATACACGGGCTATTTATAATATAACACCAGCTATACTTCATGAGTCTTTAAAGGATTATGAAATTTTAGGTTCCTGAAATGCGTTATGAAAAATTACTAATTTTTAAACTACTGACAATAAAAGCGCTTTTCAACGTTGCCAGTTATTTTTACATGCTGAATCACGAAATAAAATACCAATGAATGCTAATGATGCTCTTTTAAACCCCAAATATCACAATAATATATATTATTCTGAAATTCAAGTCCCGCGATTCGGTCGACGTTAAATACTGCGAAAAGCTCCTCTTTCTTAAATACAAAATTGCTACAAACCTTCGATGTTGCTTATATACTTAAAAACTTTAAATAACTCTGCTTTGCAACAAAGTATGCCACGGCTGCTCAGTTCTTTTCTGAAAAACCAAAATAACTACAAAGAAATTCTGCTACGGTAAAACGCCTAAGTTTATTAATAGATTCATAAGAAAATACACACCAACATTAACATAAAACTACGTTCACTCATTAATTACACATTATGTACATGCTCTTCGTTAAAATAACACATTTCATAATACATTTTGAAATCCATAATTACACAATTAAATAATTACAATTATATTATCAAAAAAAAAAGTAATTGTTTTCTCCCAGTCTTCATTTCACCTCTGGTTTAGTACGAGCTCAAAATAATCCTTACACTTTCGTGCAAATATAGCACGTCAATCCCCCAAAAATACCCTTTTACCTTGTGCATACCAGAAATTTTTAAGATCATTAATTATTTCTTAAACCTAAATTTTAAAAAAATTATAGTATGATAATGCAACAGCAAAAGTTCAATTCATAGTTCTTTCCAAGTTTATCCTTTTTAGTTCATAATAGTATACACACAAAGCACAAAACACCTGTTTATACACATATGCAAACAAAACAACGGCTACCTGGATCCAATAGCTGGTCCAGGACTGACATCATACCATCAACAACTGCAGCCTATAAATACATCCAATCTGGATAGCGATCACAACAATCGCTAGCTGCAACCATATCAGTAAAAGGTTAACTCATCTTCCACCTCCATACTGCATTCTAACTCCCAACATCTCTTCTATAATGTGTAGGTAATCGACCAAGCTCGCAAAACACTATCTCTTGTTTCATTCGTAATTTCTTATTAAGCACACTGTATGCAAAATGAAAATATAAATTGTACATACAAAAGTTTAATACTTGACGCCGTTACCTGGTTGTAACTACTAGAGCAAGTTTCAAGTGCCGCACACTTGCTGGAAACTTAGAGAGAGACTCACTGCCATCTGTTAGAGCTTATATACTTTCCATTTGGCCCTCTAAAACTTGTTTACACTGTAAATACAAACATCAAATTCTTGGAACTACAACCACAGCGACTAACGAATCTTAGAAATATTTTCTAACGTACTTTCAAATTTCTCGTATTTCTATAACCGACATCGATTTTCTCCGAAAACTTAAATTTACCTTCATAACCACGCACGTACTATCGACATTTCTACAAAAATTACATCTCTACTGGCAAAAATTAACGTTCAGAACACGGCTCTAATAACACTCGTTATCTCAATCTCACTTCAATACATTCAAATCAGCTGTCTACTTTGTTCTGTTATCCCCGTTGTTCCTGACCGTTGAAGTTCTATCTCTGCTTATCTCACTCATACCCACTTTATAACACAATCGCTCTTTGTTTACTGGTTGGCCAGTTCTATTGTAACGGACAAATTACCCTCTCTTCCTAAGTTTTAACTATGTCCATGTTAACACGTGATATTTCTATCTTACTCCTTACGTATTCAAACAGCTAACCCCTCTTTGTTTCTCTATTAGCAAAGCAATATTTGTAACTGCCTGGATCCCTCAAAACTATAATTCATTCCTAATTGACAGTCACCTTACCCCCTTTACTAAAATCGCTTGTTATTTGTATCGTTTTATCTTTACGATATTCAGAAATTGCGACGGTTTCCCTTGTTTATTTAATTTACTACTAGGACGGTTGTTTCAAAACACTTTTATACTTGTCGTAAATCTAACGGCCAACTTTGCTTTTAAACTAAACCCTAAAACTAAAATGGTTTCAAATACTAAAGCTTTTCAGAAAATATACATCCCTCTTTTGCTACAATTTAACTTTGAAGTTTACCTTAGTTTTATAATATGAAATTTAGAATGCTTTATACATCTTAAATACTACGAGAAAATATGTTTATGATATAACACATGGTATTCAATTTTCATAATTAAAGGATGATGCTGCTTAACTTTTAGCTTACTGAAATTCTTTAGTACAATTATTGATTTTTACACCGCGGAAAAGAGTTTCACTTTGTTATTCGTATTTTCTTTATATATATATATATATATATATATATATATATATATATATATATATACACGCAACTTAATTAAATACTATAGATCACATTGCAAATAAGTAGTAATTCAGATAAACCTCCATAAATATACTTACAACACGTCATAAGAAAGAATATGGCGGAACTAATATACGAAGCCGGTACGAAAATACAAGTGAATACAAGTAATTACAGGTGCTTACTTGTGATTACAGGTGAATACAAGTGATTAAAGGTGATTACATGAGATTACAATTGATTATATGCGATTACAGGTGATTACAAGTGATTGCAGGTAATTACAAGTAATTATAGGTGATTACAAGTGAATACAGGTAATCACAATTGATTACATGTGATTACAACTTATTACAGCAACCGTGTACAATGAATACGGTCAATGACTAACCCCCGCGATAATTTCTTAACAGCTTTAGCGCGTGTGGAATATCGCAAAACGTCCATATTTTTCTCAGTGGACAACATGATTGTACTTATTGGAACTCATCTAGAGCTATTGATTCACACCGCAAAAACGCAAGAAATTATCAGAACTCTTTTTCACCACAGGTTCTGCTAGCGTCATAAATTAAAAAATTATGTAATAATAGTTAGCCGTTGGAACTCTGCATAAAAATTATTGCATTTATTGGAATTCATCTAGCACTCTACACTCGCGCCACAAAAACGCGAAAATTGTCACCAGGACACTTTTACACCAAATGACAGGTGGCGTCAAAAGTTAAGAAAATTTTAATATCAGTTTGCCGTCTGAACTTTGTGTAAGAATAATTGTACTTATTGGAACTCATTAAAAACTATTGATTCACGCTGCAAAAACGCGGGAAATTATCAGCAGGACACTTTTTAGCAAACGTCCTTCTGGCGTCAAAAGTTAAAGGATTGTTTAATAATAATTAGCCGTTGGAACTCTTAAGAATCATTGTACTTATTGGAACGCATCGAGAGTTATTGATTCGGCAGGACACTTTTTTAACCAATGTCATTTGGTGTTAAAAATTTCAAAATTATTTAATAATATTTAGCTCTGGGAACTCTACGTATAATGATTGTACATATTGCAGTTCAACGAGAACTATTGATTAACGCCGCAAATTGCGACAAATTATCAGCTGGACACTATTTCACTAATTGTCCTGCTGGCGTCAAAAATTAAAAATTAGTTAATCATAATTAGTCGTAGAAACTCAGCGTTAAAATGATTGTAGTTATTGGAATTCATCGAGAGCTATTGATTCACACCGCAAGAACGCGAGAAATGATCGGCAGGACACTTTCACCAATTGTCCAGCTGGAATCAAAACCTAATAAATTATGTAATAATAGTTAGCCGTCGGAACTCAGCATTAAAATGAGTGTAATTATTGGAACTCATCGAGAATCATTGATTCACACTTGAAAATTGCGGAAAATTATCAGCAGAATACTTTTTCACAAAATATACTGCTAGCGTCAAAATTTAAAAAATTATTTAATAACAGTTTGCCATCGCAACTCCGAGTAAGAGTGATTGTACTTATTGGAACTCATCGAGAACTATTGATTTACGCCGCAAAAATGGGAGAAATTATCAGCACGACAGTTTTCCACCAAATGTCCTGCTGGCGTCAAAAGTTAAAAAATTATTTAATAATAGTTAGTCATCGAAACTCTGCGTAAGAATGATTGTACTTATAGGAACTCATTGAGAGCTATTGATTTACACCGCAAAAACGCAAGAAGTTATCAGAAGAACGTTTTTAACCACATGTCCCGCTAGCGTAAAAAATTAAAAAATGATATAATAATAGTTAGCCGTTGGAACTCTGCGTAAAAATTATTGCTCTTATTGGAATTCATCGACAGCTCTGGATTAGTGCCACAAAAATGCGCGAAGTTATCACCACAAATGGCAGGTGACGTCAGAAGTTAAGAAATTTTTAATATCAGTTTGCCATCGGAACTGTGTGTAAGAATAATTGTACTTATTGGAACTCATCGAGAACTATTAATTCACGCCGCAAAAACACGAGAAATTATTAGCAGGACACTTTTTACCAAACGTCTTGCTGGCGTCAAAAGTTAACGGATTATTGATTAATAGTTAGCCGTTGGAATACTGCGTAAGAATTTTTGTACTTATTGGAACTCATCGACAGCTAATGATCCACGTCGCAAAAACGACAGAAATTATCAGAAGATCGCTTTTTCACCACAGGTCCTGCAACTGTCAAAAATTAAAAAATTATGTAATAAAAGTTAGCCGCCAGAACTCTGCGTAAAAATTTTTGCACTTATTGGAATTCATCGAGAACTCTGAAATAGCGCCGCAAAAACGCGAGGAATTATCACCAGGACACTTACACCAAATGACAGATAGCGTCAAAAGTTAAAAAGGATGCAGGAAGGTCGGCCAATTTCATAGGAAAGTAGTTTAAAGTGTCTATAAATTTAATGTTTCTTACGGTCATAATTAAAATTTTACTGCCTCTCTTGATAACTTCTGGTTTGATATCAGTATTTTTCATAAAGTACTTCAATATGAACTGGTGGTCATAGGCTTGCCCATTATGTGCAAGTACTACAATGTTTTAAAATTTTTCTTACTAATGGCCAATAAATGACAAGCAAACTGTTTAATGACGTCTTCGCCATTTATTACTTGTCTTCTTAATCCACACTTATAACATTCGATTACATTGTTGGTTATTTTGAAGCACACGTCGCATCTCACTTCGAATACACAAAGTACAGGTGTATGTATATAGTCCTTTTTGAAATTTTGGTCGTTCTGCGAGTTTCTAAATCATAAAAATAAACAGTGTATCAACAATTTTAGGAGTGCCTGTGTCTACTTGTATATAACAGTTATGATCATATGAATGATGTTCTTTACACACGGCTGAAAATTTTATCAAAATCCGATGAAAATTGTGGAAGTTATAAATGATTCATGGATTGTCGGACACAAACAGATCGACAGGACAGACCGACTAGTATGATTACACTTCGTGAAAGTACGTCGGCTTTCAAATTACTAGTTAAACATGTTCAAAATAGTTCCCACTCCATTCGTTGACTACCGGGGATTCTCAGAGTGGGCGGTCGGTTGAAACATTTGGACGTCTCCTATGATGCGAGATATCATTTGCTTCTTCCTCGGTTAGATCGTTTAACAACTCTTATTATATATGTTTGCTAAATTAAAAATTTACATTACACTAATCTTATAACCCATTCATTATTACAACAGCATTTTTGGATTTTGTCTGTTAGTAGAACTATAAGACAGTGCCCACGTTCGTATATTCGTTGTTTTAAGACTAATATTACTCCGGTAGTGCAATCTATGGGAGATTTAGCCACTCTGCGAGTAACGCCTGGAAAAACTTTTCGTCATACTGGTGTAGGTTTTGGCAACCCCTCTTAAATCACAATGGGGAGGGTCCGAGCAGCAAAAACATTAAAGGCATATCTTTGTCCCTTCGCTTGTTTCGGCACTAAGGCAGAGCATCTAGAATTAGTTTCAGATTTGTCGGCAGAAGCATTTTTAGAGGCTTTCCGTCGATTTATTTCCTTACCAAGAAGATGCACCCGCATGTATAGCGACTGTGACATCAACTTCGTTGGCGCTGCTGCCAGAATACGAAAACTTTTACAGCAATTTGCAGAAGCGGAAAACATTGAGTGGTCGTTCAATCCCTTTTCTGCTTACCACTTCGATGGACTCTGCGAAGCGAGAATCAAATCCGTCAAAAAAACATTTAGCTCGTGTTGTTGGGGAACATATTTTAACTTACAGAGATATGAACACCGCCATAGTGCCGACAAGGTCCGCTTGAAAACTGTTAGGCGAGAATTTTTCACAAAAATACACCCTTGTTTGGATGAGAGGTAAAATGGAAGTCTCGTGTGTGAGTGTTGTCACGCATGTTAAAGATCCCTACCTTGCTTGGAATAGCAAGGGTTCGGCAAAATTCCATATTTTCCAGGTAAAGAAAACTCGCTTCCTGGCGAATGTAGTACCTTCGGGTGGAGCATTGAAAAATCAAATGTAAGGCAGTTGGTCCAGGGCGGTTCAGTGGCGTAGTTGGTATGCGTGCTACTACTACGCACAAGGTCTTGGGTTCGAATCCCGACACGGTCCGCTTGAAAAATGTTAGGCAAGCATTTTTCACAAAAATACGCCCTCGTTCGGATGGCGGTCCGTGTGTGAGCGTTGTCACGTACGTTAAAGGTTCCTACCTTGCTTGGAACAGCAAGGGTTCGGCACAATTCAAAATTTTTTAGGTAAAAAAACTCGCTTCCTGGCCAATGTAGTACCTTCGAATGGAGCATTTGAAAAAATCACATGTATGGGGCAATTTGTCCAGCGAATACAGCAAGTGGAAGTGTTGAAAGTCCATACGCTTAAACAGAAATCTAAATGGTTGGCTCTGGGTAATCGCTACATCTTAATACCTTAGTGCTGGTCAAAGATAATATTTCGAGTTCTCTTCAATGAAGGTTGGGTAGGATTTTCCGACTGCATATAGGGTAAGATAGCGTAGTTTGCGTGACAACTGTGAAAACAGCACATGTGACTTAAAAAACAGCGTGTGTGTGTATATACACACACACACGCACACACACACACACACACACACACACACACACACACACCAAGAGGCATCAAGATTGGAAGCGCCTCGTACCCTCGCACCTCACTTGTTTTGTCGTCAAATTCATATGTAGATGATATCATCACTGGTTGCAAAATCATTAAAGAATCCAACTTGCTAGTTTAAGAAGTGACTGAATTATGTAAGCTTGGGGGTTTCTAAGGCATTTCTGGGGAATAGTACGAAATATATTACAAGCAGATAGGAAAAGATAGGTAGAGGTAGACCGACATCAGACTTTCGCACACAGATAGGGATAGATGCAGACTGAGCAAATTTCAGTAAAATATGTAGGTTGGTTCAGACTAGGAAACAATGATGGTACGCGTCCAACCAGTTCTAGGACCGAAGATCTAATGACGATGGGGATTTTGAACTTAGAAAATGGAATAGTAATTATATCTTGGTATTATCAAATATAACAAATTTACAAATCCAAAAACCACCTATGACTTTTAGTCAGAAACAAATCCCTTTAGTGAAAGTGTTAAGACTTAAATGATGTTCAGATTCAGATAGTTTCTCATATGATATAAAAGTCAGCAAACGGCCTTATACAAAAAGGAGCGTGCTGTCAGCACTGGCTCGAATTTTCGATCCCCTGGGCTTTGTAACTACTGTTACATTTTTTGCAAAACATTTTGTTCTGCGTTTATGGGTTTTGGGAATTCATTGGGATGGCCAGCCTCCAGAAAATCTTATTCGTCAATGGGACAATTTTTTGTTACAACTTCTATTTTCATCCGATTTAAAAATTTCTCGTCAGTCACTTTGCAACGAGTTGAAAACTCCAGTTACGTGCTTTCTGTGATGCATCAGAAGCAGATTAGGCATCTGTTGTCTATTTTCGTTGCGTCGATAAAACGTAATATTTTCGTTTACTTTTTTTGTGCAAATAGTAAAATTGCACACATCAATAAAGTTTCTTTGCTGCGGCTAGGATTAAGTGCAGCAGTGCTGCTCGCAAATTTCGTAGAGTATATAAAAAAGAGTTACTCCAAGTTAGACTTTTCCTACATCTTTGATTGATCATATTCTACAATAACACTTGCATGGTTAAAATCATCTTCCAATAAATGGAAAACCTCGTTGCAAATGGGATTGCACACATTCAATTTATTGCTTCGTCTCATTGGAATCATGTTAGATCCCAAGACAACCTTGCAGATTGTGCTTCGAGAGGTCTCTCTGCCACTAGACTTATCAAGCATCCACTATGGTGGGAAGGTCCACTATGGTTAAAATTACCATTTGCAAAAGTGGCCTAAACAATCATTCGTGAATAATTCGGCATCGAAAGTGTTCTCTCAAGTTTCTTTTGAAACAAAAGTCACGTTACTCGTCGTAGAACCTTCAGAACATGTGTTGAATTACTTGTTTGACACATTGTCGGGGTTTTAAAAGATTTTGAGAATAATTGTTTAATGCCATCGGTTTGGGTTTAATGCAAAATGTCGGTCTACCCCAACGTATCTTTTCCTATCTGCTTGTAATATATTCCGCACTATTCCCCAGAAATGCCTTAGAAACCCCCCAAGTTTACATAAATCAGTCACTTCTTAAACTAGTAAGTTGGCTTCTTTAATGGTTTTGCAACCAGTGATGATATCATCTACATATGAATTTGACGACAAAACAAGTGAGGTGCGGGGATACAAGGCGCTACCAATCTTGATGCCTCCTGGATTGTTCAAAAAGCAAGAAAGGGTAAAGCTTTAATTCTATAAGGAATTGTATTTAATCAATAATCAACAAGGGCATCGGATGGATCAAATCTGTACAGCAGTCATTGGTAATCCCGTAGTTTTGGTATTACCTCGATCTGATGATGCATCTGTGTGATATCTGCAGTTAATGCAATTTTATGGACCCGAAATTGCAATAAACGTTAAAAAGATCCTTTCGAAATATCTCATCTTCTTGTAACAACGTGCCATTTAGTAAAACACCGTCTGAGGTTTTGCACTTGCAACTAACGCCACTCTTAATTTAGTTGTTGTGCTCTCTGACTTTATGACCGCTTGATGCGGAATGTAATAAAAATTATTATTTAACAAATGAAGTGTTATAGGACTTATGTGGCCTGTTTGCAAATTATCTTTTATGAAAAGATTATAAGACGTTCGCAAATTTGAATCATTTTGCAAACGCCTTTCTAACAACAAAAAACGGCGCGAAACAATCACACGAGAGTCACAAAAACCCGGTTCGGGTTCTGGAAAACGCAATGAAACCATGAAACGACCGCGCTTCATTCCTAGAATAAGTTTCAACAAAGATCTTTTCACACAATAAATTATCTGCATTTTCTTATGCTTTAGCATGCTCGTTTTCCAGCTCTCAAAAGCAAGTTAGAGAGTTTCATCCATCGACTCCACATGAACACACAGCGAAATAGAAATGGTTTCTGAACAAACTACTTTTCCAGTCAGAATCTAACCAAATTTGGCGCGAATGGTAACCGGTTTGTCGTTTTGTCCAATCTAAAATTCATTCAATAAAATTTGAGCAAATATCTCTGTTCCAAACAAAAAATCAATTTTCGCAGATACAAAGAGCTTTCGATAAGCTAATTGTAATTCATCGATGTGATTCCAACAATGTTTCAATAAAGACGTGGTCGGCAGTTGACCACATTTCCGGTAACACAAAACATTGTAAATGGAAATCCGATTGGGTTTCAACCCGATTACAAAAAATAATACGACACGATGAACTACCATTGGTAACCGAGGAACTCAATCTAAGCCCTTGAACCTATGCTAGACCTTTATGCTTCTGCAAAAAAGCCTTTGATGTCACTTTTCTATAATGAAGTTTGACATACTCCCATTATCTAAGAGTGGCTTAACAGTTTGTGGTTTTTCAAAACCATCAACAATTACTACCTGAGCAGTAGCTAACCAAGTTGTAGTATTAACAACTGAATGAGAAAGGAATGCACTAACTCCAGGATTATGATTCGAAACCGAAGAAATGTGAGTGGCTTCATTCCTTTCAACTACATTTTTGAGTGTTCCGTGGATGTAGTAGAGGAAGCATTGGCATTACCAAAATGTAACAAGGTTGGGTGTGTCTTACTGGCGGCTTTGTGGTGTAGTTGGTATGCGTGTGACTACTACACCCAAGGTTCCGAGTTCGAATCCCGACACGGTCAGCTTGAAAAATGTTAGGCGAGCATTTTTCACAAAAATAAGCCCTCATTCAGATGTCCCGTGTGTGAGTGTTGTCACGCACGTTAAAGATTCTTACCTTGCTTGGCACAGCAAGGGTTCGGCAAAATTCATAATTTTTCAGGTGAAAAAAACTTCGCTTCCTGGCCAATGCAATACCTTCGGGTGAAGCATTGGAAAATCACATGTAGGGGTGTGCCTTACAACATTTTCTGCAAGCCACTTATGAAGGACAATTTTTACCTCTACGTGAACCACACAAAAAATTTAAACAGATATTGTTCTTTTTAACGAAATCAAATCGTCTTTGGCTGTATCTACCAAGGAACTCTTTGCGGCAATAAATCAAGTGTGAGTCATCACACACTAAGCATTCTTTAGGCGACGTTGTAGATAAAAACGTCACCCGTGTTGAGTTTTGTTTATTCTAATATGATGATTCAGTTATGCTTTTGGTGGCGGCATTGACCGTTTTCTGTAGCTTTTGAAACATCAAATCGTTAATCTCTAAAGCCTTACATGATTGATCTAAGAACAAATCTTCAAACTATGCTATTTTAGATACATTTTGCATTTCAAAGTGTTTGGCGGTATCTAAATCTAATCTTCGTAATAACAAATTGAAAGTAATAAAATCAAACAAATCAACATTTTCGAAAGTTTCTAATGTGCTAGAGCTTTTCGCGAATATTTAGCAAACAACGCAGATTATCTGATGTAGCAGATCATCGTCTAAGATGCAATATGCATACAATTTGTCAAATCCCGATATAATTTGCGAAATACATTCCACTGCCGCTTCGCTTACTGCCAAACTGGTCTGACTCATCTCCGACAAGGAATTTTGAATGGCGGCCAACCTGCTCAACGCCAAGCTCCCTTCAAAAATAAGCCTATCACTACTGACGGGCATCATAAAGCGATTGTATTCGCGGAACACCAATAATAACAAAAGCGGGTCACGGACTTTTAAAATTCCATAGTTCTGCTGAAAAGGTTGTTTTTACAGATGCGATGAGCAATAAACCTCATGTACCGTTTTCTACACAATGCAATAGCATTGTAAATCTTCAGATGTAGGAAGTTCAAATTGAAACATGTGTAGATAATAAAGCAAAGGATTACCTCTGGATGTCGATAGACAGCCAAAGCAAACGAACAAAGACTAAAAGCGCCGCTATACCACAAATCTAATGTTTCTAACAAAACTTTTTCCAATAAACTACTCTGCTGTATACCTGTATATTACAGAGCTCAATCCAATACACTATTTTGGTACCATTATCTCTATTTTAATTAAATGCAACATTAATAAAAAATAAAAAGCATTTCAAACCGAAAATTTGCTTAGATTGCAACGAAATCAACCAATTATGTAACAAATGTCTATATAGTTTAAACAATAATAAATTTATGACACCCTCCCAATCAAATCGAAATAATTAAAGATTATTGGGAATGCGCATTGCAATTTATAAAAGAATTAATCCGAATCGATGACTAAAATGGGGATTCTAAAGGATGTATTATGCGAACATAAATAGCATAAACACTTACTTGGATTCTTCTTTGCTAACAATGTGGACTGTAAAGGAACAAACATAATCTGTATTGCGATACTTAAATGGCACTGTATTCACTTACAACAACAATAATTGTTTGGCCCTTTCGGTTGTTCCCACATAACACACAAACTTTTAACCCTTGTTGTATGTTGTTTTTAATACTTGCTGCATGAGCAACGAAGGGTCAACTAGGAATAGAGTGGGATAAGAGGTCAAAAAAGTATATCTAAAAATGAGTTCATAATACGGAAGCTGTTGATGAATTTATAGTTAATTAAGTTCTCGGGTATGTAGTTTGCAGAAGAGAAGTTCTACGCGGCCTTTAAAATCAAGGAAAATGCTTTTAATTATAAACTGGCTATCACAAACTACTCAGATTGTGGACAGCGATGGGAATTGTTTGCGAATTTTGATGATTTATATTACAACTTTCATGTTCTTGTTTTTTGTAATTGTTAGTGGGTATCAAATTGTCATGGTCATGCACTTTTGTAACATCTATAATAAATAGTTTTTCACAAATATAACACTGGGTGGCAGCTTCAAAACTGGTGTGTTGTTTACATATCAATGGTGTCATATCATATGGAAAAATAAATGTAGTTTCAACATGTTCTGCAAGTTGCCGAAGCTCCATAATAAACCCTTTTCTACAATCTTAACTCCAAATGATCGATAAAATGATAAAGAACCATCATAGTCACATTGCACATAATACCAGACACTATATAGAACATGCTCTTAATATTTCTTTTCATTCCAGTAGGCTTCAGTATACACTTCAAATCTGCATATAACGTAAATGCCACTTTAACTTTAGCCTTGAAATTTTTGAAACAAAGTATATTATCATTTTCCTTAGGCAGTCGAGGTAGGCATAATGGAAGTTTGTGTTTTTTGTTTATAGGTTTACTTAAAGAGTTCGTTGTCAATACTGATTATATATCAGCAGGAGATTCACGTGGGTATTTTTTCTATTTTCTGACAGTAAACTTGCGACTTTTCAGTTTTAAGGTGTAGACATTAACGGATATATGCTTGCTTAACATTTTTTAAGTTGTTCGTGTCGTGAATCAAACCCGGGAGCTTGGACTTAGAAGTCATTCGCATACCAACTAAACGACAGATCCGCCAATCTTCAGGGACACTGATGTTGACAAATAGTTTAAAGGAAAATGTTTTAGAACAAGTGGTGATGAAATTAGAAGATTTCTAAGAGCGAGCTAGTGGATGGAGCTTGAAGTATATGGTTAACTTAAGCGTCAAGAGCAACAGATACAATTCTATGTGTGGGTCTTTGTATATTGAGCGACTGATTAGGATTTAACTTAAACATGCACATGTCTAGGTAAGGAATAAAGATCAAGCTTGCTTTGCATGGAGCATTATGGTTCCGTTGCATACTATTAAAAAGCATTGTGATAGGATGACATCTTACCCGCATTACTCTTCATTTACTTTCTAGACCTTCTTAAATTGCATATCCAAAATTTATTGAAGAACGGAATGGCTATTTATATACCTAAATGCTTCTAAAGTTTTTATCATTTAAGGTATTGTAACAAATTTTATTTCTTTAAATTTCTTTGCTGCAACTAGACGTCGGTTTAAAAGAGATCTGTATAGGTACGATAGTATTTAAAGATGGGTTCACCAAATGCACCCTCTGCTGAAGTCATAACCCAATAAAGATGAAATTTTAATCTGTAATAAAGGACTTTGATGAGACTTTTAAACTAACTTGGAACTCTAACTTCAGCGGAGTTTGACGAGACTAACAGAGAGGGTCGTTAGGGATTGCGCTTAAGCGTCACTACACTTAACAAGTGTTTATCAGAAATACTGTCCAGAAAGTGCAGAAACTAAATGGCAAATAACGAATCTAGACATACATGCTTAAGTTGAATTACTCTCGTTAAGAAAGCTGAAAGAAATAGGCACTCATAGGCTTATAAACCGTATTTTATAAATGTTAAATAACAAGATATTAGTACAAAAGAAAAAGAATATAAAACGTAAACAAACTGTCATGTATACTTGAACTCGCAGCTACATAGACGCTCTACTTATTATGAGAAAAATTATTCATCACCTTTAGTATAACTTTTTATCATTAATCTTTCGACCTTTGCTAGAACTCTTATCAACAGGTATTTATAATACTTTTAGCATAATCACCTACTAAAATCATAGGATTGAATAATGAAGATCATATTTCTATTTCTCTTTAAATAATGACAATCAACATTGCTTTGGGATATTTACAAAAAATCAAGTATTTTTACTAGAATGAAAATAAGTTACGCATTTGTTATCAACTTAAAGTAACTTTATAGTAAAAAACTCATACAGCAATTGTTGACGAAAATTTGTGTATCTTTCAGATTTGAACTATAAGCATTACATTTTACTTAACTGTATTGATTAATTAAGAATGGTTTCAATAAGAATTTTATTAGATCTTTAGAATCTGTAGTCTAGTACATTACCCACACTTCAGTGTGGCATAAAATAAAACTACATCTTTTTATCATAATATAATTTATATTTATGGTATTAGATAAAAAAAATTTCTGCATACAGCTTCATATTTTGTACCAACAAATTGTAGAATAAGAAACCATGGATGGTTGAAAGTTGAAACGTAGTAATTAAGCGTAATTATTTAAATATTGTGATCAAAAGGTTGTTGTAAAAATATCAACCTTGTTGCGCACTCGATTTGACGGTTCCAATATGCCGTGCCTGCTCATTCAGTCACCCACACAAAATATATTTAGAGTGAGCCTCAAGACGCTAGTGGCTAATTTTTTGCCATGTTAACTAGATAAAGGATAACGGCAACTGCTTAATTAAAATTACAATCAGACGTCGCAAGACAAGGACGGAATAAGCATGTACCAGATGTTGTTTATGTACTCATATGACGATATAATGTAACAAATACCAATAAATATAGCTGGGATTACATCAAGTTTGTTACAAGGTTATAAAAGTTTAGGTACTTTGTTCTCAATAAATTCAACTACATAAGCTTATAACTTCGACTTGATAAAATGCAATAAAATATAATACAGGGAATGTCGTGTCTAAAAAGACTTGAAATCAATTATATATACGGTTTTATACGTAGGGAAATTAAAAACATTACAGTAATTTTTAAACGATTTTTTTAGAAACTTAAAAATCGAAAAAGATTTCTCACAAGCAACTCGAGTTGATGAAAGTGTCAGTAAATGCCGGTAAGCTAAAATTAATGTTTCATACGCTTCACAATACAAATTATAATTATATAACAATTTAAAACAACATACTGCACATTTCGTGCAACTGGTGCATTTTACTGGGGTTAACTGCTCCACATTAGAAAATTCATCCAAAACCGTGTCACAGTTTTCTTTTTTCAGCTTCATAAAATTCATAGTCATCTGCAATGCGCCAATAAAACTGTCTCGTACTTTAAAAGAAATAGACATTGAAAAAAGTTTTAAAAGTTATCTATTTAATTTCAAGTCCTAGAAAATATTTTAACGTTCTTTTGTCTTTCATTTGAGATTTATTCATTAATTCAACTCTTAGTGAATTTATTTCATTAAATTCAATTTCAGCTACAATTATAGTGTCTACATGCAATATCAGGTACCGATAACTAAATATTCATAATATATTATTGAACAATTACTAACCAATGCTTGTCAAAAATTATAAAAACCATTCACATCTTGTTGCTTTGAAACTAAAATTAGTTTAAAGTAGAAAGGGATAAGGAAAAACGTATCATACAATTTTATAGATTTTGCATTAATTGTCAAAGTGCTTAAAATCGTTATTTGTTATTTTACAGCTAGAGTCTGTTAAGGAACAGTATAAGGTGCTGTTACTATTCTTTACTGATGTGTTTGATACACTTGTTTTAATACGTTGACGTGTTTTTGTTCTATTATTTTGATTGCATACTCAACACACGTGCAATAGTTTATTGATTCATTAAAACTCTTCCGGCAGTAGGTAAATCCAAATATCTGCTTACATTCTAATTGGTCTAATTTCCTGAGAAATGATAAGAATAAATCAGAACTCTTTCAGTTTCTGGGTCAAATATTCATGAATGACTTTTCCTATGCTAATGCGGTGACAAATGTCCCTACCCAAGTATCTGCTACTGATTATTCTTGTACCACTATTGCTGAAAAAACAATAGAATTGCACATGAAAGGAGCTGATGGTCGTCTTGTATGACATGTTAAGGATATGTCTGAAAACGAAGCTACTCAAATTCTGGTCAGATCTTCTGACCCAAATATCTTAGTCTTGATTATATCATACTATAAGTAGATGGATGGCAGGTCTTCCACCGCCACATTTGCACGAGCATCCACATTTGCACCCGCATCTGGACCAAAAAGTTTTCTTCGACTAACCATTTTCATCTTTCGAGATAAATATATCTTGTTTGGTATCAATTAATATTAGATTTTTCTCAGCTACCCGAATTTCTAGAAATTTTTTAGATAGCATCACCCCCAAGGGAGCTACCCTCATTTTAAGATTTTTTTACCGCTAACATTCTGAACCAAATAATTTTCTTCGTCTAACCAATGCATCTTTCGAGATAAACCTATCTTGTTTGGTATCAATTAATATTAGAATTTTCTCAGCTACCCAAATCTCTAGGAATTTTTAGATATCATCATCCCCGAGGGAGCTACCCTGATTTTAAGATTTCTTACCTGTTGCGATTTCTGAGCGTTCTTATAAATTTTTTTAGTCATGCGATACATTAAATTAGCTTAGAATTTTACACAGAATTCGAATCTGTAAACAGATTTAATATCCGACTACGCCCTGCAAAGTTACACTTTAAAGCTCCTAAACCTCTTTAAAGTTTTGTTTATTTATGACATATGCTTTAACCAACACAAAGAAATAAGCACACAAAAGTTTAATAATTTATTTTATCCGATTTACAGTTTAATAAACTAATAGAATACAATTGTAAAATATAACATTATTTTCCTCGTGTAGTTGAATCCATGCAGTTGAAAGTAACCTGTAACAAAAAATAGAAATTAATGTGTTGTTTAAAAAAGACCTATAACAAAAAGAGATTAATGTAAAAAAGAGGAAACGTGTTTTCGGTCAATAAGACATATTGTTGTTAATCTAACAATATGTTTTACCGTCCAGCGACACCACGAGGAGGTAAACACATGTCGCCGGGAGCGAAGGAAATTTTAAGGATAGGGATGGTAGGTAGTCTTATAACTAACTTACATACTACTATATATACACAATAAAATATATACAAATATAAACAACTATCTTATATCCTTATGCCCCCATGCGTAGGTTGATATGCTTCCGAGGATGACGTAACGCTTGTCATCTGCGCCCGATAAACTGATTTTATTAATAAGCTGTGTATAAAGTTGGTGTTTATGACTCCGGATTGATACCATCGTATTCATGAGAGCTTCTCTATTATTAATAACTACATCCTTAAAACTATCTACACTAATTCCCGCCACCACATTACGACTAACACCCTTAATTTTCTATACAATATCCTTTTCTCCTACAATACAGTAGGACTTAGCCCTACTACCTACAAATTCTAACACCAAGTCACCGTTGAACTCGTCTTTAAATTTCCCCACAACTTTTTTGTTCACAAGCGGTATATTGTACTTATTCTCTCGAGGATAGTCGCTAGTATCAAAATGTTTAATGTTTGTGCTAATGTCACTATACAAGTCTGCGGTCTCCACACTGTACATTAGTGAATCGGTATCCGTATAAAGGAGGCGGATTTGGTTACCATACCAAGACCTCATCGTGCCGTAGTGAAACTCATACATTAAGGTTTTAGACAAGTCTAAAACCGAGAAACCTACATAAATTGGCTTGTCGTAAGTAACTTTGACTCGATTCAATTGCATAATAACCAAATCCTCTCCTAAAATAGTACAACTATGAAAATTAGGTCGCGCAATTAGCGTACTCGCACACAACCAATTACCAGAATCATCCCACCGGGGCACGATTTTCACATCAACGCGTTTGTCCACATTCTCCATGGTCTTCCCGAACGCCGCGTTATTCATCAATTTATAGAAGTCTTTTTCAAACATGCTTTTCGCCGCCGTCCTCAACCCGGTGTTAAGGTCAATATACGCCTTCAACCATGGAGACTGAGTAAATTCTAAAACCCGGTGGATTGCTTTTAGTTTGAGACCGTATCGCACACACTGTTGTAAATTCCGATAATGGATGGTGTAGTTTTTCTTTTCCAACAGAGTCGCGAGCAATTTAGGCGTCTTGGATTTGGGTGATGGGGGTACCATGTTTTCGGGGCAGAAGGGTAGATCGTTGTGGGTATGGTGCAGATGTTCTGGATACTCCAGATCCACTACTAAAATATAACCTTTGTCATTGGTTTCGGGTATATCCAAAATGCGTTCTTTCAGGAGAGTAATCTTTTTAGCATCCATCCACCTAAAATCGCCAATGGGCAGGTGCTGTCTCATTGCCCACCCATATAGATTATTGGCATCCAGATACGTTAAGTATTTTGAAGCCTCGGTCGGGTTGTAATCCTCCATATACTTATTATTTGCTTTAGCATATCGTTGGCTGCACTGTGTGAGACCACCGCGAATCCCTTTCTTTACGAAATGATGCATGCTGATATCTGTGAGCAAGTCTAGTTTTACGCAGGTGTATTTCAACATCGCATCAAAACTCAAGCTGGGTGCAGTTAGATGTTGACATGGGTCAAGATTGTAGGTTTTGATGCAAACGGCTCTAAAGTTCTCAAAGACGTCGGCGAGAAGCAGCACATCCGTCTTCAGATACAGATCACTATATCCCCCAAGCGTACGAATGCCAAACGTATTCCAAACTGTCTGAGCATGTTCGTACTCAGCGAATGTAATATCTGTAGAGGTTAGATCATTATAGAAGGCTTCCTTTGGCGGTAAATTGGAGTCGTTCAACACAGATTCGTCTGTTACGTAGTTGTATGGGAATACTCCCTTTCTAGCCAGTAGACCGAAATGTTTATCGTCTGGGAAACATTTTTTCATCTCAACAAACTGTCCAGGCTCCAAGTTTTTTACCAACTTATCCAAGTTCGACATCATGAAACGCAGAGAATCAACGAATCTTAGCTGAACTGTGGAATTGTCGGTTTCTTCCAGCTCACCGTCAAACTCTTCTGGTTCTTCGCCATATAGCCTAACATACTTCGTAAACGAAATAAATCGTTCCTTATTATTTGGAATTACGGTAACCCTCTTTTTGTCATACCCCAACTCTTTCACAATAAAATGGGAATCATACCCACTTAAATTGTGAAATACAACAGAGATGAAATGGGGTACCTTGTACTTTATATTGCACTGTGGGTGTGCAGCGAAGCGAAAGCGACCAGTCAAGTGGTCGTGATCCCTAACTCTTTCACCCCCAAGAGGCTTTTTACAAATTCCGCAATCCACTGCCATATGAAACAAAAGTTCATCTAGGGGTGATAATGATCTCATCGAAATATTGGTTTTTAAAATCTCACCCAGTCGTCGAGCTTCTTCTTCCAACTTCTGCATTAGAACCTTTGCAGCTTCAGGCCCCTTGTACAGCTCAAACTTGTTTAAAGATTCATCATAGCTACATTTTATGTAGTATGCGAAGCTGTACGGCTTGTGCTCCTGGATGCTATTGGTGAATGAAGTCGACGTGCTCGGAACTGCGGAACTAATTGGTTTTAAAACGCTTTCAAAATCGGCATATATAACAAAAGGTACAATCATTTGCTTATGGATGTTTATAAACTCCAATACGTTGTTGAAGTGGTTTGGCATGGTGGTAGCGATATGGTTACACTCGTGTTCTGCGTGTTTGCGTAGCTCATCTTCCGAACGAAAATATATTAAACATCCATCGCACAACCGCTTGTGTGCGTGTTCTTTAGACATCTGTTTTCTAGCTAGCTTCCCCAAATCCTTGATCTAGCAGTAGTGGGACTTGCCTCCATTCTGAATGTACAGTAGGTTCACATGTCGATCCCTTTTATTAGCGGTGAAATGCAAAGGCCCCACAATCGATTTCCCTTTTACGCCAAACACGTTAACGCTTATGTTGTTTAATTCCTCGAATTTCGAGATATCCTTTATGGGTATCGGGAACTGCACTCCTGTTAAGTTGAGCACCGTGCTGTAGTGCGGGTAGCTACTGAGCCTTTGCGGGTCGTGAACACTGTGGTGTAAGGCAGCCACAACACACCAGGCAAAACATGCGTTATCCTGGTTCTGGACATTAACCACCGCACACTTGTCTCGAATCCATTTGGGGAGCTCGATGTACAAAGACCCACGCAAAGGGTTGTACTTATTAATATTTACTTCTAGATATAAGACTTTCTTCAGCGTCCAACCTAAAATTTAAAAATTAGAAAAATAAATAATTGTAGAAACTAACCAGAATCACGTTCTTGGAACTCGTCAGACTTTGCAGACATCGTCTCATCAAAGGCGTTGTAGACCTCCCCTAGGTTACTGGAGAAGGTGATAACCGTGTTTTGGGTGTTGAAGGATTTTATATCCTCTACACCCTCTGCCGCAGCCATCTTGGTGTAGCCACCAAACACCCCCAAGTTAACCTTGAGGGATGTGTGAATCCGTAGCTGTTCCCCGACTAAGCTTACAAATCGTTCCTTCTGCTCGCGTAGAAAATCCTATAGACCTAAAAATACAAACTAAGCAAACACAAAATACTTATAAAAAATACATACTTGTAGAATCGACATTACTAATTCTGTATGTAGCGATTTGAGTTTTGAATGCGGTCGCTACTACTTCCACACCCCCATCCAGGAAACGGTTAGCATTAGCTTTGTGTGCGTTAGTACGTTGGTGGGCTACCATGTTGACCACGTCCACATTGCATTCCACACATCTCCGCAGTCTCTTGGGAGCAGGTCCCTCAACCGTCGACGCAGCTGGTAGTTTGACCCCGGATGGGCCTACAACTGGTACCACGACACCATACTTGGCATCCTTATGACGTTTAAGGCTATCCTTCCGCGAGAAGGATGCCGGGCACACTTCGCAGGTGAACAACCCCTTTTTGGTTTCAGAGACTAACCCATGCTGCTGGAGCAGATGTCTCTTCAAACTATTGGTTCTCGAGAAAGCTGCACCACAGACGTTGCATACGAATGAAGCCATTTCACTGTAAATAATTATAAAATTTGTTAACTAGTCAAAGACTAAACAGAAACTGAATTATATTGCATTGCACGGTGCTTTTATACACATAATAATTAAGATCGTATAATAATTAGGTAGTTTACTTTTAAATTAGGAGAAACCCAGGGTTGTTTAACCTTGAGTAACATTTCAAACCAGTCTATTCACGTCGGTGAAAATCAATTAGCTTCTTGCTTACGCACTACATCTATAATTATCGGATGTATCACTTTAACTTTTACTTCTACTATAATTGTTTACAGACCAGTCTATTCGCGTCGGTGAAAATCAATTAGCTTCTTGCTTACGCATTCTAAGTTATCCGAGTACAATTTACGCATGCGCAACAACAATTCTGAAACATTTAAAAGGATGACCTGCATAGGATCCCTCTCAGTCATCTCGGTGAAATCAGTGCAAAGCAATGGAGTCTGTAGATGTTAATGATGCACAAGTTTCGTATACCGAAAATCTGATTAATAAGTTTACGTATATTTTAAGTGAATTGGGTGAACACCCTTATAATGTGGAAATTGGGTTTGTTATAAACCAGAGAATAAAACCCGTATTACGATTGGTGTGTAGCAAGAAATATTGTAGCAACCATGTTCTGGAATTGACATACGAAAATTGGTTGGCATTTACAAATTTTCAAGTGGAATTTCAAATTAACGTATTTTCTTGTGACGTGCTAAACAGTCGATTAAATGGTGTACCCGAAATGGAAAATCTACACATACAACTAGGAGCTCCGTTCTTTATCATTCTATCACCAGTGTCTGGATCAACCGAGGACGAAACGTTCCAGTTAAAAATAATAATGGGTAATAGTTCGATAGTTATAAACGAATTGGAGTGCCGTAAACTATTCCATATGCGAGAGTTGTTTGAGTTTCAACTTAAGCAGCTGAAAAGTCGTGACTTTCCAGCATTATACAGTATATTAGTAGGGTTTGTTGCTAATTCTAATTTAAATGATTGCGATCGGTTTAATACTCTGACTGAAGGGGTGAAACGAATTAAAATCTTGATTGAAGGTGAAGTTCGAATTGGCGATATTTTATTCTACAACGAATTGAATCAGAACGCACTAAATGCTTTGGAGTTGGTTATATGTTTTCCGGATATATTTGTGCGAGACGTGATGCGTACAAGAACATTAGTGGAAATGTTTAGACGTTTAAATTTGTCGGAATCTGAAGATTCTGGTTGTGGTGTTAACTAGAACGAGTATTTTATAAAAGACAGCCCAAGAGACGTGGATGTAAATGTATTGTTATTGTAAATATATTGTAAATTTTTTTGAAAAAGTATAAATAGACTCGTTGTTGTTTATTTATTTAGTATAGTTTGAGATTTTTTTGAGTAAATACATGATTATCTGTTCTGGAGAGGGTTTAATCAACAGCGCTATAAACAGGTTACCGTTTGAGCTGCATATTCCAGGTTATCAGTACTGCGGTCCTGGTACAAAGTTGAATGAGCGCTTAGCAAGAGGTGATCCTGGAATAAACGAATTGGATAAATTGTGTAAAGACCACGACATTGCATACTCCAAGTACCCCGACGATCTTCCAGCCAGACACCGAGCAGATAAAATTTTAGAAGAAGAGGCCTGGGGGAGAGTTAAGTCTAAAAATGCAAAGTTTGGGGGAAAAGCCGCAGCTTGGTTTGTGACAAACGCTATGAAAGCGAAGAGACAAATGCGTATGGGCTTAAAGAAGAAAATAAGTTTCAAAGGTGGATTTTTGAAGAAAATACGTTCCGCAGTAGACCGAGTTGGTTCCGACAACTTGAAAAAGCTGTTAGACGTTGGTATTCTAATTGGTAAAAAAATCATAAAAGGAGCCGGTGGGAGAAACAAAATTAAAGTTCCTCGTATTATACCCGTTCCACAGAAAGGAGGTTTTCTACCATTGATTCCGATATTCGCTGGACTAAGTGCCCTAGGAGCACTAACAGGTGGTGCTGCGGGGATAGCTAAAGCAGTAAATGATGTCAAGACAGCCAACGAACAGCTTAAGGAGAGCGAACGACACAACAGATCTATGGAAGCCATTACCGTTGGGAAAAAAGGAAATGGAATGTTTCTAAAACCATACAAAAAAGGCACAGCATTATTCTTGAAACCGTACAAACAGGAGCGTGGCATTTGTAAAAAAGTATCAAAAACTAAGCAAGTTACCTCGAAGAGCTCTCACCGATGTAGATATAAGGAAACACGCATCTAACATTCCTCATTTTCGCAACGTCTTTTCTAGAGATCAGTTACAGAAGATTAGACCGCATGTCAACGAATCGGGTGTGATTAATTTGGATACCACCAAAGGATCAGGTACACATTGGGTGGGGTACCGAAAACGCAGAAATAGTGTGTATTACTACGATTCGTTTGGAGACTTGAGACCGCCGGAAGAAGTGGAGAGATATTTTCGAGGCTGTAAAATTTACTACAACAGTGTACCGGAGCAGACTTACAACACATACAATTGTGGACATTTAGTGTTAAAGTTTCTTAGTGACAATGGCTAAAACAGTCAGCGTGTTCGGGTATGGTAATGTCATATCGACAGGATCCATTTACCCACCAATTAAATTGAAACAGGACGGTGAATATGCTCTGGGTCTAGTGGGACTGTACACTTGTAACACTGTGCAAAACATACATCCAGGAAACAATAACTTATACTTTAACAATCCAGAGCATCGCAGAATAACCATTGAACCTGGATCATACGAATTAGAAGAAATAAATGCATATATACAGGATGTTTTCAAAAAATGGTTCAGTCAGAAGCCGGACATCAACGAGAACATTGAAAAATATTTTAAACTGAGTGCCAACAATAAAGTGTTCTATACGAAGCAGTATACCGATTGATTTTGGGACAAACCGTAAAAACAATATTGGAAGCATCTTGGGGTTTACCAACCGCAAATTGGCTGCAGATACCATACATATCGCTAATCAGCAAGTGAACATAATATCGGTCTCAAACATTTTTGTGGAAACCAATATCACCAGCGGATCGTTCAGAAACAATTTTCTTACCCACAGCATATTCGAATTCAGTCTATCTGTACCACCCGGGTATAATCTGGAAAAGGAACCTAACCACGTCATATATTATCCGCTGAGCGTGACAGAAATTGATAATATTACAATCAGACTAGTCGATCATTTGGGTGAATTGGTAAACTTTTCACCGGAAACATACACCTGTGTGAGACTGGAAATAAAAAGTAGTTGAAAATGCCTATCGATTTTGTATATAAAGCACGCTACAACACCCCCAGACGATTAGAAGTGAATACGACGTCAAAGCGTCAACTTGTCGAGAGACTTACAGCAGAAGAAATACGTTTCTTAAAATCTTTGGGGTTAGAAGTTATAAATGATGGGAAGCAGAAGTAAACGCAGCTTAGATCTCCACGGTGATGAAAACGTTAAACTTGGAAGGTTTAAATATGAGGACGTGCCCAAATTGGATGTGTTTGGAGGTTATAAATTAGACGAAACCATAATAAAGGAAGATTATTATACTTATCTTCCCTTTACATTGAATGCAGAAAACAACGATCGAATTTCAATTGAAATCCTAAGCAGTGATAACATCACATACCCCCATGAAAGTTTCATATTTATAAGGGGTACTTATAAGCCTACGGAAACATTAAGAGAAGCGTCAACAACTGTAGACTCGATTAGAGCAGCAGAACCAGACCCTAAAGCTTACGAATTTACCAGAAATGCGCCATATTTTCTGTTTGAGGAAATTCAATACAAATTGGGTAATAATCAAATAATAGATGTCTGCAGAATCCCTGGAATTACAAGAACTATTAAAGGTTTAGTATCCATGGAAGAATCAGAAACAAAATCTATTACACATACCGGGTGAAAGCCCGATACCATATTCCAAGATGAACGGTTTAGTTGTGCTATACCGCTAAAAACCATTTTTGGGTTTTTTGAAGATTACAAGAAAACTATCGTCAACATGCCTCAAGAGCTGATTTTAATCAGATCCAAGTCGGACGTAAATTGCTACAAGTCGATTGGAAATACAGTAACTTTCAAAATACAACGTATTTCATGGGAGGTTTCGCATATAACATTAAGTGACTTTGCCAAGGCATCGCTGCTATCGGAAATGCAAAATCAATCATCTATAATAGTCGCATTCAGAAAATGGGAACTACGCTAATTACCGTCTCTAACACAATCAAAGTCACAAGTATGGAGAATAAAAGTATCGAATGAAACAGAGAAGGCTCGATGGATATTACTGGCGCTGCAAAATGGGAAGTACGACAGGAAAGAAAAAAATGCTACGAACTTTATGAATGCCAATATAACCAATGTCAAAGTGTTTTTAAACTCTCAGATGTTCCCTCAAGGTCGATTAAATTTGGATTTCGAGCAGAATGACTACTTGCCAGCGTACCTGTCTTATGCATCTTTCATGGAAAAATACTATCCGAAGAAATCGTCAACTAAATGTTTAATGGACTACAACAGGTTTAAGGAATCACCCGTCTTTGTAATCGACTGCCGTCATCAATTTGAAAGCATCAAGGATGCAACGGTTGATGTAAGTATGGAATTAGAAGCTTCAAGAAATTTTGAACGGTCGATGAAGGCTTATGCTTTAATTATACATGACTCTATGTTTGAATATAATCCGTTTACGGAAATTGTTAATAGATTTATTCACAATTAAATATTTTGTATATATTTTTAATAAAATTGTATAAAAGCAAGGAATTAATTTGTTTCAATTAGTCTACTTTTATTTGTCGAATGGTGAGCATCTCCCACTCTGTACATAAGTTCTAGTTTTTTTGGAGCGAATTTACCTCTATCAGAATAGGGTGAAATTGTCCTATAGGGTGATATTACCCCATAGAGTGAAATCGCCCCATAGAGTGAAAGTGTCTCCGACAGTATTGGTTAGCATGGTTCGCAATTACATAAGAAAACGAAATAGTGGATACAGTAACGAAGCATTAGAAAAAGCTATACAAGAAGTTCGACTGGGTAAATCAAGTATTTACTCCATCAGTAAAAAATATAATATACCGAAAGAGACGTTAAGCTATCACCGCAAGCAGCAGCAAAAGCAGGCGTACGCTCGAAGCAATATGGAGACTGCGAAACAAGAAGTTAAAATACCTATACAGAATTATGATAACTTTGCTATTGTTAGCGCAAGAGATGGTAAACATGGTTCATTGTTCCCGTCTAACATACGAGCTATCTTCGCGGGACCATCGAGTTGTGGGAAGACTAACGCTTTAATATCACTGATCTTGCACGCGAACGGCCTTAGATTGCAAAATGTGTATGTATTTTCGAAAAGTTTATATCAGCCGAAATACGAATTGTTAAGAAACGTTTTTACACCATTAAAAGAAGAAATTGGGTACCATGAGTTTGAAAATTACGATGATTTGATCGAACCCGGAGATACCAAAGAAGATTCAATTATGGTTTTCGATGATATACTTGCAAACGAGCAAAGTAAAATCACTCAGTTTTTCTCGTTCGATCGACATAAAGCAATAGATTCGTTCTATCTATGTCAAACTCACGCTAGCGCCTTAAAACATAGACTCAGAGATAACGCCAATGTAATCGAATTATGGAAACAGGATGACACATACCTTCGCCATTTCTTTTCGGATCATATAAGTGGTGACATGACATATCCGAAATTTAAAGAAATGTGCTTACAGTGTTGGGGTGACTCAAAACATAATTTTATAACTATTGTGAAAGATTTTGATTTGGATAAGGGGCGGTATCGGAAGAATTTCGACGAGTATATAAATATTTGACATTATTCAAAAAACAGTTAGTTCCCATCCAAAGGTTCATGATGATGGACGTTAACAATTTTATTGCGAATAAACGCAGTCTTCATCTTATGCAGGATGCTGTACGAAAAAAGTTTGTAGCGTACAAAAAGGGAGACACCGGGTCTCAGCAAAAATTCAAAGAGGTGCACAAACAATTGATCGATCCCTTGCAAGTAACCGCTTCCCAGTTGCAATCTATCACCGAAAGAATCCCCACACCTACAACAAAGGTTAAAGTCGAAGACATGGACGTACCTATAAAGAAAATTAAACAACTCATTCCAGAAGAACCGTTCCATCTTTACTATGCGGATGTGTTAGCTAGAGACGAAGACGAAAATATTGACAAATCAATTTATGGAGTAAAGTATAATGTGGAAACCGATACATGGAGTTTGTGGAAAAGTGTATTGGTAATTAACCCGGAAACTAGCGATATAACATTAAATAATGTGATATATCCAGGTACGAGCGGTTTATACAATCTGCTGGTTTACAAAGACATCAGCTCCGAAGATGGCGATTTCAATTTGCATGAAGATTTGCCGAATTACTTGGAAATGATCAAATCTGCATCGATTTTGAGAAGAAAGTTTAACCCATTTGCGGTGCACGATTTAAGCGGATTCCCAACAAATAACAAAAAGTTTAACAAGTATGTGCAAAAATATCTCACAGAATATCAGAGGAATCCCGAAAGAAAACAACCAAAGAGAAAGAAAACAGTCTAAGGGAGCGGGTTTAAGCTTTTCTAATCGGTTTTACAAAAGTTTAAATTCAAAACCGGTGCAATATGTCTACTGGAATAATGTACATGAACTTGTGGATCGGCTGAGATTGTTGAACGCATCCAACCGAGCTGGAAATACAAGCGAGGAAAACATTAACGAGATGGTGTCCATAATAGAAGAGTCGAGAGAAGAAGGTATAATACAGTGAGCTCAGTAAATAATTACACAGTTTTAAAATGCCTATCGACCGCTTCGGACGTTCAGAGCGTAAAGATGTTGATATTCGGCGCGGTCCTCCAGGTCGAGGATTTGTGCTAACGTTGGATGGTGATGGGTACGATATGCAGCAAAAAAGGTTAGTGAATTCATCAGACCCGAAAGAAGATTATGATTGTGTTAATCAGAGGAGCACTATAGTATTCAAGTCTGGAGAAGAAACAATTAGTTTTCGTAAAAGAAGGTTAGTTGATGTAATGGATCCTAAAGACGATAGTGATTGTGTTAATAAGAAATCTGTAATCAAGCTCGTGAATCAAGCCTTTTCATACTGTCTAAAAAGTTCTGATGATATACAGTGAATATGATATACAATGATATACAAGTGAAATACCTCGTTTTGAAAAATTGAGAGCGATCTTAGATGAATCGTGCAATGCTTAAGAGATAAACGATTTGATGTCTCAACAGGCACCGAAAACCGTCAACTTTGCGACTAAAAGTAAAAGTGAGCCTTTAACTTGGAATAAACAAAATTCAACTCGTGGGACGTTTGTATCTACGACGTCACCTAACAAATGCATAGTGTGTAATGATTCGCACTTGATTTATGGTTGCAAAAAGTTACTTGGTAAATCCAGTCAGGAACGATTTGATTTCGTTAAAAAGAATAATCTCTGTTTAAGTTGTTTGTGTAGTTCGCATCGTGTCAAAAATTGCCAATCAAAGGTTGTTTGTAAAAAATATCGTAAACCACACCACACATTGTTGCATTTTGAGAATGCAAATACCTCTCCTACTACATCAGCGGATCATACAAAAAAAAATGGTTGAAGGGAAGGAAACAAGTGAAGGTTCTTCGTTTTCGATGCAGAGGCCTGAAGTTAGTTCATCCTTTTTTCGTTCAGTTGCTAATACAACAACTGTGTTAGCTATTGTTCAGGTAGCGATTATCGATCGTTTTAGAAAACTACAAACTGTTAGGGCACTCTTAGATAATGGGAGTATGTCAAATTTGATAACAGAAAAGTGTCGTCAAAGGCTTTTTTTGCAGAAGCATAAAATCCTAGCAAATGTTCAAGGTTTGGGATTGAATGAGTGTAGTATCAATGGTAGCTTATCGTATCGTATTCATTCTTGTAATCAGGCTGAAACTCAATCCAATTTTAATTTAGAATTTTTTGTTTTACAGGAAATATGTGGTCAACTGCCGGCCACACCTTTATCGAAACGCCATTGGGATCATATCGATGGATTACAATTAGATGATCAAAAGTTTTTTAAACTTGCGAAAATTGATTTGTTGTTAGGAGCAGACATTTTCGCACAAATTCTGTTGAATGAATCTTGGATCGGCCAACAAGACGAACCGGTGACCATTCGCACCAAATTTGGTTGGATTGCGACTGGAAGAGTAGGTTGTTCAAAAACTATTTCTACTTCGTTGTGTGCTTATGTGGAATTAATAGAAGAAACGCTAATTCGTTTTTGGGAGCTGAAAAGTGTTCCTGCTCACGTACAGGAAAATGCAGAAAACGTATTGTGTGAAAAGACGTTTGTTGAAACTTATTCTAGAAACGATGCAGGTCGGTTTATGGTTTCATTGCCTTTTAAAAGACCAGAACTAATTTTTACTGATTCTCGTGCAATCGCTTCACGTCGTTTTTTGGGGTTGGAAAAACGTTTGCAGAATGACTCGGATTTACGAGCGTCGAACAATGTTTTCATGCAAGATTACATAAACACAGGGCACATGAGTCCTGTAATTCCTCTTTCGTTGGATAGTAGTCCTGTTTGTTACATTCCGCATCATGCGGTAATAAAGCCAGAGAACACAACAACTAAATTAAGAGTTGTGTTCGATGGAAGTGCAAAAATCTCAGACGGTATTTCACTAAATGACACGTTGTTACAGGAAAAATCACTACAAAAAGATATTTTTGAACTTCTATTGCAGTTTCGGATTCACAACATTCCTTTCACGGCGGATATCAAACAAATGAATCGCCAGATCGAGATTACACCAGAACATCAAATTTTCCAACATATTTTGTGGAGATTTGATTCATCTGATCCTCTTGTTGATTATCGATTGAACACCGTTACTTATGGGATAAAAGCCTTTCCTTTTCTTCGTACAATCCAAGAATTAGCGAAATTGCAAGCGGTTTGTTACCACTGCGCTTCACTTGTTTTATCGTCCAACTCATACGTAGATGACATCATCAGTGGTTATAAAACTGTTGAAGTAGCCAACTTGCTAGTTCAAGAACTGACTGAATTATGTAAGCTTGCAGCTTTTGAACTTAGAAAATGTCTTGTCAAATATACCCAATTCACAAATCGAACAACCACCGCTGACGTTTAGTCAAGAACAAATTCCGCTAGTAAAGGTGTTACGGCTTAAATGGTGATCCGATTCAGATGTTTCTTCATACAATATACAAATTAGTGAGGGTTCTTGTACAAAAAGAAGCGTTCTCTTGACATTAGCTAGAAATTTCGATCCCCTAGGTTTCTTAACTCCTGTTACATTTTTTATTAAACATTTCGTTTAGCGTTTATGGACTTTGGGAATGAATTGGGACGTCCAGCCTCCCGAAAAGCTTATTCATCAGTGGGACAAGTATTTGTTGCAACTTCCATTCTTATCCGAGTTAAAAATTTCTCGTCAGTTGATTTGTAAGGACTTAAAGAGCATCGAGTTACACGTACTTTGCGATGCCTCAGAAGCAGGTCATGCATCTGATGTTTATTTTCGTTGTTTTGACAAAAATGATAATGTTTTCGTGTATTTTGTTTGTGCAAAAAGTAAAGCTGCGCCCATAAACAATGTTTCGTTGCCACGGTTAGAGTTGTGCGAAGTAGTTCTACTCGCAAATCTCGTAGAGTATGTGAAGAAAACATATTTCAAGTTAAAATTTATTTACCAGCATCTTTGCTTTGTCGGATTCTACAATAACACTTTTATGGTTAAAATCGCCATCTAATAAATGGAAAACCTCTAGTGCGAATAGAATTGCACAAGTTCAATCGCTAGTTGCACCTTCTAATTGGAGTCATGTCAATTCACACGACAACCCTGCCGATTGTGTCTCTAGAGGCCTTTTTGCAACTGAACTTATCGATCACCCGCTACAGTGGGCGGGTCTTATGTGGTTAGAATTACCTTTGGAAAAATGGCCTAAACTACCATCATCTTCAGCATCAGAATTGTCACAAAGTTCTACCGAAGCAAAATCGTGTTGGTTGCCATCGAACCCTCGGATCACGTTTTGACTTCTTTGTTAAATACATTCTCCAATTTGCAAAAGATTTTGAAAATAATTGTTCACTGCCGCCGTTTTGTGTTCAACCTCAAATCACCCAATGGAAAATTACCTGGTGCGATTACACTTCGAGAAAGAACATCAGCGTTAGAATTATTAGTTAAACATTTTCAAAACGGTGCATTTGCGGAAGCTTTGGAAAAATTGAACAAGGGACGTTTAGTTAGGAATTAACTCCGTTCTCTTACTCTATTCGTAGATTGCCGGGGACTACTCAGGGTGGGCGGTCGGTTAAAACATTCGGACATCTCACATGATGCAAAGTATCTTTTACTTCTCCCTCGGCTTCATCGTCTAACAACTCTTATTATACAGGATTGCCACATTAAAAATTTACATTGCGGTAATATTATAACCCAGTCATTATTGCAACAGCATTTTTGGATTTTGTCTGCTAGGAGAGCCATAAGACAGTGTCTACGTGCATGTATTCCTTGTTTTAAGGTTAATTCTACTTCTATTCTGCCTTCTATGCGAGATTTACCTACTCCGCGAGTGACTCCTGGAAAAGCATTTCGTCATACTGGCGTAAATTTTGGGGGTCCTTTTTCCATAACAATGGGTCGGGTTCGAGGAGCCAAAACGTTAAAGGCGTATATGTGTCTATTTGTTTGTTTCAGTACAAAGGCAGTGCATTTAGAATTAGTTTCAGATTTGTCGTCAGAAGCATTTTTAGCCGCTTTCCGTTGATTCATTTATAGACGCGGAAGGTGTATCCACATGTACAGCGACTGTGGTACCAACTTTGTAGGTGCTGAAGCCAATATACGCAAACTGTTAGAACAATCCGCACACGCAGAAAACATTGAGTGGTCGTTCAACCCCCCCCTTCTGCTACGCACTTCGGTGGGCTATGGGAGGCGGAAATAAAATCTGTCAAAACTCACCTATCTCGGGTAGTTGGTAAGCAAAAATTGACTTACGAAGACTTAAATACGCTTATAGTGCAAATTGAAGCACTTTTGAACTCCCGTCCATTAGGTCCGCTTAACTCGGATCCTAACGATTTATCTTGTTTGACTCCGTCATTTTTTAACTATCGAACCTATTTCTGTCATTCCAGATCCGGACATTACTGAGGTAGTGATTAATCGTTTAAATCGTTGGCAACTAGTCCAGCGGTTACAGCAAAGTTTCTGGAAGCGATGGCAATCAGAGTACCTACATACCCTTCAGCAAAAATCTAAATGGTTTGCTTCAGGGGAATCGCTAAAACTTATTATCTTAGTGTTGATTCAAAAACTTAATTCCTCGCCTCTTCAGTGGAGATTGGGCAGAATCATTCAACTGCATACCGGCAAAGATAACGTTGTTCGCGTTGCAACTGTGATAACAGCACATGGGACTCTTAAAAGACCTGTGCTAAAGCTTTGCCCTTTGCCCTTAGAACAGTAATTGTTCGCTTGCTCTTGTTGGTGTATTTGTGCAACAAGCTCGTAGGGTTACATATTATATACCTATTTAGTCTAGTTCCATATAAGTTTTATTTAGTATCGTACATATTAGTTGTTTGCTTTGTTTAAACATAAATTTGTATTTATTTTGGTGGGCGGAATGTTCGGGCTCCTGTCCCTTTTTCTTGATCCTTGTTAACCCCTCTTTTTAAAAATCATGAAAGGACTAGAACAGGCAGCCGACGAGGGTGTTGTGTTGTCATGTTTGAACCATCGGAAGTGACAAACTAGTTTTGTATTGTGAGTGCTCATTGACAATAAAATAGTGCCATTAAGCTCGCTATACTGTTAACTTAATTATAGTCCACATCATCGTTAGAGGAATTCAAAGTAAGTGTTCATGTTAAGTAATTTATGATACATCCTTTGAACTAACAAATGTTGTTACTTTGGAACAATTTTTAAAATTTTATGGGATGGGACGATTAATCCCAAAATATTTTTAAATAATTTAAAAGTTATTTTAGCAACAATTGCGGTTGAGTAACATAAATTAAACGCTGATGGATCTACGCTAAAAAGCAACACAAAAATTCAGTTTATTATACTGAGAATAGAGTAAGGTATATTTTTAGGATCAGGACCGAAAATTTTGAACAACATAAAATTGGGGATAATTTGTTAATGGAAAATTTTAATGTTATCTGGGATTTGGGACAAAGAAAATGCTTGAAACAGGATGGCCACTAAAAATATGAATCAGGAACCCACTATGGAATGTGAGACGGAAGATTGCTTGGAAATGTATTGAAGATAAAAAAATTTTTTAAAATAAGGCGGCTAAAACATTATGTTGATACTAGGGCGAAATCCAGCTTCGTAAAAAAGAATTTAAATAATGCAACATAAAAATGTCTTAATAGAAAATATGATACCTTTAAAGAAAAATAATTTAATAGTGCTGAACAATAAAAAGTTTGCTGCAATTAACAGTACGATAATTTTGAACCTAAAGTGAGAAAGTGTTGGAAAGTGACAAGTATTTTGATCGTATCAGGGCTGGAGTTAATATATGATGTTGATGAATCTTTTAAAAAAATTAAAAATAAAGCTTTATGCCGCGAGTAAAACTATTATTATGGGGATTTTTGTTATATAGGATGGAATGATGAGTTGAGCATCAATAAAAATTTGATTGCATTATTATTTATTATACTGGAATGAGGATAGGATAAATAAAGTTAGATCTAATTACTTGTTCTGATGAAGGAAAGGAGCAGATTGTCCTGGAAAAGTTGGATTTTAGTGGACTTGGTAAAGTTAAGAAACAAATTATTTTGGTAAAGTTGGAGAGAAAATTGATCGAATAAAATTAAGGAATAAATTGATTGTAAAACAGAGAGGCTGTTAGAGTAGGGTATCAAAAAATATCTTCGACGCTTTATATTTGATCGTGAAAAGGGGAATTAAAATAATATTTCTCTTTATTTTCGAAGTATCATATTTGAGTTTGGAGGGAAAAATGATGAGAAAAAGACGCCATCTTAGCTAATAATAGCAAAATCGTAATTCGCAGTAATTAATTATAAAAGTGCAAACTTTCTTTAAGAACGATAGTTTCGAATACTACATCTAAACACACGCAATAGTGCATTCCCCGAAGCGATTCACGAATTTACCATAATCGTCCCAGAACTTTTTGTCACTCCCGGGATTGACTTATTCAAATCGGTTGCTGCATTGCAACTAATTAAAGTAGAGAACATCGTCACTTCAATAACATTGTAAAAGTTTTTTTTTGTATTTCAGAATTCCTTTACAGTGCAAAAAATCTGTATTAAGAAAAAAATGAAAAAGTTCGTTTAAAGGTATTTATTCACAAGCATAATAAGTTCTAGAAAGCATAATAAATCTTTGGTCCCATATGGAAAACATCAAACAATCAAATTTCCTAGTTTAATTAAATCGCAATGCTAAATTTCACATTTTGTTACAATAATAATATTGACAATACCTCAGGTGTTTTGAAACGTTTTAAATAGCATTCTTATTATTAAGAGTCTAAGTAAGTAACTTGTTGTTCACATATATGTCAAGGTTTTCAGCTTGTTTTATAAACACGACGCGTGGCCGTCAAGCATTTATTCTGATTGGCATAAAATTCCGGGAGATAAAAACTCCACAGGTCGAACTGTCTTCATGAATTGGTTTCCTATTTCCATCAATTCCACATCATTCTTCGAGCAAAGCGGGACGAAAGCCATTGATGACTAAAAGTCAGTCTGTGCCTTAATTTATATTCTTTCAGCGCAAAAACCCTCAAGGCAATAATATCATAATTTAGAGTCAATCTGGAGTTCTTTGAATTCAATACCTGCAAGTGAACAGCAGAAGATGAACTGAAACCTGATCATATCCAGCGTAAGGGCAGCAGTCGGCGACCTGTGGTGAGTCCATTACGTTTACTGAATCCTTTACGAAGAAAACCAGTTGTGTTAAACAACCCCCTTCTTCACGTATGGTCAAACTACTTGCCGTAGAAAACCCATAGTTACAGTTCTTTAGATCCGTTTGTCGAAAGTCATAATAGCACTTAATATTACCAATTTTTCCTAACTACTTAAATATTTTGCAAAAGAAAAATCGCTCGTTATATTTTTGAAATATTTGAAACTCTCTCACTTATGAGAAGTTTAAACTAAATTATGTTTTATCAGTAACAAAATAAGATTTGTATTAAGATGCTTAAAATTCCGTTTTTTTTTTAATTAAACGGCTAAATTTGTAAATGGTTGCCAGCTATGACATTCATAAAGATAACTAAGATGTAAAAAAATCTTGTTCAAATAGTCAAAACTGTATTTGTGATATAATTAAATTGTTAGATATGGTAGTTATTTTGATTTGATGATTTATTATAAAGTAGACGTGTACTCACGCAAGTATTCTTATTGTAAGAAATATCTGTTAAAAACGATTCTCTGTTGAAGACGTCTGAACCACTGTGCTGTAAGTTAATCCAGGAATATAAATAGAATTTATAATTAACAAATACGAAATGCTTTTGTGTATCTACTCTTTTTAATTGATTAGTAATTGCTAGATACAGTAGCTTTAAATTAAATTAAATTGTTTTCTGTTTAACTAGGAAAATTTCAGCTCAGACCCATGTCCAACCCTTGCTTATAGTAATAGCTAAATTAGCCGTCGACAAACAGTTTTTAGTCTTCTCATCTTCTGAGCTTAAAACTTTAACTTTTAAAGTATAATACTATAGCAAATCCATTTCGAATGGACCTGCACCTTGCCGAAGTTCTAGATTACTAAAACAGGTGAAATGGCTTGCGTGTTCTAATGAGCTAAAGAGCCAAACTACAGGTCCAACCAAAGTACTAGGGTCGTTAGTGAAGAACCAGACTAAGACAGGTCTCCGAAAGAGGGCAGTGGCTCCTTCGGTACATAGATAGGAAGGTACTATAGGGGTCGTAATGTACTCTAAGACACGCTACCGCGATGTGGAAGGCAGCGGGAAACCACCACATTATCTCCCAAGTACACAGCGTATCTAAATTATAATAAAATGATGGCATTTTTTCGGGTAAAAAATTGCGGAGTTAAAATAGCCCCCCATTCGGATCTCCGGGAGGGGACTGCTTTGGAGGATGCGATCGGAGGTTAAGAATAAGAGTCGGGAACATTTGGAGAGTCGGAGCGTGGAATATTAGAAGTATGAAACAAGTAGGTAAGCTAGAGAACCTAAAAATCAAAGTGAATAGGTTATCACTAGACATAGTAGGGATCAACAAAGTTCGTTGACCAGAGGCGGGGGATTTTTGGAGTGGAGACTTCAGGGTAATTCATACAGGAGCAGAGGAAGGAAATTTGGGTGTGGGGATAGATATAGAGAAAAAGATAGGATACTGTGTAGAAAATTACTTACAAAAGAACGAAAGGGTACCCATGGTCAAATTAGAATCTAAACCGGTAAACACAGTAGTAATAGAAGTAAACATGCCCACCTCTAGCTACAGCGATGAAGAGGTAAACTCGATCTACAAAGATATCGAAGACATATTGAAATACGCAAAAGGGCATGAAAATTTAATAATTATGGAGGATTTTAATGCAGTGGCAGGTGATGGTAGGGCAGTGGCGGTAGTAGGTTTATTTGGTTTAGGCACGAGAAACAACAGGGGAAATAGGCTGGTAAAATTTTGCGACAAAAACAATTGAATCAGCACAAACACATTATTTCAACATCATGCTAGAAGACGATATACGTGGAATATGCCGGGAGATATATGAAGACATCAAATAGATTACATTCTTGATAGACAACGGTTTAGGAATCAAGTAAAAGATTCTAGAAGCTACCCAGAAGCAGATATAGACACTGACCACAACATCGTAATTATGAAGGCCACACTTAAATGTAAAAATTTGAAAAGAAGAAACGCAAAAAGGCACTTTGCCTTAGAGGTGGTAAATTTCAAAACCTGTTTGTAAGAAAAATATATGTTATGTAGGTAGGTAGGCCTATGCTAATTACTGACAAATTTTGAACAACGAAGGTCGTATAGAAGATATTAAAAAAAAGTTTTTTTAGTGAAACTGTTGTACCTTGTTATATAACTGATTGCTTGAGGTAGTAAATTTCAAAATCCGTCCGTAAAGAAAATATATGTTATGTAGGTAGTAGGCCTGTGCTAATTACTGACAAAATTGAAGAGCGAAGGTAGTATAGAAGATATTAAAAAATGTTTTTTATTGTAACCGCTGTACCGTTTTATATACCTGTTTGGTAAAGGTAGTAAATTTAAAAATCCGTTTTTAAGAAAAATATATGTTATGTAGGTGGGCCTATGCTAATTACTGACAAATTTTGAAGAGCAAAGGTCGTATAGAAGATATTTAAAAAAGTGCGTTTTAGTGAAACTGTCGTACGGCATTATATAACTGCTTGGGAGAGGTAGTAAATTTCAAAATCCGTTTGTAAGAAAAATATATGTTATGTAGTTAGGCCTAAGCTAATACCTATCAAATTTTGAAGAGCGATGGTCATATAGAACATACTAAAGAAATGTTTTTTTAGTGAAACTGTTGTACCGTGTTATATAACTGTTTGTTAGAGGTAGTAAATTTCAAAATCCGTTCTTAATAAAAACAAATGTGTTGAAGGTAGGCCTATGCTAGTTACTAACAGATTTTGAAAAGCGATGGTCGTATAGAAGATACTAAAAAAAAAAGTTTCTTTAGTGAAACTGTTGTACCGTGTTATATAACTATTTGGTTGAGGTAGTAAATTTTAAAATCCGTCCTAAAGAAAAATATGTTATGTAGGTAGGCCTATGCTAATTACTGACAAAATTTGAAGAGCGAAGGTCGTATAGAAAATATTAAAAAAAAAATTTTTTATTGTAACTGTTGTACCGTTTTATATAACTGTCTGCTGAAGGTAGTAAATTTCAAACCCGTTTTTAAGAAAAATTTATGTTATGTAGGTGGGCCTATGCTAATTACTGATAAACTTTGAATAGCGAAGGTCGTATAGAAGATATTAAAAAAAATGCATTTTAGTGAAACTGTCGTGCCGTATTATGTAATTGCTTAGTAAGGGTATTAAATTTCAAAACCCGTTCGTAAGAAAAATATATGTTATCTAGGCGGACCTATGCTAATTACTGACAAATTTTGAAGAGTGAAGGTCGTATGGAAGATATTAAAAAAAGTTTTTAATGAAACTGTTGTACCGTGTTATATAACTGTTTGGTAGAGGTAGTAAATTTCAAAATCCGTTTTTAATAAGAATATATGTGTTGAAGGTAGGCGTACGCTAATCACTAACAAATTTTGAAAAGCGATGGTCGTATAGAAAATACTAAAAAAATGTTTCTTTAGTAAAACTGTTGTACCGTGTTTTATAACTATTTGGTTGAGGTAGTAAAATTCCAAATCCGTTCTTAAGAAAAATATATGTTATGTAGGTGGACATATGCTAATTACTGACAAATTTTGAAGAGCAAAGGTCGTATTGAAGATATTAATAAAAATGCGTTTTAGTGAAACTGTCGTACCGTATTATGTAACTGCTTAGTAGGGGTATTAAATTTCAAAACCCGTTCGTAAGAAAAATATATGTTATGTAGGTAGGTAGGCCTATGCTAATTACTGACAAATTTTGAACAACGAAGTCGTATAGAAGATATTAAAAAAACAGTTTTTTTAGTGAAACTGTTGTAGCATGTTATATAATTGCTTGATATAGGTAGTAAATTTCAATATCCGTTCGTAAGAAAAATATATGTTATGTAGGTAGGCCTATGCAAATTACTAACAAATTTTGAAGAGCGAATATCGTATAGAAGATATTAAATAAATGTTTTTTTTAGTAAAAATTTTGTACCATGTTATATAACTGCTTGGTAGAGATAGTAAATTTCAAAATCCGTTTTTAAAAAAATATATGTTATGTGGGTGGGCTTATGCTAATTACTGACAAATTTTGAAGAACGAAGGTTGTATGGAAGATATTAAAAAAAAGTTTTTTAGTGAAATTTTTGTACCGTGTTATATAACTGTTTGGTAGTGGTAGTTGAGTTCAAAATCCGTTTTTAAGAAAAATATATGTTATGTATAGGGATGGATTCGGGTCAAGCTGGGCCGGGCTTTTAGATGCGGCCCGTCCCGGCCCGAAATAATTTGCTCCGGCCCGGCCCGGCGGCCCGGCCCGAACCAAATCGCATCGGCCCGACTTGAGGCCCGGCTTGAATTTCGGGCCGTGCTTCGGGCCGGGCCGGGCCGATTCGGGCCGGAATGTAACTAAAACCTTAAGTGATGTATAGATTGTTCAACATCCAAATGGAACGTATCGTTTGTTAATATATGTATTTTCAGTTGTATATAAATACTTCTTTACTATTATTATGTTTTTCTACAAAAGTTGAATATATCAATCTTAATAAATTATAGTTTATAGTATCATTTTAACCTCGAAGAATCTCAAAGATGATGCACACTTGCACAGGCAATCCAAAATAGAAGGTGGTTTGCGTCAAACTTCAACCTTAAGTAACAAAATGCATTTTAGAATTCATGTACTACTACTAGTATATAGTAAACTATTTCAAGGAAAGTATTCAAAATTTGACTGAATATTGTTTCCTCATATTCTAAACAAAGAACGTTGCCAATTTCCATTTTACAGATTGCTGGTGTATAGGTCTACATTTCGAGAATGTGCTAGCATCCGTTCAGAGAACTGATTATTCAAGTCTCTCGTATCAGGTAGACTTTACTTTGTTGTCTATGAATATTTTTTTGTCGCATGCTTTACTGGAAATTTTAATTATTATGAAAAAAAATGCCGCAACATAGAATATTATTTAGTATTTACATTTTAATTTTCTATATCCATTTGTTATTTAAAGCTATAAAAAGCTAATCGTATTGTATTCGGTATGGTTTTCAACAAAAGATACATTCAAATAATTAAATCTAATTAAGCTAGTTTTTTTTGTAATCGGGCAGTTTAAAATATTTTTACATATACAGAGTGGTTTCGATTTATTCATAAATAATCTTTAGTGCGAGGCCACAAGAATAAGTTAATTAGTAAGTATAATACAATAAACCAGCTCAATTAACATACGTTGCAATACTCCTTCAGATTAATTAAATATAACACGGACGATTTCTATTTCAAAGTTCTTGAAAAGTGGAAAGAAGTGAATATTACTTATCGAAAAAAAAATCGAAATTCACAAATCGGTTTAAATCAAATCATTTTCGTTTTCGATTTATTTCCATTATGACACACTTACCAATATGTGTGTAACTGTACCTGGGTGATATATTAAGAAGAGCGTTAATTATAATTTTGTTTAAGAGGCACCTAAAGAAATCATTAAATGAAATTTTTTACTAAATCAATAAATTGTATATTTCGTTATATAAACTTCGGGCCGGCCCGAATAGCCCGAAAAGCCCGAAAAGCTTGAGCAGTCTGGCCCGGCCCGGCCCGGGCCCGACACGTGCTTGGCCCGGCTTGGGCCCGAAAAAAATTTGACCGGCCCGGCCCGAAGCCCGACTTGATATTCGGGCCGGGCTTCGGGCCGGGCCAGGCCAAAGCCCGGGCCCGTGGCCATCCCTAGTTATGTAGGCGCGCCTATGTTAATTACTGACAAATTTTGAAGAGCGAAGATTGTATGGAAGATATTAAAAAAAGTTTTTTAATGAAACTGTTGTACCGTGTTATGTAACTGTTTGGTAGTAGTAGTAAATTTCAAAATCCGTTTTTAAGAAAATATATGTTATGTAGGTGGAGCTATGCTAATTACTGACAAATTTTTAAGAGCGAAGGTCGTATAGAAGATATTAAAAAAAATGCGTTTTAGTGAAACTGTCGTACCGTATATTATATAACTGCTTGGGAGAGGTAGTAAATTTCAAAATCCGTTTGTAAGAAAAATATATGTTATGTAGATAGGCCTAAGCTAATACCTATCAAATTTTGAAAAGCGATGGTCATATAGAACATACTAAAGAAATGTTTTTTAGTGAAACTGTTGTACCGTGTTATATAACTGTTTGTTAGAGGTAGTGAATTTCAAAATCCGTTCTTAATAAAAATAAATGTGATGAAGGTAGGCCTATGCTTATTGCTAACAGATTTTGAAAAGCGATGGTCGTACAGAAGATACTAAAAAAAAGTTTTTTTGTGAAACTGTTGTACCGTGTTATATAACTATTTAGTTGAGGTAGTAAATTTTAAAATCCGTCCTAAAGAAAAATATACGTTATGTAGGTAGGCCTATGCTAATTACTGACAAAATTTGAAGAGCGAAGGTCGTATAGAAAATATTAAAAAAATGTTTTTTTTTGTAACTGTTGTACCGTTTTATATAACTGTTTGGTAAAGGTAGTAAATTTCAAAATCCCTTATTAAGAAAAATATATGTTATGTGGGTGGGCTTATGCTAATTACTGACAAATTTTGAAGAACGAAGGTTGTATGGAAGATATTAAAAAAAAGTTTTTTAGTGAAATTTTTGTACCGTGTTGTATAACTGTTTGGTAGTGGTAGTTAATTTGAAAATCCGTTCTTAAGGAAAATATATGTTATGTAGGTGGCCTATGCGAATTACTGACAAATTTTGAAGAGCAAAGGTCGTTTGGAAGATATTAAAAAGAGTGTTTTTAGTGAAACTGTTGTACCGTGTTATGTAACTCTATGGTAGAGGTAGTAAATTTCAAAATCCGTTATTAAGAAAAATATATTTTGTTTTGGAGGACGTAAGCTAATTGCTGAAAATTTTTAAAAAGCGGAAGTCTTATGTAAGGTGTGAAAAAAAACTTTTTTTAGTAATACTATTTAACCGTATTATGTAACTGTTTAGTAGAAGGGTAAATGTTATAATCCGTTTTTAGGAATATTATATGTTGTATTGGAGGGCCTAAAGTAATTACTGATCAATTTTTGATATACAGTATGGAGGATATTCAAAAGATGCTAATATGTTAGCAAATTCTTAAGTACGTTTCTTCAAAATGTGTTATGTAGAAACGTGAGACTTCATTTGGAAAAATTATTTTATATATGTTTGATAATGTAAAAAAAAAGTAAACTTTTGATTGTATTGTTGGAATTTATATCTACTTATGCATGAAATATTTCTTTCTGTAAGGTAAATAACGAATTTTAATAAAATAATTACTTTATCCTGATATTATTCCTTTATTGTCATATAAAGGTATTGCAGAATGGTATTTCTGTGATTGAAAAATTGAGAGGATAATAATAATCCATAAAGAATATAAAGCAGACTGAAATAGTGTGCAAAATGTACTGTTTAATAAGTGTGGCCTATAATGCATGGAGAGGGTAGTAGGCGTGGTCTTAGAGAGAGCAGGCGTGTTCAAATTTAGCGGCCGCTTCTTAATGGCCGGTAACTTTACTGATGTGTTATATTGGTTAGTGGATATTTGTCATCTACCTTTTTTTTGTTTAACTTTCTGTAACCTACTACCATTCGATATTTCCTCTTGCCTGAGGCGTCTACTTTCTTGGGTATTATTAATACTGGGCTTCTCCATGGTGAGTTGGAGTGCTGGATTACGTCTTGTTCTTACAAGTCAACTACTTGTCTGTCAGCTTCTTTTTGTGCATGAGGTTTTCGGTATTGCTTTTGTAAGGATAGGTTTGTTATCCGTTAGTTCAATATTATGTTTAACTGTTTTCGTAAAGGTTAACGGTATTCCTTCACAATGGAGTATGTCGCGGTATTCGAAACATAAATTCTTAATGCTCTTTCCTCTTCTTTGTTGATGTCGGTATTAAAGCGAATGTTACTTAAATTTTCTCTTAACATTTTGTCGTGTTCTACGGGATTGTAGTCGTTTTCTAAATTTTCATCTATTTTCATTTCATTGAAATTTAATTCTTCTATGTTAATTGGATTTGTTAGTGATAGTTCTACGGGGTAGTCTTTTGAGTTTAGAATCGTCGTAGTGGCATAATTATACTTTATTTGTACTAATGCGGTGGGGGTTTCTACTCCTGGTTGGAATGTTATGTGGTTTATTATTCTTAATTCGTTTTTTGAATTTACTGGGATTTTTATTTTTTTCGTTTGGGGTTCTATCGTGTATTTTTGTTCGATTTGGGTATTATGAAATTTAATGGGGATTCGTGCGTGTTTTGTTCTCAATAAACGGTTTTTTATGTCAATATTGACTCCTTATTTTTTTGAAGGTCCATTCCTATTAGTCCGTCATATTTGTCGTTGAATTCGAAAATACAGAATGTGTGTTTCATTTTTACATTGAATGTTCTAGGTAAGGGTATATTAGCTACGAATTGGTGTAGGGTCGTTTGATGGGCTGTTTTATTCTAAAATGGTTCTCCCTCTCTACATAATCCAAATAATGCTTTTTATGGTTCGGGGGCTAATTAATGTTTTTGAGGATCCGGCATCGATTAATAGTTTAAGTTCCGCATGGGGTATTTTTATGTACGGTAGTACAAGATTAAATTTATTATTATTATTATTATTAAATTTATTAGGTTTGGTCGATTATAAATCGGTCTATCTGAAAATTTGAGCACGCGCTTTCTTCGTCGTCTTTCTATCTCGCTAATTGCTGCATAAAATGTTACGTTTAAATGTGGCTTTTTATAAAGTTGCGATAGCTTTTCAGTAATGTGGATATTTATAAAGTTGCGATAGTGAATGATTTCATTCACTGATGGTTGTCAGTGAAAATTCGTATCAGAGTTGCGCTTTTTTTTTTAATTTGTAATGGGTTAATATATTAATAGATTGCAAAGTGCTTTTGTAATTTAAAGAGTTCGATGAATGTTCATCATCATTAGGTCTTCAGTTCTAGAACTGGTTAGACGCGTACCATCATTGTTCCCTATTCTGAACTAACCTACAGATTTCCCTGAAATATGCACAGTTTTCATCTCTAACTGTCTGATCTAGGTCTACATCTACCTCTTTTTTCCTATCTCTGCTTGTAATATATCATATACTATTCCCCAAAAATGCCTTAGAACGTATTACGCCTAACTATTTCTCTTTTTCCCCAGATATCCTTGTTCCCCTACTATTTCTGTAACTTATTTGTTATTATCTTTGTCTGTCCATGCTATCGTCCTCATACATCTGAAGCACAGCATTTCAAAGGGCTGCTGCCGTTTTTCTGTCTGCGGTTCAGACTGCCCGTATTTCATAGGCATACCGTGCTGTGCTCCACACATTTGCTTTCAACAATTTTCTTCTTATTCTATGTTTGTTGTCTTTCCTCATAGGCGCTGTTCTTTCTTGTTAGATGCAGTTCGATCACTTTCTATTGTTTTACAGTTATATGCCCTATTTCTCCGACCTTTAATGGTTGTGAAGGGAGGTAAGCAGCCTGTGGCTGCCAAGTTTCCCCAACACTTAACCATTTGGCGATTTAATATATTTTCCAATTTATCTTTTCGCACAGTCAACATTAGTTGCAGGTATTTCGCAACCAACAACTAGTTGTTTATACTAATTATCAGATTTATCTGCGCTTATTTTTTCGTCATTAGGTTTTCCGTCTCAAAACTGGTTGGACACGTACCTGCACTTATTTATATTCTGAGCTAGCCTACATAGTTCCCTGAAATTCTCACAGAGCATGTGTATTCAGCTCGTTCCCTTTCTATTGTTTTCTAATTTTATACCCTATTTTACCGAGATACAGTGAAGGAGGTTAAGCAACCTGTGGCTACCAAGATCCCCCAACACTTAGACATTTGCCGAAATAATGGTTTTCCAGTAAAACCTTTCACACACTTAACATTATTCTAGAATATTGCCCAACCAATTCTTGTAGTTACTTATAATAATCATCATGTTTAAGCACAGTTATCTTTTCGTCATTAGTTTATCCATCTTGGGATTGGTTGGATGCGTACCTCCATTGATTTCTATTCTGGGCTAGCCTACACATCTCCCTGAAACCTCTACAGCCTACATCTTTTACTATCTGTGTGCAGTAGTCTAATCTAGGTCTGCCTCTTCTTCTCTTTTTTCCTATCTCTGCTTCTAATATATTCCGCACTATTCCCTCATGCCGTAGTATGTGGCCTATCATCGTATCTCTCCTATTTTTTACCGTTTCCCACATATTTCTTTCTTCCCCTACCATTTGTAGTGCCTCTTCGTTCTTAACTTTGTCTGTCCATAATATCTTCATCATACGTCTGTAGCACCACATTTCAAAGGCTTCTACCTTTTTCTTGTCCGCTTCTCCTACTGTCCAGGCTTCACAGCCGTACAGTGCTGTGCTCCACACATATGTTTTAAGCAATCTTTTCCTTGTTTCTATGTTTGTGGTCTTTGAGCACAGTAGTTGCTTTTTCTTGTTAAATGTAGCACGACCTTGTGCTAATCTTTGTTTTATATCTTTTGTGCTTTTCCATCTTGCGTTATTTGGCTTCCTAGGTAGCAGAAATCCTTAACCTCTTGTAAGTTCGTGTTACATACTTGTATTCTTGTTTTTGATTTATTTTCCCCACCTTTGCATACTAGAACTTTAGTTTTAGCTTTGTTAATTTTCATACCGTATCTCTCTGTTAGAACTGTTTCCATTTCATTAAGAGCAGCTTTCAACTCTTCCTTGCTAGACGCTAATACCGTTATATCATCTGCAAATCTAAGCATATCAATTTTTTGTCCCTGCATATTAATTCCAAATGTCTTTCTGCATTTGACAGTATTCATTGCCTCTTCTATGCACAAGTTAAAAATCAATGGGGATAGGGCACATCCCTGTCTCACCCCTTTCCTAATGTTTACTTCTCTACGTTCCTGCTCTAATTCTATTACTGCTGTTTGCTCGTTGTATAAGCTATGTACTATTTATTCGTCTATCCCTATAACTCATTCCAATCCTTTTAAGTATTTCAAACATTTTTTTCCAATTTACATTGTCGAATGCTTTTTTGCAGATCTACAAACCCTATATACATGCTTTCCCCTTTTTCTATTGTTTTCTCCATTATCACTCTCAGAGCTAAAATAGCCTCCCGTGTTCCCCTGTTTCGCCTAAACCCAAATTGGTCTTCTTTCTTCCGCCCGCTTTTCCATTCGTCTTTGCACAATTCTAGTTAATACTTTTGACACGTGTGCAGTCAAACTTATTGTTCGAAAATTTTCACATCTATCCGCGCCTTTCTTTTTTGGTATAGTTACTATGATGCTACGTTTGAAATCTTTGGGTATCTCGCCTGTCTCATACATATAGCTTACAAGTTGGAGGAGACGTTCTGTTACTGCTTGTCCAGCGGCTTTTAGAGTTTCTGCTTGCACCATATCTGTACCCGGCGCCTTACCATTTTTAGACTCTTTAATGCTAATTCAAACTCGTCTCGAAGTATAGGATATCACAAGTCATCATTTTCAATTTCTGATTCCTGTTCTAATGCAGTTAGTTCCTCTCCTGCATATATATCCCCTATATATTGTTGCCATCTACTCACGTTCTCTACGTTTTCTATAATGACGTTTCCTTGTGCGTCCCTTATATTTTTTCTATACGGTTTTATATCCCTAAAATGCATTCTAATTAATTTGTATGCTTCGTCTGTCTTTCCTATTTCCATCTTAGTTTGTACCTCTTTGCACTTTTCATCAATCCATTGTTCTTTAGCTTTTCTGCATTTTCGAATAATTTCCCATTTTATGACTTTGTATCTCTGTTTTCCTGTTTTGTCTGATTTATTTTTGTATTTTCGTCTTTCTTTTATTAAATTCACGATATCCTTTGTTATCCATGGTTTCTTATATTCTTTTTGTGTATACCCCAGACTATCTCTGGCCGCCATGTCTAGGCTGGATTTAATGTTATTCCATTCGGTTTCTACTTCCTTAGTTTCAGATGTTTTCCCGATATCATTCAGCAATTCATTTGACTTTTTTTCGAATCTTACTTGAATATCTTTATCTTTTAGTTGCTCTAAGTCCAAGTGCATTTTTCCGTTCCTTTTTTTCAGATTTTTAAATTTAAGTGCGGCCTTCATAATTACGATGTTGTGGTCATTATCTATATCTGCTTCTGGGTAGCTCCTACAGTCTTTTACTTGATTCCTAAACCGTTGTCTAACAAGAACGTAATCTATTTGATATCTTCCTATATCTCCTGGCATCTTCCACGTATATCGTCTTCTAGCATGATGTTGAAATAATGTGTTTGTGATGATTAAATTGTTCTTGTCGCAAAATTCTACCAGCCTATTTCCCCTGTTGTTTCTCGTGCCTAAACCAAATAAACCTACTACCGCTCCTTCCCCCCCTCACCTACCACTGCAATAAAATCCCTCGTAATTATTAAATTTGCATGTCCTTTTACGTATCTTAATATGTCTTCGATATCTTTGTATATGGCTTCTACCTCTTCGTCACTGTAGCTAGCCTAGCGGTGGGCATGTATACTTGTATTATTACTGTGTTTACCGGTTTAGATTCTAATCTAACCATGAGTACTCTTTCGTTCTTTTGTAAGTAATTTTCTACACAGAATCCTATCTTTTTCCGCATAACTATCCCCACACCCAAATTTCCTTCCTCTGCTCCTGTATGAATTACCCTGAAGTCCCCACTCCAAAAATTCCCCGCCTCTGGCCAGCGGACTTCGCTGATCCCTACTATGTCTAGTGATAACCTATTTATTTCGATTTTTAGGTTCTCTAGCTTACCTACTTGCTTCATACTTCTAACATTTCACGCTCCGACTCGCAGAATGTTCCCGACTCTTATTTTTAACTTTCCGATTGCATCCTCCAAAGTAGTCCCCTCCCGGAGATCCGAATGGGGGACTATTTTAACTCCGGAATCTTTTACCCTAGAGAATGCCATCATGTTTGTAACAATTTAAGTACGCTGTGTACTTGGGAGATAATGTGGTGGTTTCCCGTTGCTTTCCGCATCGCGGTAGTGTGTCTTAGACTGCCACACCGACCCCTATGGTCTCTGCCAATCTAAGTACCAAAAGAGCCGCTGCCCTCTTTCGGGGACCTGTCTTAGTCTGGTTCCTCACTAACGACCCTACTACTTTGGTTAGACCTGTAGTTTGGCTCTTTAGCTCATTAGAACACGCAAGCCATTTCACCTGTTCTAGTAATTTAGAACTTCGGCAAGGTGCAAGTTCATTCGAAATGGCGATAAAGGTTAAGTTTTAAATAATCGTTTTTATAATTAGTTGCGTTTTATACATAAGCTTTCGGTGTTAAATTTTCTGTACATAAAATTGTAAAAATAATTACGTTCTCTTTTTGGTATTTTTAAAAAATTGTTTTCGTTTTATTTCAATAATTCGTACGTCAGTTACGTTTTGGCTTATTTAATAATTGTAATAATTGTACTGGTTTGCGCTTGTAGTGCGTCTTTTTAGTTCTTTTGTTTAAAAACTCTTTTTTAAAAGTCAATTCTCTTACAATACTTCTCGTTTGAAAATAATTCTCTTAGTAAATTACTTTCATACAATGGCATAAATTGCAATAAAAGAAATCTGTACATACATAAAATAATAAAATAAGAAAAATAAAAATTTTTTTATTACTAGCGAATATCAGTAAATTTGTAAAAATCAATTGATTTTAAGGAAAATGAACTTACATTAATTTCTTTGTCGCTTTCATGGACACTGTCGATTTTGTACTTCGTCAACGTTGGTTTGGTTTGGATTTGATCGATGCTTGTATCTCCTCCAAGTTTGTTTGTTTTTCTGGATTCGGTTGATGATTGTACCTGTTCCAACTTTGTTTGAGTTTTGCCAAATTAAGAATTGAAATTTCAGACCACCAGTTCTTCGAATTTGATTTCCCTACTGACCTTTTGACATCCTACCAACTATACCAGTTACGTTTTGGGCCTTGTCAGCGGTGTTTTAAAAACTGTTTTTAAAACTTGTTACAAATTTTATTAGTTTTAACAGACATTAATTATGGAATTTGGACAAACTGTTGTAAATTATACTAAGTCGAAATAAAATAATTAATTGAACTAATATTAGGGCGAGTAGCCTAGGTAAACAACAACGTTAAAGCTGAAATACTCAGACTGACTTGTCTTGGGACTCCCGGGGTGTTTATGTTGTCCCTGCCCTTCACAATTCTGTGGGAACTTGCAGTGCTCGTGTCAGCTTATTTCTTAATACTATTTATTAAAACGTTGTGACAATTTTACTTTTTATTTAATCGCGGTATCTTAACCGTCTGTGACCTGCCACCTGCAGTATCACTATCGTCTGGAATACATTGTATTGCATCCGTTTTCATAACTGTTAATAACCTTTTTATATTTATTCTTGGATTACATTGTCGCACTTTACTTAATAATTTCCTAATGATTTCTAATAATTTTCCAGGAGATTCTATTTTATAATACATATGTAAATTGGGGGATACATAACTCATGTTATGATGTGCTCCAATAAAATTTCGGTAAAGCTATAAAACACTTCCTAAAGCATCTTTCTTCAACTTAGGTAATGCAGCTGGACCCTAGATTTTGTTTTCATGTTGAAACATAACCTATATAAATAATTTAAAGCTGTTGTTTATAATATTTTGTTATACATTTCCTGTTCCTTACTATTAAATTATGAGTAATTTGTGATAGAGCTTATACTTTGCTATATTTTTTTGGGATTTGTGGTTTTGGCTTTTCTTGTATTTGTGTTGCTTTTACTCAAAATTATTAACACTTCGGATTATAGTTGTTTTTTATTATTAATACCGTTTCTATAATAATGTTTGTTTTAGCGAGCCTATATATTCATCACCATGCTATACATTTTCCAATAAAGTTATGCAGACATCTACATCTTCATATTGTGATAAACTAATGATGCAAAAGGTAGATCTGACACGTAATGAGAGTGAAGTAAGTGTGTGCCTTTCTTGTTATAAATTATTAAAATGATTTTTGAAGCATGCATCTAAAAGAGCAAAATTGCGTCGTTACTCCAGTCATACGACAAGTTCCTTAGAAGCCGAACAAGCAAAACCACAGACTTCCAAACCTGAATTTAATATTCATGCAAAATTAAGAGAATTGTATGAGCAAGAAAGTGCTATAGATAGCATTTATGGAAATTCTACAGTAAGTATTATACTTGAACTGTACCTTATACTAATTTTAATGTTGTCGTTATAAAATTAAATTTGAAAATTGTAACCGCTCATTATTGTGTGGATTTTAATATAGCCTTTGGATCTACTAAAAATATATAACAGAATACAACTAAATTAACAATGTGATGTGATTATACAAAATACTAAAGCAGTATACTTATACTGAAATATTACAACAAATCAGAAATATCGTATTATGTGTATTATCACAGCTTATTTCAAAACTTAGATTATGTATTGTTTTAATTTTAACGACTTCCCCAGTTTGTTATAAGTAGGGCGAATTAGCCAATTCTGAAAAAAAAAACTCCCATTTAAATAACATTGTCATCTTAAATTTGACTCCCATAAGCAATACACATGCAAAAAATTGCATAAATCTGATATTTTGCACAATAGTTTTCTTCGACTAAGCACTTTTGCAACGAATTCGCACAATTAGCAGCAAAATTCGCACAATAGTTTTCTTCAACTAAGCAATTTTTAGCCCCAGGCATGGCTAATTTAATTAAATTCTAATTTGCGCAATTATTCGCACATTGGCGAGGGGTCAGCACCCCGATCTGGCACGGATCTTGTTCTCATCTGGACCATCTACCCTTTAATCGGCAAATATTCGCCTAAATTTGCACAATAGTTTTCTTCAAGTAAGCATTTTTTAGCTCCAGGCATGGCTCGTGCTAGTCATCATAAATTTGACTCCCATAAGCAATACACATGCAAAAAATTGCACAATAGTCATCATAAATTTGACTCCCATAAGCAATACACAGGCAAAAAATTGCACAAATATGATATTTGCACAATAGTTTTCTTCGACTAAGTATCTTTTGTCGGCGCCCTGATCTGGACCGTCGGACCCCCGGCATCCTTCCCCAGGGCCGCCGGATAGGCAAATTCGTCCGCCAATTTATTTAATCTTTAAACTAATTTAATACATGACTAGATTAATCCCATTAACCCTAATGCAATCTATTGCAAATTAAATTCTTATTTGTCACAATCACAAATATTTGCACCGGATAGGCAAATTCTTCCGCTAATTTATTTAATCTTTTAAACTAATCTAATACATAACTAGATTAATCCATTAACCCTAATGCAATCTTTTGCAAATTTAATTTTTATTTACCACAATCCCCCGTCGGGGTCCCGACAGGGGCGTCAGATAGGCAAATTCTTCCGGATTAAGCTGATTAAGAGTCAATATAATTACATCAATTAATTATTTATTTATTAAAGAATTACATAATAAAAATACAAAGTTATCTTAAATTTGACTCCCATTTGAGCATATGCATGACAATTTCCAAATTTGCCTTAATCATGGCTTGGGATGCAGAGATGATTAAGAGTCAATATAATTACGTCAATTAATTATTTATTTATTAAAGAATTACATAATAAAAATACAAAGTCATCTTAAAATTGACTCCCATTTGAGCATATGCATGACAATTTCTAAATTTGTCTCGGTTCCACCGAATCTGCAAATTCTCCCAGCCAGCAACATTTATATAAATATGCAAACCAATTAGCAAGCCAATAAACTAAAAAGACATGTATCCGTTTATTAGCAAATAGGCGTTCAAACACAAGCACATTATTTTTTTATTCAACTAGCTCTTAGTTGGAGATGGGAAAAACTTACAGCTTATAAACTAAAACGTCAGGATGTATTATTATTAACAACCCATTGAAAAATAACAATAAGTGTTAATACAGTTTATTCGGTATACCAATCATTAATAGCACAAATTTGCATTGCAAACAATTTTATTTGTTAATACGTTTCTGTTAAAGACAGGTTTCACGCGTAATAAAATACAGTTCTAGCTCAAAGCGAAAACATTAGTTTGGATAATGATGAAGTTAATATATATCTATAACCGTTCTAGATGTGTATTTAATGAATATTGTGGTACAAATTTTCGCAGCCATTTAAACCTAATGCAATCGCCATATTTTCTTAATCTTTTTATAAGCAACCAAGCCCGTCATAAAAGGCATGCACAAAAAATCATCATTTTATGTTTTTTTTACTTCAAACATATTCAAAATATTTATTAAACAATCGTAAAAGTATAAATAGAGATGTTTTACTTCTGTTGACTCATTTAGTTATTGAGTGCTAAAGTGTAGACATCCATGATTGTGCAGTCTGGAGAGGGTTTAATCAACAGTGCTATAAACAGGTTACCGTTTGAGTTGCATATTCCAGGTTATCAGAACTGCGGCCCTGGTACAAAGTTGAATGAGCGCATAGCAAGAGGCGATCAAGGTATCAACGAATTGGATAAATTGTGTAAAGACCACGACATTGCATACTCCAAGTACCCCGACGATCTCCCAGCCAGACACCGAGCGGATAAAATTTTAGAAGAAGAAGCCTGGGGGCGAGTTAAGTCTAAGAACGCAAAGTTTGGGGAAAAAGCTGCAGCTTGGTTTGTAACAAACGCTATGAAAGCGAAGAGAAAAATGGGTATGGGCTTAAAGAAAAAAATAAGTTTCAAAGGCGGATTCTTGAAGAAAATACAATCCGCAATAGACCGAGTTGGCTCCGACAACTTGAAAAAGCTGCTAGATGTTGGTATTCTAATTGGTAAAAAAATCATAAAGGGTGCTGGTGGGAGAAGCAAAATTAAAGTCCCACGTATTATACCCGTTCCACAGAAAGGAGGTTTTCTACCATTGGTTCCTATATTCGCAGGACTAAGTGCTCTAGGAGCCCTAACAGGTGGTGCCGCAGGGATAGCTAAAGCAGTAAATGATGTCAAGACAGCCAACGAGCAGCTTAAGGAGAGCGAACGACACAACAGATCTATGGAAGCCATTGCCGTTGGGAAAAAAAGAAATGGAATGTTTCTAAAGCCATACAAAAAAGGCGCAGCATTATTCTTGAAGCCTTACAAACAGGGGCGTGGCATTTGTAAAAAGGTATCAAAAAACTAGGCAAATTACCTCGAAGAGCTCTCACCGACGTGGATATAAGGAACTACACATCAAATATTCCTCATTTTCGAGACGTTTTTTCTAGAGATCAGTTAAAGAAGATTAAACCGCGTGTCATCGAATCGGGTGTGATTAACTTGGACACCACAAGAGGGCCGGGTACTCATTGGGTGGGGTACCGAAAACGTGGAAATAGTGTGTTTTACTACGATTCGTTTGGAGACTTGAGACTACCGAAAGAAGTGAAGAGATATTTTCGAGGCTGTAAAATTTACTACAACAGTGTACCGGAGCAGACTTACAACACATACAATTGTGGACATTTAGTGTTAAAGTTTCTTAGCAACAATGACTAAAACAGTGAGCGTGTTCGGGTATGGTAATGTCATATCGACGGGAGCCATTTACCCACCAATTAAATTGAAACAGGACGGTGAATATGCTTTGGGTCTAGTGGGCTTGTATACTTGTAACACAGTGCAAAACATACATTCAGGAAACAACATATTATACTTTAACGATCCAGAGCATCGCAGAATAACCATTGAACCTGGATCATACGAATTAGAAGAAATAAATGCGTATATACAGGATGTTTTCAAAAAATGGTTCAGTCAGAAGCCGGACATCAACGAGAACATTGAAAAATATTTTAAACTGAGTGCAAACAATAATACATTAAAGTGTTCTATACGAAGCAGTATATCGATTGATTTTGGGGTAAACCGTAAAAACAATATTGGAAGCATCTTGGGGTTTACCAATCGCAGATTGACCGCAGATGTCGTGCATATTGCTAATCAGCAAGTGAACATAATATCGGTCTCAAACATTTTTGTGGAAACCAATATCACTGCAGGATCGTTCAGAAACAATTTTCTTACCCATAGCATATTCGAATTCAGTCTGTCTGTACCACCTGGCTATAATCTGGAAAAGGAGCCTAACCACGTCATATATTATCCACTGAGCGTGACAGAAATTGATAATATTACAATCAGATTAGTCGATCATTTGGGTGAATTGGTAAACTTTTCACCGGAAACATACACCTGTGTGAGACTGGAAATAAAAAGTAGTTGAAAATGCCTATCGATTTTGTATATAAAACACGCTGCAACACCCCTAGACGATCAGAAGTGAATACGACATCAAAGCGTCTAGTTGTCGAGAGACTTACAGCAGAAGAAATATGTTTCTTAAAATCTTTGGGGTTAGAAGTTATAAATGATGGGAGGCAGAAGCAAACGCAGCTTAGATCTCCACGGTGATGAAAACGTTAAACTTGGAAGGCTTAAATATGAGGACGTGACCAAATTGGATGTGTTTGGAGGTTATAAATTAGACGAAACCATAATAAAGGAAGATTATTATACCTATCTTCCCTTAACATTGAATGCAGAAAACAACGATCGAATTTCAATTGAAATCCAGAGCAGTGATAACATCACATACCCTCATGAAAGTTTCATATTTATAAGAGGTACCTATAAACCTACGGAAACACTAAGAGAAGCGTCAACAACTGCAGACCCGATTAGAGCAGCGGAGCCAGATCCTAAAGCTTACGAATTTACTAGAAATGCACCATATTTTCTGTTTGAGGAAATTCAATACAAATTAGGTAATAATCAAATAATAGATGTCTGTCGAATCCCTGGAATTACAAGAACTATTAAAGGTTTAGTATTCATGGAAGAATCAGAAACAAAATCTATTACACATACCGGGTGGAAGCCCGATACCATATTCCACGATGGACGGTTTAGTTGTGCTATACCGCTAAAAACCATTTTTGGGTTTTTTGAAGATTACAAGAAAACTATCGTCAACATGCCTCAAGAGCTGATTTTAATCAGATCCAAATCGGACATAAATTGCTACAAGTCGATTGGAAATACGGTAACGTTCAAAATACAACGTATTTCATGGGAGGTTCCGCATATAACATTAAGTGACTTCGCCAAGGCTTCACTGCTTTCGGAAATGCAAAATCAATCATCTATAATGGTCGCATTCAGAAAATGGGAACTACACGAATTACCATCTTTAACACAATCAAAGTCGCAAGTATGGAGAATTAAAGTATCGAACGAAACAGAGAAGGCTCGGTGGATATTACTGGCGTTGCAAAATGGGAAGTATGACAGGAAAGAAGAAAATGCTACGAGCTTTACGAATGCCAATATAACCAATGTCAAAGTGTTTTTAAACTCTCAGATGTTCCCTCAAGGTCGATTAAATTTGGACTTCGAGCAGAATGACTACTTACCAGCGTACCTGTCTTATGCATCTTTTATGGAAAAATACTACCCGAACAAATCGTCAAATAAATGTTTAATGGACTATGGCAAGTTTAAGGACTCGCCCGTCTTTGTAATCGACTGTCGTCATCAATTTGAAAACATCAAGGATGCAACGGTTGATGAAAGAATGGAATTAGAAGCTTTAAGAAATTTTGAACCGTTGATGAAGGCTTATGCATTAATTATACATGACTCTATGTTTGAATATAATCCGTTTACGGAAATTGTTAATAGATTTATTCACAGTTAAATATTTTGTATATTTTTTTAATAAAATTGTATAAAATCTATGTCGTTTTAATATTAATAAGATTTTTTGGTGATCCAAGACAGTTTCTCGCGTACTCCGGTGTACACCTAAGCACGCCTGTGCCCATGCGCACCCCTGCGCGTGCACACCCCTGCCCATGCTGGTATATAAGGGAATATTATTTTCAATTTGAATCAGTTTAAACTTATATTTGAAATATGTACACCAAGGAATCTTTAGAGAAAGCAGTTAGTGAAATACAAAAGGGTATAAGTGTTAACTCTGCAAGTAGGTTATATGGTATACCCAGAAGAACGTTAGGCAGACATTTGGATCTCCGTAAACCTCAAAAGAAGAATGGTGCTCCTAGGTCGGAAAATGTGAGAGACACGCTATACAAGAAGTTAAAATACCTGTGCAGAATTATGATAACTATGCTATTGCTAGTGCAAAAGAGGATGGTAAACATGGTCCTTTGCTCCCATCTAACATACGAGCTGTATTCGCGGGGCCATCGAGTTGTGGGAAAACAAACGCTTTAATATCTCTAATCTTGCACGAGAACGGTCTTAGATTCCAAAATGTCTATGTATTTTCGAAAAGTTTATATCAACCGAAATACGAATTGTTAAGAAATGTATTTGAGCCTCTTAAAGACGTAATTGGTTACCATGAGTTTGAAAATTACGGCGATTTGATTGAACCCGGAGATACCAAAAAAGATTCAATTATGGTTTTTGATGATATACCTGCAAACGAGCAAGGCAAAAATCACACAATTTTTCTTGTTCGGTCGACATAAAGCAATAGATTCATTCTACCTATGTCAAACTTACGCTAGCACCTTAAAACATAGACTCAGAGATAACGCCAATGTAATCGCATTATGGAAACAGGATGAAACCAATCTCAGACATATCTTTCTTGATCATATAAGCGGTGACATGACATATCCAAAATTTAAAGAGATGTGCTTACAGTGTTGGGGTGACTCAAAACATAATTTTATAACTATTGTGAAAGATTTTGATTTGGATAAGGGTCGGTATCGGCAGAATTTTGACGAGTATATAAATATAAAAAAAGTTGCTAATGGTTAATCCTAGTACAAAGTTTCATGATGACGGACGTTAACAATTTTATTGCAAATAAACGTAAGCTTCATTTTATGCAGGATGTCGTACGAAAAAAGTTTGTGGCGTACAAAAAGGGTGACACTACAACCCAGCAAAAATTCAAAGAAGCTCATAAACAATTGATCGATCCCTTGCAAGTAACCGCTTCCCAGTTGCAAGCAATTGCCGAAAAAATTCCCACACCTACAACAAGAGTTAAAGTCGAAGGACATGGAAGTACCTATAAAAAAAATTAAACAACTCGTTTTAGAAGAACCGTTCCATCTTTACTATGCTAATGTGTTAGCTAGAGGTGAAGACGAAAATATTGACAAATCAATTTATGGAGTAAAGTATAATACCGAAACCGATTCATGGAGTTTGTGGAAAAGTGTATTGGAAATTAACCCGGAAACTAGCGATATAACATTAAATAATGTGATATACCCGGGTACGAGGGGTTTATACAATCTGTTGGTTTATAAAGACATCAGCCCTGAGGAAGGTGATTTCAATTTGCATGAAGATTTACCGAATTACTTGGAAATGATCAAATCAGCATCGATTTTGAGAAGAAAGTTTAACCCATTTGCACCGCATGATTTAAGCGGATTCCCAACAAATAACAAAAAGTTTAACAAATATGTGCATAAATATCTCACCGAATTTCGGATGAATCCTGAAAGAAAACAGCCAAAGAGAAGAAAACAGTCTAAGGGAGCGGGCTTAGGCTTTTCTAATCGGTTTTGCAAAAGTTTAAATTCAAAGTCTGTGCAATATGTCTACTGGAATAGTGTACGTGAACTTGTGGATCGACTGAGATTGTTGAACGCCTCAAACCGAGCCGGAAATACAAGTGAGGAAAACATTAACGAGATGGTGTCCATAATAGATGAGTTGAGAGAAGAAGGTATAATACAGTGAGCTCAGTAAATAATTACACAGTTTTAAAATGCCTATCGACCGCTTCGGACGTTCAGAGCGTAAAGATGCCGATATTCGGCGAGGTCCTCCAGGTCGAGGATTTGTGCTAACGTTGGATGGATACGATATGCAGCAAAGAAGGTTAGTGAATTCATCAGATCCGAAAGAAGATTATGATTGTGTTAATCAGAGAAGCACTATAGTATTCAAGTCTGGAGAAGAAACAATTAGTTTTCGTAAAAGAAGATTAGTTGATGTAATGGATCCTAAAGACGATAGTGATTGTGTTAATAAGAAATCTGTAATCAAGCTCGCGAATCAAGCCTTTTCATACTGTCTAAAAAGTTCTGATGATATACAGCGTAAAGATAAAACCTTCAATGCAAGAAACCAGCGTATCGCAATGCTTGCTCAACCAGTTGAGCCATCTGATGCAGTTAATAAACAGTATGTAAATGAAAAATTGGATAAGCTTGTATCTGACTTTAAAACGTTTATACAGTTTTTTATTAATTTGACTGCAACTTCTGAAACAAACGAGAAGGAGCTCGGTCTCGCAATATCATCGATTTACGAGGCGTCACCAGCAGCTATAAAAAGCAAATACTACAAACCAAAGCTTCAGTTTATGTCAAAGGTGCAATTGGATAAAGATAGCCCTATTAGTTTAGCAACAGTGTTAAGCAAAAATGAGTAAAGAAATCATCGTTAACGAATTATTTAAACCTGCAAGAAAAAATTTTCGGCGTCGTTGTACAAATCTGAAACATGTTAAACGCGATCTTATCCAATCGGACTTGTACGAAATGCAGCCTTACTCTCGTGTGAACAATGGGTACAGATATATTATAATAGCAGTGGACTGTTTCACAAAATATGCTTTAGCAGAACCTTTAAAAAATAAAACTGGATCAGAAGTTACAAATGCTGTGAAAAAAATATTGGGCAAAATGTTGCAAGGAGAAAATAACGTAGAAATCAATCTACAAACGGATTTTGGGAAAGAGTACTACAACCGCTGGTTTAAAAATCTTATGCAAAAATATAAGATAAACCATTACTCTACGTATTCCGCAATCAAGGCTAGTATGGTTGAGCGGTTAATCAGAACAATCAAAAACAAATTGTACAGAAGATTTTACTTGCAAGGCAGTCATAAATGGGTGAATATTTTGCCTAAGGTTATGGAAGAATACAATAATACGCCACATCGGGCTATTAACATGACACCTATGGAGGCAGAAGAACATCCGGAAAGAATAAAACTTTACACCGCTAACAGTGCTTCTAGAAGTCGCAAGAAGTTGTATAAGGTTGGAGAAATTGTGCGTATATCAAAATATAAAGCTGTATTCGATCGAGGATTTTATCCAAACTGGAGTACAGAACTATTCAAAATTGTTAAAGTGCAACAAACGAGACCGATAACCTATCTTCTACAAGATTTGGAAGGTCGACCAATTCTAGGTGCTTTCTACGGTGATGAAATTCAGCTCACAGCAGCACCCGACACGTACTTAGTGGAAAAAGTTTTACGGAAACGGAAGCATGGGCGTGAACTATTAGTGTCGTGGTTGGGGGATGGTAAAAGTTGGATTAAGAAAACAGACCTGCTTTAGTATCGACCAAAGTTCTAGATATTTACCTAGTTGAAAAAAAAATCATAAAAGGAGGGGGTAAAGATTCCTAGCTGGATAGATAGACTTGCTTTGAAATCCATTACCATTTATAATTTGATGCAGGAAGCATGTGCTTCATAATCGATTTACAAGGATATCAATACAAAACTAGTGATTTCGATTGCAAGGAGATTGCAATTTTGGATGTGGCGAATAATGTAATATGGCATGAGATACTGGACATTGTTGTGGGGTATAACGCCCTAAGTGATGATTTCAAAAAGCAAGTTCGGTGGTTAAAGGAAAGAATCCATGGTCTATGCTGGCATGAGCAGTCTACAAGTGGATATACAAATGTGGGTGATTTGCTGAAAAAAGTCATACCTCTCGATGCGACTGTCTATGTTAAAGGTGAACAGAAGAAGCAGTTACTATCAAAATATTTATCAAACAACATTCTAAACATGGAAAGTGTATTTTCACTTCCAAGACTCAAAGAATTAAGAAAATTTGGTGATGAATACAACCACTGCCTAAACCATTGTTTAAATAATTTAAATTGCTCGAAGGAAAATGTTTTGCTATTGAAGCCTTTTGTTAAGGTATTTAATTTTTAATAAAATATTTGTGGAAATTGTTTTGTATGCAGAAGGTATTACGCCTCGAGATCAACATCAATAAATTAATTGCAATGCAGTCATAGATAGTCGGATATTTCACCGAAGGTTATAGAAGAATTCAATAATAATAATACGTCACAGCGAGTTACTGGCTTAACATTCCATGGACATAAATGTATTTTTATTTTTTAATTGAAATAAATGATTTTATTAATTTTTTTTTTTTTGCCTATCTCGGAAGGTTTAAACCGAAACATTTTGCTTAAAATAGGAGATATAGTACATATATCTAAATAAGACGGTTTTTGATAGCGGTTATTTCCCCTGTCGTTTAAAGTAGCAGTATTTGTAAAAGCATCTCATAAACTTGTTTAAGACCTTATCACAAAAGCTGATTAACGTATTGCTAAAATTTGATAAATTATATATAGAAATAAAAAGTCTTAGATTAAAACTTCTATTTTATGTTTTACAATATTTTTCTTTAAAGTCTCCCAATATCGTGACGATGTATATGGTCTTCTATTAGGTGTATAGGGCCCGAATCTAGATCCACATCTACAATAATGAAATTATAATTTTATTTACATGTATGATTCATAAAACTTACCCCCGACGTGTGATTTCTGGACCCTCGGCCCTATCACCAACATGTTGAACTTCGTCACAGATATTGGGAATTAAATTGTGCGCTTCGACTTTTGGAGTCGTTACATCTAAAAAGAAAATATATGTATTTATTATAGCATACATTAATAACATACCTGCAAAATCACGCATTGTAGTTGAGTAGATATAACCACCAACCTCGCCCGGTATTTTATATAGTTCATCAATGTCAAATTCCAGAGCATACATTAGTATATCTATCATTAGGCTTTCACCGCAAAGGTAAAGTTACTGGTACACCTGATTAAGCTAATGACTACTGCCCGCCGTGAGGTGCATAGCCATAGTATTATTAAGACTTATTTGCACTAAAATTGCTTAGTTGGAGAAAACCATTGTACTTCTAGTTAAAGTTAATTAATTATAGCGTTTTGATGTAATGTAGTTTTACTAATTATTTTAGAGTTACAAAAATATTTTTGAGAATTTTTCCAATTCGGTTCTACGAGTAATGTATCGTAATGCATAAAATGGGTTTGTTTTTCTGTCATCCAAAATATTCCACTCACATTCTAATAAGTGTAAATGACTATGACATTGTTCAGTGCTTTTAACGAGGACGTATAATTAATCTGAAAATAAATAAACATTGATAACTCATGCTAGCCCGTTATCGTTTGCAGAAATTTGAGGTTTTCGGGTTTTGCATAATATGCTATTGTATTATAAATAACACTGCGTTTAACGCCCTTTTCTACGTAAATATTATAGAAAATCTGTAAATTTTTCCAATTCGGTTTTACGAGTAATGTATCGTAATGCGTACAAAGAGCTCGCATTGCGCTAACAAACTACCAGTTATTAATTATGCTACATTTTAATAAGGTCAAAGACGTTATTTATTATTTGTTTAATGGATATTTCCGTAATTAAATCCATTTCTTGGGTAATATTTTTTCGCGAATTACCAATAAGTATAAAGTTAAAATAAAAAAAAGCATGTTAGACTGATAACTAAAATTGTATTCATAAACACTTAAAAGACTATTAAATCTGTAAATTTATTTTAATGCTTTGAAAATGTTTTTATTTTGTAAGTCGTATTTTATTAAGGACTTGTATCCATTTTACTTGGCTAAAATAACGTATTTGCGTTTGTAACATATTTACTTCAAATTGCTTCAATTAAAATCCATTTGTATGTAAAAATGTTATTGTTAATGCGAACATTTCCCCCAAATTTATATCTAACAAGTAATGCATCATAAGTATGAAAGGAATTTGTTTCGGTCAACAAATTTTTTTCCAGTTATGTTGTTTACATTCTAATGACGTAGAATATTGCTAAAAATGAGTCTATTGGTTTTATGTATGGCGATTTGGCATAATTACAATCATTTAAAAAAATACTGTAAATGTAATTTCTATTATTTTGCTTGAATATAATTTTCTTCGCGAATTATGACATATAATATAATCTGGTTTAATATAATTTGGGTAGGTCGAGTTTTTGTTCCAATAAACACGCTGCTTCTAATTTTTTACAAATTCCATCCTGTTGAAGCGTTAATGAAAATGGGAAAAATCAAGATGTGATGTAATTACCATGGCGTTTTCACGTGAAAGATTTCATTTTAAATATGGAGCGTTTTTGGTTTAGATATTGTTACAGTTTGAATTTTATTTACGCATATATCTAAAGTACGAATCCTTCTCAAAGACTGTTTTGCAATATGTATTTTTAGCAGCTTTAGTTTGGCAATACCTCTATTTAAAACCGCGTAATTATCGCGATTTAATGTAACATCATCAAAAATACCTTAAGGTTAAGAAACATTTTCGAATTTTCCATAAACAATATGAAAGTACAGCGTTCGGTGAAAGGGTATCAAAGTCGACGGTCGTGTTTTATAACAGGATTTATGTTGATTGGAAAGGATCTGTCGATTCATATAAGTATTGGTCTAGGGTTTCTAGTTCAAAAATATCTGTTTCAACTTCCGAAGAACGCGGTGCAAGCAGGAGGTAAGTCTTTTTTTAGTTTAAAATTATTATTCTTGCATCAATTAACAAATAAAATTGTTTGCAATGCAAATCTGTGCTATTAATGATTAGTATACCGAATAAACTGTATAAACTATTGATTACATTTCATTACATTCTAAAAATATGGTTAGTGCTATAAACGTAATAATGAACTCAAAATGATAGTTTGCAAATGCTGTTAAGTCATCCCTAAATTATTTGCAAGCGTTTGCATTAGGATTAAATGGATGCGAAAACTTGTACCACAATATTCATTAAATACACCTCTAGAACGGTTATAGATATATATTAACTACATCATTATCCAAACTAATGTTTTTGCTTTGAGCTAGAACTGTATTTTATTACGCGTGAAACCTGTCTTTAACAGAAACGTATTAACAAATAAAATTGTTTTGCATATGACACATTGCCATTCAACAATATGTTTTTGCAAATTTTTTTACACTAAAAATACTTTATCCACAAGCAGGTTATTAAGCCTAGTAATTATACTGGCGATAGAAGAAGACCTAAAGCTGCATTTCATAAATGTTTGTGCGAAATGCATGCAAAAATACTTATTGTAAACTTGGATTATATAAAATACAAATTTGTGCTAAAATGATATTGTGTTAAACCTGTGTGGCAAACAATGGTAACCGATTGTTTGCGCTTATTGCTAAATGTTGGCGTCTGTATTAGATTAACGATGCATTCCTGTAGATGATACTACTGTGATGTCATAGTCAAAATTGGTACCTTTTTTGGCAAACTTTGGTGTGGTTTGATTTGTGCGGTAGTGGTGAAGATCTGGGTGTGTTAAGATGATTAAGGCAAATTTAAAAATTGTCATGCATATGCTCAAATGGGAGTCAATTTTAAGATGACTTTGTATTTTTATTATGTAATTCTTTAATAAATAATTGATGTAATTAATTGACTCTTAATCAGCTTAATCATCTTAAGGGAAATTTAGGTATCCCCATGCATATGCTTATATGGGAGTCAAATTTAAGATGACTTTGTATTTTTATTATGTAATTCTTTAATAAATAAATAATTAATTGACGTAATTATATTGACTCTTAATCATCTCTGCATCCCAAGCCATGATTAAGGCAAATTTGGAAATTGTCATGCATATGCTCAAATGGGAGTCAAATTTAAGATGACTTTGTATTTTTATTATGTAATTCTTTAATAAATAAATAATTAATTGATGTAATTATATTGACTCTTAATCATCTCTGCATCCCAAGCCATGATTAAGGTAAATTTAAAAATTGTCATGCATATTGTTATATGGGAGTCAAATTTAAGATGACTTTGTATTTTTATCATGTAATTCTTTAATAAATAAATAATTAATTGATGTAATTAAATTAACTCTTAATCAGCTTAATCCGGAAGAATTTACCTATCTGACGCCCTGTCGGGACCCCGACAGGGATTGTTAAATAAAATTTAATTTGCAAAAGATTGCATTAGGGTTAATGGATTAATCTAGTTATGTATTAGATTAGTTTAAAAGATTAAATAAATTAGCGGAAGAATTTGCCTATCCGGTGCAAATATTTGTGATTGTGACAAATAAGAATTTAATTTGCAATAGATTGCATTAGGGTTAATGGGATTAATCTAGTCATGTATTAAATTAGTTTAAAGATTAAATAAATTGGCGGACGAATTTGCCTATCCGGCGGCCCTGGGGAAGGATGCCGGGGGTTCGACGGTCCAGATTAGGGCGCCGACAAAAGATACTTAGTCGAAGAAAACTATTGTGCAAATATCAGATTTGTGCAATTTTTTACCTGTGTATTGCTTATGGGAGTCAAATTTATGATGACTATTGTGCAATTTTTTGCATGTGTATTGCTTATGAGAGTCAAATTTATGATGACTAGCACGAGCCATGCCTGGAGCTAAAAAATGCTTACTTGAAGAAAACTATTGTGCAAATTTAGGCAAATATTTGCCGATTAAAGGGTAGATGGTCCAGATGAGAACAAGATCCGTGCCAGATCGGGGTGCTGACCCCTCGCCAATGTGCGAATAATTGCGCAAATTAGAATTTAATTAAATTAGCCATGCCTGGGGCTAAAAATTGCTTAGTTGAAGAAAACTATTGTGCGAATTTTGCTGCTAATTGTGCGAATTCGTTGCAAAAGTGCTTAGTCGAAGAAAACTATTGTGCAAAATATCAGATTTATGCAATTTTTTGCATGTGTATTGCTTATGGGAGTCAAATTTAAGATGACAATGTTATTTAAATGGGAGTTTTTTTTTTCAGAATTGGCTAATTCGCCCTACTGTTATACATGCAAAGCTTTCGATACGATCAGTTTTAACGTACATGATCTTTTATTAAAATGCACGACAAAAACTTAAACATTCTTCTAAAAGTAGATCAGTTTGGAGATACAGTTGACAAAGTTGAATTTAAAAAATTGTAAGAATAAATAGAAAAAATTTCAAAAATGCTTTAGTTACTAAAGTTGAACTGTGTCGTAATTATTCTCATTAAGAGCTATTACTTCTAATATAAATTTAACACGTCTGTGGTGGCATGCTCTACTGGTTGTTAGTGCATTCAAGGTAGACGCGCATGTTAAATTTTTGTATTAATTGATTGCAATTAAAAAGTCATGTTTCTTAAGGAGATTTACCATATTATAATAAATTTAATGCAACATTAACGTTTAATGTGTAGTGCTTTGACTACGAAAAAACTATCTGACATTGCCCTTTATCGGCATGACATGCAGATCACATTTCTCTTTGCAGTTCTCTTAAGCAGATATACGATTGTCATATTTTATAGCAATGAACAAACCTAAAAATTGGCTTTATCCATCTTAGTAGGTAAGTAAGGCCGGTCTGACTTCAAAACGGTGCACGCGTATGTCTTTCAATGTAACATACGCGTGCACCGTTTTGAAGCCAGACCGGTCTTGTATACTTTCAATGTAAAATAAGTGTGAACACGTTTTGAAGGCAGACCGGCTTTATATTACTTTCAATGGAACATACGTGTGTGACTTCAAAACACACGTATGCTACGTTGAAAAACTAAGTGCGTGCAGAGAAAATGTGGAGCTGTTTTGAATTCGGTTTTCTAGCAAGAAGTTGTAAAGTAGGTCAGATGCAAAATATCGCATCTAAGTCAATTGTATTTAATTAAAGTGGATACTGATTTATGTTTTTTACTTTTGCTTAGAGACTGCAAATACACATAAACCGGTCTGACTTTAAAACGTGTCCACACGTATGCTACATTGAAAAATGTAGGTGCTTGCAAAAAATGTGGAACTGTTTTGAATTCGGTTCTCTAGCGAAAAGTTATAAAGTAGGTCAGATTCATTATATCACATCTAAATCAATTGTATAAAAAATGCTGTATTTAATAGTAGGAGGAATTAGCCAATTCTGAAAAAAAAAAACTCCCATTTAAATAACATTGTCATCTTAAATTTGACTCCCATAAGCAATACACATGCAAAAAATTGCATAAATCTGATATTTTGCACAATAGTTTTCTTCGACTAAGCACTTTTGCAACGAATTCGCACAATTGGCAGCAAAATTCGCACAATAGTTTTCTTCAACTAAGCAATTTTTAGCCCCAGGCATGGCTAATTTAATTAAATTCTAATTTGTGCAATTATTCGCACATTGGCGAGGGGTCAGCACCCGATCTGGCACGGATCTTGTTCTCATCTGGACCATCTACCCTTTAATCGGCAAATATTCGCCTAAATTTGCACAATAGTTTTCTTCAAGTAAGCATTTTTTAGCTCCAGGCATGGCTCGTGCTAGTCATCATAAATTTGACTCCCATAAGCAATACACAGGCAAAAAATTGCACAATAGTCATCATAAATTTGACTCCCATAAGCATTACACAGGCAAAACATTGCACAAATCTGATATTTGCACAATAGTTTTCTTCGACTAAGTATCTTTTGTCGGCGCCCTGATCTGGACCGTCGGACCCCCGGCATCCTTCCCCAGGGTCGCTGGATAGGCAAATTCTTCCGCTAATTTAATCTTTTAAACTAGCTAGTCATCATAAATTTGACTCCCATAAGCAATACACATGCAAAAAATTGCGCTAATTTATTTAATCTTTTAAACTAATCTAATACATAACTAGATTAATCCATTAACCCTAATGCAATCTTTTGCAAATTAAATTTTTATTTACCAAAACTAGATTAATCCATTAACCCTAATGCTTGCAATCCATTGCAAATTAAATTCTTATTTGTCACAATCACAAATATTTGCACCGGATAGGCAAATTCTTCCGCTAATTTATTTAATCTTTTAAACTAATCTAATACATAACTAGATTAATCCATTAACCCTAATGCAATCTTTTGTAAATTAAATTTTTATTTACCACAATCCCCCGTCGGGGTCCCGACAGGGGCGTCAGATAGGCAAATTCTTCCGGATTAAGCTGATTAAGAGTCAATATAATTACGTCAATTAATTATTTATTTATTAAAGAATTACATAATAAAAATACAAAGTCATCTTAAATTTGACTCCCATATAAGCATATGCATGGGGATACCTAAATTTCCCTTAAGATGATTAAGCTAATTAAGAGTCAATTAATTACATCAATTATTTATTAAAGAATTACATAATAAAAATACAAAGTCATCTTAAAATTGACTCCCATTTGAGCATATGCATGACAATTTTTAAAATTGCTTTAATCATCTTAACACACCCAGATCTTCACCACTACCGCACACATCAAACCACACCAAAGTTTGCCAAAAAAGGCACCAATTTTGACTATGACATCACAGTAGTATCATCTACAGGAATGCATTGTTAATCTAATACAGACGCCAACATTTCGCAATAAGCGCAAACAATCGGTTACCATTCTTTGCCACACAGGTTTAACACAATATCATTTTAGCACAAATTTGTATTTTATATAATCCAAGTTTACAATAAGTATTTTTGCATGCATTTCGCACAAACATTTATGAAATGCAGCTTTAGGTCTTCTTCTATCGCCAGTATAATTACTAGGCTTAATAACCTGCTTGTGGATAAAGTATTTTTAGTGTAAAAAAATTTGCAAAAACATATTGTTGAATGGCAATGTGTCATATGCAAAACAATTTTATTTGTTAATACGTTTCTGTTAAAGACAGGTTTCACGCGTAATAAAATACAGTTCTAGCTCAAAGCGAAAACATTAGTTTGGATAATGATGTAGTTAATATATATCTATAACCGTTCTAGAGGTGTATTTAATGAATATTGTGGTACAAGTTTTCGCATCCATTTAAACCTAATGCAAACGCTTGCAAATAATTTAGGGATGACTTAACAGCATTTGCAAACTATCATTTTGAGTTCATTATTACGTTTATAGCACTAACCATATTTTTAGAATGTAATGAAATGTAATCAATAGTTTATACAGTTTATTCGGTATACTAATCATTAATAGCACAAATTTGCATTGCAAACAATTTTATTTGTTAATTGATGCAAGAATAATAATTTTAAACTAAAAAAGGACTTACCTCCTGCTTGCACATCGTTCTTCGGAAGTTGAAACAGATATTTTTGAACTAGAAACCCTAGACCAATACTTATATGAATCGACAGATCCTTTCCAATCAACATAAATCCTGTTATAAAACACGACCGTCGACTTTGATACCCTTTCACCGAACGCTGTACTTTCATATTGTTTATGGAAAATTCGAAAATGTTTCTTAACCTTAAGGTATTTTTGATGACGTTACATTAAATCGCGATACTTACATGGGTTTAAATAGAGGTATTGCCAAACTAAAGCTGCTAAAAATACATATTGCAAAACAGTCTTTGAGAAGGATTCGTACTTTAGATATATGCGTAAATAAAAATTCAAACTGTAACAATATCTAAACCAAAAACGCTCCATATTTAAAATGAAATCTTTCACGTAAAAACGCCATGATAATTACATCACATCTTGATTTTTCCCATTTTCATTAACGCTTCAACGGGTTGGAATTTGTAAAAAATTAGAAGCAGCGTGTTTATTGGAACAGAAACTCGACCTGCCCAAATTATATTAAACCAGATTATATTATATGTCATAATTCGCGAAGAAAATTATATTCAAGCAAAATAATAGAAATTACATTTACAGTATTTTTTTAAATGATTGTAATTATGCCAAATCGCCATAAATAAAACCAATAGACTCATTTTTAGCAATATTCTACGTCATTAGAATGTAAACAACATAACTGGAAAAAAATTTGTTGACCGAAACAAATTCCTTTCATACTTATGATGCATTACTTGTTAGATATAAATTTGGGGGAAATGTTCGCATTAACAATAACATTTTTACATAGAAATGGATTTTAATTGATGCAATTTGAAGTAAATATGTTACAAACGCAAATACGTTATTTTAGCCAAGTAAAATGGATACAAGTCCTTAATAAAATACGACTTACAAAATAAAAACATTTTCAAAGCCTTAAAATAAATTTACAGATTTAATAGTCTTTTAAGTGTTTATGAATACAATTTTAGTTATCAGTCTAACATGTTTTTTTTTTTATTTTAACTTTATACTTATTGGTAATTCGCGAAAAAATATTACCCAAGAAATGGATTTAATTACGGAAATATCCATTAAACAAATAATAAATAACGTCTTTGACCTTATTAAAATGTAGCATAATTAATAACTGGTAGTTTGTTAGCGCAGTGCGAGCTCTTTGTACGCATTACGATACATTACTCGTAGAACCGAATTGGAAAAATTTACAGATTTTCTATAATATTTACGTAGAAAAGAGCGTTAAACGCGGTGTTATTTATAATACAATAGCATATTATGCAAAATCCGAAAACCACAAATTTTCTGCAAACGATAACGGGCTAGCATGAGTTATCTATGTTTATTTATTTTCAGATTAATTATACGTCCTCATGTCAAGTTCAAGCATCGTTAATGAAATTTTTATTACATATCATTTAAAAATGTAGATGTGGTAATTTCCTGCAATCGAGTGGTATAACAAGATCAATTAGTACATCATTTTTAAAGTATTCTCTTTATTAGCCCTTAGGCATTTGTAAAACAACGCCACATCAAATCCTGATAATTACATGGTTTTAAATAGAGGTATTGCCAAACTAAAGCTGCTAAAATACATATTGCAAACAGTCTTTGAGAAGGATTCGTACTTTAGATATATGCGTAAATAAAATTCAAACTGTAACAATATCTAAACCAAAAAGCGTGCCAGGAGGCGAGTTTTAACAGCAGGAACATCAGTTTTCAAGTATAAGTCGCTGTATTGTCCTAGTGTCCGCATGTTAAAGTGATTCCAAACGGTTTTGGCGTGCTGGCATTCTTCCTCGCCGATACCAGATGTTGTCAAAGTACTGTAAAAAGCGTCCTTAACCGGCAATGATTCTTCATCTAAAACAGATATATCTGTGGCATAGTTATATGGAAATACACCTTTCTTAGTTAACAATGAACTATCTAGTTTATTGGGAAAATGCCGACGTACCTCCATAAACTGTGAAGACTCCAAATTTTTTGCCAAATTGTCCAGCGAGGAAGCCATAAACCTAAAGGAATCCATAAAACGTATTCTTCTTAATCTTCTTTGGGGATTAAACCACTCATAGTTTTTAAAATTATCTTTATTAACGTTTTGATCCATAACCTAGGATCGTTTTCAAAATAATAAAAACTTCAAGTTTGACATTTATGACATAAATTGAAGGTGACTTTGATTTATTGATGTTTGAAATATTTGGTTTGAGTACACTAAGCAAAAATTTTTAAAGTTTAAATGAATAATTGCCTTCAATTTGTGTTACGGCCTGGGACCGACTTTTTTAGGTAGCCAATACGCTTAACGTGAAATCAGCTGATTAATTTTATTGTAAAAATTCAATAACTTGGGAATTGGAAAACATTTTTTTTTAACATGTTTCTATTTATACAATTTAGAGGATGGTTATTAAAGAAGTGTGCAATTGCATTATTAAAAGGCTTAAGTAGTCGTTTTTTATATTTATTTTGAAGGGGAAATAATTATGATTTAGGCTACCTCTTTGGTAGATTTTAACATTGTTCTGAGGTAAACTTATGGCGGGTTTACACTTGTCAGATACCAATGTTGTTCTATGAAGGTTGTATATGGATCTGAGGCGACCCTATGGCGGGTTTACACTTGTCAGATACCAATACTGTTTAACGGAGATTGTATATGGTTGTGAGGTAACCTTATTGCGGGTTTACACTTGTCAAATACCAATGCTGTTTTACAGGGGTTGTTAATATGCTTCATCATCATCATCATTGGATCTTCATCTCAAAACTGTTTGGACATGTACCTGCACTTATTTACATTCTGAGTTAGCTTCCCTTCTATTGTTTTCTAATTTTATGTTTTATTTCACCGAGATTCAGTGAAGGGGGTTAAGCAACCTGTGGCTACCAAGATCCCCCAACACTTAGATATTTGCCGAAATAATGGTTTTCTAGTTAATATGCTTATTGTTATATAATTAGTTATTGTATGTATAAATAGAAATCATGTATGTAGGCTGTATTTCATGTTAATATCGTAGTTGTACACAACGTTTACCACATTGTTAAGCGTCATCAATATCAATATCGTCATTGTCAAAGTCGTTATTGTTAAAGCCGTCTTCGTTATCATCGTCATCGTCAGGCAGTCTAACAAATTTCGAAAAAGAAATAAATCGTTCAGAACTGTTGGCTATAGCTTTAACACTTTCGGAATCGCATCCAAGTTCGCGTACTATAAAGTGTGAATCATAACCACTCAGATTGTGCAATATCACAGGTATAAATCTTGGCACCTTATACTGAATATTACACTGTGAATGTGCTGGAAAGCGAAACCTTCCCGTGAGATGGCAATGATCCGACACTTTGTCGTCCCCAAGAGGTTTTTTTGCAAATTCCGCAATCAGGTGACTGGTCGAATAAAATTTTCTCAAAACAATTCAGTGGTGTCATCGGTACATTCGTCTTAAGTATTTTGCCCAATCTTCGTGCATCCTGCCGAAGCTTCAACATGAATACGTGGGCAGCGTCAGATCCTCTGTATGTTTCGAATTTGCTCAGACTCTCATCAAACGAACATTTAACATAGTACGCAAAACTGAATGGATCGTGCCGTTGGATTTTGTTGGTATAAGAGAATTGCGAATCTTGCATGACAGAACTAATCGGTTTGAGTACCGCCTCGAAATCAGCGTAAATGGCGAAGGGCACACGCAGCTGTTTATGAATGTTTTTAAATTTAAGAAGATTGTTGGCAGCATTAGGCATGGTTGTAGCCGCATGACCACAATCATGTTCACAATGTTGCCGCAACTGGTTCCCAGTTTTAAAAAAGATAAGACACCCATCGCAAATCCATCTGTAATGACAATTCGTTGACAGCTGTTTGCTTTCTAGCCTACCTAAATTCCTTATCCAACAATAGTGAGATTTATCACCAGCCTGGATAAACAAAGGTTGACATGCTTAGCTCGTTTTCTAGCTGTAAAATGCAATGGGCCCACAATGGATTTGCCTTCAACACCAAACACATTTACGCTGATGTCGTTTAAGTCCTCAAACCGCGGAATATTGTTAATGTGCATGGGAAAATTTAGTCCATCAAAATTAAGTAGCGTGCTATAGTGCGGGTATGCTGATATGACACTAGGATTATTAACTACTATGGGGTTGATAGCGGCCGTGATAGACCAGGCGAAACAGGCTGAGTCAGGATTCTTGATGTTAATGACAGCTTTTTTTATCTCTGATCCACTTGGGTAGAGTGATGTAGGACGATCCACGCAAGGGTGAGTACTTGTTAATATTAATATCCTGGTACAGCACACGCTGAATAGACCATCCCGAATCCCGATGCTGGAACTCTTCAGATTTTGTTTTCAGCACCTCGGATAGTTTTTGGTATACATGACTCAGATCGGTGGACCGGGCGACAACCACGTTCTTAGTGTTAAAACTTTTAATGTCTTGTCCACCAACCATTTTCACATAAAGCCCATACAGCTGGCAATTAATTTTAAATGCTGTATGAACTTGTAGTTTATCGCTAACCAAGTGTACAAACTGCTCAAGATTCTTGTTCAGAAACAGCTTTGCTATTGAAGCCTTTTGTTAAGGTATTTAATTTTTAATAAAATATTTGTGGAAATTGTTTTTTTATGCAGAAGGTATTACGCCTCGAGATCAGCAGTGGTCATATGGCCATGTGGTCATATGGTCATACGGTCATATTATCTCCTAACACGATTAATTTGAGCGTCTAATCAAATGTTAAACAAGTTGGACTTTGAGTCCGTGTATACTTTCCAAATACTTGTATGCCAATGACAAACTCAGGAAAACCCGCGATAATATAATTAATTATGCCTTGGGCTATGTTTTTCCTGTAAAGACTTGCACTTAATACCACTAGTTAAATCTGTTGATCGACTTAAACAGGTTCAAAATTGATCGGCGCATGACCTCCACCACTCAATATATAAGCCGAGAAATGTAAAGCTAAAAATTCAGTTTGCGAAATATCTTCGAACTATTCAAGTTAAAGTCATGGATTTCGCGGGTGTTGATGTAACAAGTGATGTGCCACAATTAAACCCAAACACGCTGGTAGGCAAGACTGACTACCCCTTAAGCGGATGGAAGCGATCTCACACTCACTTATTGGAAGTAGGTTTGATTTACATGGTGGTCTACAACCAGTCATACAAATTGATTGTGTTAGATGTATATGCGGAAATGTTGGAATGAAAATGGGGTATAATGGTTGGTCCGATTTATGTAGCTTTCAAGTTGAATTTAGAGTTAGAGAATTTGCACGAGATGCAAAGAATGCGATGCAAAATGGTTTCAGCGATGGAATAGATGATGTAGAATTACAACTGGCTTATGGGTTTAAATTGAAACTGACAACCATTACATCGAATGTCAAATGTGCATTAGTAGGAAATGATTTGCATGAAGAGGATTTGTTTAATATGGAAATTGCGAGAGGTCGAAATATTATTGTTTTAAATGATAGTGAAGTATTTAAGATGTTCCAACTGGGTAAAGGAATAAGCGGTAGGTTGCATGGGTTACAGAAACGAGGTTTTCCAGCAATTTACGAGACCTTTATTGGTGATATAATAAATGCAAATCGTGGACTAAATATTGAATTGACGGATGAAGAACGGGAAGCCATTTTAATTGAAAGCGAGCTCCAGACAGATCATTTTCTATCTGATGACTGCACCAAGGCAAATTATCATACAATTCAGGAAATAATTATATGTCACCCCGACCAATATCTAAAAGATGTGGGGTAGCGCGATCGCTAGCACAAATGTTTGAGAAAGAGTCTTTTTCCGAAGATTCCGGATACCGCAGCGCATGCTCCATTACAGCCTCATAAAAGAAAAGTACTGCGTTTAATTTTTAGTTTATTAATAGATATTAATAAGTATAAAGTTAAAATAAACAAAAGCATGTTAGACTGATAACTAAAATTGTATTCATAAACACTTAAAAGACTATTAAATTTGTAAAATTTATTTTAAGATTTTGAAAATGTTTTTATTTTATAAGTCGTATTTTATTAAGGACTTGTATCCATGGAAGGATCAGAAAAAAAATCTATTACACATACCGGGTGGAAGCCTGATACCATATTCCAAGATGGACGGTTTAGTTGCTTGATGTAAGAATGGAATTAGAAGCTTCAAGAAATTTTGAACCGTCGATGAAGGCTAATGCTTTAATTATACATGACTCTATGTTTGAATATAATCCGTTTACGGAAATTGTTAATAGATTTATTCACAATTAAATATTTTGCGTATATTTTTAATAAAATTGTATAAAAGCGATAAAATAATTTGATTCAATTACTTTACTTTTATCAGTCGAATGGTGTGCATCTCCCACTTTGTAAATAAGTTCTAGTTATTTTAGAGTGAATTTATCTCCATCAGAATAGGGTGAAATTGCCCCATAGGCCCTATAGGGTGAAATTGCCCCATAGGGTGAAATTGCCCCATAGGCCCCATAGGGTGAAATTGCCCCATAGGCCCCATAGGGTGAAATTGCCCCCATAGGGTGAAATTGCCCCATAGGGTGAAATTGACCCTGCCGGTATTGGTTAGCATGGTTCGCAATTACATAAGAAGACGAAATAGTGGATACAGTAAAGAAGCGTTAGAAAAAGCTATAGAAGAAATTCGACTGGGTAAATCAACTATTTACTCCATCAGTAGAAAATATAATATACCGAAAGAGACATTAAGCTATCACCGCAAACAGCAACAAAAGCAGGTGCACACTCGAAGCAATATGACGACTGCGAAACAAAAAATTACAATACCTGTGCAGAATTATGATGAATTTACCACTTCTAGTGCAAAGGATGTTGGTAAACATGGACCTTTGTTCCCACCTAACATACGAGCTGTATTCGCGGGACCATCGAGTTGTGGAAAACAAACGCTTTAATATCTCTGATCTTGCACGAGAACGGTCTTAGATTCCAAAATGCCTATGTATTTTCGAAAAGTTTATATCAACCGAAATACGAATTGTTAAGAAGTGTATTTGAGCCTCTTAAAGACGTAATTGGTTACCATGAGTTTGAAAATTACGACGATTTGATTGAACCCGGAGATACCAAAGAAGATTCAATTATGGTTTTTGATGATATACCTGCAAACGAGCAAAGCAAAATCACACAATTTTTCTTGTTTGGGAGACATAAAGCAATAGATTCATTCTACCTATGTCAAACTTACGCTAGTGCCTTAAAACATAGACTTAGAGATAACGCCAATGTAATCGCATTATGGAAACAGGATGACACAAACCTTCGCCATATCTTTCTTGATCATATAAGCGGTGACATGACATATCCAAAATTTAAAGAGATGTGTTTACAGTGTTGGGGTGACTCAAAACATAATTTTATAACTATTGTGAAAGATTTTGATTTGGATAAGGGGCGGTATCGGAAGAATTTTGACGAGTATATAAATATAAAAGAAGCTGCTAATGGTTAGTCCCAATCCAAAGTTTCATGATGACGGACTTTAACAATTTTATTACAAATAAACGCAATCTTCAGTTAATTCAAGATGGTGTACGAAAAAAGTTTGTGGCATACAAAAAGGGTGACACTACATCCCAGCAAAAATTCAAAGAAGCTCCTGCAGATTACGAATACTCCAGATATTTATTTAGTGGAAAAGTATTGCGAAAAACGCAACAAAGGGCGTGAATTATTTGTTAAATATTATGGCATTAATGGATTTGGATGGCTTGTCGCAACAGATTTGCTTTAAATACGTATATGTTTAAGTTTTCATAGTTTGGTTATTTATGAATAAGCGCTCGAAGATGAATCATGTACATTTAGGATTTCCAATCGGTTATAATGTATTGTTTAATAAATTATTGTACTAGATAGTGTTTTGTAAATTGCGGCTTAGAACATGTCGAGAAAATGATAAGTTTTTCAGTTTAGTATTTAATTTAGCAAATAAAATGCTATATATTTTCAAGCGGTATAGTAAAATACTGTAAAACAAAAATGTACTTACCCTTTCAGATTCAAACTGGACGATGGTAAAAAAATATTTCGCGTTTTACTTAGATAAACCGGTAACTGCGCTGATTTAGACTTCCGTTTTCTCACACAGAAATTTTCTACAACCCATCAAAGGTACTGTTTAGTTTATTAGAACGCATTTATTTAACGGGTTTGTGTTTTCCGATTTATCTAAGCTTTTGCCAATATGTCAATGCTAAATGAAAAACAAATACAATTGTAAAGGTATTTACAATATTTCTTAATACAAACACATTGCCTCGAGCACAATTTAAACGCTTGTTGGTATTTAATACGTCGAGGTTTAAGGCATCGCAGCTTTTTAATTGGTTTAAACCGAAACATTTTGCTTAAAATAGGAGATATAGTACATATATCTAAATAAGACGGTTTTTGATAGCGGTTATTTCCCCTGTCGTTTTAAAGTAGCAGTATTTGTAAAAGCATCTCATAAACTTGTTTAAGACCTTATCACAAAAGCTGATTAACGTATTGCTAAAAATTTGATAAATTATATATAGAAATAAAAAAGTCTTAGATTAAAACTTCTATTTTTATGTTTTACAATATTTTTTCTTTAAAGTCTCCCAATATCGTGACGATGTATATGGTCTTCTATTAGGTGTATAGGGCCCGAATCTAGATCCACATCTAAGCATTTTTTAGCTCCAGGCATGGCTCGTGCTAGTCATCATAAATTTGCATAAGCAATACACATTCAAAAAATTGCACAATAGTCATCATAAATTTGACTCCCATAAGCAATACACATGCAAAAAATTGCACAAATCTGATATTTGCACAATAGTTTTCTTCGACTAAGTATCTTTTGTCGGCGCCCTGATCTGGACCGTCGGACCCCGGCATCCTTCACCATGGCCGCCGAATAGGCAAATTCTTCCGCTAATTTATTTAATCTTTTAAACTAATCTAATACATAACTAGATTAATCCATTAACCCTAATGCAATCTTTTGCAAATTAAATTTTTATTTACCACAATCCCCCGTCGGGGTCCGAAACAGGGGCGTCAGATAGGCAAATTCTTCCGGATTAAGCTGATTAAGAGTTAATTTAATTACATCAATTAATTATTTACTAAAAAATTACATAATAAAAATACAGTCATCTTAAATTTGACTCCCATATAACAATATGCATGACAATTTTTAAATTTACCTTAATCATGGCTTGGGATGCAGAGATGATTAAGAGTCAATATAATTACATCAATTAATTATTTATTTATTAAAGAATTACATAATAAAAATACAAAGTCATCTTAAATTTGACTCCCATTTGAGCATATGCATGACAATTTCCAAATTTGCCTTAATCATGGCTTGGGATGCAGAGATGATTAAGAGTCAATATAATTACGTCAATTAATTATTTATTTATTAAAGAATTACATAATAAAAATACAAAGTCATCTTAAATTTGACTCCCATATAAGCATATGCATGGGGATACCTAAATTTCCCTTAAGATGATTAAGATGATTAAGAGTCAATTAATTACATCAATTATTTATTTATTAAAGAATTACATAATAAAAATACAAAGTCATCTTAAATTTGACTCCCATTTGAGCATATGCATGACAATTTCTAAATTTGCCTTAATCATCTTAACACACCCAGATCTTCACCACTACCGCACAAATCAAACCACACCAAAGTTTGCCAAAAAAGGTACCAATTTTGACTATGACATCACAAGTAGTATCATCTACAGGAATGCATCGCTAATCCAATACAGACACCAACATTTTGCAATAAGCGCAAACAATCGGTTACCATTCTTTGCCACACAGGTTTAACACTATATCATTTTAGCACAAATTCGTATTTTATATAATCCAAGTTTACAATAAGTATTTTTGCATGCATTTCGCACAAACATTTATGAAATGCAGCTTTAGGTCTTCTTCTATCGCCAGTATAATTACTAGGCTTAATAACCTGCTTGTGGATAAAGTATTTTTAGTGTAAAAAAATTTGCAAAAACATATTGTTGAATGGCAATGTGTCATATGCAAAACAATTTTATTTGTTAATACGTTTCTGTTAAAGACAGGTTTCACGCGTAATAAAATACAGTTCTAGCTCAAAGCGAAAACATTAGTTTGGGTAATGATGTAGTTAATATATATCTATAAACCGTTCTAGAGGTGTATTTAATGAATATTGTGGTACAAGTTTTCGCATCCATTTAAACCTAATGCAAACGCTTGCAAATAATTTAGGGATGACTTAACAGCATTTGCAAACTATCATTTTGAGTTCATTATTACGTTTATAGCACTAACCATATTTTTAGAATGTAATGAAATGTAATCAATAGTTTATACAGTTTATTCGGTATACTAATCATTAATAGCACAAATTTGCATTGCAAACAATTTTATTTGTTAATTGATGCAAGAATAATAATTTTAAACTAAAAAAGGACTTACCTCCTGCTTGCACCGCGTGCGAAAGAATTTGCCTATCCGGTGCAAATATTTGTGATTGTGACAAATAAGAATTTAATTTGCAATAGATTGCAAGCATTAGGGTTAATAGATTAATCTAGTTATGTATTAGATTAGTTTATTGATGTAATTATATTGACAAATAAGAATTTAATTTGCAAAAGATAGCATTAGGGTTAATGGATTAATCTAGTTATGTATTAGATTAGTTTATTGATGTAATTATATTGACTCTTAATCATCTCTGCATCCCAAGCCATGATTAAGGCAAATTTAGAAATTGTTATGCATATGCTCAAATGGGAGTCAAATTTAAGATGACTTTGTATTTTTATTATGTAATTCTTTAATAAATAAATAATTAATTGATGTAATTAAATTAACTCTTAATCAGCTTAATCCGGAAGAATTTGCCTATCTGACGCCCCTGTCGGGACCCCGACGGGGGATTGTGGTAAATAAAAATTTAATTTGCAAGAGATTGCATTAGGGTTAATGGATTAATCTAGTTATGTATTAGATTAGTTTAAAAGATTAAATAAATTAGCGGAAGAATTTGCCTATCCGGTGCAAATATTTGTGATTGTGACAAATAAGAATTTAATTTGCAATAGATTGCATTAGGGTTAATGGGATTAATCTAGTCATGTATTAAATTAGTTTAAAGATTAAATAAATTAGCGGAAGAATTTGCCTATCCGGCGGTCCTGGGGAAGGATGCCGGGGGTCCGACGGTCTAGATCAGGGGCGCCGACAAAAGATACTTAGTCGAAGAAAACTATTGTGCAAATATCAGATTTGTGCAAATTTTTGCCTGTGTATTGCTTATGGGAGTCAAATTTATGATGACTATAGTGCAATTTTTTGCCTGTGTATTGCTTATGGGAGTCAAATTTATGATGACTAGCACGAGCCATGCCTGGAGCTAAAAAATGCTTACTTGAAGAAAACTATTGTGCAAATTTAGGCGAATATTTGCCGATTAAAGGGTAGATGGTCCAGATGAGAACAAGATCCGTGCCAGATCGGGGTGCTGACCCCTCGCCAATGTGCGAATAATTGCACAAATTAGAATTTAATTAAATTAGCCATGCCTGGGTCTAAAAATTGCTTAGTTGAAGAAAACTATTGTGCGAATTTTGCTGCTAATTGTGCGAATTCGTTGCAAAAGTGCTTAGTCGAAGAAAACTATTGTGCAAAATATCAGATTTATGCAATTTTTTGCATGTGTATTGCTTATGGGAGTCAAATTTAAGATGACAATGTTATTTAAATGTGAGTTTTTTTTTTCAGAATTGGCTAATTCCTCCTACTTTTAATTAAATTAGATTCTGATTTATGTTTTTACTTTTGTTTAGAGGTTGCAAATACACATAGGCCGGTTTGACTTCAAAACGTGTCCACACGTATGCTACGTTGAGAAGATGTAGATGCGTGCAGAAAAATGTAGAGCTGTTTTGAATTCTAGCGAGAAGTTATAAAGTAGGTCAGATGCAAAATATGCTAAGGCCGGTTTGAATTCAAAGTGCGACCACTCTGCAAATACACATAAGCCGATTTCAATTCAAAAGGTGTTCACTCTTGTGATAGATTGAAAAGTAGATTATCAAAGTACGCAGATGGTGGCAATCTGCTATAAGAGGAGATTGCTCGTAATATTAATTTAATTAGTTGAAGTATACTGCTTATTTACATACCTACATATACAAACATGTATATAATTGATATTCAGGGATTTAAATACAAGAAAAACGAGTTTGTGTGCAAAGAAATTGCGGGTTTGGACTTGTTGGAAGACGTTGTTTGGCATCAAATTTTTAAACTGCCAATGCAGTCTAGTTGTTTGAGCCAAGATCATATAAAACATAACGACTGGGTGACAAGGAATTTTCATGGTATTTCTTGGGATGAATCTTCAACGGCTGGAATGGCGTCATAATATATAGTGCTTTATTTGAAGCAAATTATCAGACACGGTGAAGAAGTTTGTGTGAAGGGTCTAGAAAAGAAGAAATGGATGGAAACCTATCTAATGCAAAACGTTGTACTATATCGTTATGTTATTACATCACTTTAATGTATTGTTCCATCATGCGCTAAAGGAATAAAAATATTTTATAAATTATTTGGTTAATGCGATCTTACCGTTAACAAGTTTCGACACAAACCAATTCAAGGGGCGGCGCGGTCCAGTGCCTTGCCGGTGTCACAGGAGTCTGGAGCTTCACTGTGTCCCAAGGCGACTCGCCCCCCTATCTTAACCATATCTCGCCTATCCGGAGGCCCCACTTATGCAAGGCCTGCAGATCCATGCTTTAAGTACAATCCAAACTCGACTACATTTACAAAAGCAATGGCCGACTTCGTTCCGTTCCAGTACGGGATCTTATCTGCGTGGCGCATCACCCCGTGACCTATAGACGCACGCGCTATTCTAATTCTAACGAATGAAATGGAATAATCCGCCTGCAAGTTAGACAACACAAACGACTAGACCCCATATAAATACGTTCCTTGAATGTATATTAATATTAAATACCTCCGTGCAAAGCATTTAAGTTATTTAAGCGAACTTGATTTCCTGTTTCATTATAGAATTGTTTCTCTTAGATATAATAGTATCAAATACGAGAATTAAATACCACAGAATAAAATTATTCTGAAGCGATTCTTGCAAAAATGGTGCTATAGAATAAATATTCGTTACAACATCGTTTATTTCGTCAGGGTCGTCTAATGTTATAAATTTCCTTCTGCATCTGATAAGATCAGGGCCAGAGTTAGTGAATAACTTAACATACAATTCTGAAAATCTTTTGTATAAGTGTTCGGTGTTGAAGTAAAAATAAAATCGTTTTTCTCGGGGATGTATTCTTTTAGAATTTTAATTATTTATTCCTCGTTGTCATCTTTAGTTATTTGGATCTGGTATATTTTCTTGTTATCTACTTTTGTATATTTTTTGGGATTGGGGTTATTTAAAACTTCAGTAACTATAAATTGATTGGGTTTTATATCGATGGCTTCGTTTAAAATTTTAATTGCGGTTTTAGATTCTTCGTTTTGTGTCGAATGTATCGTGTCGATCTCTTCTGGATCTTCCCTTATTTCTGTTTCGTCTACGTTTCCTACAGTGGATTCTGTTTCTAGTGCATTGAGCTGTATTCTACTTAAAGCGTCTGCGTTGTTATTATAATTTTTTTTTTATATATAATTTTGTAGTCGTATTCTTCTAATCTGATTCTCCATCGTTGTAATTTTAAATTTGCTTTTTTAAGTTTGCATAGCCATACTAGTGGTCTATGATCGGTGTATATGTAAAATTTTCTTCCGTAAAGGTATGGTCTAAAGTAGTTTGTTGCCCAGATTATGGCTAATAATTTCTTCTCTATGGTACTATATTTCTGTTCGGTTTCATTTAGGGTTCTGGATGCGTAGCTGATTAGTTTATAGCCACCTACTTTTCCTTGGCTTAATATTGCGCCCAATGCTACATTCGATGCGTCTGTCTATAGTATATATGTATTTGAAAATTCTGGGTATTCTAATACGGGGTGATTCGTTAATATATTTTTAATTTTGTCTAGGGCTTTAATGAATTCCAGGGTGTTTTCAATTTTGTTTCCCTTTTTTAAACAATTTGTCAGGGGCTTGGTTATCTGAGCGTAACCTTTAATGAATTTGCGGTAGTAACCACTAAGATCTAAAAATCCTTTAATTTCTTTGGTTGTTTTTGGTAGAGGGTAACTTAGTACTGCATTTGTTTTATCAGCATTTGGCATTACTCTTTGGGGTGTTATAATATGTCCTAAAAATGATACTTCCTTTTGTAAAAATTCATTTTGTCTAATTGTACTTTGAAATATGCTTGTCTTAGTATTTCAAATACTTCTTTCAGTCTTTCTATGTGTTCTACTAATGATGTGGAATAAACTATGATATCGTCTAGGTATACAAGGAATTTCTCATTGTGTATTCTTCGTAATATGTTGTCCATGACCCTTTGAAAAGTTGCGGGTGCGTTCTTTAGTCCAAATGGCATTCGTTTGTATTCGTAATGTCCTCTAGGTGTGCTGAAAGCGGTTTTTGATGTATCCTTTTCATCCATTTCTACTTGATGGTATTCTGATGCTAGATCTAATGCTGAAAAATATTGACATTTACCTAATTTGTCTATAATTTCTGTTATATTCGGTAATGTATATTTGTCGTCTACCGTTTTTTCGTTTAACTTTCTGTAGTCTATTACCATTCTGTATTTTCTCTTGCCCAAAGCGTCTAATTTTTTGGGTATTATTAATACGGGGCTACTCCATGGTGAGTTGGAGTGCTGGATTATGTCTTGTTCTAATGTCTGCTACTTGTTTGTCAGCTTCTTTTTGGTTTGCCTGAGATAGTCGGTATGCATTTGTAAATATAGGTTTGTTAACAAACCTACGGGAAAAAAAGTGTAGTGAAAAATAGCACAAATGTGAGAACTATTACTACAATTTATCTCGAAAATACGACTAGGGACAATAAATGCGAAAATTTCACACAAGATTGTCCTGAGAATGTTTTGCTAAATTTTAGTACACTATTTCTAACTTTACTAAAATTAATTGTAGTTCATTGCACTACAGTTCTGTGCAATCTGTTCACATAAATTGTATAAAACTACACTATAATGTGTTAGGTTTGCTTACAAAGTTGTAGGAATACTTATCAAACATTATGTTAAATTTTACTACAAACTTATAGGAATATTTATGATAGGTTGTGTTAAATTTTATTACAAACTTGTCGAAATATTTACGATAGGTTGTTAGATTTTATTACAAACTTATAGGAATATTTACCATAGATTGTGTTAAATGTTACTACAAACATAAGAATATGTGCGATAGCTTTGTCTTAAATTTTACTACAAATTTATTTGAATATTTAGCATAGGTAGTGTAAAATTTTACTACAAAATTATAGGAATAATTATAATATAGGTTTGGTTGCATTTTATTACAAATTTATATGAATATTTACGATAGATTGTAATATTTTACTACAAACCTTCAGAAGTATTGATCATATAGATCGTGTTACATTGTACTACACACATAGGAATATTTAAACCTTGCATTAAAGCATCTTATAAAGTTTTCATAATTTACTTTTACTTTAATAGAGAAGATAGTTAACGAATAAATTAATTATCTTCTTTAGTTGTTTTCTCTATCCGACCAAAAGCAAATGTAAATTATGAAAACTTTGTAAAAGGATTTAATGCAGTGTTATAAATATTCTATCAGTGTAGTTACACAATCTATGGTAAATATACCTATTAAGTTTGTAGTAAAATCTTACAATATATCTTTAATATTCATATACATTTGTAATAAAATGCAACACAACCTATTATGTTGGTTTCTTGGGATGCACTCGTTCGTAAAGTAACAACTATCGTGTCAAATTGTCATTTCTATTCTGATGTTTCGGCATGACATTTATGCCTTATCAGAATAGAAATTACAATTTGACATGATAGGTGTTACTTTACGAACAAGTGCATCCCAAGAAACCAACACAATTTTATATACTACCGAAACGTCAAGAAAAAGTATAAATTAAATTTTATTTCTTATTTGGAGTTTTAACACACAAAAGACAACTCCACGTCAAACTAATATGTATATATATATATATATATATATATATATATATATATATATATATATATATATATATATATATATTGTGTTACCTTAACACAAAGATATAGATAATCTGCAGTACAATGTATTATCTATTAAACTTTGCCATCAACATTTTTGATTTCAATGCGCCACAGTGTTCCATCAATATTGGCCTTCAACATTCTGCAAAATGGTACACAAATAAAAAACACAATTTTTTCGAAAGAACTTTAATTATGAATACACTAAAACCAAACAATAAAATGTCTACATTACTACAGTGTGGACAGATAAAAACAAAACAGCCTATCAGGTATAGCGCCAACATTTTAGATAAAAATTGTGTTCTGCTCATAGGGGATCTTTGTATACGAGCCCTACATCTATCAATCTTAATAGATCCCTCTTTTAATCAATTATCTTTTGAATATGAAATGTAATGTTCACTTTAGAAAGAAAACTTTGTAAGGAACTTGATAGCATAAAGGTTAATACCCTTACTTTGATTTCAGGGCCCTTTGCTGGAAATTTTTTGTTAGGAAAGTTCATATGGTTACCTGTGATCATATACTACAAAATGTTATAAAACACATTTTTGAAATTTCACTTGCATGTTGCAGTATCCTAATCAGAGCAACAATGGAACATTTAAGATGGTACTTTCAATTAATAAATAAATTATTATCCAACAAAAAATGTTTACAAGAAAGTGATAAAATGGTAGTAACGCTATAAACATTTACACATCGCACTTCTTAAAAAATACCTATCAAATGATGAAATGATGTATCACACATGTGACACATGGGATATTCCCTATTCATAATTTGTAGTGGTGTTCTGAAGGAGGGGGGGAGGGATGAAGTACGAATTAAGAGATGTGACCAGAACAGGAATCAACGACCTGGCATTTGTCTAAAATGTCGACTCAGTTGCTGAAACTGTGGTTTATATGTGATCCCTTTATAATATAAACATTAGTAAAAAATAATATAACCTAAATATTAAACCTTCTAGTGACAATTTAAAAAAGGTACTATTAAACATCGAAAGATCATCTTAATCAATAATGACTATAAATTTTCAAATTAATGCCATTAACAACAATATTTTGTGGCGACAAATGTTTTGCCAAGTGATCGGGCGAGCAAGCAAATTATAGGACTATGTAAGTTATTGTACAAAATTAATTTAGTTATGTTTTCCGTAGGATAAACCACCTCATAGGCATAGAAATGCTTATTGAAATGTATTGTTTTCAATTCTACATATGAAAAGTAAATAGCTTCCGAGTCGGTAGCTAAATATATTTGATCAATAATACCAAAAACTGGAGTATCAAGACAGCTAACAATTACGACAGTATCTTTAGCATAAGTCGTGCCCCCTACTTCTATCTTTACAATTGTAAATATTTTGTTGCTTGTGAAAGTTGGAAACAGTCGGGCTAATTCAGTTTCATCAACATTTCCCAAATGCTTATAATTAAATCTATATGCTTCTATAAATGGACTAATTAGCTGATGACACAATTTTAGCTGAGCCTTATTTGCCAATGTGTGTATCGTGTTTTAAAGGAACATGCAACTTTTGAATTTAGTTTGGACTCTCTGTGCTTAAGCTCATAAGGCATCCCCCAAAAATTAATCAGGGGACCACACATATCAAAAACGGTACTGTAATGCAATGCGTTATGATGCTTTGGTTTTAATTTTTTAAAAAACAAGAATGATAATTCCAAATATTCTTCAATTTCAAGTTTCAGTCTGCACCCTTCTGAAAATTGTAGACTCGGAGAGGTAATAACATCTAATATACTTCGTAATTTTATCCATATATACCACAACTTTATGTTTTCTGATACCAAATCACCAATCAATAATCCCAAATATCTAACAAAGCATAACATTTCATTTGCAGACATTCTTAAATTTGACTTTAAAAATTCTGGACCTATTAGTGGAGGTCTATTAGAGTTCTGTTGTCCAAAATTAAATGACTTTATTCGAGCATTTAAAGTTTCTATAGAAAACAGTTTGTAATCAGTAATTAAAATTCGTAATAAAGCAGTTACATCAAAACACAAACACCTTCCAAGAAGTCGTGCATTATGTCTACCATAAAGTTAGAAGTAACATGAAAATCTGGTATTTTATGCCAAACACATTCCTCTTTAATACCAGTTGCACTAACATCATTTAGAATTAAATCTGTTTGATAGGATTCAGGCGTACGCGGCTCAATACAATCACTCTTATAGGTAACTTTGGCTTTCTGTTTTGACATTTTACACAATCTACAATAGTGATTACAAGCAAAACTTTCTGTAAATCCAAGTTAGGCGGCTCCGTGGCGTAGTGGTATGTGTGTGACTACTACGCCCTAGGTCCCGGGTTCGAATCCCGACACGGTCCGCTTGAAAAATGTTAGGCGAGCATTTTTCGCAAAAATACACCCTCGTTCGGATGAGAGGTAAAATGGAGGTCCCGTGTGTGAGTGTTGTCACGCACGTTAAAGATCCCTACCTTGCTTGGAACAGCAAGGATTCGGCAAAATTCAAAATTTTCCAGGTAAAAAAAACTCGCTTCCTGGCCAATGTAGTACCTTCGGGTGGAGCATTGGAAAATCACATGTAATGTAAATCCAAGTATGCTATTTATACCCAAATTGTCACCAAGTATAAGACCTAACTTAAAATATATTTGTCTGTCTAAATTATTAACTTTCACTTGAATACCATTTTCTTGTAAAAAAGTTAATTCCTGTATGAGAGAGGAAAATATAGCCATGTTTCCAAACTGCTTCCTATCGTCAGAGTAAAAAAGACTAAAAAGAAAAATATTGCGTGAAGAGCAGAACAAATTATCAGGAAAACAAGGAATTGATATATACACGGCTCCAACTTTATTAGATGTAGGGTGTGAACCTAAGACATTGCCAATGTTAAAATCATCGAAATATAAAAATATAGGCAGTACCAATTCACCTCGATCTTCATATTGCTTTGATTTTGTTTTCCACAATGGGCCTTGAACAAAATTAACAAAAGTAGTGCAAGACTGAATTTTTTTAATATTATCTATCACAGCTGTATATACACCAGGTTTTTTGAATAAAGCAACAAATACTTTTCGTAAGGATATTATTTTACCATGTACTGGTGTCGACACATAGTCGGTAGGTTTGTTTATATGTTTTTTATACACATTCTTGTAACCGATTAAGAATTCTTCGGAAGGAATATAGTTGCCAGAGTTTTTATAAAACTTAAACCGTTTGTATTCTGTATCTATTTCATCAAAAACGCCTTCATAGTTTTGAAACAAATTGGTTATGTTTTCAATGCATTCATTAGAGTAATTGCCTTCATACAATAATCTACGTATGTCAATTTGTATATTAGACAAGCATGTATGTATAATCTTTTTAAATTGAGAAACAACATTCTGGATAAAATTACGAGGTATAAGAGAATTATTATACATTTCTGATACAAAAGTATAATCTCCTAAACACAATTTGCAGAAGTGTACTTCCATCAGAAGCAGTACTATCTACATTATCATCTGAAAACTTCAGATTTTAAGTTCAGCATCATTTTGAGCAACTGCAGTTTCGAAAAGTTTCTCATTACAAACCGATGGCTTTTTGAAAAATTACATATTTTCTTTTGTGGGGGAATCACATTATGGTTTTTGACATGACGCTTGAAAGCATCAATTGATGTAAATGTCCTAAAACAGCTATTTTCACCGCAACAATATTTGTTTACTGCTTTGTGGAATACCTTCAAATGGTAAAAAAATGCTTTTTGAGAAGACATTGAAACTGAGCAGTAGAAACATTTTACCATTTTGTACAATAGTTATACAAATACAATAAGCAATTTATTAGTGGTTGTTTAAAAATAGTTGTAAATCGGAAATCAATTTTAGTGCTGAAGTCGTAAACGAACGATCGTTTTTGGTTTTTAATTTATATATATATATTTGCAAGAAAGTCCAAACTGGTTCGACTTCTTTAGGATACTCTGCGTTTAATGAGTGATAGATTTTAAAACAAAGATCAATTGCCTTTATGCAGCTATCAACAGCGTATCTTATTGACTCAACACATACAAAACACTTTGTTATGTTATCAATTTCACCCACAATTACAGGTATAGGTTGTGTTTGTAACCCAAACTGTTGGTACTTCAATTGCCTCAACTCCAATTGTGGTTCAAGCTCGCTAATTTCCTAAAAATAAATTTGAAATTAATCTAGTAACATTTCCTATTTTACCTTAACGTGAAGTAGAAAGCCACTTTGTAGTTCGCTTTTAGATGGCCTCCAATGTTTATTAGGGGCGCTACATTTGATGGTTATACTGCGAAACAACAACGGAAGGATAGTGAAGCAAAATATTGAGTCTGTAAAAGTCAGGTTAGAGAAAGAAAGAATTTATGAAAATGTTACCTTCAAAGAACTCAATTCTGTTATATTATGTCTTTGTTTATATTGCACAATTAGCTCTTTGAGAAATTTGTCCGAACCTGTTTCTGCCAATCTAAATATTTCTTTGTATATAGATGGCCACTGATTAAAAAGACAATTTTCCCTTCCTGGATAAATTATGTTGAAATCGATTTCCAATAGTAAATAGCCCAAGGGACTTTTGAGGGCACCATATGTGTTAAAATATTGGGTTATAGAATTGGGAAAGTTGTCAATTCTGAATGTTGTGGTTTTTTTCCACTTTTCTTCAACGGTTGTGAATGGCAGACTGTTATTTTTTAGCCATAATAAATCATCTTCGACAAATCCTATACATAGTTGTATTAAAAATAATAATTTTGTATGCAAGAATGATTACCTTCATTTTCGCAACTGCTCCTAGAAAAAGAACTTTCATGTTTGCTAGTGTCGTCGGTGGTTTTAGTAATTAAACCATAATGCTTGAAATTAGTACGCATATAATGGTATGTAGTCCACAATTTACCACGTGCAGCCTTTGGGTGTCCACCGGAGTTCTTCACATATGGAACATAGTACAGCTCTTGATTTTCATGCAAAATATTTGATTGATCTCATCAGCTAATTCACTGAATCTTTTAGATGTTATCCTAAAACAACATTTTGTTAAGCTACCTTCTATAGTAAATTCACCTTACTTTTGGTTGAAGTTGCCTTTTAACTCATTTTGTATAATCAACCAGCATAATTTTGACCTTAGAAACTTCTTTCCATAGCTAGCTTTGATAAGTGTTCCTTCGTTGCAAGAGTCTAAAAGTGTTTGAACGCTCTGTTGGATATAAAAAACGTGTAGTACCTAAATCTGCCCAGTAGCTATTGAACTTACGTTTTCACAAGTGCCGATGAAGAATGGCAGACCGAGGGTAGCACGCTGATTGGGGTGTGGTACTTGATATAGCCCATCTACAAAATATGTGTATGTGAAAATATGCAGTTTTCTTATAGTTTTGGTTTTGTGTAATTATCAAAACATTGGAAAGTGGTAATAAAAAAAATTGCAATATATTTTGAAAACTGTTTTAAAAAGCTCTTTTGATGGGGAGGAATTTCCCTTAGAACACCCTGCATATTTCCTACCACAACCGACTCAAATTAAAAATTCAATATAATTACCTAGTGCAGCATATTCCTCATCTGCCGACGATGAAGCCCCTACACTCCCCGGGGTAGATACTGATACTGTGCTTGCAGGACTTAATATGGGTTCGTACTGTACTGCCTGCAATAAAAATTAGATTATCAAATTTATCTTATTTGTTGACAAATTTTAGTGATTTTTATTCAGAGTAGATATCCCATGTGTTCAGAGATGATACAAGAAATCAATATGCAACTTATGGTCAATAAAAAAAGATTTAGTACAAAACCTGCAATTTTCAATTAAAATACAATTTTTTTACTTATTTTGTAGCACTTATTTGTATTTTGATAAAAATAAATAAGTAATGTGTGATTTAGTGCAGTATCTCCAGTGATTAAAATAAAATTTTTTGTTTCTGATTCATGGCCGAAAAAAAATTTAGTGCAAGTTTGTAATTTTCAATTTAAATACAACTTTTTTCTTATTTAGTAGCTTCATTTTGATAAAAATAAATAAGAAATGTGCGATTTAGTGCAATAGTTGTCATTATTGATTAAAATAACACCTTTTATTGTTGATTCGTAGTTCACAAAAGAAATTTAGTGCTATACTTTTCTGGCAAGTCTAAACATCTTATTTTAGTCTTAATCTTCTTTGGGAATGAAACTACTCATAGTTTTTAAAATCTATTTTATTTACGTTTCGATCCATGACCTAGGATCATTGTCAAAATAATAAAAACTTCAAGTTTGATATTTATGACATAAATTGAAGGTGACTTTGATTTATTGAAATATTTGGTTTGAGTACACTAAGCAAACATTTTTAAAGTTTAAAAGAAGATTAAGAAAAATGCTAAACAAACCACAACAAACATACAGGGAGTATCTTATTTTATGCCTGAACGTATAGATGTTTGGTTATGCAGTAGCGTTTAATTTTAAAATTATAATAAATCATTCTACTTGGTTGCATATTCTATCCAACAATCACCAAAATTATATTATAAAATGTACAAAGATTATTTAAGATTCAAAATTGGCTATAGTTTGTGTATGCTAACACTAGCAATTGAGCTGACTAAATTTTTCTCTGCACTTTGTACCTACTTATGAAAAGGATCGATGCTAAATACATAAATAAACTTGCCTTGTTCTTCATCAAATGCTTACCTCATTAATCAATCAACGTTACGTCCATAATGATTTCCTTTGTTACAAAATTCCAAGCAATAATCAGTTATAAAACTAAAAGTAACGATTATTTTCATCAATTTTTTGTTTTGATTTGGTAATTTAAAAATTTTTGTTCAAAATTACAAACTTTGGTGAGGGAGCTTCCTCACCCATTTCACCTTTGGATTAACATACGGTGATTTGTTTACTATTGCATAGCATAAATTAAATTTTGTACCTACCTTGTTAAGTGTGCTGTAGTCGTTATATTTTGCCTGAAATTTCTTACGAACTCCTAGCACCGGAATGAGTTCCTTAATATCCTCGTCCTTTAAACTACTGAACGCGTCCTCGTCTATTTCATTATCTGAAATATAAAAAGTATGAATTTTGCATTTAAATCTAAGCAAAATGGTGGGCTAATTATATGTGATAATATAATTGATGTCCTAGTCTAGTTCATATGATATTCACTCGTCACAAACAAAATTATTAAGCAAATTATTTCAGGCGGTATATTATATTAGGATATTTTTAAATGAATTATTGCAACGTGACTTTACATATTTAGAATTTACTGTGGTATTAGTAAATCCATCCACTACCCATAACAAAATTACATTTAATGAAAATATTTTAATTATGATTTTAAACAAATACCTAGCTGATCTATTCCTTAACAGAACCGTTACCAAAAACCCTTGCTCTAGCGGACTTTCCCATCGTATTTCGTTATCTCGTTATCCCTATTCTAAAAATAGAAATAATCGCCCGTCAGGTATATCTAAAGATGAGATTGAAAAATATATTACTGCTTCATTTTGCCTTAATTACACGATGAACGAAAGATCAGATTCGTTCACATTAAAAATAAATTCATCCTAATACATGTGTCTATTACTGATTTAGAAACGATTTATAGCGTTATTAAAATATTTGTACTTACCGTCAAATGCCTTTTCAATTTTAGGCAAAGTCCCCATGAACCTAAAATATCTTTAACAAAGTGGTCCATTTTGTAGTTAACTTTAGTAACACGACTGGAATGTTGGAAAACGTCTAGCAAGAATTCACGGCGACAAAGTTTAGGGTCCCTTGGCGTCTGCGTAGTAAAACAAGCCTTGAACGTATTTTTCGTACAATAATGTAAATTTTAGCACAATGTTGTAAAGAAAGTAACTACAATATCTCTCGGTTATTAACACAAAGATATATTAATAATTTATAATGTGTTTATAGTAGTTTTCAACAGTTGTTTGATACTCCCCGATAAATGTATAGTAATGCGCAGTACAAAATGGTTTTAAAATTTTGTTCAATAAATGTATGAGTTTCTAATATAATTTTGCTATTATTTTCTACAGAAATATTAGCACATTTGCGTTGTAATATTTAAAAAATTTTGTATTTGATATTAACACATTTTTGATGAAATTTAAGACATTTTTTCACCGCACAATAAATTGTTAAAATTTCAAAAAGCTTTTTTCTCCGGGTTGTCTGTTAGTTCGATATTATGTTTAACTGTGTTGGTGAATGTTAGGGGTATTCCTTAACAATGGAATATGTCGCGGTATTCAAAACATAAATTTTTTATCGCTCTTTGCTCTTTTGGATTGATGTCGTAATTAAAGCAAATGTTACGTAAGTTTTTTCTTAACATTTTGTCTTGTGCTACGGGGTTGTAATCGTTTTCTAAATTTTTGTCTATTTCCATTTAGTTAAAATTTAATTCTTCCACGTTAATTGGATAGTTCTACGGGGAAGTCATTTGAATTTAATATCCTCGTAATAGCATAAATCGGTAAATGGTTAAGTGTTGGAGGAACTTGGCAGCCACAGGCTGCTTACCTCCCTTCACAACCACTGAAGGTAGGAAAAATAGGGTATATAACTGTAAAACAATAGAAGGTGACCGAACTGTATCTAACAAGAAAGAACAGCACCTATGAGGAAAGACAACAAACATAGAACAAGAAGAAAATTGTTGAAAGCATATGTGTGAAGCACAGCACAGTATGCCTATGAAATACGGGCAGTCTGAAACGCAGACAGAAAAACGGTAGCTGCCTTTTGAAATGCTGTGCTTCAGATGTATGAGGACAATAGCATGGACAGACAAAGATAATAACAAGTAGGTTATAGAAATAGTAGGGGAACAAGGATATCTGGGGAAAAAGAGAAATAGAAGGGCGGAATACGTTCTAAAGCATTTTGGGGAATAGTATGGGATATATTACAAGCAGAGATAGGAAAAAGAGGTAGATGTAGACCTAGATCAGATAGTGATAAATGCAGACTGTGCAAATTTCAGGGAAATCTGTAGGTTAGTTTAGAATAGGAAACAATGATGATACGCGTCTAACCAATTCCAGGACTGAAGACCTAATGATGATGGCATAATTGTCTTTTATTTGTACTAATGCGGTTGGGGTCTTTACTCCTTGTTGAAATGTTATATGATTTTTTATTTCTACTTTGCTGTTTGAGTTTACTGGGATTTCTATTTTTCTTTCCGTTCGGGGTTCAATTGTGTATTTTTGCTCGACTTGGGTATTTTGAATTTTAATGAGGATTCGTTCGTATTTCGTTCTTAATAAACGGTTCTTTATGTGAGTGTTGGCTCCTAATTTTCTTAGAAGGTCCATTCCTATTAGTCCGTCATATTTGTCATTGAATTCGAAAATACAAAATTTGTGTTTCATTTTTACGTTGAATGTTCTAGGTAAGGGTATGTTAGCTACGAATTGGTGTAGTGTCGTTTGATGGACTGTTTTAATTTTAAATGGCTTTTTCTACATAATCTAAATAATGCTTTTTACGGTTTGGGGGCTGATTAATGTTTTTGAGGATCCGGTAACGATTAATAATTTAAATTCGGCATGGGGTATTTCTATGTATGGTAGTACTACGTGATTTATATTATTTAGGTTTATTAAGTTTGGTCGTTTATTAATCTATCTGAAAATTTGAGCACGCGTTTTCTTCGTCCTCCTCGTCGTAAGCTTCGTGTGGTTTGTCGCATTCATAAGTTTTTACATGGTTTGATTCATCGTTTGTACTGGGCTGAATGTAATTATTCTGGTCTTTGTCAAATTTTTCTACTTCTTGGTGAAATAGTTCTTCCGATGTAAAATTGCGTTCTTGATGAGGGTTTGGTCGGAAGTGTGTATTTGTTTTGTATTTGGTCTAGTGTTACTAGATGAGGTATCCATGGGCGTTGGTTTGTAATAGTTATTAGGGTTGTTATTGTTATTTGTCATTGGGGTATTTCTAATAGGGTTCGCGCTGAATGCTGGTCTTTGTTGGTTTATTTTTTGGTTGAATCTGAGTTGAAATGCGGGTTTCGTAAAATTTGGGTTAAACGTTGGTTTTGAAAAATGTTTATATTGATTATTAAAATTCGTATTGTTGAAATTTGGGTTATTAATTTGCGGTTGATTTGTTTGTGCGTTGAAGGGTGTGAATTTTTGTTGAGTGGTGTGTCTCGCGGCTTATAGTTTTTATTGGTGAATAACTTTTATTTGCGTTGGGGTTGTATAATCTGTTTCGGTAATACATTACATTTTCTTCTTCTATTACCAGGTCCATGGCTTCTTATAGGTTTTGGGGACGTTGGAATCTGATCTTATCTAATAGTCGTTCTGGTAAAGCGTTTATATATGTGTCCAGTGCCATTTCGTCATACATTTTCGTTTTTAAATGTCGAATATTCTGATCGATTTTTAATTTTGTTAGGATTAGACTTCTTACGTCTTGACATTTCATTCCGAATTGATACGGGGATTGGTTGTTTTCTATGTTGAGGTTTATCAGGTCTCGTACAAGGCATTTTATGTTTCTCGGATCTCCAAAATATGCAATTAGTATGCATTTAAAGTCCTGCCATTCTTCAAGGTAATCTCGGCTGGTAATTATAGTGTTAGTGCCCGACCGGTCAGTTTAGTTATTATCAGGCGTAAGAGTAATACATTTATTTCGTTATCTCCGGGTTTGTAGAAGGTTTTCAAAAATATTTTGCATGCTGAGACGAAATCTCGAGGTGAGCTTGCTTTCCATTAAAGATAGGAATTGTTTTAAGGTAAATTTTCATATCGAAAGGTTGCTTTTGTTTGTAATCGATTTTAAATTTTGTAAAAATTGAAATTTATTTCGCGGTTTGTACTGTTACTTTTGGTTGGGTTTATTAATTTCCAGTTTGAAGTGTGTTGAGTTATTTAAAGAATCGTAGTTGCTTATATTTGTACTTAGTTACACGGTGCGGTAATTAATTCGTGGAATTTATGCTCGATAATGTCTGGTTAATTGCTATAGCCTTGACTTCGTCTGTTTTTATTTCGCGGACGCTATTTTGTTGTAAATTTTACTTGAGTTTTGTTTACTGAAAGATTACGATGTGAATACACAATTTCTTGCGGTAACAACTTTACTTTGTATGTTTTGTGCCAGTTATGACTTTATCTTTGTTCAGTTTTGCTGATTTTATTAAGTCTATTATAATTATCTCTTTTTCGAAGGTGTTAATTGAATTGTATAAACGTGTAGAATGTATGTCTGTCTCGTCACCTTGAGTTTTAATTTTAGTTGCGAGTTTTCAGTTAATTACTTTGTTGTAATATTGCCTTTGTAATTTAATCACAAAGTTCTATGTCTACTTAAAGATGTAATTCAGTCTCTTGATAATTAAATTGCGTAAATGCTTGTGTATAATATGCGATTGTACTTATTAGAGTTACTAATACTTTTCTATAAGGTGTTGTTTTCAGTTGATATGAGAAACAAAATAAATTGCTTTTTTACTTAATTAATTGCTGCATAAAATGTTACGTTTGATAATTATATTTAGATATATCCGTATTAGGAAATAATCAATTATTCCTGATAAAGTGTTGCGATGCGCGTCTTCAAATAAATTATAGCTTTTCAGTAATGTAGATATTTATAGTGTCGCAATGATAAATAATTTCATTCAATGTACGTCGTAATTTTATACGCTTTGTTTTACTTCGTGGATTAATTTATTAATAGATTATAATGGAAAGTGCGTTTCTTTAATTTATAGAAATGCTTTGAATTTTAAATTTTAAATAGTCGTTTCTTTAATTGAGGTGTTTGAACTATAGAATTTTGATGAAGTTTAAAACTGGAATAAATTGTTTCTGTTACTGTTTGTTTATAAGAATTGCGTTTGCTTTCGAAATTAAATGATAGAGTTGATTACGTTTTATTTTTATGTTTGCTGAAATATATCGTTGCCTTTTCGTCAGTTACGTTGCTATTAATTTAATAATCGTGCGCCAGGTATTTTGGTGATAATTCGTAATAATCGTTTGTACTATTTGTTCTAAAATTTTCTTTCCTTTAAAAATAATCTTTCGTATTTGAAAACAATTCCCTTAATATATAAGTAAATTATTTTCGTTAAATGGCATAAAAAAATAAAAATTCTGTACATAAAATAATAAAATAATAAAAATTTCTCTTATACTAGCAAATATCAATAATTTGTGAAAATCAATTTGGTTTAAGGAAATGAGCTTACATTAGTTTCATCATCTGTTTCTTTTGCTTTCTGGCTGTGGACCCGATCGATTCTGCATCCACTCCACGTTTGTTTGTTTTGCTGGATTCGGTCGATGCGTGTACTTCCTCTAACCTTGTTTGGGTTCTGTCAAATTGGGAATTAAAATTCTTGGTTACGTTTTCTGATTTTTGGATTCGTAGTGCCCTTTTGACATAAGTACGACTGCGCCAATTACGTTTCGGGCCTTGGGAGCGGAGTTTTTAAAAACTGTTTTCAAGTCTTCGTAACAATTTATTGGTTTTATCTTAAACAGAAATTATAATGGAATTGTAACAAACTGGTTAAAATAACTTTAAATCGAAATAATTTAATTTATTGAACTAATATTAGGGCGAGTAGCCTAGGTAAACAACAATGCAAAAGCTGTAATGTTTAGATTAACTGCTGTCAACTGGGGCTCCCGGGCTTTTTATAAGGTCCCTACCCCCTCAGTTGGCTGTGGGAACTTGCAGATCTCATGTATGCTTTATTTTTAATTCTATTCATTGTTACATTGTTTCAATCTTACTTTCTAGGTAATTGCGTATCTTAACCATCTGTGACCTGCCACCTGCAGTGTCACTATCGTCTGGAATACATTGTATTGCATCCGTTCTCATGAACTGTTAACAACCTTTTTATATCTATCCTTGAGCTACACTGTTGTACTTGACTTGTGATTTCTTTAACAATTTCTAATAAGTTCCTATTAGATTCTATTATTTAATATATATATATATATATATATATATATATATATAAATTGGGGATACATAACGCACATTTAACTTAAGAAACTACAATCAAGGTGTATTTAAAAAGCTCAATTTACATATTAACTTTGTGTACTGAAACACGAAAGCAATTTTTTTTTAAAAATGAACTCCTTTTGGATTAAAAGCAACTAAGTTAAAATTAATTACCCTGTAGATTACAGAAATTTATTGTAAATAGAGAATTTTCTAGAATATAAAAAGATGAGTCATCAGTATTTAGGACTACGTAAAGAACTCAATAATAAATAATCGTTTATATCAAAAAGCGGCCGAAACAGCAAAAAACCCACAAAAATCTCAGAAATTTCAGATAAAATTGATTATCTTTAGCATTAGTATGCGATGCCACAATAATAGTAAAATAATAGTAAAACAAGAACAAACAGCGTTCCGTCACGAATAATTGGACTAATATTATGTGGAGTAAACCACGCGATTTTGGTCGCTAGTTGGTTCTTCAGAGAACCTTGCACCATAATGTTCCACACTTTTCTACAACCTTCTAGAGATAGATAATTTAGAGTATATAAAGAAGCGTCTATTAAAAACAGATTTTATTCTACATTCGATCCTTTTCATTTCATTCATTCATTAGGTTGATACTGACTCTTAAATTAAATCGCGAAATGTTATTTTGATTGAAGCGCGAGCTGTTGGGTCGCAAAGTTGATATTTGAAGTATGCAGTGATCATGCTGTAGTTTAATAATTATTATAATACCATGAATATAGAAGTTATGTTGTTAAACGCAAGCTATATACTGAAATGGAATTATTAATTACAATGAATGAAAGAAATTCTTCAATATAACGCTATTTTAAAGATTTTCTTAAATAATCGAAAAGGAAGATTTAATCAGAAATGTACTTTGGTAATTGCTGTTTTTAATATAGAAAATCTAGTAAGCTGATAGGACATTATTTTAAAATAAGAAGATATTTTAATTACAAGGAGTTTTTTTTGTGGTATTATTTTTAGATTTATTTTTAACTGATTTGTATTTAATGTAAGGTAGAATAATAAGTGTTAATCGTATAATATTTTTTTTTGTAAATGATTTTACTAGGAAAATTTGTGTTCAGAGTTCGAAAAACTCTGATTTTTTAATAGATTAACTGTCAACGATTATTTGGCCAAAGAAACCTTACTAGAGTGGCAACAAACAGGTAAACCATTTAAAAGAAGAAGTTTAGTTCTTTTAATTTAAAATAAGGTAAGCAACAATTTTTTGTAATTAATACTTGTTAGAAACTATTTTATGTTTGAATGAAACTATGTTGTAAATGTTCTATAATGCTTTTGTATAAGAAAAAATATTTCATACTATATAAATACTTTGTGATATTGCTGTTTGATTTTATTTTGAAAACCCCATCAATTCCGTTGAGCTAGCCAGGCAAAGTTAAAAGGGAAGGTAAGTCAACAATTTCAAGTTTTACAAATTGCTGTATCTGTATCACAGCACTCTTTTAGCGACGTTCAACGCGGCGTTGTTGCAGCACTCTTTTAGTGGCGCCCAACGTAGCGCCCCTCTTCACATCACCCTTTTAGTAACGCCTCAAAATTATACTGTCTAAAAATTCTCTTCCTACATTCAATATCCATATACAAAAACCAACTCGGTTTTTGGAATTATTGAGATGTTACGTTTGAACCTAATGCATCTTAAATGTTTTCATTGAATGACGTCTCAAAACATTAAAAATTTGTCTTCTTGAAACGTTTAATTCAGCTGCAGCTTGTCTCGTCGAAACTTTGGAAGAAGCTCTAAAGTAGGTCAAAATAACCAATTCACGATCTTCGTTATGTTGTACTTGATTTCTAGTGGTAATTGAAAAGCTACCATTGGTCCTTAAAGAATTTTCTAAAATCTTAAATGTATTTATATTTGGCTGTCTACGGTCAGGATATAAGTTTCGATATACAACTACAGCTTAACGTTTATTGTTGTTTGACCTATGAAACCAGCATAACATATCAACTTTTTCATTGTTTGAATAATTCATTTCCATTAGTTTTTGCAGCATAACAATTAAGAACAGAATAAAACTTTTACTTATTAATGTGACAGATAATTGTAAATAAACAACTGAAATACTGCAACGGTATTTGTTAACAGACACAATCAGACTCCTATTGAAATTCTATTATTTAAGTTATTTAGCCCACTTTGACAAGAAGTCATTGATTGTGGCATATTTTCGTATTTCGAGTAGAGTGTTTTTACAGAAAATACAGGGTTGCTATTTAAAAAACCAAAGTGACATAGCATTGCTCAAATAAAGTAAGTCATGAAAAATACTTAATGATTTATATATATATATATATATATATATATATATATATATCTTTCTCTCTCTCTCTCTCTCTCTCTATATATATATATATATAGAGAGAGAGAGAGAGAGAAAATATATTTAAAAACTTTTTCCCATGAAATTTTTCTCTATATTACGTATTTCAAAAGATATACACTGGCTAACGATAAGCTAGCCTTATATATATATATATATATATATATATATATATATTGCTGTGATAAGGGGTTGCTTAAGGGTGCACGTTATAGTAAAGGTCGTTCGGGAATGAGTAATTAGAATAGTCAGCAGAAAACTACACTTATTTAAGGAAATAATTAAGAAATAGACATAGTTTGTAGATAGTAAGTAGTCAACACCCTGTATATAGAGTAGAGATAGTTTTTGGGCGACGCAGGTAAACATAGGAAGACGTATAGTTGGCGTAGGAATGAGAAATACATGTATTAAGTAGATAGTAAATATTAAATACCATGTAGATAAAGTTTAGTCAATTTAGGTAAAACAAATAAGGATATTTTTCAGTGGAGGCACGCGTATATTGGGAAATGAATGATAAAGTGTAATTAGACACGCATTAAGAAGAAGAGTTCCAGACAATTAAATTAATACGGATATAGAAATAGAGTTTCAGGTAGTTAATATAAATGCGTACAAAGATCTAACCATTCTGATAAGAGAAATGATTAAAAATTGCGTGAATCGCATGTAAACATGGAAATTTAAAGTCGAGTTGCATCAGTTGTTTACGGAAAGGCAAGTAATCTATCAAAATACAGCATGTTGACAATGTAAGACAAATGCGGGCAGGTGGTGATTATGGGAAAACGTAGAGCATTGCATCAGAAACTGCTCAATATGTAATTATTTGATTGGTCAGAGACAAGCGACGAGTTCTAGACCAAACCCACGGATGGAGTGGGAATTCGAGGTTATATTAGCAAGCACCTTGATAAGAAAGTCAGTTTTGAACTCAATGAAGGCCGAAGTGCATTGCCAGTAAACAAAGTAATACGTAATAAGTATAAAAGTGAAAAATAAAATGAGTGCTAATATGAAGATTACAATTGCCGTTTAAAACGTAAGTACGTTTTTAACGAATTTATTGTAAACTAAGACATAAAAATAATAGGGTTTCGAGGTCTGAGGGAAATAGACTAGAATTCAGATGTTAAGAAAAAAATACAGTGAAACAATTTAAATGTCAAGGGGAAAGAAGAATAATGCAATCTTGAAGTACAGGGGTGAAACAAACTACAATTTTAAGTCTGGGGCAAGAATGATGAAAGTTTAATTTTGAAGAATTGAAATAAATTGGGGTATATAATTTAATGGTAGTGGTCCATAGTGTAATAATTTGAATGGAATCCAGAATTGAGGAAGATCATTTTTATTGGAAGCGTCGATGTGAAAAAGATAAAACCAGGTCAGATTTTTAGTTATAAGATATTTGTTTTTCTATATGGATTTTTATTTTATTTTAATATTGAATTTGCTAAATATGATATACTTGTGAAGAAGTCAACAAACGAGATTGCATACGTATTGAATGAGTAATAGGAAAACAGGTTTAGAATATTTTACACTTTGTTAAGTAAAGATAATAATTTTTGTTTGGTGACTTTGGGTTTTTGAGTACAATAAATGAAATTTTTATATGAAATGTATTACAAATAATTTCAAAAGCTGTACAGAACATATTGGTTTCATTATATAAAATCTAAATTTACTGAATGTTATAATTGCAAATAAATGCTAGCCGAGGTCATAAGATTTAAATAGTACGAAAGGCGGAGCCACAAGTTGAATAGGAAAGAGATAACCCTCAAGGCGGTAACGTATTGAATTTTGCCATTGGTAGATAGAGTTGTTTAAAGATAAAGTCCAGTTGATAGTAGTATTAAGAAAACAGCTGGAGGAGGAGATAATTACACTTAATCGTGAATATTAAAATGCTGGCCCAATAATTTAGAGTACGTAGCAATAAATATAACAACCCAACGTAGGTGCATAATGAGTATTTAATATCATAGCAAATAAAGATGCCGCCCAAAGTAGGGGCATGATAATTCCGCTAATAGCATATAGCAATAAAGATGTCGCACCAACGTTAGGGCACGGATTAGAGCACGATAATAATTCTTTTAGTATCATAGAAATAAATATATAAAATGCTGTGAAATGTACAAAACGCCTCGCCAGTTTCCTGGAATAAAATCACAAAAATTTTATTTTGAACTCGAGCCTCACTTTTGGGTCGCCAAGAATGTTGTGAAACCTTCTAAATTAACTGGTCCGTTGACTATCTTCTGTTAATCGCCTCTTTACTCTTTCCGCCTCGGCTGCTCACCTAGTTAAAACTTTCATCCTCATTCATAAAAAAAAACAAACACATTCCTACCACAAACATCAGCGTTAACTCTATTTACATCAATATTCATAATACATTAAAATTTCAAAATTAAATTTCAGCATAAATATCAGTATCATAAAATTTCAAGATTAAATTTGTTATCATTTTAATTTTCATTCAGAATTAAAGTCCTTGTAGGATGCTTACTAATTAATTTAACAATATCTGCAGACCTGAGTCTGAATAAAAGGGAGCATCTTCCACCCCTTTACGTTAATTAAACAGGTTCGTCTACTTGAGCTCAAAGACATACCCAAATTTTCATCATAATCAAGAACATAAATATTAAATACTCCTTTCTACTTAAACAAGAAAATTTCACAATTAAAATGTTGTTGTTAGTACAAATTCACTACTGTCCATTTTAAGTAAACAAATTATGAAGTTATTCAAAACACACCAAAACATCAAAAATCGAACAACAAAGCATAAGTTACCTGAAGGTTAATGCACTCGTGGCTCCAATGTACATCGTCCTTTGTTAATCACACCATTCCAACTGGGTTATGTTTACGGCTTCTGATTCTAAACGCTTTTAAAATTTTCTACACCACCATTCATCTAAAATTGTTTCAGGGCTTCCCAGGACTCATCTAAGTATATCAACATCTTGTTTTGTGGATCGAATCACGATTACGAAACCATTTAATTATTAACACCCCCGAAAAATAGCAAAGAAATTCATACTTCTTTCACGCTATACGCCAAAACTGCCTACTTTTGTTTATTCATTTATCGTTACAAATTTGAATAATTGGTACAGTGATACTCTCAAATATAACTAGACTTTATTACCTTGCATCTTCTTTTCTAAGTGCACTAAATAACCTTTCATCGTAGCACGTAAAGAGCAAACTGTTTTAAAGTATTCAATAATCACCAAAATATACGAGCAAACTGTTTAAAGTATTCAATCAAAATTGAAAAACTAAGAGAGAAAAACTCATATTAACACGGGTATATATAATAGCCCGCCCGTGCGTCGGTATTGTCCCGCAAACGGACAATTTCCAGAATTTCACATACTATGTTCCCATCTCGACCGCCCGGCACGCGGTTCTACAAAATTTGCACACGCGCCAGTTGAAAACTTCAGAAATTTTCCACACGGCACGCAACGTCTGAGAACAAATTAATTTTGTATAGAAATGTTATTTTTACACCTCTCATGTTTATCTCTTATTTTCAACCAATCGCAACCCAGTGACGTTGCTCAACCCACGCCTTTAATTATCCGTGTCTCTGTCTTGCGCATATTATCCGTCTCTATCTACCCTGTTCTGAGTGGTACAAATCGATATTCTTTAGTATCGGTTATTTCAATCCACGTGGACTGTTAAATAACCCACTTTATTAGCATTTTCCGTGAATATTAAGCGACGGTTTCTCCAACATTCTCTGTAACCATTTGTTATCTGCCAAATTTAAGCAAAACGAGACTTTTAAATAAACGCTGTTTTGTATTTCGTGCTAAAGCATCCGACCGTTTCCAATATCCGTAGAATCGACATGTTTATCTAAACAAATTAAACTGAAATTGCCTTTTAAAAATACACAGGTGTGTTCAATCGTAACATTTTAAATAACACTTCTACGATTTGAATAGTATTGGGTTTTTACAAGCTTTTATACATATTATATGTTACTAATGGTTCAATTAATTTCAATTAAAATAATACCCTTTAATTTTTAGTGAATCCTAATTAAATATTCAATTATTATTTGTACATTTTGTTTAATACTCGTTACTTAAACTTGAATTAATTAATATAAATTTTGCACGTAATTTCCATTTGTTTCTTTACTTGGAAATATTAAATTACACGTTGAGCATTTTAATTCTGCTTCTTTTTAATAGAAAGCGTCTTGTAAATAATTTAAATCTCTTATTTTTAATGAAACGAATGAATTTTTATGCTCCACAGTTTTTTTTAATAACGCGTATTATCTAATAAAATTCCTTATACACGATGATTAAAATTATTTGATGTAATTAATTAATTTTCTACCCTGGTCTAAATATGAGTAATATATATATATATATATATATATATATATTGCTGCGACAACGCTGCGCTTTGAGGCGCTACTAAAAGGGTGATGTGAAAAGAGGCCCTACGTTGGCGCCACTAAAAGAGTGCTGTGACAACGCCGCGTGATATAGATACAGCAATTTGTGAAACTCGAAATTTGTTCACTTACCTTTCTTTTTAACTTTGCATGGCTAGCTCAACGAAATTGACGGGGTTTTCAAAATGAAATCAAACAGCAATATCACAAAGCATTTATATAAGGTACGAAATAAATTCTCTTATACAAAAGCATATAAAACTCTTACAACATCGTTTCTTTCAAATATAAAAATAATAATTTTTAACAAGCATTAATTACAAAAAAATTGTTGCTTACCTTATTTTAAATTAAAAAAATTAAACTTCTTCTTTTGGATCGTTTACTTGGTTGTGTTTATTGCCATGCTAGTAAGGTTTCTTTGGCCCAAAAAAACCGTTGACAGTTAATCTATTAGAAGGTCAGAGTATTTCGAACTCTAAATACAAATTTTCCTGGTAAAATGATTTACAAAAAAAATATTATATGATTAACACTTATTATTCTACCCTACATTAAATACAAATCAGTTGAAAATAAATCTAAAAGTAATACTTGCAGAATCCACAAAAATGCTCCTTGTAATTAAAATATCTTCTTATTTTAAATTGATGTCCAATCACAATCAGCTTACTAGATTCTCCATATTAAAAACAGCAATTACCAATGAACATTTCTGGTTAAATCTTCCTTTCAATTATTTAATAAAATCCTTAAAATAGCATTATATTGAAGAATTATTTTTATTAATTGTAATTAATAATTTGATTTTGGTATGTAATTTGCGTTTAAAAACATCACTTCTATATTAATTGCATCATCATAATTTTATATATATATATATATATATATATATATATATATATATATGAAACTATCTAAAATATCACATTGTAATTTGTTGAAGTTTTAAAAGTAGAGTACATTTCTTCCCTCTAGCGCACTTCGATTCTCACTTGAACGATTTTCCCACCATGCCTACTTACGTTAACGGTTGTTGAGGAGGACGTGTCTTATATATTCTGACGATCCTCATGACTCATTTGAATTCTTTATTACGTTTATTAGCCTTGCGGGTACTCCATTCGGCATTTTGCAATCTAGAAAATTTTTTTAAAAAGATTACACATTGCGTTAACATAGGCCAGGGTTTATTAAAAATCAAATCAAAGTTAATACAATTACATAACATAGACATGGGGAATCAAAATTGTAAAGGGTAATTGTTTCCGTTCTCTGTGATCGGTGATTGAGCTCAGAAACGGAAATAAGCTGCAATATACATGGAAATAAAAATTTATTAAACAATATATACCCAGTAGTAATAAATTTTTTGTATATATCTACATTTACAATAATATTATCATTTCAATGGTGTGTGATGTTCAGCAGTATGCACCAAATAAATTACGCCTTAAACATTAATAGAGCAATACAGTAAAAATGGCGCCTTCCCATAGGTATAACAATAGAAACGGTGGCAAACATAGATCCATAATTAATACGTGTCCACTAAAAGCTATAAGTATAAGTTAAAGTACAGGCAACTAAATATAAAATTAAGTGTTCTTTAGGACAAAAAGATTAACAGATTTATTACTTAGCAGTGTTGTGCACGTTGTTACGTATATTTTTCTACCTAATTAAATACCCGTTCTTCCCCTAGTTAAGTCATTACCCGTTCGAATAAATTCCATTTCTATTCTTAAATTCTCCAACAACATCCTATCTATTTTACCTGTTCCTCTTAAGCCCACGTTAACATAATTTTAACTCAAATCCTTTTTGCTTTTAAAACGTTAAAACGTTTGACAGACACACGCTTATTCTTTTCTATTGATTGGTTTATTTTACAAAAAGTATTAGATGCAATTTTAAAACCGCTTGACAAAAGCTCTCACAAGTTTATTAACTACTAATTGATTTTATTTTGTGTAAAATACGAGATGCGCACTTCGTATCTAAAGTACTAAATTGTTTATATCACCTAATTGTTTGCTTGGTGGGTGACGTGCTTTTTTTTTCTTGTTTTTTTTTTGGTATGCAGGCGAATCCCCCCCACTCTCCGCAGTTGGTAGTTAGTCTGGTATTTACTTTTCTTTCGGCTACGTCTAGGTAGGTAGCAACGTTTTTAGGCTAAACATGTGTATACATTGTGACCCCTAAAGCAGGCAAGTAATGCATACAACTTAAATCTACGCAATATATACAACTTATAAACTAGGTAAAATAAAATTTATCATTTATTCTTCTATGCTCTTATGCATACGTTGAGGTCGTGTTAGGGATGACAAAACGCTTGTTATCTGCGCTCAATAAACTAACCTTGGTAAGTACCATCGTAAACAAGCAATATTTTTTTGCTCCTAATAGACCGCATCGAATGCACGAGGACTCGGAAGTTACTTTTATGTGCAACGTCCTTAAAACTTTTAACACTTATACCCTGCACAACACCATGCTTAACTCCTTTAATCTTTTTTATTACATTCCTTTTGCTAACTATACAGTAACTCTTGGCGCAAGTACCCACAAACTCTAAAACTACCTCACCATCAAACTCTTTCTTGAACTTTCCGGACACTTTCTTGTTTACAAGTGGGATCTTATATTTATTGTCTGGGTGGTAGTTACTAGTGTTGAATAGGTCCAGGCGGGCATGAATATCACTGTACAAGTCTTCTGTCTACACTATATACGAGCAAATCTGTATTTGTATACAAAAGCGAAAGTTTAGACCCATGCACAGGCATCAGTTTCTCATAATGAAAGTCTAAAGTCATGGTTTTTGATAGATCTAAAATCTAAAAGCCTATATATAGGTTTGTTATAGGTAACTATTACGCCATCCATCTGTATAAGCACTAAATTTTCGCCTAGTGCCAGATTACAATTAAAGTTCGCGAAGGCAATCAGGGTACTCGCGTACAAGGTCTTCCGATCACACTCCCACCGAGCCACAAGCTCGACGTCGACTCGCTTGACTACGTTCTCCATAGTTTTACCAAAAATAGCATTGTTCATGGGTTTGAAAAAGTCCTTCTCAAAAGCGACGGTGGTACGAGTGCGAAAATCTGTGTTCAATTTGATATAAGGCTTCAACGTGAAGACTGGCCGAACTGAAGATCCCGGTGGATGTAGGTCAACACTAATCCGTTCCGCATACACTGCTGTAGATTTCAGTAGTGGATAATGTAGCGGCGTTTGTTTTTCTATGGTGGCGAAGAGATTCGGAGCCTTGGAGGAGATATAAGGCGGCGTCTTCATTTCAGGGCAGAATGGCAAGTCGTTGTGGAGATCGTGTAAATGTGAAGGGTACTCCAAGTCGACCTCCAGAATGAATCCTTTCGCAGAGTCCTTGGGAACATTTAAGACGGTGGCCTGGAGACCGGCTGCATTGGTAAGGGGCAGCCATCGAAATCCTCCAAGAGGGAGAGCCTGGTTCATGGACCAGCCATATAAGTTATTGGCATCGTAGTAGGCCAAACTGGGACGGGGTCATAGAATCGTACTCTTCCATGTACTTGTTGTTGGCAGCAGTGTAGCGTCCACTATACTGGGTCAGACCCCCTCTGATTCCATACTTTATAAAATGGTACATGTCAATATCCGTCGAAGCTCCAGTTACACGCCGGTGTATTTTAACATGGCGTTCCAGGTTAATGAGGGTTCTGTCACATACTGGCACAGATCGAGGTCATGCCAACAACAACAACAGCATATCTGTGTTCGAATAGAGGTCGCTATACTCCTTGAGCGTGTTGACACCAAAGTTGCGTCATACCTTCTGGGTCCTCTTGTATTCGTCGGTGGTAATGGATGTAGAGGCGAGGTCATTATAAAAGGCGGTTTGTGGTGGTAGGTCGGTTTCCTCCAATACTTCCATACTCTGTATGTAAGTGTATGAAAACACACCTTTCTTGATAACCAGTTGGAACTTGGAGTCTTCGGGGAAGTGACGTCTTACCTCTACAAACTGGTCTTGGGTCAAATTCTTCGCCAGCGTATCCAACCTGGACGCCATAAATCGGAGAGAGTCGATAAACCGAAGTTGGACACAAGACTTGTAGTCTCTTTTTCATCGTCCAAGACAACTTCTGTAGCGTAGAGTCGTACTGTTTTCGAAAACGAGAGGAACCGTTCTTTATTGTTCGGTATAACGCTGGTGCTCACCATAGCCTGGGACTCTTTCCTCTGCGGTGCTCTCCATAGCCTGCAGGACCGTTCCAAGCGGTGCTCGCCATAGCCTGCTAAACCCTAACGCAGTGCTCATCATAGCCTGCATCCTGTCCAAACGTTACCCCTATCCGCCGCCGTACCTGGAGGCCGTCATCGTAGTTCATCAATCCATAATTAACAAACACGTATGAACGTTAAACACCGTTCCATACGTCACCGACCAGTCGTTATTGTGACTGTATCTGTCAAGCTCTACTACAGGGACGACATCCCCCTAGAAGCATCACCCCACGAAGCCAGCCAAAGAGCTCAGAAGACAACCGAAGACCTTCTGAACCCCTTTCTTTTGCATATATTGTAAATTAGTAATTTTTAAGTGCATATAATTTCATTTTATAATTTATTTTAACGTAACATTGACCCACCACTAAAACCACGAAGCCCACCGAAGAGATCCGAAAACCACCAAAGATGTATGGACCTCGTCGACCTGTATATGTCTTAATCATCATTGTTCAAGTCACGCTGGTCCTCATAAGCAACTTCCGAAGCTTCCCGAAGAAAGTCAAAGACATCCGAAAACCTATACACCACATTAAATGGTGCATACAGGCATTTAATCAGTGTTCAAGTTTAATTCTGGTTCCACAGCAACCATGAAGCCATCCGAAGCCATCCTAACTGCTAAATCATTCAATTTCACTTTTTATATTATGTAATTTTGGAACTTATAATGATTTTGCTTATGTTTATTAAACAAATAACTAAGCCAAGTCTACTTGTTTTTAAGACGCCGCCCCCGTGAACGATAACAAATAGCTCCCACTACTCTTTGCTTTTAAGGAAGAGGTGGAGTTAGAGTTGCAGCTATTGCAAAAATTAGGTACTAAACTGGTGACTTATTGTTGTTCAGGAACCCTAAATTAGCTAGCTAGATTTGGATAGTTTTAAGTCGACCCTTCAGGTTGCACTGGTAAGCAGAGCCGGCGTCTGCTATCCGGTATTACGGATCCCTCCCCCTCTCATTTTTGCTTGTCTTGTTGATCGGGCACGCTCCAAAGTTAAGGCTATAGATACCATTATTTAAACCCTGTTTTTAGTTTTTGTTTCAGTCTGTTAAATTTTTATTTAGAGTGGATTAATTATGAAGTTAGAATAAATTAGAAGCACGTTCATTTTTCGCGTTTAAACCCAATGTAGTACCTCCGGGTGAAGCATTGGGGACGTGGCCGCAAGTATAGCGGCCCTAATTCAAATTATAATCTTCAGGAACCTCTATAGTGTCCGTATTAAAAAACGATGGTTCTATACGAATTTGTGGCTATTACAAAATCACGGTGAATCTATTTATTGAAATCGATCAATACCCGTTGCCCGAAATACAGGGGGATTAAAGTTTTCAGTTACGTTTAACCAACGCATATCAACAAATTAGAACCCCGATTTGAAATTACTAACCACTGTATCAACACACAAGGGTTTATTTCAATATAATGGAGCACCCTATGGTATCGCGAGTATACCTTCTAAAATCCAGAGGATTATGGACTCCTTACTATCTGGTTTGGAAGGAATCGTCGTTTTTTTGGACGATATTCTTGTAACAGGCAGAAATCAGCTCGTACATTTGTCCCGTTTAGATAGTGTACTAGGCATACTAGACAACGCAGGGTTTAAAACAAGCAAACACAAATGTAATTCTTTTATGGACAAAATCTCATACTTAGGTTGCGTGATCGATAAAAAGGGATTGCACACGGACCAAAACAAAATCGAGTATGCTTTCCAACTGCAAAATATTACGCAATTAAAATCCTTTTTAGAATTAATTAATTATTATTTCCAGTTTGTGCCTAAATTATCAGTACTAGCTCATCCGCTTTACAATTTACTAAAAACGAATGTAGAATGGGACTGGTCACTAGATTGTAACAAGGACTTTACTTTAATCAAGCAACAACTAATATTCGCGCCAGTACTGGTCCATTATGATCCGCAGTTGCTTTAAAAGTTTGTTGCGATGCGTCAGACTGCGGTATCGGGGTCGTACTCTTACACGAGATGCCCAATGGTACTACACACCAATCGCATATGCATCTTGAACCTAGTAAAATTGCGAAAAAAAAATTAGTCAGATCGAAAAAGAGGGATTAATGATCATTTTTGGGTTGTACAAATTTATTCTGTATATCTACGGGAGGCATTTCGTTTTATTGACAGACCATGAGGCGATGACAACCATTTTTAATCCCAACAAGGGGATTCCGCAATTCTCAGCAAATCATTTAAGACGATGGGCGGTTATTCTATCAAACTATCAATATCAAATTGAATTTGTAAAATCTCGTAGCAACTGGGCAGATTGCCTTTCACGATTTCCCAACAGCAATAACGAAGATAATTGGGGAAATGTAGATGTTGACTATGTTACATATTTTTCAGGTAATAACAGTTTCCCAATAAATTTTAGATAAATATGGGACAGTACCAGTAACGATAAAGTGCTGCCAGAAGTAAAAAAGTTGGTGACCAAATAAATCAAGTCAATTAGCGGATTCAGTTAAACCCTACTAACGAATCCGGATGAATTGAGAACGTGTTTTAAAAGACACACTTATTCCATTTAGGAATAGTAAAAAGCAAAAGTCTGGCCAGATCATATTTTTGGTGGCCAGGGTTAGATGCACAAATCGAAAAAATGGGTACATCTTGCGAGAAGTGCATGCAATATACAAAATCATCTAACAAATTGGAACTACAACCTTGGTCTATGCCAGAAAGTTGGCATCGATTACATTTGGATTTTTTGGGACCGTTCTTAAATAAGAAAATTTTAATCATAATTGACGCATATTCCAAGCAGTTTGATGTTTTTCCGGTAAATACTATATCTTCACAAACCACCATCGAAATTCTTAGAACTCGATTCGCACGATTTGGACTGCCCAAATTAATCGTTTCAGATAATGCAATCATGTTCTTGTACGAGGAGCTCCAAACATTTCTACATAAAAAGGAAATCTTACATACTACGTCGTCACCGTACCACCCTTCCTGTGATTGTGCGTTAGAAAATGCGGTGAACACTATTAAGAATGCTTTAAGCAAGGTGTTGGATAAAAATACTTCAGTAAATTTAAATAAAGCATTGACTAACTTTCTATTTGATTTTCGTAACACAGTCCATTCCTCAACTGGGTTAAGTACGGCACAAATCATGTTCGGAAGAAAATTAAGAACTCGTTGTGATGCATACTTTCCAGACAAGAACTTGTTAAGTAGAACAGATTGGAGGATCGGGTATTGAAGCAGCGAGCAAAGAAAAAGAAAGTACCATATGGGCCAGAATATCAGTTGAATTTAAACAGGGGGAAGTAATTATTGTGCCACAGTCAAAACAAACCTTCCCATGCAACCATGTTCTTGTACGAGGAGTTCCAAACATTTCTACATGAACACAAAATCTTACATACAACGTCCTTACCGTACCACCCTTCCTCTAATTGTGCGTCAGAAAATGTGGTGAAGACTGTTAAGAATGCTTTCAATAAATTTAAATAAAGCGTTGACCAATGTTCTATTTGATTTTCGTAACAGCCCATTCCGCAACCGAGTTAAGTACGGCACAAATCATGTTCGGAATAAAATTACGTATTCGTTTTGATGTATATTTTCCCGACAAGAATTTGTTGATTAGAACAGATTAAAGAGATCGGGTATTGAAGCAGCAAGCACAGCAAAAAAGGTACTATAGGGGCCAGAGATCAGTTAAATTCAAACAGGGGGAAGTATAGTTATTGTGCATGACTACCGACACAGTCAAAACAAACCTTTCTGGATCAAAGCAGTTGTAGAAAAAATTGGCAGACCTAGACGATGCGAAATGGAAACAGCATCTTCATCAAACTAAAAAGTTCTCTATGCGAGAACTCCTAAGCAGAGAGCAATTGAATGAGGCGGGAACGGAAAGTACAATAGTGGAACGGCCACCGAATGATGAAGTTAATATTAACGTAAGGCCTAAATGATTTGTAAAACCAATTGACAGAATGGTTTATACTTGACAGGGTTATATACAGTTAGAGCTTGTTTAACTAGCTTTGATTTTGTGGGAGGATGGTGTAATGTATCCCCCATCTGATATAGCGTAGGCGTTTGCTAAGTATGCGACGATTGTATGCACCGTGAACGTACTATTCGTTGTATTATGAACTATCTTGTTTATACAGTAAAACCTTCAATACAAGTTGTATTCTTATCTGTGTGTATCCGTCCCTGCAGACATATTTCGGGACGACCGTATTCGGTAAGTACATCACACTTAGTTTTAAAATTTGTTTCTTGTTTTAAACGTAACCGTTTTTATTTTGTAATGGTTTTTCGAGTTACTGTGTTTTTACTCAGAGCTATTTTATAAATTTGTATTACAGTCTATCACTTATAGATTATGCCTAAGGGAATAAATTTCCCGAAACGTCGACAAATTTATAAATTAGCATTTTATTAATTCACACCCCTCAAAATTAATTAATATGAACATCAACATGAGTTTATAAAATTTGAATTAGAAAGTGAAGATAATTTAAATAAACACTTATTACCTATTCTAAATGTAAATGTAGAAAATAAAATCATTAAAGTACTTATAGATTCGGGAGCTGAAGCAACGCTGATTTTGAAAAATTTTATTAAAATAATATTCAAAGGTTAAATAATGAGTTGATACCCGTAAAGAAGCGTAACTTAGTAGCAGCGAACAACAGGAAATTTGTGAGTATAAATAGTATGGCAACCTTGAAACGTGAGTTATGGAATATGAAGTTTGAACATGAATTTATGGTTGTACCTGGATTAAGGATGGAGTTGATTTTGAGATGGACTTAATAGATAAGTTGAAGTTGCGAATACACGCAAAGAAAAGATGATTATATATGTGGTGAAGAGTTAATATACTATATATTAAGTGAGATGATCAAGTAAATGTTGAAGCCGAGAAAAACTGTGTCATTTGAATTCATGTGAATTAGAGGAAGAAATAAATGAAGCAAAAGAGAAAGTAAATGTAGTAGAGTTAACGAGTATTGGGGATTCAGGTAAGGTACAGGATGAAGCAAATTCAGCGTTAATTGAATATTTCGAAGATAGTGAGCTGAAAAATGCAGATTTGAGCATTTCTACAAGTTATGAAGATAAGATGGAAACTTTTAATGAAAATGAGATTAAGGTTAAATTAAATGAGGTGAAGAAAAATTTAAATGAGAGAATCAATGAGAAATTAAGTACTTAGGTTGCGAATCACGTTATTATAATAAAAAGAAACACAGTTAGTGGGAAATTAACTTTAAATCATCGTAATAATTAAGGTATAATTGTCCAACATCAATAGATAGTATCTTGGCGAAATTCGGTAATAAGAAGATTTTTTCGAAGATCGATTTAAAGAATTCATTTTTAAAATGTAGAAATAAAGGAGATTTGATAAATGGGTGTTTTTATCAATTTAAAGAAGTCCACTGCTTTTGGTTTGTCTATGGGTATGGTGGAATTAGTTATTGCTGTACGGGATGTATATGGGACCACTTAATGAAAATTTTCATGCAATATGTTATTGAAATTGTTATTTTATACAAGAGTTTTCTACAATATTTGGCGAATCTTCTATATGTCGAGGGAATTTTTTTTTGAGACGGAACTGGATATTTGATGACTTTGGGCTAAAATGAGAGAATACGAAATAGAGAGATATAGTGAAAGAATTCAAGTGATGAAAGGATGAAATTAAGGGAAGTTGACTTTAATTTGAGCTTATGAAGTAAAAGTGAGTTATTTGAGAGAAAGATCACAATAAGAAGAGAATTATACATGTGTATTATAAGTCTAATGTAGATAATTGTATTAGTAGGTATTTAGGAATAAAAATAGAAATTTATTTATCAATGTAAAAATATGGAGCTCAACGTAAACTTAGAAGGATTGATTTCAAATTTCATATTTTAATTTGAGGGAAAATGATATGATAAGGGGCCATATAATGGTCACTTAGCACCATTTCGTGAGCAAATAACGTGCCAAACCTGAGTAAAATAGGGAAATTTTTGTAAATACTCTTTTTCAGAGTATAAACACTCAGTATTTGGAAAACATTCTGTATATTATGCTAAAAATGCAAACACCCAGTGTTTTACAAACTTCATTCTGTTACACAATTTAATAGTATTTTTAACTAAGAATACAGTATATTACATAAGTAAAAATTTGTGAGTTTCTGAAAATGCTCCTCAATAGAAAGGTACCCAATTTCATTCCATTTCCATTGAAAAGCGTATTTTACTTTTGAGAAAAATACAGCTTGTTCATAACTACAAATAAAAAATTTCAAACTTTCATTCATCGATTAGCGAAACCCATAAATCAAGATAACGGTCGTAAAATGAACGAGTGACAGCCATTAATCTTCAAGATAACAGAGAAGCGGATAAAAATATTAATTAGCTACTGAAATAACCATTTAAGTAAAAATTACACCTTCCACATGAATGAAATCGTATAAACAACAACCAGAAATTCCATATGTTTCTATATTTATGACGTAGTAAACTTTTATACTACATAACCAATTACAGAATGCAATCGGGGGTCAGTGCTTTATTACTCGTTAAAGATATCAATCGATAGATAATAATAAGTTTTAAAGCTATAACGTAGTCGATACACGACTTTGAAAGTTATGGCTACTTTAAAGTAAATATGTGAACTGACTTTTAAAAAATCGAATGGTAATAAGTGGTAAATACAGTAATAATACAAGTATACATGCCCATGTCTAGTTACAGCGAGGAAGAAGTAGAAGCGATCTACAAAGATCTTGAAGACATACTGAGATATGTAAATGGACATGAAAATTTAATAATTACGGGGGATTTTAACGCAGTGGTAGGTGAGGGTAGGGAAAGAACGGTAGTAGGTTTATTTGGTTTAAGCACGAGAAACGACATGGGAAACAGGTTGGTAGAATTTTGCGACAAAAACAATTTAACCATCACAAACATCACAACATTGTGCTAGATGACGATACACATGGAAGATGCCAGGGAATACTGTAGAAGCTATTCAGAAGCAGATATAGACACTGACCACAACATTGTAATTATGAAGGCCGCTCTTAAATTTAAAAATTTGAAAAAAGGATTGGAAAAAGGCACTTTAACTTTGAGAAACTAAAAGATAAAAATATCCACGAAAGATTTAAAGAAAGTCAAATGAATTGCTGAAAAATAACCGTAGATAACAAAGAATATCCCGAATTTAATAGAGGAAAGAAGAAAATACAAAAACAGACCGGACGAAGCTGGAAAACAATGATACAAGGCCATAAAATTAGGAATTATTCACAAATGCAGGAAAGCTAGAGAGCAATGGATTGATGCAAAGTGCAGGGAGGTACAAACTTAGATGGAATTAGGAAGGACGGCCAAAGCATATAAATCAATTAGAATCAATTTTAGGGATATAAAACCGTATAGCAAAAATATTATAAGGGCGCAGAAAGAGACTGTCAAAAGTATGAAGACATTTGGAATTATTATGCAGAAACAAAAGATTGATATGCTTAGATTTGCAGATAATATAGCGCTATTAGCATCTAGCAAGGAAGAGTTAGAAGCAGCTCTTAATGAAACGAAAACAGTTCTAACAAAGAAATACGTTATGAAAATTAACAAAAATAAAACAAAGGTATCAGTGCGTAAAGGAGGGGAAAATAAATCAAAAACTAGAATACAAATACTAAACGACAACTTAACAACAGGTTAAGGACTTCTGCTACCTAAGAAGTCCAATAATGCAAGATGGGAAAAGTGCAAAAGATATAAAACAAAGATTAGCACAAGAAAAAGCAACTACTGTGTTCAAAGACAACAAACATAGAAACAGGGAAAAGATTTCTGAAAGCATATGCGTGGAGCACAGCCCTGTACGACTTTGAAACTTGCACAGAAGGGGAATCGGATAGGAAATAAATATAAGCCTTTGAAATGTGGTGCTACAGACATATGATGAAGATATCATGGACAGACAAAGTTAAGAACAAATAGGTTTTAGAAATAGTAGTGGAAGAAAGAAATATGTGTAAAACAGTAAAAAATAGAAGAGATAGGATGATAGGTCACCTACTAAAACATGTGGAAATAGTGCGAAATATATTAGAAGCGGAGATAGGATAATAGAGAGGTAGAGGTAGACCTAGGTTAGACTATTGCACACAGATAGTGAAAGATGTCGGCTGTGGGAATTTCAGAGAAATGTGAAAACTAGCTCAGAATAGAAATCAATGGAGTACCAAGACGGAAAACCTTACGTTGAAAATAAAAATAATTATACTTAAACCTGATGATTATTATTAGCAACTACAAGAGTTGATTTTGTGATGTTCTCAACTAATGTTAATTGTGTGAAAGAATTTACTGGAAAACTATTCATTCGACAAATGTCTGTGTTGGAGATATTGGTAGTCACAGGCTACTCAATCAACACCTTCACATATGACTGAATATCGGTGAAATAGGACATATATTTAGATAACAATAGAACGGGAACCAAGCTGTATCTAGGCTGTAGGAATGTCAGAGAACTATAGGCTTGCTCAGAATAGAAATCAGTGGAGGTATGCGTCCAACGTGTTTCAGAATGAACACCTATTGACAAAAAATTAATTGTACTTAAACCTGATGACTACTAGAAACAAATACAGGTGTTCGTTTTGCAATATTTTCAACTAACCTTGATTGTGTAAAAGGACTTATTGGAAAACTATTAATTTGACATGTGTTTAAGTGTTGGAGGATTTTGTTAGCCAAGGGCTGCTTAACCCTCTTCACATACCACTGAATATCGGTGAAATAGGGTGTATAATTACAAAACAATAGAAGGGAAACTAAACTGTATCTAACAAGAAAGAACAGCGGCTGTATTCGAAGACAACAAACATAGAAACAAGGACAAAAGTGTTGGAAGCATATGTGTGGAGCACCGCACTGTACGCCTATGAAATAGGGACAGTTGGAGAAGCAGACGGGAAAAGAAAGAAGCCTTTTGAAATGTTTTGCTTCAGATGTATGATGATGACAGCATGGACAGATAAAGTTAATAACAAAAAGTTATAGAAATAGTAGGGGAATAAAGATATTAGTGAAAAACAATAAAAATAGAAGAAATAGAAGGACAAGATACGTTCTAAGGACCTTTGGGGGAATAGTGCGGGTTATATTACAAGCAGATAATAGGAATAGGGAGAGGTAGATGTAGACCTAGATTAGACTATTGCACGCAGATAGTGTAAGATGCACACTTGGGAGTTTCAAGAAAATGTATAGGTTAGCTCAGAATGAGAAACAATGGAGGTAGGCGTCTAACCAGTTCCAGGACTCCCTGTATGTTTGTTGTGGTTTGTTTTGTATTTTTCTTGATTTTCTTTGGGAGTTAAACCACTCATAGTTGTTAAAATTGTCTTTATTTACGTTTCGATTCATGACCTAGGACCGAAGACTTGATGATGTTTGTTAAAGAAAAGTTGTATGTGGATGTAGTTATTGTTATTTGAAAGATTGTTTGTTAACAAATATTTGGTGTCATTATAAGCTTGATTCTCGTTATCTCATTTAAAAACTGAGCTAGCAAGGCAATTAGGGCATTACTTTTATTCATCATCAGGCTACAATTTGCAACAATGTATATGTATATATATATATATATATATATATATATATATATATATATAATGATTACGCTGCACTTCGATGTAATTATACTTTCAATCTCTTTCTGATCACCACCGCTTTGTGTATCTGTGTATTTTAATATCCTAAAATTTAAATATGTTTTGGCTAGCCCAGTTTAATTCACATAGGGTGCACAACGTTACGATAATCAAATAATGTACCCCTTTCTCTTTAAAATTTTTCCTGTTTTGAATGATAAAACAAAGTCAATTAATATTTGTATAATGAGAAAGAAAAATCATATACACTTCACGGCTTAATCTGTTTCTCTGTATGACAAAATGAGCCCCTAAACTAAATAACAATAAATTTTAAATTGTTTATTTCCAAAAATTAAAACTTACTTTCCTTATTTTAATGCCAGCAAAATGACGTTGTACTCTACTGGAAATTTCTCTGAACGTTCAAGATTCTTTCCCTTTTTACGAAATTTTTCACGTATAAAATAAATTTTTAATGATTCTTTACATAAAATATTCAGGTTTAAAATATGATCAATGTTCAAAATTAATAAAGAGAAAATAATGCCATATGCTAGATAGTTATGACCTGTAGTTTTTCTTGTGCGTCCTTCTGCTGCGTGCTGTGGATCAGTACGCCAATATTACATTCAGTTCAGTTGCTCCGTTCAATTTATTTAGTCTCCAAGTTTTACCCCGTTTAATCAATAATCTGGTAATTTCTTACTCTTCCCTAGCTTTTCTTAATGTCATTTAAATTTACGTGATCTCCCTTAAATTCTCGTAACTTAGAGTTTCGTAATCTCGCTTAGAGTTTCGTACTGTCTTCGTAATCTCACTTAGATTTCCGTACTCTCACTTAGAGCTTCGTAATCTCACTTAAATTTCTGTAATGTCACTTAGAGCCGTTTTCCAGCTAACGGCGAAGCTTGTCTCATATATTTTCACTATAATTTATTTTAAAATTTTATAACTCCACTTTTTACAAAATTTTGATAATTTAATTTGAATATTTACTCGACGCGAGTTATGCATCCCCCAATTATCTATATGTATTAAATATATTGAATCTAATAGGAATTATTAGAAATTGTTAAATAAAGTATAAGTTCATTGCAACATTGTAATACAAGGATAACCCAGAGAGGTTATCGACAGTTCATGCAACTTTGCATCCGAGAGGGCAGTGATACTGCAGGTGGCAGGTCACAGGCGGTTAACATACCGCAATTACTTAGAAATAAGATTGTTGCATTGTAATAAAGTGTACAATTAGGAGAAAAGCAGACATGAGATCTGCAAGTTCCCACAGCCGTGTGAGGGGCAGGTTATTATAAAAAGCCGGGGAGCTCAAGGCCCGGCAGTCAGTCTTCGAACTCCATACTTCGTTGTTCAAGCTACTCAATTAAGGCAGTCAGTCTGAGTATTACAGCTTTTGCATTGTTGTCTACCTAGACTACTCGCCTTAGTACAATTATTATTTTTTTGATTAAAGTTATTATTATACAAGTTATTCAAAATTCCATTGTAATTTCTGTTTCAAGTTAAAATAAATTTGTTAAGTCTTCGGAATTGTTTTTAAAAACACCGCTCCAAAGGCCCGAACCTTAACTCGCGTAGATTCTTGAGTTGAGTGATGTAGCTTGTGCTCGGTTCAAACTAAGACTGCCTGCTTATCAAATTCACTTGTTATATAGTCTACTCCCCGTCTAAATACTCATTGTTTATTGAACTGTTGTTCAAAGTTTACGGCCAACCATCGGGTGTTTTGAATATTTTGGACTTTTACAGGTATATCTCTGATAATAACTTGTCCGAACGATTCCTTGATCACGTAGATAATGGTGGATTTTTAGTTTGTATTTATTTTATACCGTCTGTTCTGATGTTGTTACAGGAATTTCTAATTCGCCTTGCCACGTAATTTCACTTATGGCTTTTGTTTGTCTAGATAATACTTTGGGATTTGTATTAACTCCATTTCTGTTTACATCTTGCGTTTTCAAAACGTATTTATTACGAAGGATACGTTTCTTATCAGAACGCTATGCTATCTCCTTTTACTATCGCATGTTTAATGTGAATTGTATCATGACTTTCTAGCTCTTTACTGCATTCAACGCGTATTAATTTACAATTTATGAGTACTTTTGGTTTAACACAAGTTTGATTGCGTGTAGAGTTATTTATTTTGTTGAAAGTGTGTTTATTGTTGAATGACATGCTTTCCGGCATTAATTAAAGTCAACTGCGATCCTTAGAAGGGCGTTAAATGTTTGCTCTTTGCATAATTTGCAAATTACGTATTTTTCATGCTAAATAAATGTGGTTTTCTAACTCCTAGTACTATTTACTTGTATTGTGTAACTATTATGATTGCTATGATAAGGGGGTTATTTAGGGGTATATTGAGTCGTGGTGGTCGCTCAATATATGAAAATAGTACTAGGAATTAGAAAACTGCATTTATTTAGCATGAAAAATACGTAATTTGCATATTATGCAAAGACCCTATATAAGGACCGCAATTAACTTTAATCAATGCCGGTAAGCATGTCCTTCAATAATATAAACATATTCAGCAGAGAAATAATTATACACTCAATTAAACTAGTTTTAAATCAAGAAGCGTTCATCAATTATAAATAATTTGATACGCATGGAATAAGGTAAAATCTATTAAATCATTACGCAATATCTATTAAAATTAAGCACGCGATAATGAAAGAAGATAGTAAAGCGCTCTGATAAAAAACGCATTTTTCAGAAGAAATGAGTTTTATACACAAGATATAAATAGAAAATATGTTGATGTACGTCATTTATGCTACGTGATTTTATTTATGATTCATTTGATTCCCAAAAGCTTTATCTACACAAACAAGAGCCATAAGCTAAATTAAAGGCAAAGGTAAATTAAAATTTCTAGTAATAATACTAAAACAAACGGTCAAAGATCGACAAATAATAGAAATATTAGGTGAATACGTGATCACTGAATCGTTTCATCAGAATTAAACCTGTAAAATCCACAGAAATATCCAAAACAACCTGTGGTTGCCTGCAAACTTTGAACGACGGTTCAGATAAACCAATGAATTTTAGATAGGGACAGGCTATATAATGCCCAGAGTTTGATAAGTCTCAGTCCCAATTAGAACGACGTAGAAGCTGCATCACCGTTACTCAAAAATTTACGCGTCTAATTAATATTCAAATTAAATAATTAAAATTTGTGAAAAGTGGTGTTATACAATATTTAAAAATAAATTATAGTGAAAATAGATGAAAAAGGCTTCACCGTTTGCTGCAAAACCTGAATAGAAATTTCATTAATTAATTTAGGTTAAATATTTATAGTGTAGAGCTCTAAGTTACCTATAAGTCAAGACAAGCAAATTCTAAGTTACGTCCAGATTATGTCTAAGTTACGACAAGCAAATTCTAAGTTGCATCAAGCAAACTCCAAGTTTATCTAAATAAAGCACGCAGTAAATTCTGAAAACAAATTAATGATACTGAATGAAAATTATTGGTTCAAATTTACGGGAAAAAGCACAAAGCAGAGCATTGTTTTAAAGGAAGTTACTTGATTGAAGTTAATCAAAGGGTGTTGATCCATAACACGTAGCAGCAGATCAAAGAGGAAAAAAAAGAAGGACAAACCAGGAAAACTACAGGTCAGGGCTGTCTAGTATAAAGCATTGTTTCTTTTTTTTTAATTTGAACATTGACTATATTCTCTATATTTTGTAAGGAGTCAACAAAAATATTGTATACGTAATAATTTACGTAAAAAGGGTAAAAGTTTTGAGCGTTCTAGATTTTCCAGTAAAAGTGTCATTTTTGGTGGCTTTAAATTAAAGAAAGGGAGATACAATTTTGGGGATAAATAATCTAAATATTATTAATTGATTCAAGGTTTATTTGTCATATAGTAAAACTGTGACGTGTAGATATTATTTTCTTCTCATTATACAAATATTGATCGACTTCGTTCTATCAATCTAAACAGGAAAAGTTTTAGGGCAAAGGGGTAAATTATTTGCACTCTGTGTGAATTAAACTGAGCTAGCCGTGGCATAATTAAAATTAGAATATTAGAGAGAGACACAGAGCGGTGCGGACATTATAATTTGAATAACGGCCGCTATACTTGCGGCCACGTTCCCAATGCTCCACCCGGAGGTACTACATTGGGTTTAAACGCGAAAAATAATCGTGCTTCTAATTCATTCTAACTTCATAGTTAATCCACCCTAAACAAAAAACTAAATAAAAATCTAACAAACCTAAAAATCTAACATACCTAACAAACTCTAACAATCTAACAAACCTAAAAATTTGACAAACTGAAACAAAAACTAAAAACAAAAACTAAAAACAGGGTTGGAAATAATGGTATCCTTAGCGCTGACTTTAGAGTGTACCCGATCAACAAGACACAAGCAAAAATGAGAGGGGGAGGGATCCGTAATACCGGATAGCAGACGCCGGCTCTGCTTACCAGTGCGACCTGAAAGGTCGTCTTAAAACTATCCAAATCTAGCTAACTAATTTTAATCCATCCCTAGCTTTCCCTATCATTCCCTTACTGATTTATATTATGATGAGAGCCGTGCGGACAACAGGTAACTGGATGTTCACCTGTATACTAGCCCTCAGCTGCTCTAATTCGTGCCTCCACTGTTGGGTCGACAGAAATGCTGTAAGGTTTGCGCTCCTGACTCGTGCCCCACACTTTGGAAGTCATAAAAGTTATAAAGTTCCTGAAAATTGCCTTCGGCTGCTCTACACTTGTCTCCTACTAGTTAAAATTTCTTAAAATTAACACAGACACCTACCTGTTAAATCTAAAAGCTCTCGCTCAATATCACTATGCTGCAACCTAAATAGAAGTTCACACCCTACAATCACACACACAAAAATAACTCAAGTCACAAAATATATCACACTCTATTAACATGAGGCAATAATACATTTTCAAAAATGTCATTTCTTTATATATACTCGTATTGTCAACAATTTCATAATAATGAAATTAATTCAGACCGATAATCTTTTTAAACACACATTTTTAATTAAAGGAAGAGGGCGTTCCTCATACCTTACGTTAACCCTTTGTCTTATCATGAGCTCATAGTGAAACTCTATAAATGTGCTTACTAATTTACTGCACTACCGAATATCAATAAGCCCTCTATACCTCTTTACAAACCTCTGGTTATCTGTAAATTAATTAATTATTTTTGATTTTCAAAAGTAAATTTTAATTTCATTTTAAAGTCTCATAAATTTCAGTTTACAAAATACATATCAGTAGTAAACACGCCAAAACACAAATCAAAATAATCACATAAACCATGGAAAATATTCACCACTCAATGTTCTTTATAACGGCCTACCTGGTAGCTATCTTCTGAATGTTGCCCACCGACTAGCCCTTGGAGATGCTGCCGTCCAGTAGGTCCTCAGTCCATTAAATAGATTCCCTGTCCAATCACTATGTCTGCCGCTACTTCAAACTATCTCTCCATAAACAATATCCAACCATAAACATCCAATCTTCGAAATTTTACCCTCTTAATCTAAATTAAATTTAATAGCCAAAAATCGCCGCTTTCATCATCCAAATAACTTTAATCTTTACTCATTTCGTGCATTCCAACAACACAATAACAATTTGTTTTTGTACTTACATACAAGATTAACTTTCACTTAAATAGCTTTCAAATAACTTTTCATCAAACTGTACTAATTCACTTGAAAGTAACTAGATGTGTCGCGAATGACTGATTAAATTAAAGAGAGCGAGGCCCCTCTTCGACAAAGGTTAAATAACCACGAATGGTCCCCCTTGTTTCTAAGTCGCACGTACAATTCGTACCCGTTTCTACAATTTTTAAAATTGTTTGTAAACCGTCTCGTATTTCAATGAAAAATATCCAACGGATTTTGGTTTCCATTAATTTCAATAACAAAACACACAAATACTTGGTAAAACGTCTCTAACTGTCAACTGCCACTTTCATTCCACGAAATTAGCCTCAACGATTCAGTTCATTACCACTACTTTCACGCCTCCTGACTAGAACAAAACATCTTTCATCTCGCTTATACCTATAACTTCCTTTCACGTATATGCCTCCACCAGCTGAATATTTACCCTTCTTAGTCTCAACCTGTCGCACGTATATCTATATCCTCCAATCACGTTGCATGGCTCCTTTTTCCCGCTTTCAAGCGACACGTGTCTGCTTATAAAATTCCTTGAAATTATCGATTCTTTTTCCCCCGCTAAAGTAAATCTGTTCAAGTCTCCCTACAAGACTAGCTCTGTGATTAACTCAATGCTTCTCGCTTGTATGCATACGTTTTTGTTCCATCTTTGTTTTTCGTGACAGTTGTCTCTAGCTTCCCCGTGGCGTAGTGGTATGTGTGTGACTACTACGCCCAAGGTCCCGGGTTCGAATCCCGACACGGTCCGCTTGAAAAATGTTAGGCGGGCATTTTTCACAAAAATACACCCTCGTTTGGATGAGAGGTAAAATGGAGGTCCCGTGTGTGAGTGTTGTCACGCACGTTAAAGATCCCTACCTTGCTTGGAACAGCAAGGGTTCGGCAAAATTCAAATTTTCCAGGTAAAAAACTCGCTTCCTGGCCAATGTAGTACCTTCGGGTGGAGCATTGGAAAATCACATGTAATGTCTCTAGCTTCCTCCAATACTAGCTCCCGAATTAAAATCGGTATCTTAACAAACATACTGCGTCTTTGTCAGGTTTGTTTGGTTTTGCTTTGTCTCTGTTGTGAATTGACTACGTTAATTCCAACGGTCGTCTGTTTTCCTGTAACCTATTAAAGCTTGCTTGTATCAATGTTCTTTAGAAATATATCTCCTCTTGTTATTTTGCTATGCTTTTAAACGTTTGGGTTTTACCTTTAAAAAATAAGACTGCTATTTTAACACGCTAGTGCCGTACTTTTTTTGTTACTTGTTTTAATAGTATATTTATGTTCGTATATCCTCTTGTTTAAATATTGTTTAGTGTTACCAATATATATAATATATATATATACTTTTTTTGTTACTTGTTTTAATAGTATATTTATGCTCGTATATCCTCTTGTTTAAATATTGTTTAGTGTTACCAATATATATAATATATATATATATATATATATATATATATATTATTACTCATATTTAGACCAGGGTAGAAAATTAAATAATCACATCAAATAATTTTAAACACCGTGTATAAGGAATTTCATTAAATAATACGCTTTATTAAAACCGTGAAGCATAAAATTTATGAGCTTCATTAAACATAAGAGATTTAAATCATGTACAAGACGCTTTATATCAAAAGAAGCAGTATTAAAAGCTCTGCGTGTAATGTAATTATTCCTAAACAAATGGAAATTACGTGCAAAATTTATCTTAATTAACTCTATTTCAAATAACCGGTATTGAACAAAACGTACAGATAATATCTATAGAAACTTGTAAAACCCAAGATTATAATATCAGAAAATAAAGCTCTGAGAATTAATATTATTTTGAACACCTGCGTAGTTTAAATATCACATACGGCGTAAATTTTGTAGATAATTAATAGTTTCAAAGAATCTTGGAGAAACCGGGGCTTAATATTCACGAGAATGTGCGATACGGGGTTATTAAACCCAGATAACAGTCCACATGGACTAAAATATAATCGATAATAAAGAATATCAATTTGCACCAATACGAACAGGTTAGAAAAGGAAAGAGAAAATGCGTCAAGCAAAGACACATATAGTAAAAGGCGGGATTTAAGCAACGTCACGAGGGTCACAATTGGTTGAAAGTAGGATGCAAATATCAGAGGTGGAAACAACAATTTCTGTACAAAATTAATTGGTTTTTCTCGGACATGCTTGCGTGCCGTGTGTTGAAATTTCTGAGATTTAAATGGGACGAGTGAAAATTCGTAAAAATCGACGCGCGAGCGACAGACTGGGAACATAGAATGAGGAATTCTTTAGAATTGCCCGTTTTGAGGACAAAAGCGACGTGCCGGCTTTTTGCTATATATACCGAGATGAATATAAACAAGCCCTCTTAGACTCTTAGACTCTTAGACTTTTGACGATTCGATGCGTTAAAAGCTCTTACATCCGCGACTTGATTGAAGATGTTAAACAGTGCATTTTAGTTTGATAAAATAAAGTAAAATTTTGCTCGTATATTTTAGTGATTCAAAATAGTTGGTTATTTACGTGCTAACATGAATGTACTTCAGTGCACTTAGATACAAGGTAATAAAATTTAGTTTCACTGTACCAATTAGCAAAATTTACAACGACAAATGTATACACAAAAGTAGGCAGTTTTGGCGTATATTGGTGAAAGAAGTATGAAGTTATTTGCTATTTTTCGGGGGTGTTAATAATTAAATGGTTCAAATACGTGTCTGGATCCACGAAACAAGGGTCAGATATACATAGATGAGTTCCGGAAAAGCCCAGAAACAACTGGTGATGGAGAAAATTTTAAAAGCGTTGAGAATTAGAAGCCGTAAATATAATCCTGTTGGAATGGTGTGATTAACTAAAGGGACGATGTACTTTGAAGCTACGAGGACAGTAACCTTCAGGTAAATTATACTATTTTGTTTGACATTTTGTGTGTGTTGAATAACTTTATAATTGATTTACTTTAAATGGACATTAGTGAAATTGTACTAACCATAAAATTTTAATTTTAAGATGAAATTTGCTTGTTGAAGTAGAAAGGAGTATTTAGTTGTGATGTTCGGTAATATGATGAAAATTTGGGTATGTCTTTGAGCTCAATTAGACGAACCTGGTTAATTAACGTAAAGGGTGGTAGATGCTCCTTTATACTCAGACTCCGGTCTGCTTATATTGTTATATTAATTAGTAGGCATCCAACAAGGACTTTAATTTTGGATGCACATTAAAATGATAATAAAATTAATCTTGAAATTCTTTTTAAAACTGAAATTTATGCTGAGTTTAAAATTTTGAAATTTTAATGTATTCTGAATATTGATGTAAATAGAGTTAACGTTGATGTTTTTGGTAGGAATGTGTTGTTTTTATGAATGAGGAGGTTTATAACATTAGGTGAGCAGCCGAGGCGAAAAGAGGATCACAGCCGTTTATGACGCCCAATCTGTGGGACTAGAATTTTTTTGTTGAAAGGACCCAGTTCCCGCATTCAGAGGGAGGATATCACAGCAATATATATATATATATATATATATATATATATATATATATATATATAATTGGTAACACTAAACAATATTTAAACAAGAGGATATACGAGCATAAATATACTATTAAAACAAGTAACAAAAAAAGTACGGCACTAGCGTTTCATGCGATTGAAAAATGCCACCAGTTTGATTTTGCTAATATTAACATTTTAGGTATTGAGGCTAATGATAATGTTAGAGGCTTTTTAGAAACCATCCAAATACAAAAAAACACCAACGCCATCAATTTTAAAACGGACCAGGATGGGTTTGTAAATGTTTACTTTAATCTATTAAACAAAACATAACTATTTTCTCAATAAATATTACCTCCATTTAGTCCAAATACTTGATATAAATTGCCATTTTCAACATAAATATTACTACTCTTATAGATAAGAAACAACGAGTTTAAACGTTCTAATGTTAGTCCACTTTCGTTTCTAATATCGCTAACATTGTTATATTGTTCTCGATTTTTATTTTTATAACTACGTTGTTTATATTTCAACCCTTGTTAGTGACTATTCCTTACGATACATACAAAATACCACCTGTTATTATAGTGATATTGTAAATTAACAAGTTAAAATTTCTGGTTTGTATATTTTATAGTTTTTAAAAACTTTATTTTAATTATAACTTTTTATAGAAAATCTATTTGATAATGGTCTTGTTGACCGAAACGCGTCATAGTAAAATATATTGATTTTTTACTACTACGATACATTATTTCTCGACTTATTTAACTGACCTGACCAACTTCCAAGAATAAACTTCAGTAATATTTATTTTTATGGTCAAGAATACTTTCCTGTTATATATATATATATATATATATATATATATATATATATATATATATATTCTTTCTGGAGTGTAAGGTCTAAAATACTATTCACTGAGTTTCATATTTTAATGAATTCTTAGTTTCCAAACGTTTTGGAAACTAAGAATAAATTAAAATATGAAATACAATTAACAGTAATTTTGGGTCTTAAACCCAAGAAAGAGTACTTTAAAATATAAATATAGATCTAAATATAAGCACTTGTATATTTTCAGGGTTTAAGGAGAACATCGCATCTGTTAGAAAAGTTGATCGTGCAAGAGAAGTTGAATACTATAATCGTAAATTTATATCCTGGCAACAAGGGATATTCTTTAGCAAGTAATGGTCATTCTAGGGAAATGACTTCTTCGTGTTTAACAGTCACTCTAGATAATAATTGCAGCATGTTCGAAACGAATAAGTGGTTATATGAAGAGGATGAATTGTTGCGGTGCATTGATAATGAAGAATTGCCACATTTTTTAAATGACGTCTTTGAAGACAAGTTTAGTCATTGTTTTTATAGTGGATGTTTGATAGCACAAGTTAGAGATTATAGACAGTCATATTCTCATTCTACATGTGATATTCACTATGTTTTACTTAAACCTTCATTTCGGGTATGTATAACATAATCTTAACAAAGTAAGTTACTTGGGTATGTTTGTATTTTAGAGTGTAATGACCGATGTAAATGCACTTATAAACGATATAGGTGGAGGTTTAGAAGAAAAGCAGTGGTTAGAAAGTCGTATATTGATAGAAAATAATCCTAGATTATGTTTAGATCCAAATATTACAATTTCTGAGACACAAATCAAATTAAATCATACCCGCTGTCTTTTAAATACACCTAAATTGAGGCGAATCGCTAACAAATATTCACAAGTATCTGAAAATAGGAAAAGGAAACGTGATCAATTTTCACATATACCTGGATTAGACTTATTTAATTATATAACAAAAACAAAGAAGTCAAATACTGCTGTTACTGCTTATGTAGAATCTAATAGAATTCTGAAAAACATTTATAATGGAAGGCATTCTATCCCTCTGCCAGTTTTAGATGCTCCATTAATAAGTCCACCATCCGAAGGTATTAGAATTAATGAATTTACACGTCTTCAGTATCCCTTTAAGACAGCTGATTGTTTACCTCGACTTTTAGAACAATATGTTCTGGAAATTGAAAGACCTTCAAAAGTAGGAGGCGTCCCTAGAATATGCCATATTAAATTATCTATTCAACAAAGACCTTCAAACTCTGAATATTTAGGTTTACTATATTTGGATCAAGATTATAGAAAGGACCAGACAAACGGGGTATCATGTCAGTTTTCATTGGGACAAAGAGTTGATGCTATTAGGTATATCGAACAGTTTGTTGACATATTTACAGAAGGTGGTAGAAAACCAGCGCTTGTTAAATCTTGTATAAACCCACTATTTAGGAATAATACACTAGAGGTAAGATTAGATTTACAAAGAGTTTAAAATACATTTTTATTGTATTAGATAAAAGCTCTGCAATTGCCATTAAAAAATTTCACAAAACGTGCATCTGCTCGTAATCAGCTAACCCATGGATTCAGACCATCTGAAAGGGTTTCTTCGCTAGAATTCGTCAACTCGCCTATTTTTTCTGTGGAGGTATGAATTAATGTTTAATATGTATTTTTGTGTATTATTGATGTGGTTTTAACAGCCTCACTTGATGAATAATGACCGCAAACGTAAACTTTCAACTTCAGAGATAGAAATCAGTGCATTGGATATTAAACTTATGAACTCTGCACAGCAATATCAAGCTTCAGGTATGTTAAATTATTCTGCAGTACCAATTCAAGTAATGTGTTTTTTATTTAGCTAATATAAAACAACAGAAGCTCACAGCAGTTGGGAATAATGCTGCCATGATAAATCTTCTTAGTACACCAACTAGTAGTAAATTAAATAGCAACACAACCACAGTAAATGACGATTCATTATCTTAACAAATATAAACAGTTGATCATAGATTAGTAGACCACAAAATGCCAAATATTGCTAGTGTGCGGCCATTTAATTATAATGCAGTAAAAGTAAACAATAATACTCAAATTGATATGTCAAATATTAAAGGGCAAACTAAAGCTTTAACGATATCTAATTCGAATTTTACACAGTCAGCAACATTTTCTAGTGTTCCTGTTAAACGTTTAGTGAATGGAACTATGGACGAAAATTCATCTGCACTTTCAGCTTTATTAATTGGAACACCAGCAGCTGATGAGACTGATATAATTGGGTCAAATATATACTCGTTACTTTTAGAAGAACTGGGTGCTTGCGTATTGCCTAATTCTACACAAAGTATAACAAACATTGTACAGAATGCTAAAGCCCATTGTACAGTGCAATCACCTAAAAGTATTTTATCACCTTTATCAAGTCCTTTACAACAAAACCTTCCCAACTTACAGAACTCACAAGTACAATTTCCAGGATTTTCTCAACCAATTTCTTTATCTGTAAATATTTCATTGCCAACAACATTGCAAGGACAACCAGAAAGTACTGTTGTTTCGATGACATCATCAATGTCAACTACCACAAGTAGTCTACTTACACCTGTTCTTAGTCCTTCTGTAGTGTTTAGAAATGCAAAAATATGATGTTAATAAATTTTTCTAAATTCGTACCAATTTTGTACACTTTGTAAATTAGAAGCACTATTTTAGTCATTATTTACTCAAGTGTATTGACTCCAGGTTCTGAAGGTTTAAGTAGGTGAGTTGTAATGGTGAAAATAATATTACAGAATGATGTAATGTATTGTGTTTCTAGAACAATAAAACCAATCTTTTTTTTATTCTCTTATGAACGGGATATCTACTACCCTAAAATTCAAAAAAGACTTAAAAAAGATATAACTTGTAATTATTATGAATGTAAATAATGAAATGTGATTAATTTTACTGACTTGTTTTATATTTTTTGATTGAAATGTGTAATTCTTTTCTCATTTTTTTTATTACAATGATGTGCACGGTCTGGCAAAATGCTGTATTTAAAAATCGAACAAAGGATTATGGAGGAAACAGAAATTTTATATTGTAAATATATCAGTCAAAGGACCTCCTCCTTCTGCTGGCATTTGAAGCGTAGCATAAAAATTTTGCGTTGCCCATATCAACATTTCAATTAGAATATGTTAAACTCTGTTCGAATACTATGTTATAGTTGATTCAAGATTTGCGATTGATTAGAAAACAGTTTGACTTTCAAAAAGTCTCATAAAAAGACATGGCAAACTGAAAAATCCAGTGAGTGTGCCCGTTGGTTGAAATCTCTAAACTTAGAAATAACACAACCAGGAAACCTTTCTCGTAAAATTGTCGTAGACTTATTATTTTTTATTTTCATTATCGACTTTATTGTATATTCAATTATACAAATATAATATAGACTAACACTAACATAATATAGTATATTGACACAAAAAAGACAAACAGAGGATGACAACGGATCAATCATCATGATGACAAAGTTTAGCTAGCAAGCTATTCTTACACTTAACCACATCAGTGACCAACTCCAGACACAAAAAAGTAATAATAAAAATAAAAACATTTCATATAGCTAGTAAAGTAAAAAATAAAAATCAGAAACTACGAACTAAACTAAAAATTACAAAAACCTTAACACGTTCACTGCTGATGACGCCTTTCGGCCTCATCCGCTTCTTTAGGGTAAGGCGCATGCCGTCTTTCGACGTGATGGATGCATTTACGTATTAAGTGTTCGTATTCAGTTAGCATTTGAGCGTGGATGATGTACTGATTTCAGCCTCTCGTTTACGTATTATATTACCGTAAAATCACATTAGTTTGATTTTACAATGACTGATAGCCAGGCGGAACCGTCAAGTGTAAAAAGGGCGCAGATGTGTAAGAAACCGTTACAATACAAGGTTCCTTTAACTCAGGAAGAGTTAGAATATTATCTATATAATTCAGACGATGATTTTGCCGATCCAGATTTTGTAGATTCGTAAGATGAGTTGAGTGATTCAGATTCTGATGTTAGTGATGCTGTGGAAATAGATGCTTCGGTAGTCGATGATCTTAGTCTTGATAATTTAGATAATTCAAATCTAGCTACAATAATAAACGTCCCAATACCACAAACTCTGCCTGCCCGTCAGGTACCTGTTGATGTAGTTTAGAACGCAGCGGAATATGCTCCTGAAGATTTTCCATTTACCAAACAGAGAGAGCTGTTAGTTCAGCCTAACGGTAAGTTTATATTTTCTTAATATTATATTTACCCACTGTGGATGGTGTTTCAGGCAATGCACCAAAAGACTATTTTAATTTACTGTTTGATGACAATTTACTACAGTTAATAGTTGAAGAAACAAATAGGTACGCGGAAAAAATTTTTCTTTCAAACACCACAAAAGAAAAATCTCGGATAACACGCTGGACTGAATTAACAAAGGATGACTTAAAAATATTTATTGGAATTGTGTTCCGTATGGGCACTATTAGATTAAATAGACTCCAGGATTATTGGAGAAAACATTGGCTATTCAACCTATCTGCTTTTTCCAAATACATGAGTAGGGACCGTTTCATGTTAATTTTAAGATGTCTTCATTTAGCAGAAATCCTTTACCTAATGAACCGCAACCAACAGATCGGTTATTCAAAATTAAACCGATAATTGATTATTTTATTTCTAGAATAAAGGTAATTTATTTTCCAGATAAAAATCTCTCTTTAGACGAGTCAATGGTATTGTGGCGTGGCCGATTGGTTTTTAGGCAATACAAAAAAAACAAAAGGCACAAGTATGGTGTGAAATTGTATTTGCTAACAGAACCATATGGGACAATATTAAAATTTGCATTGTATACTGGAACCCTAAACGATTATGGTGGCAAAGGTCATGCCAGCAATATAGTACTACATTTGACAGAAGAAAAATTAGACGTGGGACATTCCATATATCTAGACAATGACTATAATAGTTATGAACTTGCCTCAAAGTTGTTATCTAGAAAGACGTATTGCACTGGCATTCTCAGAGTTGACAGAAAACAAAGTCCTCGAAGTAATGAATGCTAAACTAAAGAAAGGGGAGACAATTGCGCGTTATTCCAACGGTGTCATGATTGCTAAGTGGAGAGATAATAGAGAAGTATATTATATATCTACTGAGTTTGGAAATAATCTCAGAAAATATTACAACAAGAAACAACAACAAAAAGTATAGCCAGAAGTTATTTGCCAATATAATAATTTTATGAGAAGAATAGACAGAAATGGTCAAATGATGTCGTACTATCCATTTGAGACAAAGTCATTACGATGGTACAAAAAAATTGAGATCCATATTATTAATATGCTACTAATGATATGAATTCTTTTTTTTTTGTACAAGAAATACGAACAACCAAAAATTTCTTTGTATAACTACAGAATGCAAATTCTAGAAAAACTTCTTTTGGAAAAGGATCACCCTAATCTTGGCCGAAACCAACGACTCACAAATCAGGTTTCTACTAAAAATTTACAAACAGGAAAAAAGAATAAACACACGCATAGAAGGCGCACTTGGTGCTACAAAAATAATGTGCGCAAAGAAACTGTGTACCACTGTCCAATCTGCCTTGGAAACCTAGCCCTTTGTTTAGAGCCTTGCTTCTCTGCATATCATAAAAAATTGTAATTTTTGAATAATATTTGTGTTATATAATAAGTGAACAATGTAGGTACACTACTAATTTGCATGACGTCTTTCGACGTCATCCGCTTTCCGCAGATAATTTTTGTGTAGGAGGGTAATGACGTCAGTAGAGTATTTTACTGTAGGCTGGAACAGTCTCTGACGTCACAACTCAATGTTAATTCCCATAAAGAGGGACTCCCATAAGGTGTCATGTATCAGACAGAGACAGACATATCCCGTTGAGAGATAGACATACATAAATAGTTTTCTTCAACTAAACATTTATTAGCCGCAGGCACGCGCTCGGCACCCGATCTGGCAACAGACACGGATCTTTTTCTCGGCCTCCGATCTGGACCCAGCCGTTAATTACTAAGTACGTCACAAATAATTATATGCTCAATGCTAAATATGTACATTGGAAAAATACAATTTGTTTCCAAACTAATTTGTTGTCGATTATGGATTACACGTGAAAGCGGTCTACAGTAAATATGTTTCAATGCCATACATTAGAAGGGAATCACGGTGACGCGTTCCTCATCACAAGCCAACTCCTTTATGATAAAGTGAGAGTCTTTAGGTTACTTTGATTGCGGAATACGTAAAGTAATGGTTTATCTTATATTTTTGCATAAGATTTTTAAACTAGCGGTTGTAGTACTCTTTCCCAAAATCCGTTTGTAGATTGATTTTTACGTTATTTTCTCCTTGCAGCATTTTGTCCAATATCTTTTTCATAGCATTTGTAACTTCTGATTCAGTTTTATTTTTTAAAGGTTCTGCTAAATCATATTTTGTGAAACAGTCCACCGATATTATAATATATCTGTATTCATTGTTCACACTAGAGTAAGGCTGCATTTCGCACAAGTCCAATTGCATAAGATCGCGTTTCACATGTTTCAGATTTGTATGACGACGCTGAAAAATTTTTCTTTCAGGTTTAAATAATTCTTTAACGATGATTTCTTTACTCATTTTTGCTTAACACTGTTGCTAAACTAAAAGGGTTATCTTTATCTAGTTGCACCTTCGACATAAACTGAAGCTTTGGTTTGTAGTATTTGTTTTTTATAGCTGCTGGTGATGCCTCGTAAATCGATGATATTGCGAGACCAAACTCCTTCTCGTTTGTCTCAGAACCAGCAGTCAAATTCACAAAAAATTGTATAAACGTTTTAAAGTCTGATATAAACTTATCCAATTTTTCATTTACATATTGTTTATTAACTGCATCAGAGGGTTCAACCGGGTGAGCAAGCATTGTGATACGCTGGTTTCTTGCATTGAATGCTTTATTTTTACGCTGTATATCATCAGAACTTTTTAGACAGTATGAAAAGGCTTGATTCACGAGCTTGATTACAGATTTCTTATTAACACAATCACTATCGTCTTTAGGATCCATTACATCAACTAACCTTCTTTTACGAAAACTTGAAAACTTGAATACTATAGTGCTTCTCTGATTAACTAGATCATAATCTTCTTTCGGGTCTGATGAATTCACTAACCTTCTTTGCTGCATATCGTATCCATCACCATCCGATGTTAGCATAAATCCTCGACCTGGAGGACCACGCCGAATATAGCATCTTTACGCTCTGAACGTCCGAAGCGGTCGATGAGCATTTTAAAACTGTGTAATTATTTACTGAGCTCACTGTATAATACCTTCTTCTCTCAACTCTTCTATTATAGACACTATCTTGTTAATGTTTTCCTCGCTTGTATTTCCAGCTCGGTTGGATGCGTTCAACAATCTCAACCGATCCACAAGTTCATGTACATTATTCCAGTAGGCATATTGCACAGGCATTGAATTTAAACTTTTGTAAAACCGATTAGAAAAGCCTAAACCCGCACCCTTAGTCTGTTTTCTTCTCTTTGGCTGTTTTCTTTCGGGGTTACTCCGAAATTCGGTGAGATACTTTTGCACATATTTGTTAAACTTTTTGTTATTTGTTGGGAATCCGCTTAAATCGTGCGCCGCAAATGGGTTAAACTTTTTTTTTAAAATCGATGCTGATTTGATCATTTCCAAGTAATTCGGCAAATCTTCATGCAAATTGAAATCACCATCTTCAGGGCTGATGTCTTTATAAACCAGCAGATTGTATAAACCCATCGTACCCTGGTATATCACATTATTTAATGTTATATCGCTAGTTTCCGGATTGATTACCAATACGCTTTTCCACAAACTCCATGAGTCGGTTTCGGCGTTATACTTTACTCCATAAATTGATTTGTCAATATTTTCGTCTTCGTCTCTAGCTAACACGTCCGCATAGTAAAGATGAAACGGTTCTTCTGGAACGAGTTGTTTAATTTTCTTTATAGGTGCTTCCATGTCTTCGAGTTTAACCCTTGTTATAAATGTGGAAATTTTTTTGGTGATTGCTTGAAACTGGGAAGCGGTTATTTGTAAGGGGTCGATCAATTGTTTATGAGCTTCCTTGAATTTTTGTTTAGATGTAGCGTCTCCCTTTTTGTATGCCACAAACTTTTTTCGTACAACATCTTGAATTAACTGAAGATTACGTATATTTGCGATAAAATTGTTAACGTCCGTCATCATCAGACTCTGGATGGGAAGTAACTATTTTTTTTTTGGGTAATGTCAAATATTTATATACTCGTCGAAATTCTGCCTATATCGACCATTATCCAAATCAAAATCTTTCACAATAGTTCTAAAATTATGGAGTCACCCCCACCCCAACACTGTAAGCACATTTCTTTAAATTTTGTATATGTCATGTCACCGCTTATATGATCAAGAAAGATATGGCGAAAGTTTGTGTCATCTTGTTTCCATAATGTGATTACATTGGCGTTATCTCTGAGTCTATGTTTTAAGACACTAGCATAAGTTTGAAATAGGTAGAATGAATCTATTTCTTTATGTCAACCGAACGAGAAAAACTGTGTGATTTTTATTTGCTCTTTTACAGGTATATCATCAAAAACTACAATTGAATTTTCTTTGCTATCTCTGGGTTCAATCAAATCATCGTAATTTTCAAACTCATAGTAACCAATTTCTTCTTTTACTGGTGAAAAAACGTTTCTTAACAATTCGTATTTCGGCTGATATAAACTTTTCGAAAATGCATAGACATTTTGAAATCTAACACCGTTCTCGTGAAAGATCAGAGATATTACGGCATTGGTCTTCCCACAACTTGATGGTCCATCGAATATAGCTCGTATGTTAGACGGAAACAAAACTCCTGTTTAACGTTCTTCTGAGTATATCATATAGCCTACCTGCAGAGTTAACACTTATACCCTTTTGTATTTCACTAATTGCTTTCTCTAAAGATTCCCTGGTGTGCATATAGTCAAATATAAGTTTAAACTGATTCAAATTGAAAATAATACCCCCTTATATACCAGCATTACATGAATGCACATAGACATGGGTGCACACGCGCAGGGGTGCGCATGGGCAGGGGGTGCGCATGGGCAGGGGTGCGCACGCGTAGGGGTGCGTATGGGCAAGGGTGCGCTACTAAAAATGCACCCCTACTTTCTGTTTGAGGAAATTCAATACAAATTGGGTAATAATCAAATAATAGATATCTGTCGAATTCCAGGACGATGTTTAAATTTTAAACCATAGATTTTAGAGAAATTTCTGTCACCATAATCCTGCATATTACAGTTTATTCTCTTATACGTTTTTAAATTGTTGTACTTCAGCTACAGATATAGATTGAATTTATGTTAAACTCGATCGGTTTTATATTCACTGGCTACAATATTATTACTTTAGTTTATCTTGGATATTGAACCGTAAAGCATTGTAACTTGAAAATGATTTCTAGAAAAACTTATACCAAGGAATGTTTGCAAGAAGCTCTTAATGAGGTTAAACGAGACGTTGCAACAATGTACTCTGCTAGTAAGAAGTTTAGGATTCTAAAGTCGACATTGCGCGACCATATCATACGATCTTAGAGTAAAAGAGATATAAAGTGTAGACAGTTACATCTCTGATATACAAACAACTAATTTACAAACTGCGGAAATGTGTACAGGAAGTACTCTAAGATGTAAAGCGACACCTACCTACTCAGATGCTAAAGATGATAAAAAAGTTTGTAAAAGAAGTTTTAAGATGCAAAAGCAAAAGTTTAATATTGAGAAAATGAACTCTGCAAAAAATAATGGAAATGCTCGTCATAAACCATCAGAGCAAATAATAAATGAATCAAGTTCTATGGATTACACCCCAAATTCTGAAGATGACGATTCAACACAGGAAAGCAATAGTCGGGGTACGAAAATACCGATTTATATAAAAAGGGAAGTTGTATTAAAAAATACACATCGTACTGAGCACAGTTCAGATGATGCATATATTCACTTTAATGTACATGGGTTGATTGAAAGACTGCAGTTGCTAGTTACTGTTGATTATCACAACCATCCAGATATGCATAACCTACATGAAATTATCTCTATAATATCTAATATTCGACAAAAAGGAATTATAGAATAGAACGACAACAAAGTTAGATGGGGGGTAAATATTTATACATATTTTTCAAAATTGTAAAATTGGAATAGTCTGCATTGGTATTTTGATAAGTAAACATCGTAATAAAAACGACCGGAAAAAGAATTAGATCTTTAGATGCTATGAAAATTTTAGATCAAGTTGTCAAGGAGATGAAAAAAAGTTTATCAAACCATTCAACTAGACATTTGAATGGTATGTCCAATGAATCTCTGACAAATACTTAAATAGTGCAAGATAAATCTGCACATGATAACGTTGATGCGAAAGATCAGAACATAGACTTCAAGTCAGACGTTTCTGACAGAAAAGGAAAGACAACTTAAATCGTATACTAAAGAAGATTTAAATAAAGCCCTTTACGAAATAAACAAAGGATGGAAGTAGATGGTTATTGGTTGTTTTGGAACCTTATTTCCCCAGAATCCCTCATTTCCCCACATATCTGGACCAAAAAGTTTTCTTCAACTAACCATTTTTCATCTTTTGAGATAAATCTATCTTGTTTGGTATCAATTAATATTAGATTTTTCTCAGCTACCCGAATTTCTAGGAATTTTTTAGATAGCATCACCCTCCAGGGAGCTACCCTCATTTTAAGATTTTTTTACCGCTAACATTCTGAACCAAATAGTTTTCTTCGACTAGCCATTGCATTTTTCGAGATAAACCTATCTTGTTTGGTATCAATTAATATTAGAATTTTTTCAGCTACCCGAATCTCTAGCAATTTTTCAGATAGCATCACCCCCCAGGGAGCAACCCTGATTTTAAGATTTCTTATCTGTTGCGACTTTTGAGCGTTCTTATAAAATTTTTTATACATGCAATACATTAAATTAGTCTAGAATTTTACGCAGAATCCGAATCTGTAAACAGATTTAATATCCGACCACGCCCTGCAGAGTTATACCCCTTTAAAGCTCTCAAACCTCTAAATTTTGCTCTTTGCTCTATAAGCAAACCTAACAAATAGTTTTCTTCGTCTAGCCATTGCATCTTTCAAGATAAACTATCTTGTTTGGTATCAATTAATATTAGAATTTTCTCAGCTACCCAAATCTCTTTAAATTTTTTAGATAGCGCCATCTCCCAGAGAGCTACCCCAATTTTAAGAATTTTTACCTATTGCGATTTTTGACCGGTCGCATAAATTTTTTTAATCATGCAATACATTAAATTAGTCTAAAATTTTACGCAGAATTCGAATCTGCAAACAGATTTAAAATAGGACCACGCCCTGCAACGTTACACTTTAAAACTCTCAAACCTCTAAATTTTGCTCTTTGCTCTATAAGCAAACATCTCCAAAAATCAAAAACCGTGGAGATTTTAGAAATGAGTCTTTTATAAAGCTATAAGTGTTTAATATTTAAAACCATTTTTTAAACGGTGATGCACTGTTCTTTAGAATATTCAAAACCATAACCTTTTAATTTTAAACAGTTATCAAGGTTGGTTTAACATTTTTAATAACTATGCACGTCATAATTATATGCTCAAATGCTTGGAAAATACAAGTCGTTAAGGAAATAAATCCTTAACAATTATGAGCAGTCTAAATTACATATGAAAGCTGTATATAATTTCTTTTCTTGGACTTTCTATTAATTATGTTTGTGTATTAGAAATTGATGTATAATTGCCGAGGATTCACACAAGGTACTTTCTAGTAACCAGCACGTATTTAGGAAAAATACAAACGTCATTTAGTAATTATTTCAAACCGTATATAACGCGGTGTGATTAGAAAAATTCTATTAGTTTCGCACGCTTTTGTGTAAAGCCCGTTGAAATTTTAAACCGTCGTTTCGGGTAGTTATTTTTGTGAAAAGTTTTTGAAGATTTAAGGGTAAGTTTACATTTTTTTATTAAAATAGAACTGAATTTATTTGCATACACCAATTATTATGTATTTTGCTACTGTTTCTAATTGTATTTTAAAACATTAATTTTTCCAAAGTAATGCGCTGTTTTACATATATATTTTTTTCAAATTTTAAAGGTAGGCTTTTAGCTAAGATAAATAAAAAACAATTCCCACAAAATATTTTATTAAAAATTAAATACATTAACAAAAGGCCTCAATAGCAATACATTCTCTTTGGAACAGCTTAAGTTATTCAAACAATGGTTTAAACAGTAATTGTACCTATCACCGAATCTTCTTAATTCTTTGAGTCTTGTAATTGAGAATACACTTTCCATGTTTAAAATGTTGTTTGATAAATATTTTGATAGTAACTGCTTTTTCTGCTCTCCTTTAACATAGACAGTATCATCGGGAGGTATGACTTCTTTCAGTAGATCACCCACATTTGTATATCCACTTGTGGACTGTCCATCCCAACAGAGTCCATGGATTCTTTGCTTTAACCACCGAACTTGCTTTTTAAAATCATCACTTAGGGTGTTATACCCCACCGCTATATCCAGTATCTCATGCCATATTACATTCTTCGCTACATCCAAAATGGCAATCTCCTTGCAATAGAAATCACTAGTTTTGTATTGATATCTTTGTAAATCGATTATGAAACACATGCTTCCTGCTTCAAATCATAAATGGGAATGGGGTTCTAAGCAAATGTCTCCTATATATCCAGTTAAGGGACTTTACCCCCGCCAACTCCTTTTATGATTTTTTCAACTAGGTAATTATCTAGAACTTTGGCTGATACTAAAGCAGGTCTGTTTTCTTAATCCATCCCCCAACCACGACACTAATAATTCGCGTCCGTGCTTCCGTTTCCGTAAAACTTTTTCCACTAGGTACGTGTCGGGTGCTGCTGTGAGCTGAATCTCATCGCCGTAAAAAGCACCTAGAATTGGCCGACCTTCCAAATCGTGTAGCAGATAGGTTATCGGTCTCGTTTGTTGTACTTTAACAATTTTGAATAGCTCTGTACTCCAGTTTGGATGAAATCCTCGATCGAATACTGCTTTATATTTTGATATACGCACAATGTCTCCAACCTTATACAACTTCTTGCGACTTTTAGAAGCGCTGTTAGCGGTGTAAAGTTTTATTCTTTCCGGATGTTCTTCTGCCTCCATAGGCGTCATGTTAATAGCCCGATGCGGTGTATTATTGTATTCTTCTATAACCTTAGGCAAAATATTCACCCATTTATGACTGCCTTGCAAGTAAAATCTTCTGTACAATTTGTTTTTGATTGTTCTGATCAATCGCTCGACCATACTAGCTTTGATTACGGAATACGTAGAGTAATGGTTTATCTTATATTTTTGCATAAGATTTTTAAACCAGCGGTTGTAGTACTCTTTCCCAAAATCCGTTTGTAGATTGATTTTAAGTTATTTTCTCCTTGCAACATTTTGTCCAATATTTTTTTCACAGCATTTGTAACTTCTGAACCAGTTTTATTTTTTAAAGGTTCTGCTAAAACATATTTTGTGAAACAGTCCATCGCTATTATAATATATTTGTACCCATTGTTCACACGCGAGTAAGGCTGCATTTCGCACAAGTCCGATTGGATAAGATCACGTTTCACATGTTTCAGATTTGTATGACGACGCTGAAAATTTTTTCTTGCAGGTTTAAATAATTTCTTAACGATAATTTCTTTACTCATTTTTGCTTAACACTGTTGCTAAACTAATAGGGTTATCTTTATCCAATTGCACCTTTGACATAAACTGAAGCTTTGGTTTGTAGTATTTGTTTTTTATAGCTGCTGGTGACGCCTCGTAAATCGATGATATTGCAAGACCGAGCTCCTTCTCATTTGTCTCAGAAGTTGCAGTCAAATTAATAAAAAACTGTATAAACGTTTTAAAGTCAGATACAAGCTTATCCAATTTTTCATTTACATATTGTTTATTAACTGCATCAGATGACTCAACTGGTTGAGCAAGCATTGTGATACGCTGGTTTCTCGCATTGAAGGCTTTATTTTTACGCTGTATATCATCAGAACTTTTTAGACAGTATGAAAAGGCTTGATTCACAAGCTTGATTACAGATTTCTTATTAACACAATCACTAGCGTTTTTAGGATCCATTACATCAACTAACCTTCTTTTACGAAAACTAATTGTTTCTTCTCCAGACTTGAATACTATAGTGCTTCTCTGATTAACACAATCATAATCTTCTTTCGGGTCTGATAAATTCACTATCCTTCTTTGCTGCATATCGTACCCATCACCATCTAACGTTAGCGCAGATCCTCGACCTGGAGGACCGCGCCGAATATCAGCATCTATACGCTCTGAACGTCCGAAGCGGTCGATAGGCATTTTAAAACTGTGTAATTATTTACTGAGCTCACTGTATTATACCTTCTTCTCTCAACTCTTCTATTATGGATACCATCTCGTTAATGTTTTCCTTGCTTGTATTTCCAGCTCGGTTGGATGCGTTCAACAATCTCAGCCGATCCACAAGTTCATGTACATTATTCCAGTAGACATATTGCACCGGCTTTGAATTTAAACTTTTGTAAAACCGATTAGAAAAGCCTAAACCTGCTCCCTTACACTGTTTTCTTCTCTTTGGTTTTCTTTCGGGATTCCTCTGGAATTCGGTGATATATTTTTGTACATATTTGTTAAACTTTTTGTTATTTGTTGGGAATCCGCTTAAATCGTGCACCGCAAATGGGTTAAACTTTCTTCTCAAAATCGATGCAGATTTGATCATTTCCAAGTAATTCGGCAAATCTTTATGCAAATTGAAATCGTCATCTTCGGGGCTGATGTCTTTGTAAACCAGCAGATTGTATAAACCCCTCGTACCTAGATATATTACATTATTTAATGTTATATCGCTAGTTTCCGGGTTAATTACCAATACGCTTTTCCACAAACTCCATGTATCGGTTTCTACATTATACTTTACTCCATAAATTGATTTTTCAATATTTTCGTCTTTGTCTCTAGCTAACACATCCGCATAGTAAAGATGGAATGGTTCTTCTGGAACGAGTTGCTTAATTTTCTTTATAGATAGGTCCATGTCTTCGACTTTAACCTTTGTTGTAGGTGTGGGGATTTTTTCGGTGATCGATTGCAACTGGGAAGCGGTTATTTGCAAGGGATCAATCAATTGTTTGTACACCTCTTTGAATTTTTGCTGAGATGCGGTGTCTCCCTTTTTGTACGCTACAAACTTTTTGCGTACAGCATCCTGCATAAGATGAAGACTGCGTTTATTCGCAATAAAATTGTTAACGTCCGTCATCATGAAACTTTGGATAGGAACTAACTTTTTTTTGAATAATGTCAAATATTTATATACTCGTCGAAATTCTTCCGATACCGCCCCTTATCCAAATCAAAATCTTTCACAATAGTTATAAAATTATGTTATGAGTCACCCCCACCCCAACACTGTAAGCACATTTCTTTAAATTTCGGATATGTCAGGTCACCACTTATATGATCCGAAAAGATATGGCGAAGGTTTGTGTCATCCTGTTTCCTTAATGCGATTGAATTGGTGTTATCTCTGAGTCTATGTTTTAAGGCGCTAACGTAAGTTTGACATAGATAGAACGAATCTATTGCTTTATGTCGACCGAACGAGAAAAACTGAGTGATTTTACTTTGCTCGTTTACAGGTATATCATCGAAAACCATAATTGAATCTTCTTTGGTATCTCCGGGTTCGATCAAATCATCGTAATTTTCAAACTCATGGTACCCAATTTCTTCTTTTAATGGTGTAAAAACGTTTCTTAACAATTCGTATTTCGGTTGATATAAACTTTTCGAAAATACATACACATTTTGGAATCTAAGACCGTTCTCGTGCAGGATCAGTGATATTAAAGCGTTAGTCTTCCCACAACTCGATGGTCCCGCGAAGATAGCTCGTATGTTAGACGGGAACAATGAACCATGTTTACCGTCCTCTCTTGCGCTAGCAATAGCAAAATTATCATAATTCTGTATAGGTATTTTAACTTCTTGTTTCGCAGTCTCCATATTGCTTCGAGCGTACGCCTGCTTTTGCTGCTGCTTGCGGTGATAGCTTAACGTCTCTTTCGGTATATTATATTTTTTACTGATGGAGTAAATACTTGATTTACCCAGTCGAACTTCTTCTATAGCTTTTTCTAATGCTTCGTTACTGTATCCACTATTTCGTTTTCTTATGTAATTGCGAACCATTCTAACCAATACTGTCGGAGACATTTTCACTCTATGGGGAAATTTTACTCTATGGGGCAAATTTCACCGTATGAGGCAATTTCACTCTATTCTGATGGAGGTAGATTCGCTCTAAAATAACTAGAACTTATGTACAGAGTGGGAGATGCTCACCATTCGGCAAATAAAAGTAGACTAATTGAAACAAATTAATTCCTTGCTTTTATACAATTTTATTAAAAATATATACAAAATATTTAATTGTGAATAAATCTATTAACAATTTCCGTAAACGGATTATATTCAAACATAGAGTCATGTATAATTAAAGCATAAGCCTTCATCGACGGTTCAAAATTTCTTGAAGCTTCTAATTCCATTCTTACATCAACAGTTGCATCCTTGATGCTTTCAAATTAATGACGACAGTCGATTACAAAGACGGGTGAGTCCTTAAACCTGTTGTAGTCCATTAAACATTTATTTGACGATTTGTTCGGATAGTATTTTTCCATAAAAGATGCATAAGACAGGTATGCTGGCAAGTAGTCATTCTGCTCGAAATCCAAATTTAATCGACCTTGAGGAAACATCTGAGAGTTTAAAAACACTTTAACATTGGTTATATTGGCATTCGTAAAGCTTGAAGCATTTTCTTCTTTCCTGTCGTACTTCCCATTTTGCAGCGCCAGTAATATCCACCGAGCCTTCTCTGTTTCGTTCGATACTTTAATTCTCCATACTTGCGACTTTGATTGTGTTAGAGACGGTAATTCGTGTAGTTCCCATTTTCTGAATGCAACCATTATAGATGATTGATTTTGCATTTCCGAAAGCAGCGACGCCTTGGCAAAGTCGCTTAATGTTATATGCGGAACCTCCCATGAAATACGTTGTATTTTGAACGTTACTGTATTTCCAATCGACTTGTAGCAATTTACGTCCGACTTGGATCTGATTAAAATCAGCTCTTAAGGCATGCTGACGATAGTTTTCTTGTAATCTTCAAAAAACCCAAAAATGGTTTTTAGCGGTATAGCACAACTAAACCGTCCATCGTGGAATATGGTATCGGGCTTCTACCCGGTATGTGTAATAGATTTTGTTTCTGATTCTTCCATGGATACTAAACCTTTAATAGTTCTTGTAATTCCAGGGATTCGACAGACATCTATTATTTGATTATTACCTAATTTGTATTGAATTTCCTCAAACAGAAAATATGGCGCATTTCTAGTAAATTCGTAAGCTTTAGGGTCTGGTTCTGCTGCTCTAATCGAGTCTACAGTTGTTGACGCTTCTCTTAATGTTTGCGTAGGCTTATAGGTACCCCTTATAAATATGAAACTTTCATGAGGGTATGTGATGTTATCACTGCTCTGGATTTCAATTGAAATTCGATCGTTGTTTTCTGCATTCAATGTTAAGGGAAGATAGGTATAATAATCTTCCTTTATTATGGTTTCGTCTAATTTATAACCTCCAAACACATCCAATTTGGTCACGTCCTCATATTTAAGCCTTCCAAGTTTAACGTTTTCATCACCGTGGAGATCTAAGCTGCGTTTGCTTCTGCCTCCCATCATTTATAACTTCTAACCCCAAAGATTTTAAGAAACATATTTCTTCTGCTGTAAGTCTCTCGACAACTTGACGCTTTGACGTCGTATTCACTTCTGATCGTCTGGGGGTGTTGTAGCGTGCTTTATATACAAAATCGATAGGCATTTTCAACTACTTTTTATTTCCAGTCTCACACAGGTGTATGTTTCCGGTGAAAAGTTTACCAATTCACCCAAATGATCGACTAGTCTGATTGTAATATTATCAATTTCTGTCACGCTCAGCGGATAATATATGACCTGGTTAGGTTCCTTTTACAGATTATATCCAGGTGGTACAGATAAACTGAATTCGAATATGATGTGGGTAAGAAAATTGTTTCTGAACGATCCGCTGGTGATATTGGTTTCCACAAAAATGTTTGAGACTGATATTATGTTCACTTGCTGATTAGCGATATGTACGGTATCTGCAGCCAATTTGCGGTTGGTAAACCCCAAGATGCTTCCAATATTGTTTTTACGGTTTACCCCAAAATCAATCGGTATACTGCTTCGTATAGAACACTTTAATGTATTATTGTTGGCACTCAGTTTAAAATATTTTTCAATGTTCTCCTTGATGTCCGGCTTCTGACTGAACCATTTTTTGAAAACATCCTGTATATATGCATTTATTTGTTCTAATTCGTATGATCCAGGTTCAATGGTTATTCTGCGATGCTCTGGATCGTTAAAGTATAAGTTATTGTTTCTTGGATGTATATTTTGCACAGTGTTACAAGTGTACAGTCCCACCAGACCCAAAGCATATTCACCGTCCTGTTTCAATTTAACTGGTGGGTAAATGGATCCTGTCGATATGACATTACCATACCCGAACATGCTCACTGTTTTAGTCATTGTCACTAAGAAACTTTAACACTAAATGCCCACAATTGTAAGTGTTGTAAGTCTGCTCCGGTACACTGTTGTAGTAAATTTTACAGCTTTGAAAATATCTTTCCACTTCTTCCGGCGGTCTCAAGTCTCCAAACGAATCGTAGTAATACACACTATTTCTGCGTTTTCGGTACCCCACCCAATGTGTACCTGATCCTTTGGTGGTATCCAAATTAATCACACCCGATTCGTTGACATGCGGTCTAATCTTCTGTAACTGATCTCTAGAAAAGACGTTGCGAAAATGAGGAATGTTAGATGCGTGTTTCCTTATATCTACATCGGTGAGAGCTCTTCGAGGTAACTTGCTTAGTTTTTTGATACTTTTTTTACAAATGCCACGCCCCTGTTTGTACGGTTTCAAGAATAATGTTGTGCCTTTTTTGTATGGTTTTAGAAACATTCCGTTTCCTTTTTTCCCCAACGGCAATGGCTTCCATAGATCTGTTGTGTCGTTCGCTCTCCTTAAGCTGTTCGTTGGCTGTCTTGACATCATTTACTGCTTTAGCTATCCCCGCAGCACCACCTGTTAGTGCCCCTAGGGCACTTAGTCCAGCGAATATCGGAATCAATGGTAGAAAACCTCCTTTCTGTGGAACGGGTATAATACGTGGGACTTTAATTTTGTTTCTCCCACCGGCTCCTTTTATGATTTTTTTACCAATTAGAATACCAACGTCTAACAGCTTTTTCAAGTTGTCGGAACCAACTCGGGCTATTGCGGATCGTATTTTCTTCAAAAATCCACCTTTGAAACTTATTTTCTTCTTTAAGCCCATACCCATTTTTCTCTTCGCTTTCATAGCGTTTGTCACAAACCAAGCTGCGGCTTTTTCACCAAACTTTGCGTTTTTAGACTTAACTCTCCCCCAGGCCTCTTCTTCTAAAATTTTATCTGCTCGGTGTCTGGCTGGAAGATCGTCGGGGTACTTGGAGTATGCAATGTCGTGGTCTTTACACAATTTATCCAATTCGTTTATTCCAGGATCGCCTCTTGCTAAGCGCTCATTCAACTTTGTACCAGGACCGCAGTACTGATAACCTGGAATATGCAGCTCAAATGGTAACCTGTTTATAGTGCTGTTGATTAAACCCTCTCCAGAACAGATAATCATGTGTTTACTCAAAAAAATCTCAAACTATACTAAATAAATAAACAACAACGAGTCTATTTATACTTTTTCAAAAAATTTACAATATATTTACAATAACAATACATTTACATCCACGGCTCTTGGGCTGTCTTTTATAAAATACTCTTTCTAGTTATCACCATAACCAGAATCTTCAGATTCCGACAAATTTAAACGTCTAAACATTTCCACTAATGTTCTTGTACGCATCACGTCTCGCACAAATATATCCGGAAAACATATAACCAGCTCCAAAGCATTTAGTGCGCTCTGATTCAATTCGTTGTAGAATAAAATATTGCCTATTCGAACTTCACCTTCAATCAAGATTTTAATTGGTTCCTCCCCTTCAGTCAGAGTATTAAACCAATCACCATCATTTAAATTAGAATTAGCAACAAACCCTACTAATTCGCTGTATAATGCTGGAAAGTCACGACTTTCCAACTGCTTAAGTTGATACTCAAACAACTCTCGCATATGGAATAGTTTACGGCACTCCAATTCATTTATAACTATCGAATTATTACCCATTATTATTTTTAACTGGAAAGTCTTATCCTCGGTTGTTTCAGACACTGGTGACAGAGTGATAAAAAACGGTCCTCCTAGTTGTATGTGTAGATTTTCCATTTCGGGTGCACCATTTAATTGACTGTTTAGCAAGTCACGAGAAAATACGTTGATTTGAAATTCCACTTGAAAATTTGTAAATGCCAACCAATCTTCGTATGTCAATTCCAGAACATGGTTGATGCAATATTTCTTGCCACACACCATTCGTAATACGGGTTTTATTCTCTGGTTTATAATAAACCCAATTTCCACATTATGAGGGTGTTCACCCAATTCACTTAAAATATACGTAAACTTATTAATCAAATTTTCTGTATACGAAACTTGTGCATTATTAACATCTACAGACTCCATTGCTTTGCACTGATTTCACCGAGATGACTGAGAAGGGATCCTATGCAGGTCGTCCTTTTAAATGTTTCAGGGTTGTTGTTGCGCATGCGTAAATTGTACTCCGATGACTTTTCACCGACGTGAATAGACTGGTTTGAAATGTTACTCAAGGTTAAACGACGCTGGGTTTCTCCTAATTTAAAAGTAAACTACCTAATTATTATACGATCTTAATTATTATGTGTATAAAAGCACCGTGCAATGCAATATAATTCAGTTTCTGTTTAGTCTTTGACTAGTTAACAAGTTTTTATAATTATTTACAGTGAAATGGCTTCATTCGTGTGCAACGTCTGTGGGGGTGGCTTTTCCAGAAGCGATCATTTAAAACGACACCAGATCCAGCAACATGGGTTAGTCTCTGAAACGAAAAAGGGGTTTTTCGCCTGCGATGCATGCCCGGCATCCTTCTCGCGGAAAGACAACTTGAAGCGTCAGAAGAATACCAAGCATGTTGTAGTGGCACCAGGTGCCGGGCCCTCCGGAGTCAAACGACCAGCTTTGTCATTGGTTGAGGAACCTGCTCTCAAGAGACTGCGGAGATGTGTGTAATGCAATGTGGATGTAGCCAACTTGGCAGCCCACCAGCGCTCCAACACCCACAAAGCTAATGGTAGCTGTGTCCTGGATGGGGGTGTGAAGGTTGTAGCAACCGCATTCAAAACTCGAATCGCTACATACAGAATTAGTAATGTCGATTCTACAAGTATGTATTTTTTATAAGTATTTTGTGTTTGCTTAGTTTGTATTTTTAGGTCTATTGGATTTTCTACGCGAGCAGAAGGAACGATTTGTAAGCTTAGTCGGGGAACAGCGGACTATCCACACAGCCCTTAAGGTTAACTTGGAGGTGTTTGGTGGCTACACCAAGATGGCTGCGGCAGAGGGTGTAGAGGATATAAAATCCTTCAACACCCGAAACATGGTTATCACCTTCTCCAGTAACCTAGGGGAGGTCTACAACGCCTTTGTGGAGACGATGTCATCAAAGTCTGATGAGTTCCAAGAACGAGATTCTGGTTAGTTTTGAAAAATTATTAATTTTTTCTAATTTTTTAAATTTTAGGTTGGACCCTGAAGAAAGTCTTATATCTAGAAGTAAATATTAATAAGTACAACCCTTTGCGCGAGTCTTCGTACATCGAGCTTCCCAAATGGGTAAGGAAGAAACATGCCGTTGTTAATATACAAAATCACGACAACGCATGTTTTGCCTGGAGCGTGGTAGCAGCTCTTCATCCCAGCACTGACAATCCGCACCGGATAAATAATTACCCTCACTACAGCACCGTTCTTAACTTTGCTAGCATCGAGTTCCCTGTAAAAATGAAGGATATCTCAAAATTCGGGAAGCAAAACCACATAAGCGTTAACGTGTTTGGCGTAGAAGGGAAATCTATTGTGGGGCCTTTGCATTTCACCGCTAATAAAAGGGATCGGCACGTAAATTTGTTATATGTTCAGGAAGGCGGAAAGAAGCATTTTTGTTTAATTAATAATTTAAACGGCTTGGTTAGAACACAGTTGTCTGCCCACGGAGGATCCAAACTGTTGTGCGATGGATGTCTAATATATTTTCATTCGGAAGATGAGCTATGCAAACACGCAGAACACGAGTGTAACCATGTCGCTACCACCATGCCAAACCACTTCAACAACGTATTGGAGTTTATAAACATCCATAAGCAGATGATTGTGCCTTTTGTCATATATGCCGATTTTGAGAGCGTCTTAAAACCAATTAGTACTGCAAATCCAAGCACATCGACTTCATTCACCAATAGTATCTAGGAACACAAGCCGTACAGCTTCGAATACTACATAAAATGTAGCTATGATGAATCTTTAAACAAGTTTGAGATGTACAGGGGGCCTGAAGCTGCAAAGGTTCTAATGCAGAAGTTGGAAGAAGAAGCTCGACGACTGGGTGAGATTTTAAAAACCAATATTTCGATGAGATCATTATCACCCCTAGCTGAACTTTTGTTTTACGCAGCAGTGGATTGCGGAATTTGTAAAAAGCCTCTTGGGGTGAAAGAGTTAGGGATCACGACCACTTGACTGGTCGCTTTCGCTTCGCTGCACACCCACAGTGCAATATAAAGTACAAGGTCTCCCAATTCATCCCTGTTGTATTTCACAATTTAAGTGGGTATGATTCCCATTTTATTGTGAAAGAGTTGGGGTATGACAAAGAGAGGGTTACCGTAATTCCAAATAATAAGGAACGATTTATTTCGTTTACGAAGTATGTTAGACTATATGGCGAAGAACCAGAAGAGTTTGACGGTGAGCTGGAAGAAACCGACAATTCCACAGTTCAGCTAAGATTCATTGATTCTCTACGTTTCATGATGTCGAGCTTGGATAAGTTGGTAAAAAATTTTGAGCCTGGACAGTTTGTTGAGATGAAAAAATGTTTCCCAGACGATAAACATTTCGGTCTACTGGCTAGAAAGGGAGTATTCCCATACAACTACGTAACAGACGAATCTGCGTTGAACGACTCCAGTTTATCATCAAAGGAAGCCTTCTATAATGTTCTAACCTCTACAGATATTACATTCGCTGAGTACGAACATGCTCAGACAGTTTGGAATACGTTTGGCATTCGTACGCTTGGGGAATATAGTGATCTGTATCTGAAGACGTCTTCGAGAACTTTAGAGCCGTTTGCATCAAAACCTACGATCTTGACCCATGTCAATATCTAACTGCACCCAGCTTGAGTTTTGATGCAATGTTGAAATACACCGGCGTAAAATTAGACTTGCTCACAGATGTCAGCATGCATCATTTCGTAAAGAAAGGGATTCGCGGTGGTCTCACACAGTGCAGCCAACGATATGCTAGAGCAAATAATAAGTATATGGAGGATTACAACCCGACCGAGACTTCAAAATACTTAACGTATCTGGATGCCAATAATCTATATGGGTGGGCAATGAGACAGCACCTGTTCATTGGCGATTTTAGATGGATGGATGCTAAAAAGATTACTCTACTGAAAGAACGCATTTTGGATATACCCGAAACCAATGACAAAGGTTATATTTTAGAAGTAGATCTGGAGTATCCAGAACATCTGCACCATACTCACAACGATCTACCCTTCTGCCCCGAAAACATGGTACCCCCATCACCCAAATCCAAGACGCCTAAATTGCTCGCGACTCTGTTGGAAAAGAAAAACTACACCATCCATTATCGGAATTTACAACAGTGTGTGCGATACGGTCTCAAACTAAAAGCAATCCACCGGGTTTTAGAATTTACTCAGTCTCCATGGTTGAAGGCGTATATTGACCTTAACACCGGGTTGAGGACGGCGGCGAAAAGCGCGTTTGAAAAAGACTTCTATAAATTGATGAATAACGCGGTGTTCGGGAAGACCATGGAGAATGTGGACAAACGCGTTGATGTGAAAATCGTACCCCGGTGGGATCTTTCTGGTAATTGGTTGTGTACGAGTACGCTAATTGCGCGACCTAATTTTCATAGTTGTACTATTTTAGGAGAGGATTTGGTTATTATGCAAATGAATCGAGTCAAAGTTACTTACGACAAGCCAATTTATGTAGGTTTCTCGGTTTTAGCCTTGTCTAAAACCTTAATGTATAAGTTTCACTACGGCACGATGAGGTCTTTGTATGGTAACCAAATCCGCCTCCTTTATATGGATACCGATTCACTAGTGTACAGTGTGGAGACCGCAGACTTGTATAGTGACATTAGCACAAACATTGAACATTTTGATACTAGCGACTATTCTCGAGAGAATAAGTACAATATACCACTGCCTTAATATCTCTGATCTTGCACGAGAACAGTCTTAGATTTCAAAATGTCTATGTATTTTCGAAAAGTTTATATCAGGCGAAATATGAATTGTTAAGTAACGTTTTTTTCACTATTAAAAGAAGAAATTGGTTACTATGAGTTTGAAAATTACGATGATTTGATTGAATCCAGAGATAGCAAAGAAAATTCAATTGTGGTTTTTGATGATATACCTGTAAACGAGCAAAGCAAAATCAAACAGTGTTTCTCGTTCGGTCGACATAAAGAAATAGATTCATTTTACCTATTTCAAACTTATTCTAGTGCCTTAAAACATAGACTCAGAGATAACGCCAATGTAATCGCATTATGGAAAAAAGATGACACAAACTTTCGCCATATCTTTCTTGGTCATATAAGCGGTGACATGACATATACAAAATTTAAAGAAATGTGCTTACAGTGTTGGGGTGGGGGTGACTCAAAACATAATTTTAGAACTACTGTGAAAGATTTTGATTTGGATAATGGTCGATATAGAAAGAATTTCTACGAGTATATAAATATTTGACATTATTCAAAAAAAAATAGTTACTTCCCATCCAGAGTCTGATGATGACGGACGTTAACAATTTTATCGCAAATATACGTAATCTTCAGTTAATTCAAGACGTTGTACGAGAAAAGTTTGTGGCATACAAAAAGGGAAACGCTACATCTAAGCAAAAATTCAAAGAAGCTCATAAACAATTGATCGATCCCTTACAAATAACCGCTTCCCAGTTTTAAGCAATCACCGAAAAAATTTCCACATTTACAACAAGGGTTAAACTCGAAGACATGGAAGCACCTATATAGAAAATTAAACAACACGTTCCAGAAGAAATGTTTCATCTTTACTATGCGGACGTGTTAGCTAGAGACGAAGACGAAAATATTGACAAATCAATTTATGGAGTAAAGTATAACGCCGAAACCGACTCATGGAGTTTGTGGAAAAGTGTATTGGTAATTAATCCGGAAACTAGGGATATAACATTAAATAATAGGTTTATACAATCTGCTGGTTTATAAAGACATCAGCCCCGAAGATGGCGATTTCAATTTGCATGAAGATTTGCCGAATTACTTGGAAATGATCAAATCAGCATCGATTTTGAAAAGAAAGTTTAACCCATTTGCGGCGCACGATTTAAGCGGATTCCCAACAAATAACAAAAAGTTTAACAAATATGTGCAAAAATATCTCACCGAATTTCGGAGTAACCCCGAAAGAAAACAGCCAAAGAGAAGAAAACAGACTAAGGGTGCGGGTTTAGGCTTTTCTAATCGGTTTTGCAGAAGTTTAAATTCAATGCCTGTGCAATATGTCTACTGGAATAATGTACATGAACTTGTGGATCGGTTGAGATTGTTGAACGCATCCAACCGAGCTTTAAATACAAGCGAGGAAAATATTAACGAGATGGTGTCTATAATAGAATAGTTGAGAGAAGAAGGTATAATACAGTGAGCTCAGTAAATAATTACACAGTTTTAAAATGCCCATCGACCGCTTCGGAAGTTCAGAGCGTAAAGATGCTGATATTCGGCGTGGTCCTCCAGGTCGAGGATTTATGCTAACGTCGGATGGTGATGGATACGATATGCAGCAAAGAAGGTTAGTGAATTCATCAGACCCGAAAGAAGATTATGATCTAGTTAATCAGAGGAGCACTATAGTATTCAAGTCTGGAGTAGAAACAATTAGTTTTCGTAAAAGAAGGTTAGTTGATGTAATGGATCCTAAAGACGATAGTGATTGTGTTAATAAGAAATCTGTAATCAAGCTCGTGAATTAAGCCTTTTCATACTGTCTAAAAAGTTCTGATGATATACAGCGTAAAGATAAAGCATTCAATGTAAGAAACCAGAGTATCATAATGCTTGCTCACCCGGTTGAACCCTCTGATGTAGTTAATAAACAATATGTAAATGAAAAATTGGATAAGATTATATCAGACTTTAAAACGTTTATACAGTTTTTGTGAATTTGACTGCTGCTTCTGAGACAAACGAGGAGAAGCTTGGTCTCGCAATATCATCGATTTACGAGGCGTTACCAGCAGCTATAAAAAACAAATACTACAAACCAAAGCTTCAGTTTATGTCGAAGGTGCAACTAGATAAAGATAACTCTATTAGTTTAGCAACAGTGTTAAGCAAAAATGAGTAAAGAGATCATCGTTAATGAATTATTTAAACCTGAAAGAAAAAATTTTCAGCGTCGTCATACAAATCTGAAACATGTGAAACACGATCTTATCCAATCGGACTTGTGCGAAATGCAGCCTTACTCTCGTGTGAACAATAGGTACAGATATATTATAATAGCGGTTGACTGTTTCACCAAAATATGCTTTAGCAGAACCTTTAAAAAATAAACTGGATCAGAAGTTACAAATGCTATGAAAAAGATATTGGACAAAATGCTGCAAGGAGAAAATAACGTAAAAATCAATCTACAAACGGATTTTGGAAAAGAGTACTACAACCGCTGGTTTGAAAATCTTATGCAAAAATATAAGATAAACCATTACTCTACGTATTCCGCAATCAAAATAACCTAAAGTACGAGCTCCCCCATTTCATTCCCGTGGTTTTTCACAATCTGAGCGGATACGACTCTCCTTTATCATAAAGAAGTTGGCTTGTGATGAGGAACGCGTCACCGTGATTCCCTTCTAATGTATGGCATTGAAACATATTTACTGTACACCTCTTTCACGTGTAATCCATAATCGACAACAAATTAGTTTGGAAACAAATTGTATTTTTCCAAAGTACATATATAGCATTGAGCATATAATTATTTGTGACGTACTTAGTAACTAACGTCTGGGTCCACATCGGGGTGCCGAGAACAAGATCCGTGTCTGCTGCCAGATCGGGTGCCGAGCGCGTGCCTGCGGCTAATAAATGTTTAGTTGAAGAAAACTATTTATGTATGTCTATCTCTCAACGGGATATGTCTGTCTCTGTCTGATACATGACTCCTTATGGGAGTCCCTCCTTATGGGAATTAACATTGAGTTGTGATGTCAGAGACTGTTCCAGCCTACAGTAAAATACTCTACTGACGTCAAAAGACGTCATTTATATGTATGCCAAGTTTTTATTTCATATTTTTGAAAATAAATGTTCTTTTTTTCCTTTTCTTAAATAAATTTGTATTATTTATTAAAAAACTGTTTCAACTTCTAGAGGTGCTAAACCATATTGATCAGCATTGAAAGTGTTAAATTAAACACTAACAATCAAAAATTAATTAAAATTAAAAACTAGAAACTAAAAATTAAAAATTCTCTGATTGAAAAGCACACAGTTTCTCATGTACAATGTGTCACATAGTTGATTACAGTATTTCATACTATATTTGTAAACATGCTTTAGTTAATTACAATGTCTATCATCTATCTTGTATATGTTGTATTTGGCAGCACTTAGGGCATTTAGACACGACGTCATGTCATAAAATTAGCTGTCAATTTTTATGAAGTAGAATCATCTGTCTTAATTTATAATAAAAGAGACAGTACAGACATTCCTGTGTTCTTATTTTATAAACATAGTAGTAAAGTTATTTTATTACTGAAGCATATTATTGAATCGCTACCAATAATGTGACACAATGGTTTTCTCATGCAAGTAGAAAATATATTATAGATTTTCAAAAAAAAGTTTAAGCTTAAGTTTTAACTGTTTAACTGTCAGGTTATTAATGTGAAAGTCAAGTGAATTTAGGAGTTTAACCCTTGAATGAGGTTTTGGGAAAAATATTGAACCACTGCCAAATAAATTGTAGCTCTTAAATGTTAGAAATCATAGATGGCTCCGCGACGGGCCATCTTTGAATTCTGACATCAACTAAATATAGCCAAAAGTAGTTAAAAGACGCTCATAGCAACTATAGCTTAGAAGCTACTTTTATAAAAATCAAGTGCTTGCTGCCTGGAGAGGCTTGGTTTGCAGTCTAGCTAATTATCAATTTTAAGAACGTTTTTAATCTGAATATTTGTTTATAATCAGTTTGTGTTTATAACATCTGTGCTGGCATATCCAAATTTTAGTTTGTAAAAGTTTTAAAAGACATTGTAGTTTATTTTTATTTATTTATAGAATTAAAATTGGTGGCAATATAAAAATTCCAGGTGTTATATGGTGTTTAGCCATTAAAGGTATGTATTGACTTAGATCGTTGAACCTCAATCAACGCTTAGATGCACATTATTCAAACATTCTAGTAAACAATTCATATTACCTGTTGATTAATTGCAAAATTGTACCAGGTTGTTTGAAAGTACTAACGTTGATTGAGGTGTACCTCAATCAACGGTACTAAAATATATAAGAATAATATAAATGCTACTTTTAGGTTAAAACCATTTATGTATTACATTGTGTTTTGAAGTTGAGTAGTTTAAGAATGAGCACAACTGCCTGTCATCGTTATGTATACAAAGGCTGTGGAACCTCTCGAAGGGGTAGTGCATTAGCTTTTTATACATATCCCGTTAACGATAAAAATCGTTGTAAACAATGGTTATATAACTGCAGTAATTCAGCCCTGTTAGAGGTGGAATTAAAAGGAAAATGCATATGTGAAAAACACTTTGATTCGAGTTCTTTTAGGGTTTCCTCACTACCTAAAAGGGGATTGAATCGTAATGCAGTGCCTTTAATATTTGAAGAAAAAGGTAAGTTTCTGTTTGAAATTTTTGGGCTATATAGTCAGAGGTTCCCAACAGGCTCCTAAGGGCGTACTTTAATTACCTTTCTATTTTTTAAATCTTAATTACCTTGATTTAAGTCGAGACTTATATGATTTTTAGCAATACTTTAAAATGCCTTGTTTAAATTATATCGATTTGAACTTCATCTGAACTTTTTAATAGTGACAATATTGCTCTCACAAATGATGGAGTCGCAAGGTCGGTTACATGAGAAATAAGTTGCATATTTTAAAGATGATTAAATGACATCACCATATGTGAAATTTTCTGTTGAGACAGCACTTGTCAGAAAAACACCATTAATTCAGACCAATTGTTTTGATACACAAATTACCTGTTATTTAACATCCACCACATACGGTTTGGCAGAGCATTTTGTACAAACACTTCAAAACAAACTTAAATGTCTGCATTCGATTACTAATAAACCTCCAGCAGATTTAGTTTTCAACTATTTGGTTAAAACTAGGTTTGACTTAATGAAACTTGCCACATCAAAAAGAACAACTACATCATTTGAAGCTTGTAAGCAATTTCAACGTGGTGATGGATTGCCGGTATAAATTATTCTAATCCAAATACCAAACGGCAATGGTGTTCTGTTAAAAATATAGATGGAATCTTGCTGTATTCAGTGGTGTTAGACGAAGGCCGAACATGGAAATGCCATATAGACCAAATGCGTGTGGTAGGGGATATCACAAGTGATACACAATATATGTATTACTAAAGTATGTGTTCATTTATTTTTTTTAATAAGTTTCCACCCCAAATATGTAATACAAATTTATTGATTAGTTTTTAACAATAATCATACTAACGAAATGTAGAAACATTAAGTGCTATATATTATAAAGAATCTTGTAATCAAAGTGATTGTAAAATATTAAGTAAAAGATCTAGGGCTATATATAAAAAAATTAAGTTGATAGTGATTCCGGAGAAACGAAATGTCAGATTTTAAGTTTATTGTTGTTACAGTTATTACAAATGTTAGTACAAACGCGTTACCCGAGAAAACAGAAAAATAATTTCAAACTGCCAAACTTAAAGATTGTAAATTTAGCGTAGCTAAAAAGTAATTTAAATAGGTTTTTCCTATTAGAGTATCAGTTATATAATTATATTATTCAAATAGGTTCACTAAATGTAATCCTGAAAAGTAATTAAAAATTGTTAATTTTTAAAATTTCTAGCTTATTTGTCAATTTTTAAAGGAAATTGCTATCAAGACTGTGCCTCTTTGTTCTACCCGAACACTTATGTACTGTTGCTTATTGAAAAGTTGCTATTAAACAATAGCCACCCCGTATACCATGGGTAATAAAAACTTCTTTAACTAATATTCTTGTACTAAGTTTATGTCGGGGAGTACTATGATTAATATGTTTTTCTTATTTTAGATTCAAGTATTAGCTCACTAAAAAAAGTCAAAATTAATCAGCAACTGTCAACAGAATTGACTGTATTGAAAACTGCAAATGTATGTACCTACAGCGCTTATAGAAAGAGTGATAGTGATTCTTCTGACTCCATTGAATTCCTACAATATATAGATAAACCAAATATTAGCTGCTCTTTAACAACTGCAAACAAGTACACGGAGAGTATTGCTTTGGAGGTGGCTTCTATTAATGAATCTACTAGTTTATTGACAATGCCAAGATCACCTGGCTCTACCCCAAGGAAAAACAAACTGAGAGTAAAAATTGCCCAATTTTGAAAAACAGTGAAAAGACAATAATCAAGAAATTCCAGGTTACAGAAAAAATGTTTAAGTTTATTCATAACAAATATTCTAGGAAGGCAAATGGCAAAGAAATCACAGTCTGTGAACACCTTTGCTTATATGCAATGTTTTGACAAAAACAGAGCTAAATGGACAATTGCAAAAAGGCAATTGGCTCTATCTTTGTATTATAAATCACCAGGATTTTATAAATTCATGCGTAACGTTTGCAATTTTTATTACCTAGTGTATCAACCATTCAGTCATGGTTAAAAATATTTAATTTGAAAACTGGAGTGAATACCGTACTCAGTCGAAAATTGCAATTAAAAGTAAAGACCATGGCTTAACAAGAGAAGCAATGTGTAGTGCTTTGTGATGAAATAAAACTTAAGAAAGATCTTACTTACGATAAATATCAAGATATAATTGAAGGATTTGAGGATTTGGGAACTTTGGGTCGGATCTCAGAATTTGCAGATCATGGGCTATTGTTTTATCTGAGAGGGCTTCTGTTTAATTGGAAAATGCCATTTTGCTATTTTGTTTCTAATGGACCAATAAACAGTAATGATCTGTCAATATTAATATTGGAAGTTGTTAGAAAACCGTTTAGAATAGGTCTTTCACCACGTGTTATAGTGTCTGATCTAAGTTCAAACAACAGACTTGCAGTCAAGAAACTAGGTGCTACAAAGACCGACCTAAAAATTATTGTAGATAGTAAGGTCATTTATATAACTTGGGATCTTCCCCATTTATTGAAATATTTACGAAAAAATATTATGAATGCTGAATTGGATGTTTATGTAGATAATCAAAAAAATCCAATGGACAGATTTTACACAAACATATGAGTAGGGTAAATAGAGGGCTACGGCTTACCCCTCTGACGTCACAACTCAATGTTAATTCCCATTTAGCACCGTCCATTTAGCACCCATGTATCAGACAGACAAAATTCGCACAATAGTTTTCTTCAAGTAAGCATTTTATAGCCCCAGGCACGGATAATTTCAACATTTGCAACGAATTCGCACCTCTAGTGACAAAAATTTGCACAATTGTTTTCTTCGACTAAGCTGTTTTTAGCCCCAGGCATGGTTAATTTAATTAAATTCTAATTTGTGCAAATATTCGCACATCTGGCGAGGGTTCAGCACACCGATCTGGCACGTATCTTGTTCTCAGCACCCCGATCTGGACCATCTAACCTTTAATCGGCAAATATTAGCCTAAATTTGCACAATAGTTTTCTTCAACTAAGCATTTTTTAGCTCCAGGCATGGTTCGTGCTATCGGCACCCTGATCTGAACCGTCGGGCCCCCGGCATCCTTCCCCAAGACCACCGGATAGGCCAATTCTTCCGCTAATTTATTTAATCTTTTAAACTAATTTAATACATAACTAGATTAATCCATTAACCCTAATGCAATCGTTTGCAAATTAAATTCTTATTTGCCACAATCCCCTGTTGAGTCAATTTAATTACTTCAATTAATTAGTTATTTATTAAAGAATTACATAATAAAATATATTGTCATCTTAAATTTGACTCCCATATAAGCATATGCATGGGGATATCTAAATTTCCCTTAATCATGGCTTGGGATGCAGAGATGATTAAGAGTCAATTTAATTACATCAATTAATTATTTATTTATTAAAAAATTACATAATAAAAATACAGTGTCATCTTAAATTTGACTCCCATTTGAGCATAAGCATGGGCAATTTCTAAATTTGTGTTAATCATCTTAACACCCCCAGATCTATGAAATGCAACTTTAAGTCTTCTCCTATCACCAGTCATCTAACGTTAATTGGCAAATATTCGCACATCTGGTGACAGCATTGCCAGCCTAAATTTGCACAAGAGTTTTCTTCAACTAAACATTCTTAGCCTCCGAAGGTATGGATCGAGCACTCGGCACCCCGAGCCGGGCCGACGGGCCCCCGTCATCCTCCCCCCGGGTCCACCGAATCTGCAAATTCTCACAGCTAGCAACATTTACATAAATCTGCAAGCCAATAAACTAAAAAGACATGTATCCGTTTATTTGCAAATAGGCGTTCAAACACAAGCACATTATTTTTTGATTCAACTAGCTCATAGTGGGAGAGGGGAAAAAACTTACAGCTTATAAACTAAAACGTCAGGATGTATTATTATTAACAACCCATTGGAAAATAACAATAAGCGTTAATACAGTTTATTCGGTATAATAAACATTAATAGCACAAATTTGCATACAGTTAAGATACATAGATGGGCAAAAAATTCCGCAAATGAGAAAATGTTAATTTTAGTCTAATTCAAAGTCTATGTTCACTGTTGCACCGACTTTACCCCTGCTAATCATATAAACCTTTTTCTTACCATCAATTAACTCGCTGAAGGTTTTTATTCCATCAAGTTTTAAGTAGTTGAAAAAGCGCTCTGGTAAAAATACAAAAAAATCATCGCTTTCAACAATAGCACGATCCCCATACTTTGTTGACACAGGCCTGACTCCTAAGACACGATATTTTCTATCGGTGACAAGCTCCGAAGCAATTATTGTAGTTTTACGCTTCATAACCGCATTTAATTTTGCAAAATCCATATTTTATATGAGCTGACAAATAAGAAAATAAAGAGTTAAAAATTAGGGAGGAAATTTAAATATTACAATTAAATCACTTATGAGGTAAGACCGAAATATAACTTTTAAAAATGTAAAAGACATAATTCTGCGTCTTGATGCAAGAATAATAATTTTAAACTAAAAAAAGACTTACCTCCTGCTTGTACCTCGTTCTTCGGAAGTTGGAACAGATATTTTTGAACTAGAAACCTTAGACCAATACTTATATGAATCGACAGATCCTTACCAATCAACATAAATCCTGTTATAAAACACGACCATCGACTTTGATACCCTTTCACCGAACGCTCTACGTTCATAATGTTTATGAAAAATTTCAAAAAATGTTTCTTAACCCTAAGGTATTTGATAACGTTACATAAAAAAGCGATAATTACATGGTTTTAAATAAAGGTATTGGCAAACTAAAAGCTGCTAAAATACATATTGCAAAAACAGTCTTTGAGAAAGATTCGTACTTTAGATATATGCGTAAATAAAATTCAAACTATAACAATATCTAAACCAAAAACCGCTCCATATTTAAAATGAAATCTTTAGCATAAAAGCACCAAGGGCTGAAACTTGACCTTTTGGATTTATATTTTAGATATATGCGTAAACAAATTCAAACTATAACAATATCTAAACCAAAAGCGGTCCATAATTAAAATAAAATCTTTAGCGTAAAAGCACCAAGGGGCTGAAACTTGACCTTTTCAAGCATATTAAACAGGCTATAATAGAAATATATTTTTTGACATGTCTCTTAACAAGAGGTAATTCGCGGAAAATATTACCCAGGAAATGATTTTAATTACAAAAATATCCATAAAAACAAATAATAAATAACGTCTTCGACCTTATTAAAATGAAACAATTAATAGCCGGTAATTTGTTGACACAAGGCGAGTTCTTTGTATGCATTACGATACATTACTCGTAGAACCGAATTGGGAAAATTTACAGATTTTCAATAATATTTACGTAGAAAAAGCGTTAAAACGCGGTGTTATTTATAATACAATAGCATGTAAAAGGAATATATTGGATGACAGAAAAACAAACTCATTCTATACATTACGAAACATTACTCATTAAACTAGAAGTACAATGGTTTTCTTCAACTAAGCATTTTTAGTGCAAATAGGTCTTATTAATACTATGGCTATGCAACACATATACAAATTTTGCAAATACTTTTAGTAGCTAATAGCACTCTTCTACCTTGTCAGCAATAAATATTTTACACAAAACCTATAATCTGTTACCACTATGCATGATTTTACAAAATTAGTGATCTCAATCTACGTTGATATCCCTTTGTAGTACAATACATGTGCAAGGTTTTCGCAATTACCTGTTAGTAACCCCCTTACACATAAACCTTAATAACAATATTCACGCAAAGTATGGGTGAACGTGAACTATTAGAACAATGTCAAGTTCAAGCATCGTTAATAAAATTCTTATTACATTTCATTTAAAAAACAATGTAGAAACAGGTAATTTCCTGCAATCGAATGGTATAACAAGATCAATTAGTACATCATTTTTAAAGTAGTCTCCGAATAATTATTTTGATATTCAACAATTATAATTAATAAACATCCTTGTTTAATTAGGCGAATACAAATCCCAAAGCTCTAGCAATCCTTAAACCAAAAAGCGTGTCATATTTAAAATTAAAAATAAAATCTTTGGTGTAAAAGCGCTAGAGTAATTACATCACATCTTGATTTTTCCCATTTTCATTAACGCTTCAACAGGATGGAATTTGTAAAAATTTAGAAGCAACGTGTTTATTAGAACAGAAACTCGACCTTTCCAAATTATATTAAACCAGATTATATTAGAAATGTCATAATTCGCGAAGAAAATTATATTTAAACAAAATAATAGAAATTACATTTACGGTATTTTTTAACACAGGGTCATGCAATAAATGATTGTAATTATGCCAATCGTCATAAACAAAACCAATAGACTCATCTTTAGCAATATTCTACGTCATTAGAACGTAAACAAACATAACTGAAAAAAAATTTGTTGACCGAAACAAACTCCTTTCATACTTATGATACATTACTTGTTAGAAATAAATTTGGGAAAATGTTCGCATTAACAATAACATTTTTACGTAGAAATGAATTTTAATTGACGCAATTTGAAGCAAATATGTTACAAACGCAAATATGTTATTTTAGCCAAGTAAAATTAAAAGGCTCTGTTTTGTTTTCAACTGTTTAATGTAAATGACGTACTAATTACATTCATAATTAATGTATAGAACAATGATACTCTGATTTATGTGCTTAAAGGAGTGTTTTATAGATTACCACTTCCGAGATAAGCAAAATAAGCAATTTTAATAAAATCATTTATTCAATTAAAAAAAAATACATTTATGTTCATGGAATGTCAAGCCAGTAACTCGCTGTGACGTATTATTATTATTGAATTCTTCTATAACCTTCGGTGAAATATCCGACTATCTATGACCGCATTGCAAGTAATTTATTGATGTTGATCTCGAGGTGTAATACCTTCTGCAAGGACCACCCAGATTCCCGCTCCTGAAACTCGTCAGATTTTACCGACATAGTTTTCGCCAGAGAATCGTACACCTCGCCCAAGTCACTAGTGCTATTTACAATAACGTTCTTAGTATTAAAGGATTTAACGGCCGTGATCACATGCAAAGCACCCATTTTTGCGTACATACCAAAGAGCTGGCAATTGATTTTTGCTGTCGGGTGTACTACTAACCTGTCTCCAACAAGACGCTGAAAACGCTCCTTTTGCCCCCGTAAAAACGAATTAATGTTGCTCTCGGTGGTGGTGCTTATAACTCTAAAAGTAACAATCCGAGACTTGAAGGCAGAGCTGACGATCTGCACACCATCTTCAATATCCCGAATTGAATTACTTTTATGGGCATTGCTACTAAGATGCGATGCATACGCTGTCGTTGGAATATCGATAGCACATACATCACATCTAACAAGCTGACTTAGAGCAACTCGAGCACGTTTTACGGAGACTTCACAAGCTGCTGGAGACGATGTTGATGACGATTGACGTTTTACACCCGACGTGGATGGCGCTGCAAGTCCATGATGTCGATGTCTTTGGTGTCGATTAAATTCTGAATTCCTCTTGAAGGAAACTCCACAAACTTGGCATACGATGGCGTGGCCTGCTGGATCCATGTCTGCTACAAATTTCGAAAAAATATATTAGTATTTATCAAAGTTAACAAAATTTAAATATTACATTTATGCTGTTTATTATACTAGTAAGATGCGGCATAAAATGTGACTAAACACTAACAAGGTTTGATAATAACTGAGATAAATAATTCCGAACCAGGGGTATGTATAGTAACGGTTCTTTGTTAGAAAGTTCTAGAATGTTTATTTTCCTGTCAAGACTTGTTTGTGAATGATTAGGAATTTCTTAGAATTACACAATCACCGATATTTGTTAGAATGTTCTAGACGCTTTTACCCGATTACGTTGTTTTGAAGGTAAGGTCATACAATGAACAACTTGCGCCTTGAATCTGTTTATTCTTTCAAAACATGAATCTTTATGATAAACTTAAGAAAAAAAACCCACAACGACATATTTATTTAGACCTTGGGCTATGTTTTTTCCTGTAAAGACTTGCACTTAATACCACTAGTTAAATTTGTTGATCAACTTAAACAGGTTCAAAATTGATCGGCGCATGACCTCCACCACTCAATATATAAGACGAGAAATGTAAAGCTAAAAATTCAGTTTGCGAAATATCTTCGAACTATTCAAGTTAAAGTCATGGATTTCGCGGGTGTTGATGTAACAAGTGATGTGCCTCAATTAAACCCAAACACGCTGGCTGGTAGGCAAGACCAACTATCCCTTAAGCAGATGGCAGCGATCTCACCTCCACTTATTGGAAGTAGGATTTGATTTACATGAAGGTCTACAACCAGTCATGCAAATTGTTTGCTACACGGGCATATGCAGGGATTATGCTGTAAAAATGAGTTACAATGATTGGACAAATTTCTGCAACTTTCAAGTAGAATTTAGAGTTAGAGAATTTGCTCGAGAAGCAAATCAAGTATCGCTAAATGGGTTATCTAATAAAAGCGAGGAGATTATAATACCACTAGATCCTGGGTTTAAATTGAAACTGACAGCTATTACATCGAATGCCAAAAGTGCGCGGACGGGAGCCGATTTTCAAGAAGAAAATTTGTTTAATATGGAAATTACAAAAGGACGAAATGTTATTGTTTTGAATCAAAGCGACGTATTTAAGATATTCAGGATGAGCGAGGTAATAAGCTACAAGCTGCGAGGGTTGAATAGTCGGGGCTTTTCGACATTTTACGAGGCGTTTATTGGTGATATAATAAATGCATATCGTGGAGGAAATATCGAGGTGACAGATGAAGAACGAGATACAATTTTAATAAAAAGCAAACTCATCGCAAGTCGTTATCTATTTGATGACTGCACCAAGGCAAATTATCATACAATTCTGGAAATAATTACATGTCATCCCGACCAATACACCGACGATGTAACCGGGGCACTATCGCTAGCACAAATGTTTGAAAGAGAGAGATTCCGGATACCGCAGCGCATGGACTACTACAGCCTCATAAAAGAGAAGTACTGCGTTTAATTTTCAGTTTATTAATAGATTTTAATAAGTATAAAGTTAAAATAAAAAAAAAGCATGTTAACTAAAAATGATAACTAAAATTGTATTCATAAACACTTAAAAGACTATTAAATTTGTAAAATTTATTTATTTTAAGGCTTTGAAAATGTTTTTATTTTGTAAGTCGTATTTTATTAAGGACTTGTGTCCACGGAAGAATCAGAAACAAAATCTATTACACATACCGGGTGGAAGCCTGATACCATATTCCAAGATGGACGGTTTAGTTGCTTGATGTAAAATGAAATTAGAAGCTTCAAGAAATTTTGAACCGTCGATGAAGGCTTATGCTTTAATTATACATGACTCTATGTTTGAATATAATCCGTTTACGGAAATTGTTAATAGATTTATTCACAATTAAATATTTTGCGTATATTTTTAATAAAATTGTATAAAAGCGATGAATTAATTTGATTCAATTACTTTACTTTTATCAGTCGAATGGTGTGCATCTCCCACTCTGTCAATAAGTTCTAGTTATTTTAGAGTGAATTTACCTACATCAGAATAGGGTGAATTGCCCCATAGGGTGAAATTGCCCCATAGAGTGAAATTGTCCCCATAGGTTGAAATTGCCCCATAGGGTGAAATTGCCCATAGAGTGAAATTGCCCCATAGGGTGAAATTGCCCCATAGGGTGAAATTACCTCATAGAGTGAAATTGCCCCTGTCAGTATTGGTTAGCATGGTTCGCAATTACGTAAGAAGACGAAATAGTGGATACAGTAAAGAAGCGTTAGAAAAAGCTATAGAAGAAGTTCGACTGGGTAAATCAACTATTTACTCCATCAGCAGAAAATATAATATACCGAAAGAGACGTTAAGCTATCACCGCAAACAACAACAAAAGCAGGTGCACACTTGAAGCAATATGGCGACTGCGAAATAAAAAATTACAATACCTGTGCAGAATTATGATAACTATGCTATTATTAGTGCAAAAGAGGATGGTAAACATGGACCTTTGTTCCCATCTAACATACGAGCTGTATTCGCGAGACCATCGAGTTTGTGGAAAAAACAAACGCTTTAATATCACTGATTTTGCACGAGAAACGGTCTTAGATTTCAAAATGTCTATGTATTTTCGAAAAGTTTATATCAACCGAAATACGAATTGTTAAGAAACGTTTTTACACCATTAAAAGACGTAATTGGTTCCATGAGTTTGAAAATTACGACGATTTGGTTGAACCCGGAGATACCAAAGAAGATTCAATTATGGTTTTCGATGATATACCTGCAAACGAGCAAAGCAAAATCACACAATTTTTCTCGTTTGGGAGACATAAAGCAATAGATTCGTTCTACCTATGTCAAACTTACGCTAGTGCCTTAAAACATAGACTCAGAGATAACTCCAATGTAATCGCATTAAGGAAACAGGATGACACAAACCTTCGCCATATCTTTCTTGATCATATAAGCGGCGATATGACATATCCAAAATTTAAAGAGATGTGCTTACAGTGTTGGGGTGACTCAAAACATAATTTTATAACTATTGTGAAAGATTTTGATTTGGATAAGGGGCGGTATCGGAAGAATTTTGACGAGTATATAAATATAAAAGAAGCTGCTAATGGTTGGTCCCAATCCAAAGTTTTATGATGACGGACGTTAACAATTTTATTGCAAATAAACGCAATCTTCAGTTAATTCAAGATGCTGTACGAAAAAAGTTTGTGGCATACAAAAAGGGTGACACTACATCCCACCAAAAATTCAAAGAAGTTCCTGCAGATTACGAATACTCCAGATATTTATTTAGCGGAAAAAGTATTGCGAAAAACGCAACAATGGGCGTGAATTATTTGTTAAATATTATGGCATTAATAGATTTGGATGGATTGTCGCAACAGATTTGCTTTAAATACGTATATGTGCAAGTTTTCATAGTTTGGTTATTTATGAATAAGCGCTCGAAGATGAATCATGTACATTTAGGATTTCCAATCGGATATAATGTATTGTTTAATAAATTATTGTACTAGATAGTGTTTTGTTAATTATGACTTACAACATACAGAGGAATTGATAAGTTTTCAGTTTAGTATTTAATTAAAGCAAATAAAATGCAATATATTATCAAGCGGTATATTAAAATACGGTAAAACAAAAATGTACTTACCCTTTCAGATTCAAACTGGAGGACGACGTTTAAAAAATATTTCCCCGTTCTACTTATGTAAAAAGACCCGGTAAACTGCACTGATTTAGGCTTCCGTTTCTTGCGTTTATATACATTACAACTAGGATTTCTTTTAATTAGTTTTACATTTCACCAAATTAAACACGATTAAAATATACTTTGGAAATCTACGTGTTAAATTGATGTAAATAAATAACACTCTTTATTTACAAACGTCATAATGAGCTATATAATTCAGTTTAAGTATTCGCGATATTGTAATCCTATAGATGATAAAACAATCGTTATCGATTTGCAGAAACTGGAGATTTCGATGTGCATAATATTCTATTCTAAAATTATTATAAATAGGCCTTGCAATTAACATTCCTCTAAGAATTGTTTCTTCAAACGCATTTCTAGCGCGTAATTATCATTAATTTCGTGAAAGGGAGTCTGCTTTTCGGTCAACAAATTTTTTCCAGTTATGATTGTTTACGTTCTAACGACGTAGAATATTGCTAAAGATGAGTCTATTGGTTTTGTTTATGACGATTGGCATAATTACAATCATTTATTGCATGACCCTGTGTTAAAAAAATACCGTAAATGTAATTTCTATTATTTTGTTTGAATATAATTTTCTTCGCGAATTATGACATTTCTAATATAATCTGGTTTAATATAATTTGGAAAGGTCGAGTTTCTGTTCCAATAAACACGTTGCTTCTAAATTTTTACAAATTCCATCCTGTTGAAGCGTTAATGAAAATGGGAAAAATCAAGATGTGATGTAATTACTCTAGCGCTTTTACACCAAAGATTTTATTTTTTATTTTTAATTTTAAATATGACACGCTTTTTGGTTTAAGGATTGTTAGAGCTTTGGGATTTGTATTCGCCTAATTAAACAAGGATGTTTATTAATTATAATTGTTGAATATCAAAATAATTATTCGGAGACTACTTTAAAAATGATGTACTAATTGATCTTGTTATACCATTCGATTGCAGGAAATTACCTGTTTCTACATTGTTTTTTAAATGAAATGTAATAAGAATTTTATTAACGATGCTTGAACTTGACATTGTTCTAATAGTTCACGTTCACTCATACTTTGCGTGAATATTGTTATTAAGGTTTATGTGCAAGGGGGTTACTAACAGGTAATTGCGAAAACCTTGCACATGTATTGTACTACAAAGTGATATCAACGTAGATTCAGATCACTAATTTTATAAAATCATGCATAGTGGTAACAGATTATAGGTTTTGTGTAAAATATTTATTGCTGACAAGGTAGAAGAGTGCTATTAGCTACTAAAAGTAATTGCAAAATTTGTATATGTGTTGCATAGCCATAGTATTAATAAGACCTATTTCACTAAAAATGCTTAGTTGAAGAAAACCATTGTACTTCTAGTTTAATGAGTAATGTTTCATAATGTATAGAATGAGTTTGTTTTTCTGTCATCCAAAATATTTCTTTTACATTCTAATAAGTGTAAATGACTATGACATTGTTCTGAGCTTTAACGAGGACGTATAATTAGCCTGAAAATAAATAAACATTGATAATTCGAGGTTTTGGACTTTGCATAATATGCTATTGTATTATAAATAACACCGCAATTTAACGCTTTTTTCTAGGTAAATATTATTGAAAATCTGTAAATTTTCCCAATTTTGTTCTACGAGTAATGTATCGTAATGCATACAAAGAGCTCGCTTTTGTGTCAACAAATTACCGGCTATTAATTATGTTTCATTTTAATAAGGTTGAAGACGTTATTTATTATTTGTTTTTATGGATATTTCCGTAATTAAAATCATTTCTTGGGTAATATTTCCCGCGAATTACCTCTTGTTAAGAGACATGTAAAAAAATATATTTTTATTATAGCCTGTTTAATATGCTTGAAAAGGTCAAGTTTCAGCCCCTTGGTGCTTTTACGCTAAAGATTTCATTTTAAATATGGAGCGCTTTTTGGTTTAGATATTGTTATAGTTTGAATTTTATTTACGCATATATCTAAAGTACGAATCCTTCTCAAAGACTGTTTTTGCAATATGTATTTTAGCAGCTTTTAGTTTGCCAATACCTTTATTTAAAACCATGTAATTATCGCGATTTGATGTAACGTTATCAAATACCTTACGGTTAAGAAACATTTTTTGAAATTTTTCATAAACAATATGAACGTAGAGCGTTCGGTGAAAGGGTATCAAAGTCGATGGTCGTGTTTTATAACAGGATTTATGTTGATTGGAAAGGATCTGTCGATTCATATAAGTATTGGTCTAGGGTTTCTAGTTCAAAAATATCTGTTTCAACTTCCGAAGAACGAGGTACAAGCAGGAGGTAAGTCCTTTTTTAGTTTAAAATTATTATTCTTGCATCAAGACGCAGAATTATGTCTTTTACATTTTTAAAAGTTATATTTCGGTCTTACCTCATAAGTGATTTAATTGTAATATTTAAATTTCCGCCCTAATTTTTAACTCTTTATTTTTTTATTTGTCAGCTCATATAAAATATGGATTTTGCAAAATTAAATGCGGTTATGAAGCGTAAAACTACAATAAGTGCTTCGGAGCTTGTCACCGATAGAAAATATCGTGTCTTAGGAGTCAAGCCTGTGTCAACAAAGTATGGGGATCGTGCTATTGTTGAAAGCGATAATTTTTTTGTATTTTTACCAGAGCGCTTTTTCAACTACTTAAAACTTGATGGAATAAAAACCTTCAGCAAGTTAATTGATGGTAAGGAAAAGGTTTATATGATTAGCAAGGGTAAAGTCGGTGCAACAGTGAACATAGACTTTGAATTAGACTAAAATTAACATTTTGTCATTTGCGGGATTTTTGCCGATCTATGTATCTTAACTGTATGCAAATTTGTGCTATTAATGATTAGTATACCGAATAAACTGTATTAACGCTTATTGTTATTTTCCAATGGGCTGTTAATAATAATACATCCTGACGTTTTAGTTTATAAGCTGTAAGTTTTCCCCCACACCTCTCCACTAGGAGCTAGTTGATGCTAAGAAAAATGTTTATATGATTAGCCTGGGGTAAAGTCGGTGCAACAGTGAACATAGACTTTGAATTAGACTAAAATTAACATTTTGTCATTTGCGGATTTTTTTTGCCGATCTATGTATCTTAACTGTATGCAAATTTGTGCTATTAATGATTATTATACCGAATAAACTGTATTAACGCTTATTGTTATTTTCCAACAGGTTGTTAATAATAATACATCCCAACGTTTTAGTTTATAAGTTGTAAGTTTTTTTCCCACACCTCTCCACTAAGAGCTAGTTGAATCAAAAAATAATGTGCTTGTGTTTAAACGTCTATTTGCAAATAAACGGATACATGCCTTTTTTTAGTTTATTGGCTTGCTAATTGGTTTGCAGATTTATGAAAATGTTGCTAGCTGGGAAAATTTGCAGATTCGGTGGACCCGAGGAAAGGATGACGGGGCCCGTCGGCCCGGCTCGGGTGCCGAGTGCTCGATTCATACCCCCGGAGGCTAAGAATGTTTCGTTGAAGAAGACTCTTGTGCAAATTTGTTATCTGGTGTGCAAATTATTTTTTTACACTAAAAATACTTTATCCACAAGCAGGTTATTAAGCCTAGTAATTATACTGGCGATAGGAGAAGACTTAAAGTTGCATTTCATAAATGTTTGTGCGAAATGCATGCAAAAATACTTATTGTAAACTTGGATTATATAAAATACAAATTTGTGCTAAAATGATATAGTGTTAAACATGTGTGGCAAAGAATGGTAACCGATTGTTTGCACTTATTGCAAAATGTTGGTATCTGTATTAGATTAATGATGCATTCCTGTAGATGATTCTATTGTGATGTTATAGTCAAAATTGGTACCTTTTTTGGCAAACTTTGGTGTGGATTGATTGTGCGGTAGTGGTGAAGATCTGGCGTGTTAAGATGATTAAGGTAAATTTAGAAATTGTCATGTATATGCTCAAATGAGTGTCAAATTTAAGATGACACTGTATTTTTTATTATGTAATTCTTTAATGAATAAATAATTAATTGATGTAATTAAATTGACTCTTAATCATCTCTACATCCCAAGCCATGATTAAGGGAAATTTAGAAATTGCCCATGCATATGCTCAAATGGGAGTCAAATTTAAGATGACACCGTATTTTTATTATGTAATTCTTTAATAAATAAATAATTAATTGATGTAATTAAATTGACTCGACGGGGGATTGTGGCAAATAAGAATTTAATCTGCAAACGATTGCATTAGGGTTAATGGGATTAATCTAATTGTGTATTAAATTAGTTTAAAAGATTAAATAAATTAGCGGAAGAATTTGCCTATCCGGTGGTCCTGGGGAAGGATGCCGGGGGCCCGACGGTCCAGATCAGGGTGCCGATAGCACGATCCATGCCTGGAGCTAAAAAATGCTTAGTTGAAGAAAACTATTGTGCAAATTTAGGCGAATATTTGCCGATTAAAGGTTAGATGGTTCAGATCGGGGTTAGATGGTCCAGATCGGGATGCTGAGAACAAGATCCGTGCCAGATCGGGGTGCTGAACCCTCGCCAGATGTGCGAATATTTGCACAAATTAGAATTTAATTAAATTAGCCATGCCTGGGGCTAAAAACAGCTTAGTCGAAGAAAACTATTGTGCAAATTTTTGTTACTAGATGTGCGAATTCGTTGCAAATGTTGAAATTATCCGTGCCTGGGGCTATAAAATGCTTACTTGAAGAAAACTATTGTGCGAATTTTGTCTCTGTCTGATACATGGGTGCTAAATGGATGGTGCTAAATGGGAATTAAAATTGAGTTGTGACGTCAGAGGGGTAAGCCGTAGCCCTCTATTTACCCTACTCATATGAACTAGATAAGCATAGTAACATTTCAAGAGCAATAGTTAAAATTACAGATGTGCATGTAAATCTAACAACATTTCAATGAATGCGAGTAAAATATGCTGCACAAGTATTTAGTAACTCTGTAGCAGCTGCAATTGTTACATGTGTTTCTACCCTTCAGTTGAAGAGTGATGCTGCACTTAATACTGCGCTGTTTTTTAAAGCTATAAATAATATATTCGATTGTTTAAACAGCACAACAGTAAACAATCTCAATCCATTCAGATGTGCTCTTTCAATTTATAAACCTCAGCCTTGTGACACATTAAAAGACGCCTTAGAATACTTCCAAACTATAAAAAATTTTAAAAACGGAAAGGAGTATCACAAAATATATTGCATTGAAGGTTTTCAGTGGACCATAAAGGCTGTTTTATTGTTGTGGGAACAACTACAACAGGAAGGATGCAAATATTTTATAACATCTCGAATCAATCAAGACCCTGTTGGGAATGCCTTTTCAGTTATCAGAACACGTGGAGGTTACAATCCGCAGTCCAAGTGTAAAAGACTTTCGTACTGCACTGCAACATAATATGCAAATCAGACTGCAAATGCCAGTTAACTCAAACAACTGTGAAATTGATAGTGATGAGTTACTTGTTCACGACATAAATGACAAAGAACTAGAAATAGATATAAACATGGCTTCCATCTCTAATGCAGAACTTGCTTTGACTACAGTTATTGAACAACCTCCCAGTCTACATCAAGGACACTTAGCAATCTATATAAACAGTGGAACCACTTTAGAAACTTGCACCAATGTGTTTATCGCTGGTTATTTGTGTCACTATTTGTTTAAAAAGGTAAAGTGCGACATTTGTGAAAAAACATTAATGAAAAAGTCTAACAGTGTGATAAATTTTAATGAACTACTCCTTTTAAATAGAGATTATGGGGCAGAGGGAATACTAATCAATCACTTCAAGCGACCATCAAATGAACTGTGTGAGGTGGTTACATTTTTGTTGAAATCATTTAATACCTATTTTATTCTTTATAAGACTGAAAATGCAGTTCACAAAAAAATTAAAAATAGTATATTAACAAAATTACAAATAGACTTCCCCGACTGGCTGAACCAATGCAAGGAACACAGATTACTTGCTTTAGAGCAGTTAATTAAAATTAAATTATATAGAGGTTTAAAGTGGCTAATGTCTTCAAATAATAAAAATTATTCAAGCACTACAAAACCTCATAGAAAAGTTATGATCTTATTCAAGTAATGAACTTTTATTCTTAATCAAATAGGATTAGTACATTTCGCCCATTGAAATAAGTACAAACAATTAAACGAGCTTAAATTAATGAAGTGTAAACTAAAATTCAAAAAATTGAGAAAGGTTAAAAGAGAGGGATGAGATCTAGGTTAGCTTAATGATAGTAAAGTAAAAGAGGAATATAAACAAGTATTAGATAATAAGAGCAAAGAGATAGCTGTAGGAGAGAACGTAGAAAATAGATGGAAAGAACTAAAACTGACTGTACATGATACAGCAACACAGACTATAAGTAAGAAAAAAATAGAAGCGAGAAAACCCTGGGTAACAAAGGAGATATTAGATTTAATAGAGAATAGAAGAAAGCTTAAACCTTTCAGAGAAGTGGATAGTGAAAGTAAGCAAAAATATAATACAGTTAGAAATAAGATAGTACATGAGTGTAGAAAAGCTAGAAATAAATGGATGGAGGAGAATTGTAAGGGAATACAAGATGATTTGAGAGTAGGTAAGACAGACAGGGCTTACAGGGCAGTTAAAAAGTTTTTTTGGGGAAGATAGGAAAAATATAATGGTATTAGAGACGAGAATAATGAGCTTCTAATAAATAAAGTTGAGGTAGCAGACAGATGGATAAGATATTTAGAAGATTTATATAAGGGAGACGATATGGATGAGTTAGAGAACGACCAAGAAGAGGATGTAGAAATAGGGTTCTCAATATTAAGAGAGGAATTTGATAGAGCTGTTCGGAATCTTAAACTAAATAAAGCGCCAGGGATAGACGATATTCCCGCAGGATTAATAAAATATGCAAGTCAGAAAACTTTAGACAGATTGTGTGAACCAGTAAAAGTAATATATGACACAGGTGAGGTTCCAATAGATTTCGAAAAAATATCCCAATCCCAAAAAAGTCAGGAGCTGATAGGTGTGAGAATTTTAGAACGGTTAGTTTAACTTCTTATGCTTCCAAAATACTAATAATAAGAATTAAAAATAGAGTAGAAGCTTTGACTGAGAATTATTTAGGCGAAGACCAATATGGTTTTCGTAAAGACAGAGGGACTAGAGAACCGATACTAATGATTAGTGTAATTATCGAAAACAGGTTACAAAAAAATAAAAAGACTCATTTCGCGTTTGTAGATTTAGAAAAAGCATTTGATAGGGTTAATTGGATTGTTATGTTCAGGGTTTTGCATAAAATAGGAATTTCTCATAGGGATAGAAAAAAAATTTACAGTCTATATAAAAACCAAAGCGTAGTAATTAGATTTGATGAAATAGAAAAGGAAGCTAAGAATAGAAATGGTGTTAGACAGGGTTGTATACTGTCTCTCTTGATTTTTAATGTTTATATTGAAGAAGCTTTAAACTTAGCTAGAGAGAGAAAAGAGATAGGTATTAGTGTATAGAGACAGAAAATAGACATGTTGTGTTTTTCAGATGATATAGCCATTATAGCAGAGTCTAGAAAAGAGTTAGGAGAGTTTTAAATATTTTAGATAAAATACTACAGAGTAACTATAGTATGAGAATTAACTCAGTAAAGACAAAGATAATGACAAGTGAGTTACAGCCTAGTTCTAAACCAAAATTAAAAATAGGTAATACCGAGTTAGAGGAGGTAGATGAATTTGCTATTTAGGTAGTATAATTACAAAGGATGGACGTAGCAGAAGGGATATAGTAGCTAGAATAGCTCAAGCTAGAAAAATGTTTTTAAAAAAGAAAAACTTACTAATAGCTAATAGTATTAGTTTAGATAATAGAAAAAGTTTCTTAAAGTCGTACGTATGGAGCGTTCTACTATACGGTAGTGAGACTTGGACAATTAAAGAAGTAGATAAGAAAAAGATAGAAGCTTCTGTTATAGGAGAATGTTAAAGATTAGTTGGATAGATAGAGTAACAAACGAGGAAGTTTATAGAAGGATAGGTGAGGAACCCTGTATGTGGAAACAATTGAAGGTCAGGAGAGATAGAATGATAGGGCACCAGTTAAGACATGAGGGACTATTTAGTAAAGTCTTAGATTATAGACTACCAAATAAAAATAGAGTAGGAAGGCCTAGACAAAGCTATATTAGTCAAATTATTAGAGATTTAGGTTGTGAAGGGTATGTAGACCTTTTTAGACTAGCTCAGAATAGAAAAGAATTTAGAGCTGCGTCAAACCGACTTTAAGTAAGTTCGAAAACAAAACAAAAAAAAAAAAAATCAGTTAACTAAATATCACCATGGCATAACTCACAATTAGTTAGCGGTCTGGCATGTTGGTAGCGTTTCGTTGCTTAAGCCTTACAATAACATATAATTTAATAAACGTCACCATGACATAACTCACAAGTAGGTAGCGGTCTGGCATGTTGGTAGCGATTCGTTGCTGAAGCTTTACCATGGCAAATAATTTAATAAACGTCACCATGACATAACTCACAATTAGGTAGCGGTTTGACATGTTGGTAGCAATTCGTTGCTTAAGCCTTACCATAACATATAATTTAACACTTTTCCTTTTTTGAAGCGGATAACAAGGTTATATTTCATTTCCTTATAAATGGTAATCATGTAGACATGTTAGAGTTCTTTAACAACCATCAGGTTGCTAATATCTATGTAGAGCCAGGTGGATAGGAAAAAGATAGAAGGATATAGGAAGACCTAGACCAAACTATATTAGTCAAATTATTAGAAATTTAGGTTGTGAAGGGTATGTAGAGCTTTTTAGATTAGCACAGAATAGAAAAGAAGTTAGAGCTGCGTCAAACCGACCTTAAGTAAGGTCAAAAACAAAATGATGAATGATGATGAAATTAATGCTGCGACTACATACGTTACACAGAAAAATGTTGTCATATTTTGCTACTATATTTTGTAGTGAACATATCAAAGAGGAGGATTATCTGGAATCATCTCTTATAACGAATTAAATGTAGCTCATATTGCCACTTTAAGTAAGTGGTAAGTTCTTTTGATTGTGAAGCAGGAATTTATCAGAAGTATTTAAATACTTAAAAGTAAACGTTGATAATAATGATCTAGGTATTTTAAAGATGTTGTATTAGTTTTTGATTCCACAACAAATACACTAGGGTTGTGCTTTTTAAACGATTTTGATAAACGTTTAACCATAAATAATAAACGCGTTTAAACGCAATAAGATAATATATGTATGAACTGAGCAGTGGACTGCTAAAAATTCGAAACACAAAAATATAACTTTTACTAAAAATTTTTATTTGCTTAAAACGTGAATTTAAACAGTCTTTGTTGTTGTTTTTATTATTAAATGAAAAGCACTCTGCATTTCATGCATTGAGTTGTTTCCCTGCACATATTTTAAGATCGGCAGGATACCTGGCCGGATTTTTGGATTTTTAATTCTTTTTGTTTAGACAGACTATAAACGTGTAGTAGAAACTAAATGTTTAACTTTTAAACCGCATAGCCCTACAATAAATACTGCTTTTTTATATATGATAAGAAAAGTTTTAAGCATGATGGATGTGTATGACATGGATAATGTTAATGATGAGGAATTGGCCACCTAGACCGTTTAGGTACTAGGTACTAAGGTAACTTTCGTTGCAAGGGTAGAACCTAGTAAAGCCACAACTACAACTTTGAAGTACTGCATTAAATAGCAATAATAAAGCAGTGTAATCATATTTTTGTATGCAGTATGGGATTGCAAGTATGCTCGTTTTGAATGTTATATAACTTATATTTAAAGTAAAGTTTGAATAACAACTCAAGGAACAGGCTCTAAGATCTGACAGGCCCTGCTTGACTAGAAAATTTTCCAACACTTGTATGTTATATATTAGTACATTCAATTGCGTAAAAACTTCATTTTGACTAAAAAATGACTTACTAGGTTTTACTGTTGCACTACAGAATAAGTTATAAGTTACATAATAGTATTGTATTATTAGGATTAAAAGTCTTATAATAGTATGTATTGTTTTCTTCGAAGAGAAATTAGTAAAGTGTGAAGGCATAAAAAAAAAATTTTAATAGTTATTTGCATACCAAGGTCAAGAAATTGCCTTTTAGAGTACAGAGAAAAAGTTTATCGCCAAGATAATCTTAAGCTCGCTAAAAAATTTCACGGCCAAGTTATACACAGTGTTTGATCAGCAACCATATGTATTGATGTTACAAAATTTTTTCTCTACCCGATAAAAGTATGGTTAGAATTTAGATGTTATAATAAATCTACCGTTCATATTTGTAGTGGCTTTAAATCACAACATTGCTATGGAAATAATATATTAAAACTATTTGATAGTTCTTAAAAATTTGTGAAAATGTCCGGCAATAACAATGGTTTAATTTCTTGCACTCGAGAATTTGAAAATAATTAATACTTAATTTTTTGTTCTTAATAAAAAGCAATTACACTTTGTTGACATATTTTAGAAATGTATAAGTGTGAAGTGACCAACGTCAATTACCTATAAAAATGACATTTAGTATGGTGCTCATTACTAGGGGTAACAGCCGCGAAATTGTATTTTGCGTACTGTGGAGAGTACACAAAATGCTTATACTTCTGCGGTTGCACAAAATAGTATATTGCGATATTAGGATTTAAAGTGATTCTTTGTTTGATATATAAATTTTGCGTTGGTGAGGCGAAACGCAGCGTAGCTAAGTCTATGTAATTTTGATTGTCAAGCAAAGCCACTTTTAAGACAAATAACACACACCACTTTTTCTCCAACTAAAAAATCTATCATTCAAAATTAATAAATGTTGAAAATATTAATTGGCAACACTTGTAATCTCAGGAGCTAAAAGTATTTTTATTTTTAGACTTTAATGAGTTTCTTAGCAACACGTACCTATACTGTACATCCATAACAAAAACCACAACCTTGTCAGAAAATAGTATTGAAAATGAGGTTTTTTAATGAGGTTGAAAAAAAAATTTACTTATAGATGTATCTATAGAGTGTCAGTGTATTATTAGAAAATATTCCTAAGGCTGACATTGTATTACGAAGCTGATACATTTTAGACAATTTTTTTGTATTACCCTCTCGAAAAAAATAGTTAGTATAGAACAAATATAGAAAGGTTTAAAAAAGGTGGTAAATATTTTCATGGTAACTCACCTTGAAATGCTCAAAATGTACGTTTTTAATGCATCTCCAGTTGTAAATTTCTAAATGTATCTCCACAAATATACACTTCGTGTAATGATAATAGTATTAAGAAGGTACTAACACTCTAGCTACAGTAGATATGATCTCATTTTTTGTGCAATTTTAAAGTGCGCGAGGTCATGAGATCATTTTTTACCCAACTTCCAAAGCCTTTTTAAATAAATGTGCTACATAGATTGTAACGAATATATATTCTGTAGCACTAGTTTTGTAGGAAACACATCTACGCATAGTTGGTCTGTGATATTTGATTCTTGTATTTGATACTGTTATATCTGAAAGAAACAATTCCACAATGGAACAGGAAATTATGACCATTTAATTAGCTTAAATGCTTTACCCAGAAATATTTAATAACAATATACACTCAGAAAACATATTTAAAAAGGAACTAGTCGTTTGTGTTGTCTAATCCATAGGCGGATTATATCCTTTCAGTTGTTAAAATTAGGATAGCGCTTGCGTGAATACGGTCACGAGGTGACGCGCAAGGTGGATGAGCCGTTCTTTACCTGCACGGTACGAATAACCAAGCCGGACATTGTAGTTGAGGATGTAGTCAAGACTGCAACTTATACAGATGGGGTCACGAGTTCTTTACAAGTGGGGCCTCAGAATAGGCGTGCCGAGATAGGCGCAGGAGAGCTGGTCGTCTTGGGGGCACAGAAGAGTATTCATTCCTGTGACTCCGGCAAGGCACTAGACCACGCTTCCTTTTAAATATGGTTCGAGGAGTCGGTATTTGTTAACGGTGAGACCGCATTATTCAAGTAACTTAATACTAATACAAAATATCTTTATTTCCTTAGCGCATGAAGTAATTAGAAGTATATGTATAGAGATTGGGGCAACGTTCGTTAACGAAGAACGTACAGCTTTTGTTCGATGTTTTTTTGCATCAAATTTGTAAGCAGAATCCAGAAAATGTGCATCGCTGTTCGATAACAAGGAGTAGCGTCTTTATTAAGAACAGGTATCAACTCTTTCAGTTCTTATGTTTGTCACACTTTAAAAGTGCTCACATAAAATTTTAATCAAAGATTGATTAATTATGCTAGATTTTGTGCACGAATAACAACGTGAAATATGATTGTTATGAAGTACTAATAAGGTAATTTTGTAAGACACGCGGAACATCCATGTGTTTAAAGTATTGTGATTCTAAAGTCCACTTCCTGTTTTTTAAAAAGTTCATTACAGATGTCTAATCTTTAATAAGGTCATTATACCTAAATAAGTTTAAAATTTTATTTATCCAAGTTAGCTGCACGTGATTTAAATTTTTTATAAAGAAATAAATTAAACTGATGTTAAATACATGTAAGCCAATACACAGATCTGTCCATTGGGTATCAGAAATCTTGTTTTGAAATATTATTAAAAATTAAGGTCTTGTTATGTCAAGACAGATTTACAAGAAAAACCAGAATTCAATTTTATTATTTTGTATTTGTAACTATATTAACAGAAAAACTATAAGAGAGAAACTATATTAAATTACATTTTTGGACTCAAGTTTTTTTTATTCCATGCATAATTAGTTTTAATAAGAATATTTTAGAGAAAATAAATTTTTTGAATAATGAAAGTAGACGAATGCTGAAGTAATTTAAAAACACAGATATGTTACAATTGATTTATTCTAGATATCCATTTTTTAATTCAAATATCTTGGGTGTGGTAATCTCAAGATTATCCACTCGTAATTATTAGTATGCTTTTTTATTAAAAAGCGCATACAGTGTCTTTTTAATAGAAAATTTGTTGTGTACTTTTTCTTTCAGGATCATCGAGATTGAAGAGGTTGTAAGTATGTTCCAGAGCTTTCCAGATGTGTTAGTTTATTAAGTTGTAAGTTTTTATGGTGCTTATATCCCATGAGTTTCTGTATTTTCTCATATGAGTATTGAATTTCTTGCGTTATCCATATAGATACAGTGGCGCTCAATTTCTCTTTTTCTTTTTATGTTAGCTTATTGTAAAGTTTATACCATCCCCACGCCCTTTCTCATTGCTCACCCTTGGGGTAATTCCCAGACTTAGCCGCGAGCAAGTAGAAAAGGATAAAGCTTCACTTGTATCCAACGAGTGGAGGCGAAAAGTGTTTCACTCACGCCATCAACGTGAGGCTCGATGGTCGTTAAAAAAGGGTTTGCTCGATTGGCAATAGTAAGTTGTTACAATATCATTTAACTTATTGGCTTGTGGTAAACTCATAATAGTTTGGTTAAAATTTTCTCATAGTACTCATGTCGTGTCTGGAACCTCAAAGTTTTATTCGATAGTTGTCTAAATGTTGTAATAGGTATAAGTTTGTATTAAAGTAAAATTTTCATTATTTCAGAGTTGAATCGGTTGACATAACAATTTTTTTAAAATGGCAGAAACATTTCAAATTGTGCACTTACTCAAAGAAGAGCTTGAATATGAATTGAAAATTCGTGGAATAGAAAGTGTCAGGCCTGTAGTAGAGAAGAGAAAAATGTTAAGTAGATTGTTAGCTAAGGAAGTAGGGAAACCTGATTGTTTGGTTGATCTGTCGGTATACAAAGTAGAATTCGATGAAGAGTATAAAGAAATAAACGCGACCATAGAGCCGGTAAAACATCTGGTGTTAGAATTCGAAGGTGATTCAGGAGATTCTATTTTTAAAAGAGTACTTTCGAGGCTTGTTCATGTATCAGGTCGAGTTAAACGTTTAAGGATTCCGTCTGACAAGTCGAAGGAGGCAGAATTATCTAAAAAAGAATTATTAGCAACTATTCTTACTATTGAAGCAGAATTGTATGAAAAAGTGAAGGCAAGTGCAGGATCAAACAGCTCAGGTGATGCAAGTCACACAACTCCACTAGTAGTAGCTGCGCCTGTACAAACTCTTTCATATCTCCCTCCACCAATTCCCATTAGTACTTGGTCAGTTAAATTTTCAGGAGATCCCAAACAGTTGTATTCCTTTTTAGAGTTGGCTCAATCGCGTAAGATATCGAATAGAGATTTGTTTGAGTCATCAGTCGAATTATTTGTTGGGAATGCTTTGGTGTGGTTTAGGAGTGTAAGAGATTCCTTAAAAGATTGGGAATCCCTGGTAAATCGTTTGAAAGAAGATTTCTTACCAGCTCATTCAGAGAATTAGATCTGGGAAACTATAAAGAATCGTCGTCAAAGGAGAGATGAACCAATTGTTTTATTCGTAGCTCATGTGGAAGGTTTATTTAGTCGACTACCCAATGCTCCAGCAGAGATTACAAAATGTAGGATATTTAGAAAAAATTTGTTACCGAAATTTATATCGCAACTTGCCCTTTCTGATATAGAAAATATGCCTACGTTAATAAAATTATGTAAAAAATTAGAGGAAGCCATGTTGTTAAAACAAAAATCAGTTTCCATTCAGTCGAGTAATTCATCTAACTTTCACAACAATGTTAAGTTACCGGTAAGGAATAGACAACAGGTTTATGTAAAAGATTTTTCTACATCGGAAAGTCGTGTCGATATTCAGAAGACATCTGCTCCACAAGTTCAAATTATAGGTAATGATAAGTCTTTACCAGTACCTGCTTCTGCTAGTTCTACGGGTTCATCAAAAATTATTCCAGGATGTTGGAATTGTTCGAGACATGGCCATTCATTTCGGTATTGTAGATTCCCTAAAAGAACTTTTTGTTTTGGTTGCGGTCATAGAGGAGTTACGCGTGATAGGTGCCCATCGTGTTCAAAAAACGAGTGAGGAGATAGATGTTGCGCGGCCGACATTCCATTCCTTCTCAAAAGGCAGCAATTATGATTTGTGAGCAGAAGAATTATTTTAGTAAAAAAGAGTGGTCAGATTGGTTAAGTGTAGTAAAAAATTTTTGTCATACTAATTCACAATCCAAGACTGATTCGTTATTTATTGAAAAATCTGGTGATAATCGACCATATGTGATGGTTAAATTGTTTGGTATTGATGCCACTGGTCTTTTAGATTCAGGGTGTACTACACCAGTGGTAGGATCGCTTGCTATTCCTTTAATCGATAAATTGAAGTTAAAAATTTTTAAGTCACAAAAGAAAGGTATATTTACGGCAGATGGGGCGTTGAAACCAGTAGAGGGATTCGTGGATTTGCCCATTTCAATAGGAAAGCAATGTCGCATCCTCAGTGCTCTAGTTGTGTCATCTTTACCACATGCATTCATATTCGGTAGTTATTTGGATTGATAGCTGACTTTAGAAATAATTCGTGGCATGTACAAAGCGATAGTGAGAATATTATTCCGTATGTAGGCCCATCATCAGTCTCAATGAAATACAGTGACTGTCTACTCCACTTAGATAATTTGTCCATGGATCAGTAGTCTCGAGCACAGGCTGCCATCGATTCATTTCAGGAAATTTCTAGCGCCGATAAATTAGGACGTACAAATATGATGGAGATGAATATCGATACAGGCGATGCAAAACCTTTCAGAAAAAGACCTTATGTTATGTCCCCTTATATTAGTAAAGAGTTAGATAATGAACTAGATGAAATGATTCGTTTAAAAGTCGTAGAACCGTGTCAAAGTCCGTGGAATTCGCCCGTGTTGTTGGTCAAGAAGAAGGATAGTAAGGAATATAGATTTTGCTTTGATGGTAGAGCATTAAACGATGTTACAGTTCATGACAGCTACCCTCTTCCTAATATAGACAGAATACTAGGGATGTTGCGTAATGCGAATTATATTTCCAGTCTTGATTTGCGTAAATCATTTTGGCAGGTTCCTCTTAGTGAATCGTCTGAAGATAAAACAGCGTTTAGCGTTATTTCACGAGGACAATATAGATTTGTGACGATGCCGTTTGGTCTAAAAAATGCTGCACAGACTCAGCAGCGTTTGGTTGATGCAATTTTTGGTCCGAGGTTCGAACCATACGTTTTCTGTTACCTAGATGTTATAATTTTATGTTCGTCGACGTTTGAAGAGCACTTAAAGTTGTTGTATGAAGTCAAGGAACGCATTCGAGAAGCAAATCTAACCTTGAACCTAGAAAAGTGCGAATTTTTTAGGAGATTACTCAAATTTCTTGGTTATATAGTAGGGTCAAATTCCCTAAGAACAGATCCGGATAAGGTATCGGCTATGGTCAATTTTCCGCGTCCGAAGAACACCACAGAGGTCAAAAGATTTCTCGGAATGTGTAGTTGGTATCGTCGTTTTATAAAGGATTTTTCATCTTTAGTTTCGCCGATTCATGACCTTATTAAGAAAAGAAAAAAAGGCCAAACCGTTACTTGGATTCCTAAAGCTGAGCGTTTATTTGTGTCGATTAAAGAAGCTTTAGTGTCTGCACCACTCCTGACGCAGCCAGATTATTCCGCTCCATTTGTTATTGAATGTGATGCCAGTAATACAGGTCTCGGGGCTGTGTTAATTCAGAATATTAATGGAGAAGAACGTGTAAAATCATATGCCAGCAAAACCCTTAATTGTGCTGAACGAAATTACTCAACAACAGAGAAAGAATGTCTCGCAGTAATCTTTGCCATTGAAAAATTCCGTCCATGGGTCGAAGGAGTTCGTTTTACAGTCGTTACAGACCATTATTCGTTGCTTTGGCTAAGTAATTTGCAGAATCCGACAGGAAAACTTGCTAGGTGGGCAGTAAGGTTAAGACTGACTGTCTTACTCGTGCAATTCCAGAGAAACATCATATCGTAAATTTAATAGAGGTCAGTCAAGCTTGATAATTTAGAAAATTTGTATGTGTGATTACGTGATAAGATTTTGACGTCACCTGAGAAATACCCTCAATGGAAAGTCGAAAATGAGTTTGTTTTTAAGTTTGCCTTTGTCATCTAACATCGTAGAGTGGAAATATTTGGTTTCGAAAGTCCAACGGGAAGATCTGGTCAGATCATGTCATGATCCCTCAGTTGCAGGACATTTTGGATTTTCAAAGACTATCGCCAGAGTTCAGGAAAATTATTATTGGCCAGAAATGAACGTAGATGTGCTGAAATTTTGTCGTGCGTGCCTAGTGTGTGGTGCACAAAAGTCTTCTAATGCAGGTCCTTTAGGTTTAATGGGAAAAGAGAAAGAAGCTAAATTTCCATTTCAGATAATTGCATTGGATGATCTTATGGGTTCATTCCCTCGGTCGAAATTAGGATTTAAATGGCTTTTGGTAGTCGGAGATTGGTTTTCAAAATATACAATTTTACATCCTTTACGCAGTGCAAAGTCACACGTTATAGAACAGTTTATGGAACAAAATGTCTTCTTAGTGTTTGGAGTGCCACAATTCATTATTTGCGATAATGGTTCAAATTTAGCTGGTCGAACTTTTAGGTCGTTATGTAATAGGTTTGAAATTCAGAAAATATGGTATAATGCTGTATATGTGCCGCAATGTAATTTTGTCGAGAGGATTAATAGAACTGTAGGGACAGCCATTCGGTCTTATCTTAAAGAGCATGATACATGGGATACTGAGTTGGCATAGATCCAATTTGCTATCAATTCTGCTAAGCATGAGTCGAAGAGTTATACTCCGAATTTCTTGGTTTTTGGCCGACACGTCCCCATTACTGGTAAGTTTTATGGTAGTGGATTTACTCCCGAAAATGATGTCGAAATCATTCCTGGTAGTCGCCCATTATATACTTCAGATCGTCAAGGTATTTTTAAGGTATTTGAAAATGCCCGAACAAAACTGCATTTAGCTTATGAACGTTCGAACAATCAATATAATTTAAGGAGGAGAAATATTTCTTTTGAAGTTGGTAGTAAAGTGTGGAGGGCCAATAAAGTATTATCGAATGTGAGTAATAAGTTTTCTGCTAAACTTGCCCGAAAGTTTGTTTTGAGTATAGTTAAGAAGAGGTGCTCGAGTGTGGTATATGATTTGGTTAATTTGGACGGATCAAGAGCAGGTAGATGGCATATTAAAGATCTGAAACCCTACTCCGCCATCAGCCCAGACTATCCCCCACTGGATTAATTCGTCGTTTATGATTTTTTTAGTTGAATGGAGGTGATTAATTGAGAGCTTTTCTGGTATCTTGTTGCTCATGGAAATCGCCAGTTATTTCAAGTAGTTTTATTCCCCAAGAAATGTGTTTTTGGATTATTTAGTTTAAGTAGTTAGTTCAGATAAAAATGTAATTTTGTCCGCGTTTTCGCTTTAGTTCGTAGTAGAATCGCAGTAGTGTTAGTTATTTCATGCGTGTTAACAAATTATTTATTTTAAATAGGTAAGGCCGACAAGTAGGTTATTTAGTACAAGTAATTATTCTAGTTGTGGTGGGACCACGTAAATATTTGTTGTTTCATTTTTGTGAGTGTGTTTATTCTAAGTTATGTGAGTGATCACTTAAGTGGGATTTGTATTCGAGATGGCCTCTTGCGTGCTGTTGTGTTTAGAGTAAGCGAGATGCTTAGGTGGTAATTTTTTTGAGGCGAATTGATTCAAAATATTTGGTGCGGCCACTGTAGCGTTGAAAATTTTTTGGAGTGTCCTGATAAAAAGAATATTGGTTCGGTGTGCGAACTATTTTTTTTGTAGAAGCGGTAGCTAGTTAGTGTTGCTACTTTATTGTTGGATATTTTTATTATCGTCAAGAAGTAAAACATTTTTAGATGATTGCTGATATTCATATAGTTTGATGTGGGTCTTTCGATTTCGTTTAGTATTAGTGAGATTAAAAGAAAGAAAAGAAAGTTTTTGTAAAAGCAGCGTTTTTTTTGTGATTTCTGTGCTGGATTCTTTTTTGATCAGCAGCAGTGAAAACATTTTTGTAAAGCTATCGATATGTATATACTTTGGAATGACCTTTTCGATTTTATGTTAATAGTGTTAAAGTTATTGGTAAGGAAGCAAATTTGTTTGTTGCTTTACGGCGATTTGCGTCGAGGTTTTATTTAAGTTTTAGTTTAAGTTCCGCGAAACAGTAGTTTTTGTTTCTTGTTAGGTTGCAACTCGTGAGTATTTGACCTCAATATTTTGACCTTTACCGATTAAGTCTTTTTACCGATTATGTCCTACTTATTTTGATTCCTAACGGATGTGTGGTACGCAGAGTTACCTACTCACTCGCCTGTTTGCTCCCTTATTTTCTATTTACTATTTGTAAGGTCACTCGTACATTTTTTGCTTAGAGATTAGGTTTCAAGCTTTTCTTTTTTGTTTGGGTTTGTTATAATGGTATTTCTAGTACCTATTTTTTCGTTCAGGTAGTAGTTTTGTCTTTATCTATAAAAAAAAGAACTTCTCGTTTAAGTATATATTAACATATAGTTAATCTCTTTGTTCGGGGGCTGTGTAACGAATATATATTCTGTAGCACTAGTTTTGGAGGAATTACATCTACGCATAGTTGGTCTGTGATATTTGATTCTTGTATTTGATACTATTATATCTGAAAGAAACAATTCCACAATGGAACAGGAAATTATGACCATTTAATTAGCTTAAATGCTTTACCCAGAAATATTTAATAACAATATACACTCAGAAAACATATTTAAAAAGGAACTAGTTGTTTGTATTGCCTAATCCATAGGCGGATTATATCCTTTCAGTTGTTAAAATTAGGATAGCGCTTGCGTGAATACGGTCACGAGGTGACGCGCAAGGTGAATGAGCCTTCTTTACTTGCACGGTACGAATAACCAAGCCGGACATTGTAGTTGAGGATGTAGTCAAGACTGCAACTTATACAGATGGGGTCACGAATTCTTTACAAGTGGGGCCTCAGAATAGGCGTGCCGAGATAGGCGCAGGAGAGCTGGTCGTCTTGGGGGCACAGAAGAGTATTCATTCCTGTGACTCCGGCAAGGCACTAGACCACGCTTCCTTTTAAATATGGTTCGAGGAGTCGGTATTTGTTAACGGTGAGACCGCATTATTCAAGTAACTTAATACTAATACAAAATATCTTTATTTCCTTAGCGCATGAAGTAATTAGAAGTATATGTATAGAGATTGGGGCAACGTTCGTTAACGAAGAACGTACAGCTTTTGTTCGATGTTTTTTTGCATCAAATTTGTAAGCAGAATCCAGAAAATGTGCATCGCTGTTCGATAACAAGGAGTAACGTCTTCATCAAGAACAGGTATCAACTCTTTCAGTTCTTATGTTTGTCAGATTTTAAAAGTGCTCACATAAAATTTTAATCAAAGATTGCTTAATTATGCTAGATTTTGTGCACGAATAACAATGTGAAATATTTTTTAATTCAAATATCTTTGGTGTGGTAATCTCAAGATTATCCACTCGTAATTATTAGTATGCTTTTTTATTAAAAAGCACATGCAGTGTTTTTTAATAGAAAATTTGTTGTGTACTTTTTCTTTCAGGATCATCGAGATTGAAGAGCTTGTAAGTATGTTCCAGAGGTTTCCAGATGTGTTAGTTCATTGAGTTGTAAGTTTTTATGGTGTTTATATCCCATGAGTTTCTGTATCTTCTCATAGGAGTATCGAATTTCTTGTGTTATCCATATAGATACAGTGGCGCGCAATTTCTCTTTTTCTTTTTATGTTATCTTATTGTAGAGTTTATACCATCCCCACGCCCTTTCTCATTGCTCACCCTTGGGGTAATTTCCAGACTTAGCCGCGAACAAGTAAAAAAGGATAAAGCTTCACTTGTATCCAACGAGTGGAGGCGAAAAGTGTTTCAAGATTATGGTGAGAATTCTTCAACACCTTTTTTAAACCTTTCTCAATTAGTTCCTAGTAGGTGTTTGCATATTTTCAAAGAAATGTCACAAAAACTACCTAGAATGTATTAAAGTTTCATAATAAAACGCCAGCCTTAAATACAAAAAAGATTTGTTTCCATTTATAACAACATTATTTATTTACAAAAGAATTTATTCAATATATCTAGAATCATTTGACAATATAAGTATTCAAACTGTTTATCTTGCTACTATTTGTCCTACAATCAGCTTTTTATAAGTATACATTTTACAATAAATTCATTTAGAATGGGACTGTTTGAAAGGTGTATACGACGATCATATACCTATGCACCTACTTTTTACGTGTCTGTCATCATTCAGTCATAGGCGCCCGTGTATATGAGTGAAACAGCATCTGTTCCTAGCAGCTGCATCCCTTTAAAGCAGACAGTGATAATGGAGCAGCTTTTTTAAGTTCAGTGACCTGAGTTGGCCACAATGAATAAACATAAATATACCCTTGTTTACCGGCAAAACTCAACACTGGGACTATTTTCTCTTCGAAGTTGATTTTCAGTCCGTTATCAAATGTTTTACCAATAGCATTATAAATTACCAATATTTATTTACATTCTTTAGATTGTGTGATATTACCGATATTACGCCCATGACATTTATTGAAGCGTCATCTGTTGAAATCCCAAATTGAACTAAACTTAGCACGAAAATATACCGCTTAGATTCAATTACATTTTTCCATTATTAGTTTTAGCTGAACTCCGCATATTGACGCTAAATTCGATGCCAAACTTACTTAAAATATATACAATACCGTGTGACACGTTTTCGTCTATATAGTTGAGTATTTGCCCAATACCTCAATCAACGGTTTAACTGGGTTTTAGAAAGAACATTTTTGAAACAAAACTATGGAGTGTCTATGAATAGTATATAAATGGTGGTATCTAACATTAACAGATTGAGTCTCCATCCTAGGGATAATCTTATTTTTTAATGTTTTAGATGAAGTAAGTGTAAGAAGTTTAAACACAAAAGTACCTAAGTAGAAGATGTAACGCTGCTTCATTGTTAACCATTTTAACTATATAACTTTAGAGGAGACATGATCGTATTTTCTTAAATCAAATTCAAAGTGACAACAGTAGTTTTGAACTAATTGGGTTCTTCGTTCACTGTAGGAACTAAGACTTGGTCCATAAATAGCGTCACTGTAATCAAAGTGTGTAGAACAAGAGATTCATCTAGATCTTTTTTTAAATCAAAAGTTAAAATACGTTGTGCCGAATATAAAAGCTTAAGGGAAACGTAAGCGTTTTGCAACGTTTTGCTGACATGTTCATTAAATTTAAAGTTATCATCAAGTATTACTCCCAAATTTTTTGCCGCATGCACCACTAGTAAAAGTTCATTATTAATTGTGATGAATAAGAAAGTAGTAACATTTTGGTACAAAGCTTCATTACAGAAGAGAACGACGTTCGATTTCGGAGCGTTAATTCTAACATTGTGTTTACCGGCCAGATATGTAATGGTTTGCAAATCCTGATTGATCAGATGTTGTGCTTGCTGCAATTGGTCATTGGAAAAGCTATAGTACAACTGAATATTGCAGCATACGTGTGAACGTTACAGATAGATACTGATGTCAACATCTCTGATGTGATTGATCATGTCGAAAGCTTTGGAAAAATCTATTAATAGAAGCACTGTAATTAATCGTTTGTCCCTAAACCTTAAAATATCATTTGCAACATTAACTAATTATGTGACTGTGTGAATTTTTTTTTGAAAACCGGACTGACAATCAGGAAACAAGTTGTTATGATTAATGAACGCAAGAATCTGATCAAATAACACTTTTTCTAAAATTTTAGAAACTGTTGGTAAATTACTAATTACTCGCAGATTAGCAAAAGTTTTAGGACTGCTTCCTTTAGGAATAGGACATGCAGTGGCTTGTTTCCAATCTACCGGATACATATTTTGTTCGATGCAGCATTTGACAATATGTAAAATGTAAGTGTCAATAAATGGACTACAATACTTCAACATAATTAGCTCTGTACCATCAGAACCATATGCATTATAGGTCAAAACTATTAAAATTTTTATGTATTTCATCCACACAAGCCATCCAAAGATTAAATCTAAGGTTGTTTCTAAAAGTAGTATTACTATAAAAATTTATTATTTCCTGACTATTTTCATCATCAGAAGCATATGAAAAAGCAAAGTATGTATTGATTTTGTCAGGATTCGATAGATGGTAAGGCAATGATGTATTGTTTTGTGATTTAGCTATGTTAAGATTTTTTTTCTTCCAGGTTTTGCGATGGTCATTTCTATTAATGCCTCAAATAAAATTTTCTTTTTTGCCTTGCATTTTTTGGACAAAACAGTATTGCAGTAATTTTTTATAGTAAGCCCAATCATCAGCATCATGTGAAGTTTTGAATTTATATAATGCCCTGTCTTGCGTTTTCGTTAATTGTTTAATTCTATCTGTTAACCAAAGTGCCCTAGGCTTAACAACGCACACAGTTTTAAAATGCACATAAATATTAAATGTGTCTAGAAAGCATCGTACACAAACTAGACTACAGCAAAGTTTGTGCGCACTGGGTTCCTCGGTTTTTGTCAGAGAACTAAAAAAGCTTGCGAATGGGCTTATCTTTGCAACACCTCACGGAATACAGACAAAATGGTAACGATTTTCTCTCGACAATAATTGCTGGCGACGAATCTTGGTGTCATTATTTTGAACCATTCAGTAACCTGTCATTGATGCAATGGAAACACGCAAATTCTCCGCCACCAACGAAGTTTAAAGCGCAACCTTCAGCTGGTAAGGTCATGTTGACATTATTTTCGACCATGAAGGACCCTTATTGATAGAATTTACAGAACCTTGGGTGCATATCAACGTAAACCTGTATAATGAAACTTTGTACAAGTTCCATCAAGCAATAAGACGAAAACGTCCAGGGAAGCTTTCACGTGCTGTCATTCTGCTTCACGACAATACTCGATCTCATGTTGCTAACGTAATGGAAAAATATCTACAGCGAAAGAAATGGTGGATATTAGAGCATCCACCTTATAGTCCCGATTTATCGCCTTGCGATTTTCACATCTTTGGGACACTGAAAAAAACGTTGAAAAGTAACCGTTTTCAGTCGGACGAAGAAGTACAAACCGTCGTGAAAGAATTCTTCGAGCAGCAGCCACATAATTTCTTTAGGCAGGGTATACATAGGTTGAGAAAACAGTTGGATATGTGCCTTAATCGTAGTGGTAATTATTTGTAAATTTAGTTGTCAATAAATTTTTCCTAAACCAAAGATGGGTTTCAATTGACCAAATCTTGTAATAGAATCTTAGATTTTCACGTTATCAAAATAGAATGGATTTAAAATATTTAAATTTATAATTGAATATTTAATAAAAATTCAACATGATGTTGAATAAACAATCGTTTAAATTGATAGGGAGTCCAACTCAGTAGTCAAAATTGGATCAATAAGGGAATTTTGTGCAATATAAGACTCTTTAATTAATAGAGAGAATCCATAAGCATTGAAACACTGTTACAAAGGGTTGGTGGTGTTTAAGACATTTATATTAAAGCCACTTAAACAAATAATATAATCAGCTATGAGCTTTATAAAAGACAGGGCATTTCCTATGTCTTCAATACAATCCTGAAATTTAGAGTGTCATTTTCTTTTATTTAGCGGTCTATAGGTAACCTCAATGTAAAACCTTTTACGATTATGTTTTAGATGTTCTAAATCACTTTTCAACAAAAGATCAAATTGTACCAAGTCCATTATAAGTTTTCTTTAGATAGATTGCCACTTCACCTCTTCTATCTTTCCTGTCAAAACTAAATAGTTACTAACCTAGCAGTACACCTGAATGTGGGCTATCATCGGAAGTAAGTCAAGTTTCAGTAATGCACAAAAAATCATAATCATTTATCAAAACTAAGTGACCAAAAGCATTAAAATCTTAAAGCAGTGATCTTACATTCAAGTGAGCTATTTTCGTGTTACTAAATCATTATAATCAATTGTTTGCTACTCGTTCAGTAATACATAACAAGATTAGTAGTAAGTAAGGCCGGTCTGACTTCAAAACGGTGCACGAGTATGTTTTTTCATGTAACATACGCGTGCACCGTTTTGAAATCAGACCGGCCTTATATACTTTCAATGTAAAATACGTGTGGACGCGTTTTGAAGTCAGACCGGCTTTATATTACTTTCAATGGAACATACGTGCGTGACTTCAAAACACACGTATGCTACGTTGAAAGTGCGTGCAGAAAAAATGTGGAGCTGTTTTGAATTCGATTTTCTAGCGAGAAGTTATAAAGTAGGTCAGATGCAAAATATCGCACTCAAGTCAATTGTGCTTAATTAAAGTGGATTCTGATTTATGTTTTTTACTTTTGCTTAGAAGCTGCAAATACACATAGGCCGGTTTGACTTCAAAACGTGTCCACGCGTATGCTACGTTGAAAAAATGTAGCTGCAAGTAAAAAATGTGGAGCTGTTTTAAATTCTAGCGAGAAGTTATAAAGTAGGTCAGATTCATTATATCACATCTAAGTCAATTGTATAAAGAATGCTGTATTTAATTAAAGTGGATTCCGATTTATGTTTTTACTTTTGTTTAGAGGTTGCAAATACACATAGGCCGGTTTGACTTCAAAATGTGTCCACACGTATGCTACATTGAAAAAAATGTAGATGCGTGCAGAAAAAATGAGGAGCTGTATTAAATTCTAGCGAAAAGTTATAAAGTAGGTCAGATGCAAAATATGCTAAGGCCGGTTTGAATTCAAAGTGCGACCACTCTGCAAATACACATGGGCCGGTTTCAATTCAAAATGTGTTCACTCTTGTGATAGGTTAAAAAGTAGGTTAGCAAAGTACGCAGATAGTGGTAATCTGCTATATAAAGAGACTGCTCCTAATATTAATTTAATTAGTCGAAGTTTACTGCATATTTACATACCCACATATACAAACATGTATATAATTGATATTCAGGGATTTAAATACAAGAAAAACGAGTTTGTGTGCAAAGAAATTGCGGTTTTGGACTTGTTGGAAGGTGTTGTTTGGCATCAAATTTTTAAACTGCCAATGCAGTCTAGTTGTTTGAGCCAAGATCATATAAAACATAACGACTGGGTGACAAGGAATATTCATGGTCTTTCTTGGGATGAATCTTCAATGGCTGGAATTGTGTCATCATATATAGCGCTTTATTTGAAGCAAATTATCCGACCCGGTGAAGAAGTATGTGTGAAGCGTCTAAAAAAGAAGAAATTGATGGAAACCTATCTAATGCAAAACGTTGTAACTGATATGTTTGCACTAGGTTGTCCTAAGCTATCGGAGTTAAAAATCAACAATCGTTCACTATGTAGCATCCATTGTTATAGACACAGCAATAATAGTCTGCAATGTGCAAAACAAAATACCTTGTAATTAAAAGAATGGTTTAATAACAATAAAAAACAATAGACAGATTGTGTCCGTATTATTGGTCTTAATTTAATTTTACAATGTTAGCCTTATTAACTATTATTATTATAAAAACTTCTGGCAAACATTATTTTTATTGATCCAGATGTTGTGTACGTTAGAGAAGCCTAACCATTTTATAAAGACTTTATTTCCACTCTTTCTTAGGACTTTTTCTACCAGGTAAATTCCTGGATGTTTAACCTTTGCAACTCCATTTCATAAAATGCACCTTTGATTTTTTCTCGTCTTGATCTTCTAATATATATGTTGTCGGATTCGTTACGTTTATGTTTTTAATCTTAAAAATTTCATTTGACCAGTTCGGCGTGTAACCATTCGTAAATGCTTGCCTGTTTACTAATCCTCACACTGTCTTTAATTAAATATTTTGGTATTTTGGTTGCAAGTTTGATGTGGGTAAATGATGATTTAAGAATAGTTTTTTCATTTGATTTATCACCTATTACAGGTTTGACTCTGATAATACTGTGAACTATATTGTTGTATTGTTTCACAATATCGCTTAAATTTTTTATCCAATTGTAAGAACCATTCAGGTTAAACAAGCCCACATTTTCCCTTTAAAGTTCTAATTACACGTTCCACAATGCATGCTTTCTTTGTAGAAAAAACACTGTAATGGTTTATTGTCTGCATTAAGGATTGAAAGTGTTTGTTATAATATTCTTTACCAAAATCAGACTGCAAATTTCTTGGTGGATTTTTAAATTTATTTAAAATTGTTTTCATTGCAGCAGTAACATCAATACCCGTTTTACTTTTAAGTGGTACAACCCATACGTATTTGGAGAAACAATCAATAACTACTAAAATGTATTTATATCCTTTGTTTGTTTGCGAATGTGGTAGAGTTTCAATCAAATTGGTCTGAAGAAGGTCATATAAACCTTTTACTATCACTTTGCGTCTCTTGAAATTTATTCTTGCTGGTTTATGAACTTTATTTACTATATCCTCTTTCACTTTTGATTGAGCAACTATCATAATAGTTTTTTCTAATCAGGATTTATTAAATACAATTAATAAATACTTCTACGTTTGGATGTCGAGGGCTCCACTTGCTTTAAAAGGAACTTTTAATATAAAATCAAGAACAGTGTGGTATTGTTTATGCTAGATTTGCTGTCACGAAAGCGGATTACATTCATACGTTTAAGCAAAAATCCTTGTAACTGTGAAATTACATAACTTTTTTCGTTTATAGAAATTTCAATGTCTTGCGGGTATCCTTTAATATTCTCAATGACTGCTTCCTTATAAGGAAATTCATAATTATGTTTAATGTTGAAAATAAGGAATGTTTTGCAACCGTCGAGGAATATAGTAGAGTAAAACGTTGCTACTACCGTGTAGAATATGGTTTCAAAACCTTCATTTTTTTTTCATATTCCTGTTCACTTATATCTATTATACGGTTATTTAAGTGCCTTTCAAATTTGTCAATTGTCATATCATCTAATCACTTTCGCCTCACGCAATTCGTCAATGATCGAATTCATTTCGTTGTCGTGACCTGTGTGTCCAGCAGTCTGAGATGAAATTAAAAGCCGTAATCTATCAACAAGATTATTGAGATCATTCCAATATAAATAATCTATAGCGTTATTTGATATTTCCATTGTCATACCGTCTCCAAGACGCTTTCTATAAGGTAATGTTCTAGGTCTACGAGGTGTTTGTGGAAGTATGTTCAATGTAGATATTATATTTTTGTCTTTATATGAATTATTACCCTGAATTTGTTCTGTTTCAGAATAATATCTTCTATTAGCATTTGTTCTTTTCACAATATCAAGATATGACTTTAGATCTTGCGGTCTGTACCCGACAGGATATTTTTTAAACAGTAGTTCGTATAATCTAGGAGTACCTTTATATTTCAAATCATTTATTAGTACATTTTCATCATCCAACGCGAAATTAGAATTGCCTATCATAAGATCATTTAAATCAGGGTTAAACCTAATACCATATTTACGACCAAATTCGTTCTTAACATTTTTAAACATATTATAAATGTATTCTCGAGGTAGCGGATGTAGCTGTTCGAGATAATGTGTCATACCAGGTGAATCGACAAAGCTTTGTATATATTCCTGGGCTTCTTGAGCATTTCGATTAACTTCTGTTTCGTATTCATTGTCATCATCATCATCATCTATGGCATCATTTATATTCGGTATGTGCTGAGCAATAACCGGCGAATCAATATAGTCAACGCTCCTTTCTAGCAATTTAGGTTTAATTTTTTTTACACTGCTATAAGGCAGTTTTCCTTCTTTAAATTTTTTTTTCTTTACCACACTTTCCCCTTCCAGTTTATTAGCAATAGTTTCTAATCGTGATGTTATGGGTAAGATTGATTCCGCTTGGACGAATTCACTATCTCTTAACTGGCGTAATTTGCTTTTTACAATGTTTCTTTTCTTAATTAAAATCCTTTTAAGCTTTATCGCCTCCTTGTTCATTGCGTAAAAAGTTTATTGTAATAAAAAATTTTTGGATACCAATGATACTTGCGTCTCTCAAGGTTTAAATATGTATGAAGTGATCAAAACCTATTCGGTACCTTCCTTGACCTGGCTCACTATCCTTGTCTTCAACTAAGAAACCGTATTTGTCTTGCCAACAAGCAGCACATATTTCACGAAATTTATCATACTTCATGTCAGTATTGACGTGATCGTCATATATGTGTTTTAAGTTTAAATCACCTTGTTTAAATAAAACTAAAAAATTAGCATTGTCACGCAGTAAGTGCTTAGGTATACGAGTATAACTTTGACAAAGGTAAAAACTGTCTACTTGTTTATGACGTCCCATACTAAAGTATTCCCTAATGATACCTTGTTTATCGCAAGCTACATAATCAAAAACAAATATAGAATTATTTCGAGCATCCGATGGTGATATAATATTATCAGAACTGGAAAATGTATACTGTTTGATCTCTTTTATTGGTCGCAGTAGACTTTCAAGGTATTGATACTTTTGTTTGATAAAGTGATTTAGAATAAACATATACGTTTTCAAACTTTAAACCATTAGGATGTTCTATCAACCCAATCATAACGTAGGTTTTACCGCAATTTGATGGACCAACAACTAGACATCAAATAGATGAAGGCAGAAGAACGCTGTTTTTTTGTTAGCTAAGGACTGCACGTCAATGTCATTATTGTTTATGGTTAAAGGTGTTGATTGTTTCACAATACGCATGTTTGCAAATACTAAATTCGATTGTAAAGAAGTGCAATTATATACAAGAAACGGCGAGTATATAAAAAATCATTAATTCACAATAATTTATTTATTTACTGCACAGCTTGAGAGGACAGTTGTCCACTAATGATTACCTATAATAATTTTAAAACTACTGGGAACAGACTGTTAAATACTGTAATTAACAATTTACCATTTGAAGCGCACATTCCGGGTTACAAATTTTGCGGTCTGGGTACAAAACTAATTCAACGGTTAGCTCGCGGAGACAAAATAATAAACAAGTTAGACGAGGCTTGTAAGGAGCACGATATTGCATACTCCAAAAAGAAAGATCTATCTAAACGCCATCAAGCAGATTCAAAGTTAGCTCAGTTAGCTACAGAAAGACTAAATTCTGGTGACTCCTCTTTAGGTGAAAAAGCAGCAGCATTTGGAGTAGCTACCGCAATGAAGGCTAAATTAAAACTTGGTATGGGTGCCTATGCATCGCTGAGAACAAAGAAATATCAATAAAATAAGAAAACATAGCAATTAAGACCACCAATACCGCAAAACAAAAAAAGCATATTAAATCAGCTCGTATTATATCAATTCCTAAAACAGGGGGTTTTCTACCACTAATACCAATTTTTGCAGGCCTAAGCGCCCTTGGTACTCTTACTGGAGGTGCAGCTGCTGTTGCAAAAGCAGTTTCAGATACTATCATAGCTAAGGAACAACTAGCGGAAAAACAACGTCATAACAAGGCAATGGAGGACATTGCAGCCGGAATCGGCATGTACATCGAACCTTATAAAAAAGGTTTTGGTCTTTTTTTAGCCCCTGCAAAACCCCAAAAGGAACGGAACTTGATTTTATCGAATCGAGCACTAAACAATGTAGAATTAATAGAGTTTGTTAAGCAATTATAAGTACCATATTTCCGTGGAGTGTTCATGAGAAACAATCTTCCCAAGAAAGTTAATTTAAAAGAATGTGGTATAATTAATTTAGATGGAATAAAAGGTTTAGGCACGCATTGTACCTTTTATGAAAAGTACGGTAGTAGCGCTATTTACTATGACAGCTACGGAAACCTGCGACCGCCAACAGAGTTGATAAGTTATTTGAATAGCGGGGGTAAATGTAAAATTTTTTATAACTTTAACCAAGAACAATCGTACGGTACTGTGTTCTGTGGACATTTATGCTTACAATTTCTAAGCAGTACATAGCACTGCGTATGAAGTTGTCATGTCGTACACTTTTACTCTAACGTGAAACACTTCAGTTTTAAAAAGCAACTTTAATCCGACGATAAACTTAGGTAATGATTCGGAGTACGTATTAGGATTAACAAATTTTGAGTCTTATAACACAATTCCAAACATTGAAAAAAGAATAAATAGTAAATTTTATTATGGACCTAACGGAGAATTCATAGAAATACCTGAAGGTGCTTATGAGATTAGAGAAATTAATAAATATCTTCAAAAAGCTTTAGGCGATAAAAGATGGCGTGGTTGTATGGAACAATCACGAAGCGCTAGTAAGACGCCAGTGTATATAGAAATTACAGCTGACAATAATACACTTAAATGTAGTGAAGATGTGGATTTTACCAAAAAGAATTCAATTGGTTCTCTACTCGGTTTCAATCCACGAAAATTGCTAGCATATGCCACGCATCATGCAGACTACGCGAACAACATTTGTAAAGTGAATGCAGTTTTAATCGATTGTAATATTGCTAGTGGATCCTATTTAAATAGTAAACCAGCCCATGTAATACATGAATTTTTTCCTCAAGTACCTGCAGGTTTTAAAATTGTCGAGTGCCCACCTACGATTATATATCTACCAATCAGATCACGTATAATAAATGAAATAATAGTTAAAGTGTTAGACCAAGATGGAAATTTAGTTAATTTCAGAGGACAACTGTTAACTGTGAGGTTGCATTTAAAAAAAATCTGCAATAGCCATGGGTATTGAGTATAATGCACGCAACATGTCAAGAATTGCTATAAATGCTGGAAATTTCAAAGCAATCGACACTCGATTGATTGTTTCAAGACCGTTAACAGCACAAAACCGGCAGTTTCTACAATCGTTAGGACTGCATTTATATAATTAAAAAGTAGAATTAATAGTGAAATACTGAACGTGCGTAAAAAAGTTTATTTTGACAATGCAATTGTTAGTAGTGATGTAAGGCCGGTCTAAATTCAAAACGGTGTACGCGTATGTTTTTTTCCATGTAACATACACGTGCACCGTTTTGAATTCAGACCGGCCCTATATACTTTCAATGTAAAATACGTGTGGGCACGTTTTGAACTCAGACAGGCTTTATATTACTTTCAATAGAACATACGTGTGTGACTTCAAAACACACGTATTTTACGTTGAAAAATGTAAGTGCAGAGAAAATGTGGAGCTGCTTTGATTTTGGTTTTCTAGCGAGTAGTTATAAAGTATGCCAGATGCAAAATATCGCATTCAAGTCAATTGTGTTTAATTAAAGTGAATTCTGATTTATTTTTTTTACTTATGTTTAGAGGCTGCAAATACACATAGGCCGGTTTGACTTCAAAGTGAGCCCAACAGTAGGAAAAGCAGCGGTGGTAATCAAGGTCAATCCTATCTAATATAAGTAAAAAATCTTCGACTAGCAATCATAACAACATAAATTAGTTAACGGAGTGTTGTGTGTAAGATAGAAGCAAGTAATTACATGCAATATGTATTTTAATACTCTTAATAAAACCACATATTGCAAACCTTATGTAAATTCAAAAGATCTTGTAGTGAATAAGAGGTTTGAAGTTTTAAAAGTGAAAACAATCAAGACAAAATATGGAGAAAGAGTATTAGTAGAAAAAGAAGAGTTCAAAAGTATATTGCCATTGAGATATTTTGAATACCTTCAAGCACATGGACTGAAACAATTAAATGAAAGTATTGGCTGGAACAAACACGTATACATAACTAGTAAGGGATCGATCGGTCTAACTGTCAACATAGAATTTTCAGAATAATATGTCACTAATCTAAGAAATTAGTTTATTATTATAATAATATACATCTTGTTCTTTACTGTTTATTTTATTATAACAAATCTAATTCGATTGTATAAAGAATGATGTATTTAATTAAAGTGGGTTCTGATTTATGTGTGTTTTACTTTGAGGTTACTACCTTGTTTAGAGAAAGTCTTGTTTCAAAAGAGAAACTTTTATAAAATATTTTTATTTACAAATTGTTGAATATTTTGGTATAATTATTTACAGTTAAAATCTAACTATTTATAAATGAAAAAGTATTTATTAACTCCCGTTCTTGAAGTATCTGCTGCTCCCTTTTAGCCAGTTCCTCTCTTTTTTTCTTTATTATTTCTAGTTCCAAATGTAGACGACGCAGTAGCTTCTCTCCACGCTTTTTAAATGCATTAAGCAACTCTACTGTGCCATCTTCGTAAGATTTGTCATCTTCACAGCAAACAGCCATATTAAGTTTTGCACATAACTTTTTCATAGCCAACATGTTTTTGCCGGATCTGTGAGCATAACATAACAGATTATTGTAGGTTCCCCTTTTCTTTTGTATGACTCGGACATTTCATTGCTCCTAAAACGCACAAATCAATCAATATTAAAACACATGTATAAATGCGAAAAAAGCATTTATTGTGATATATTTATTACGTCACTATCAAAAATAGCAGCAGTGTCAAGTTGAGGTGAAGAAGAACCAAAAACTTCTTTAATCAAGTCTTCGTTAGAATGAAATATAAATTGTTCTAGAACTTTTACGTTGAAACTGCTACTATTTTTGATGGATGATAAGTTACTCATTTTTTAAAGTTGCTAGTAATAGTAACTAATAATTATACAAGAGATCTGATTGAATACTGTTGGTAAAATCTACGTGAAGTATTTATATTAAATAAGAAACTGACCTGTTTGAAAAAATTAAAAAATTTGCATCGTTTTCTGAAAAAATTGCAAATGTTATATATATTCAGCTATGTAATCTATTCTAATGAATAAAAAACAATATGTAAGCAAATATAATTATGCTTCAGCAGAAATAACGATTTGGATTCATTGTCTGAAAAAAATTACAACGAAGGCACAGTAAAATAAAAAACCTAAATTAGTTTAATTTCGTTTAAAATAATGCGATGCAAATGCCCCTTAACTAATACAGTAATATATAGAATAAGTTTTAGATTACTGGTGGCATAATTTATTTTTCAGTAAAACTTAACACAAATTGACTTTTACATATATATATATATTATATTATATATATATATATATATATATATATATATATATATATATAGGTATGTTGTAATTGCGTTTACACAAAATATGCTGCATCACGAAATTCTTTAATTGTCTTTAACTGCCATATAGCTTCCAATAAATTAAATTGCACGACGTTAATTGTATTATGATAAAACTGCAGAATGTTTTTTAATACTAGTTTTTAAAAAAAAAATTGTGTACCTATCACAACCAGAAAACACGGCATTTGTATTTATGATTGGTACAGGATCGTTTTTGATAACCTTTTTTATTCGCACATAGCCATGAGTGTGTGTAAATCATTAAACAACATTGACAGTTTAATCTGAGATATTTCAAATTTGCTTTATTTTTTCTGAATTTTTTTTATATGTAACCATAAAAATAGCACTGTAATGCTAACATATTTTCCGTACACACAGCATAAATCAAAGGTCGTATAAGAATATTATTGTTACTGTACTGCGAGCAAGCGTATTTTTCGTAAACACAGCTGAATAAAATGATGCAAGGTCGTCGTGTCGATGAAAGTGTTAATAAAACGCGAAATCAGATACTTTGCTTATTAAAACTGGATTTGTTTGGAAATTAAAATTCAGTGTTAATATTTCTGCTGAATATTCTTTAAGAATTAAACAATTCAAGCTTGAAAATCGTCTTGAATAAAACGTAAATATAGGCGATTTTAACAATTGCATCCAAAGCAATTCGTTATGCAATTATTTTGATTGCATAGAAATAAATATTATTGCATTATTGCATTATAACATTCTTGTATGCTAATTGTTTTACAGTTGTTTTGCTTACGGCAGATGATATTTTTGTATAAATAGTCAATAAAGCTCTACATATATTAAGTAGTGTAGTGTAGTGATTGTATAGAATCATGAACTCTGAAACGGTAGCCGAGATTAGTAGTGCTATTTTAAAGTTAACAGTGAAATGTATGAATCTAATCAGATCAGCTGATGAAGATTGTGAAACACAATAATTATAAAAACAAATATAAGTTTATTAAAAAGCTTGCGATTAAAAATAGGGTATACGAAGACAATCGCCAGGAAAATCCTAGTAGGCTGGAATCTAATTTGGCACATCTTAAAAGTTACCTTGTACGGTTGAGGCACTTGAAACGCTCTTTGGAATATCAAGGTAAAGGTATTGATGCAACGCTTTCTAGAGGTCGTATTCGACATTTAATTTGGCATAATGTACAATAATGTTTTGGAAGTCGAATAATTACGGGACTTATTATCAATTTAAGTTATAAAGATCCTCTAGTGTTCTTAGACAAAGCGTTTGCTAGTTTTAAACGCAAGATTGTTGCTTGCTTAAAAAAGTCAATGTTGAAAGTTACTGTAATATTGTCCTCTAACTTTGTTAAGCCTACAACTGGTGAAATAGACTTGAAGACGTTTCCTACTGCAATTTGTCACATCGATATAAACACCAATCTCTAGAAGTGGTATAAGGAGAACGTATTGTACAAGATATCGAAGCGATTAGAAGAATTTAGTGGACAGGATTCAGATTGGGCAATCCAAGAAGTTTTACACTTGAAGGTAAATATAAACAAATATGGTCCGCTTAAAGGAGGGTGTTCAACGTTTGTTCCGGTTCCGGACTTTATAGCAAAAAAACGAGCTGTGGTAAATGTAATAAAGCAGTTCCAGAATCCTCATTTCCTCACACATCTGGACCAAATTTACATGTAAATTCACTATAAAGTCTTATTTTTAAGAATCTCCACCTGCTCTCTCTCCTGTGGAGATGAATCTCCTCCTTGTGGAATTTTTACCCCAACCATTTGATTACATCACACCGCATTCTTTCCACCCGAGATAAATCTTTCTCCACATTTCCACCCACGAGATAAACCTATCTTGTTTGGTATCAATTAATATTAGAATTTTCTCAGCTACCTGAATCTAGGAATTTTCAGATTGCATCATCCCCAAGGAGCTACCTCATTTTCCTGTAGCGACTTTTGAGCGTTCTTATAAATTTTTTATACATGCGATACATCTTGTTAGTCTAAAATTTTACACAGAATTCAAATCTGTAAACAGATTTGAAATCGGACCATGCCCTGCAAAGTTATACCCTTTAAAGTCCTGATCTTCTAAATTTTGCTCTTTGCTTTATAAGCAAACCTAACAAATAGTTTTCTTCGTCTGACCAATGCATCTTTTGAGATAAACCTATCTTGTTTGGTATCAATCAATATTAGAATTTTCTCAGCTACCCAAATCTCTAGGAATTTTTCAGATTGCACCATCCCCAAGGGAGCTACCCTAATTTTAAGATTTCTTACCTGTAGCGACTTTTGAGCGTTCTTATAAATTTTCTTAGTCATGCGATACATCTTGTTAGTCTAAAATTTTACACAGAATTTGAATCTGCAAACAGATTTGAAATCGGACAACGCCCTGCAAAGTTATACTTTAAGCCCTCAAACCTCTTTAAAAAATTTTGCTCGTATATATTTAACTCCATTTTTTAAAACCTTTTTCGCTACCCAAGACATATGCTTTAACCAAACAGTTAGAGTAGTAACACAAAATTAAGAACACAAAATTTTAATAATTTATTTATCCAACTTACAGTTTAATAAACTTATAGAATGCAATTTTACAAAGTATAACATTATTTCCTGTGCGTAGCCGAAAGTTTAACCTGTAACAAAAGGAAATTAATGTGTTGTTTAAATAGACCTGTAATAAAAAGAGATTAATGTAAAAAAAGGAGACATGTTTTCGGTTAATAAGACATATTATCGTTAATCTAACAATATGTTTTACCGTCCAGCGACATCACGTGGAGGTAAACACATTCCAATGTAATGGGTTTTAAATAGGAAAGTACGCTAAATACAAATCAATTAACAGCAATTAAATATTGCTTACTGACCTACCTTAATTAGGTTGCTGTGCTATTAGGAATGATGTTTAAGACTTCGTACGTATTTTCCGGATTATATGTTGTATTCTTTTTTTATTAAGTAATCAGAATAAATCGTTCCTTCTGCTTCCAAAGAAACTCGGACACTCCATTGTCGACGCTGGCGTTATTTATGCGATAGCTAGCCATGCAGTTGTTAAACGCTGTGCTAATCATTTCTACACCATCTTCGTTAGTAGCGGTAACTGATGCATTTTATGTTTGTTGCTCATGCGGTATATGTATTCTTTTCCATTTCGAAATCGCATACTGTAACATAATTCGTGGTTGTTTCGTACAAGACCCTTTAACAGCTGGCGGAGCTGAACGTTTAAGGCTTAATGACATACCGTGCTGTTTTTCCTTGTGTCGCAGTAAGTTGTCCATTCGCGTAAAAGCGAAACCGCAAGTCCCACAGTTTAAGTACTTTGCTGCGGACGGCCGATGTTACACTACGACATTTGTTCTGGTGCCGTTTGAGAGCATTTTTCCAGGTATAGGAAGCACCGCAAGGTTGCATAAACGTTTGCAGGTACCATTTTAGTACAAAACAAAACCCACTATAGCACTTTGGTTAAACTTGTAATCTAGCTAACTAAAAGCCTCGAGCATACCTGACATAAGGTTTCGAAGACGACCGAACGATGTTGAGGATTCGGCGGGAACTAAATGATGTCATATTCCTTGCTGCTCGTCCAATACATTTAGCGCTAATGCATGCACCTGCTTCGCTTCGTCGATGGTGTGAATGCCGTTAGTAGAAACACCGGAAAACATCTTCCATGTTATACGGATCGCATGCATATTAAAAATCCAAAGGGTGGTAGCACACGCACACAAATTGTGTGCAAGTCGTGCTGTAGAAGATGCAATGCTACTATAACCAAAAACACTTTAAACCATTACTAAGAAAATACCAACTTGTTGTCTACAGGATACTTACAACAATTTAATTTTAAATAACTTCTACGTCATATTTTAGGAAATGGGGGCTTGAATATTTTCCAAATGAATCACCAAGCGAAAGTATATGCTTAACGGTATTAGAATTACCCATTAATTTCCTATTTTACGACCGTGGTTAATTATAGATTGAAATTTAATTTGTGCACGCTCGAGCTTCTCGTAAACTAACATATTTTAGAGCAACAATGCGCTGTATAATACATGCATACCCTTCGCCGCGCTACTGCTATTCTTGTAATTGCTAGAAAAGTCACTCTCCTTTTTACTGTTAGGAGCGATGCAAAGCACCATTTTATACTTTCTATAGATAATTAAATTTTGCTTCTGTAGGCTTTTACACTTTCGCATAGCGGTCGGCCGCACGTATTGATTTCTAGAACCGGTAAGTACTCGATATCCTCCAAATAAAGAATTAGATGCTCGATGTCTGTCAACTTCCAATTCCTCGTAAAGGTAGAAAACTCAGTCAATCATCCATTAAACTTCGACCCGCTCCTGTTCTGATAATTTACAAACATTTTCAAACGACAATGGGCCGAGAATTTTAAACCTCCGAGGAATCTTTAAGTCGTGATCAATTACATCCGAGCTATGCGTAAACTAACATATTTTGCAGCAACTGTATAATACATGCATACCCCTTCTCTGCGCTACTGCTATTCTTGTAGTTGCTTGGAAAAGTCAGTCGCCCTTTTTATTATTGGGACCGATGCAAAGCACCATTCCTACTTTCTTTATAAGTGTAGCACATCGCGCACTTTTTGTCGGATAATTAAATTTTTGTTTATGTAGGCCTTTACACTTTCGCTTATTTAAACATCTAATACGATCAATTAACCACTTTTAGATTATTCTAACGGAGACAACCATACATTCCGCCATATCGTTCTTTTTAATTCCAACGATCCTAACCTGACGTATCTTTCCTACTATTTGTTAAACAAAACTACCGGTATCGCCATTGTGGACGTAAGCAGATGTTTGTGAATGTGTACGAGAATATGTAACCATATACATTAATTAGTCTAAGCTATTTTATTTAGTCCACGAAAACTACTATTTTTCTAATCCTATAGGTTTAACATTTCTACCATTACCCAATGACTGGTGCTACGTACATGGAAACTTTAATTTCTTATTGGAGAATTGTTATTCTCCCGCACTGCTGCGTAGTTGCATGTCTACCCCTTTTGAGGTATATGCTCGTTATAGGTTGTAAGACCCTCGGTTTTACTTAACTACAATTCGTGAGACCCTTTAATCTTTTTAATCGTATCTTTCTCGCCTACAATACAGTAGGACTTAACATTACTACCAACAAATTCTAATACTGGAATTAAATACGTCTTTAAATTTCCTACAACTTTTTGTTGACAAGTGTTATATTGTATTTATTATACGGGTAGTCACTCTTTTAAGATAAATATATTTTGCTAGGTATCAACTAATATTAAATTTTCTAGGGACCCCAAATCTGTAAACAGATTTTAAATAGGACCACCCATACAAAGTTATGCGTTTTAAAGACTAATTTTGCTCATCTTTATTTAACACCATCTTGAGAACCCTTTTTCCGCTAACCAAGACATATGCTTTAACCAACCGTTTCCTAGAAATCTAAAACCGCAGTATCCCGCGAATACCACGTGGAATAACACGTATCCTCTGTCAACCAGGATAGAAGCCGGAAGGATTTGGAAGGTGGGAGAAGAACTTAAAATTATGGAATCTTAAAACTAATATACAAATCTAAACAACTATCTTATATCTTTACCCCCATGCGTAGATTGTTGTACTATTAGGAATGATGTACCTTTTGTCATCTTCCCTCGATAAACTAATTTTTTATTAATAAGCTGCGTATGCAAATCGTATTCTTTTACTCCGGATACATACGCAGACAAGTACTCCACACCAAATAAAGAATTGGATGCTTGGTGACTGTTAACATCCGCTTCCCTCGTGTACGCCCAGACACATCCCAGCCCATGAGCACCCCTGCGCATGCACACCCTGCCCATGCGCGCCCATGCGTACACCTCTGTGCGACTGCTATTTCAGGGTAACGTCACAGCCTTTTATAAATAAAGAACAATGTTATATACTATTATAAAATGTTTATTCTGACATTATACATAACAAATTTAAAAATATTTAATGCCAAGCATGGATCCATTTAAACTTAATTTTAATACAAAGTTATACACAGAAGACAGTCCTTTCTTTATGCTTGTTTGGAGTAGCTTTAATTTTATCTAATTTTATTCGCAGCTTAAAATTTAATCGATACCCAAGTCCTCTATCTCCTTTTCTAACCAATAGTTTGATACATAGAGACCGTTCAGTCTCGGTTTTCAAATGTACCGAAGATTGCCTCTATATTTAAAGTCTTTGATTACAACCAGATCCATTCCTTCGTGTAATTCTTCCAGCTTGTGACAATCTTTTAATCGCAGCTTTCCCACTATATCCTGCATACGTATCTTGTTAGCTTGATCGACTTCTTCTTGTCGGTATTGGAGAAATCCTTTTCTCCCACACACCGTTGTGTAGTTGCATATTCACCACTTTTGGGAATATATGGTTGTTATAGGTTGTAAGACCCTCGGTTTTAAATGATCCGAAAGGTTCTTTACTAGGCAAATATACAATGTTTAACGGACCCCTTTGCGTGTGGTGTACGCAAAGATTACGAAACCCGCATTCCTTAGTTCGTCTTTGTTATCTGCTATTTTGATAAATACGTTTTAGAATAACCTTTTAAAAAGTATACGGATTTAGTACCATCCTTTTCTGCAAGAACGCCTACATAACTAAAGAGTCTTTCTTACTAACCGCAAATGCATACAACTTGTAGAAACCAGATGTATCTAAGTCAGTCCATCGGCACATAAAATAATCTTTTAATTCTTCCTCATTTTCTCTAATAAGATGTTCTTTGTCTAACACATCTTTGTATTGATCGCGTATTGTCGCAGTGTTTTCCATGTCCGTTTTCGCCTTTTGCATCCATTTCCCTTCATTCCACTTACAGCGGCGCATACTTTCCTTTAGCGTAAACGGATAGTTTACTACCAATATTTACGCGTTGTCGCACCTCTCGATAGTTAGGCGTATCTATCGATCCCAAGTCCGAACATTCTTTTGGAATTGAATATGGTGGGCAGATTGTGTAAAATATGTACACCCGCTTTAATGTAAGCATCTGCAATCTTCCAACATCTCCAAATAATTTACAGGTAAATAGTTAAAACTAGCCAGCACTTACTTCAATTTTCCTTTCCGTTTTGGACAACTTGTTTGCAAGTCGTCAACTTTGTATTACCATTCCCAACACGTACTGTAGCAGGTTATTATACAAGCCATTTTGTAGCTTGTCCGATAGCCACATTTGGCAAGTGGTACCGAGTACATTGGCGCCTTTAGGAAGTATAACACTATCTTCGTTAAACAGTCTTTTATATCGTTCCGCACCTGACATAGTTTCATTGCACAGTTGTATTGTCGCTTCAATCGCGTAATACGCTTGGTTAGTAGACGCAATGCAACGCACATCGACAACGTAAAAATCTAGCATGATTGCCAAGTTGTTTATTAACACCAGACTTCAGTTACACACAAATTTGCACCTAATTTTGCATTCGTTGTTACAATCATCTCGCAGTTTATCGTTGTCAACTATTGCACTTTTCGTATTCGCCCTTATAAAGCAGGTTGTAGTTAAATAATTACACATTCCATCTTGGCAAAATCTGTCATCCATGTCAAAGAAAGATAATCTTTTTCGACTCGTTCAATATATCTGGTAGTTCCTCAATAAAGTTTCAACAACATCTGCTAGTTCCACTTTGTATGGAACACATAGATTTTGAATTTTTATTACGATTCGATGTCTTTCTTTTCGATAATTTCTTTACCGGTGGCCCATGCTTTCCAGAAAACGGAAGCTTTAACACCATGCCTAGCGAAAAAATCGGTTGAACTTTCTTCGTAGATAGCTGTTAAATGCACCACAACTTTTTTTAGGATAAACATCCTTTTGCTTGCAGCTGTTCGCGTCAGAAATTTTAACCTTATATTGTCACAAAATGGTTCTGTAAGGTGTGCCGTCAGCATCTTTCGCCTTCGACATAACAAATATTACAACACCAGATTATTGTGCACATATTTTCTGCCAACAGCCATAATCCAAATCGCTCATTTGTCGGCACTTTGTTCCCAAGAGTTGAGAACGTTAATCACCTGAGACGGCAGCCGTTTTACCGTCATTAAATTGAATACGAAAATTGTTCCCCATATCCAGAGTGGGCGACACTCGAATATGTCGACACCATACGCCTTACTAGGAACCAGCCATTCACCCATCACGCATACATTCCGGACAGGCACCCAAACATCTCCTGCTCACACCACATGACGACCACATAGCGATCACATGACCATATGACCACAGCGACCATAGCACATGCACATGACCAATGACACAGCGACATGACCATTACATACGACATGACAAGCGACCACATGACCACACATGAAGCGTAGGTTAGCGCCAGCCGGCGCCGGCTAACCTATTAAATTTTCCTTTATCTAACCTAGGTCCACACTTTGTTTTTAATGGAAAACTCATTAAAAAGCAATTAGTGTTAATGGGTTTTAATGAGAAAACTCATTAAAAGCAATTAGGTCATGTGGTCATATGGTCATATGGTCATGTGGTCATGTGGTCATATGGTCATGTGGTCATATGGTCATATGGTCATGTGGTCATGTGGTCATGTGGTCATATGGTCACATGTGGTCATGTGGTCATATGGTCATATGGCCATGTGGTCATGTGGTCATATGGTCATATGGTCATGTGGTCATGTGGTCATATGGTCATATGGTCATGTGGTTATGTGAGCAGGGAGATTAAATTTGGTATATAAGGAACCCACATATATCCGGACATGTGTTGATGCAACCCCTGCCGACCTAGGTCGGATAACAAAACAGTTCCTAAACCAGAGAATGTAAGCGATATGGTGGTGTCCGACATATTCGACTATTTTCGGTAATATACGCCCCACTCTGTAGGATACATAAGGGAACAGATTTTCGTATTCAATTTAGTATTTGACGGTAGCTAGAACGGTAAACATGGGCGTCTCCAAGGTGATTAACGTTTCTCAACTTCTTGGGAATAAAGTGAAACCGACAAATGAGCGATTTGGATTATGGCTGTTGGCAGAAAATATGTGCAACAATAATCTGGTGACAGATATTGGTAATATTTGTTATGTCGAAGGCGAAAGATGCTGACTGGACGGACACACACCAATTACAGAACCATTTTGTGACAATATAATGTTGGTTAAAATTTCAGGACCTTTCTGACACCGAACAAGATCTGCAAACAAGCGGATGTTTATCCTAAAAAGAAATTTGTGGTGCATTTAACAGCTATCTACGAAGAAAGTTCAACTGATTTGTTTTCGCTAGGCATGGTGTTAAAGCTAAGCTTCCGTTTTCTCTGGAAAGCAGTAACAAGATAGGCCAGAGAGTAAAAGAAATTATCGGAAAAGAAGACATCGAATGCATTAATAAAAAATTCCAAAATCCTATATGTGTTCCATACAAAGTGGAACTAGCAGATGTTAAGTTGGAAACTTTATTGGAGGAACTACCAGATATATTAGACGAAGTCGAAAAAGATTATTTCTATCTTTTTGACATGGATGTAACCCAAGATTTTGCAGGCATATTTAGCAAGATGGAGATGTGTAATTATTTAACTACAAACCATAACTTTTGCTATATGCGAATACGAAAAAGTGCAATATTATAGTTGACAACGATAAACTGTGGGATTGATTGTTTAACATGGCTAACAACCAATGCAAGAATTAAGATTTACAACAAATTTGTGTGCCAGATAACAAGTCCTGGTGTTAATAAACAACTTGGCAATCATATACTAGATTTTTACGTTGTCCAGATGTACGTTTAAGGGAAACATTTGCGTCTACTTTGGCCAAAGAAGATGGTATTACGCGATTGGAAGCGACAATATACAACTGTGCAATTGGAAGCTATGTCAGTGGAACGGGTGTATAAACCTTAAAAGACTGTTTAACCTTATTGGAAGATAGTAAGTTATACTTCCTAAAGGCACCAATGTACTCGGTACCACTTTACCAAAATGTGGAGTAAGCTATCGGACAAGCTACAAAATAGCTGCTGTTTAGTGTATAATAACCTGCTACAGTACGTGTATTGGGGAATGGCAATACAAAGAAATTGACGGGCTTGCAAATTAAGTTGTCCAAAAACCAGAGGAAAAGGAAAATTGATAAAGTATGTGCTTTTGGCTTTAGTTTTAACTATTTACCTGTAAATTATTTGGAGATAGTAGAGGAAGATGTCCAAGATAAAATAAAATCTTACACAAGTGCTACATTAAAGCAGGTAGTACATATTTTACACAATCTGCACACCATATTCTACAATTCCAAAAGAAATAGTAATTTCGGACTTGGGATCGATAGATACGCCAACATTCGTCCAGAGGTTGTACGACAACGCGTAAATATTGGTAGTAAACTATCCGTTTACGCTAAAGGAAATTGCCCCATTATGTATACCATACGCTGTAAGTGGAAGGAAAAGACAACTGGAATTAGAGGAAATGGATGCAAAAGGCGAAAATTGGACTACATGGAAAACACTGCGACAATATGATCAATACAAAGATGTGTTAGACAAAGAACATCTTATTAGAGAAAATGAGGAAGAATTAAAAGATTATTTTATGTGCCGATGGACTGACTTAGATACATCTGGTTTCAAGTTGTATGCATTTGCGGTTAGTAAGAAAGACTCTTTTAGTTATGTAGGCGTTCTTGCAGAAAAGGATGGTACTAAATCCGTATACTTTTAAAAGGTTATTCTAAAACGTATTTATCAAAATAGCAGATAACAAAGACGAACTAAGGAATGTGGAGTTTCGTAATCTTGCGTACACCACACGCAAAGGGGTCCGTTAAACATTGTATATTTGCCTAGTAAAGAACCTTTCGGATCATTTAAAACCGAGGGTCTTACAACCTATAACAACCATATATTCCCAAAAGTGGTGAATATGCAACTACATTAACGGTGTGTGGAGAAAAGGATTCAATACCGACAAGAAGAAGTCGATCAAGCTAACAAGATACGTATGCAGGATATAGTGGAAAGCTTGCGATTAAAAGATTGTCACAAGCTGGAAGAATTACACGAAGGAATGGATCTGGTTGTCGGCGGAATCAAAGACTTTAAATATAGAGGCAATCTTCGGTACATTTTACAATTCGAAAACCTAGACGGTCTCTATGTATCAAACTATTGGTTAGAAAAGGAGATAGAGGACTTGGGTATCGATTTAAATTTTAAGCTGCGAATAAAATTAGATAAAATTAAAGCTACTCCAAACAAGCATAAAGAAAGGACTGTCTTCTGTGTATAACTTTGTATTAAAATTAAGTTTAAATGGATCCATGCTTGGCATTAAATATTTTTAAATTTGTTATGTATAATGTCAGAATAAACATTTTATAATAGTATATAACATTGTTCTTTATTTATAAAAGGCTGTGACGTTACCCTGAAATAGCAGTCGCACAGAGAGGGGTGCGCATGGGCAGCACGCATGGGCAGGGGTGTGCACGCGCATGGGCGCGCATGGGCAAGGGTGTGTATGCGCAGGGGTGCTCATGGGCTGGGATGTGTCTGGGCGTACACGAGGGAAGCGGATGTTAACAGTCACCAAGCATCCAATTCTTTATTTGGTGTGGAGTACTTGTCTGCGTATGTATCCGGAGTAAAAGAATACGATTTGCATACGCAGCTTATTAATAAAATTAGTTTATCGAGGGAAGATGACAAAAGGTACATCATTCCTAATAGTACAACAATCTACGCATGGGGGTGTAAAGATATAAGATAGTTGTTTAGATTTGTATATATTAGTTTTAAGATTCCATAATTTTTAAGTTCTTCTCCCACCTTCCAAATCCTTCCGGCTTCTATCCTGGTTGACAGAGGATACGTGTTATCTCCACGGTATTCGCGGGACACTGCGGTTTTAGATTTCTAGGGAAACGGTTGGTTAAAGCATATGTCTTGGTTAGCGGAAAAAAAGGGTTCTCAAGATGGTGTTAAATAAAGATGAGCAAAAATTAGTCTTTAAAACGCATAACTTTGTATGGGTGGTCCTATTTAAAATCTGTTTACAGATTTGGGGTCCCTAGAAAAATTTAATATTAGTTGATACCTAGCAAAATATATTTATCTTAAAAAGAGTGACTAGCGTATAATAAATATATAACACTTGTTAACAAAAAAAGACGAAAAACTGATTATTAGAATTTGGTAGTAATGTTAAGTCCTACTGTATTGAAGATACGATTAAAAAGATTAAAGGGTCTCACGAAGATAGAAGTACCGAGGGTCTTACAACCTATAACGAGCATATATACTCAAAAGGGACATGCAACTACGCAGTGGGGGGAATAAGAATTCTCCAATAAGAAATTAAAGTCATGTTTACGTAGCACCAGTCATTGTGGGTAAAGAAATGTAAGACGATTATTAAGATTAGAACAGCAGTAGTTCGGGAAAATAGCAGCTAGAAATTAAATGTGGTTAAAAGTCCATCCTAATACCCGCAAACATCTGCTTACATCCATAATGAAAAAGATACCGGAAGTCTTTTCAGGAAAGATACGTCAGGTGTAAATATCTGGTGGTTCATTCAATAAAGTTTAACAAATGTATGGTTCCACTTTGGTTATGGAATAATATAGGATTTGGAATTTTTTATTAATGCATTCGAGTGCTTCTACAAGATAATTTCTACTCTCTGTGCGCATCTTGTTAGTGCTTTCCAAGAAAGTATCGGAAGCAACATTTAAACATGCTGCAAAACAAAAAGGTCGAAATTTCCTTCGTATTGTTGCTCTAAAATATGTTAGTTTACGAGAAGCTCGAACGTGCACAAATTAAATTTCAATCTATAATTAACCACGGTCGTAAAATAGGAAATTAATGGGTAATTTTAATACCGTTAGCATATACTTTCGCTTGGTGATTCATTTGGAAAAATATTCAAGCCCCCCATTTCCTAAAATATGACGTAGAAGTTATTTAAAATTAAATTGTTGTAAGTATCCTGTAGACAACAAGTTGGTATTTTCTTAGTAATGGTTTAAAGTGTTTTTGGTTATAGTAGCATTGCATCTTCTACAGCACGACTTGCACACAATTTGTGTGCGTGTGCTACCACCCTTTTGGATTTTTAATATGCATGCGATCCGTATAACATGGAAGATGTTTTCCGGTGTTTCTACTAACGGCATTCACACCATCGACGAAGCGAAGCAGGTGCATGCATTAGCGCTAAATGTATTGGACGAGCAGCAAGGAATATGACATCATTTAGTTCCCCGCCGAATCCTCAACATCGTTCGGTCGTCTTCGGAAACCTTCGGTATGCATTCTATAAGAACATAAATCAGGTATGCTCGAGTAAGCTTTTTAGTTAGCTAGATTACAAGTTTAACCAAAGTGCTATAGTGCGGGTTTTGTTTTGTACTAAAATGGTACCTGCAAACGTTTATAAGTGCAACCCTTGCGGTGCTTCCTATACCTGGAAAATGCTCTCAAACGGCACCAGAACAAATGTCGTAGTGTAACATCGCCCAGGGTTAAGCCGTCCGCAGCAAAGTACTTAAACTGTGGGACTTGCGGTTTCGCTTTTACGCGAATGGACAACTTACTGCGACACAAGGAAAAACAGCACGGTATGTCATTAAGCCTTAAACGTTCAGCTCCGCCAGCTGTTAAAGGGTCTTGTACGAAACAACCACGAATTATGTGTACAGTATGCGATTTCGAAATGGAAAAGAATACATATACCGCACACTTAAGGAGCAACAAACATAAAATGCATCAGTTACCGCTACTAACGAAGATGGTGTAGAAATGATTAGCACAGCGTTTAACAACTGCATGGCTAGCTATCGCATAAATAACGCCAGCGTCGACAATGGAGTGTCCGAGTTTCTTTGGAAGCAGAAGGAACGATTTATTCGATTACTTAATAAAAAAAGAATACAACATATAATCCGGAAAATACGTACGAAGTCTTAAACATCATTCCTAATAGCACAGCAACCTAATGTAGGTCAGTAATAATTGCTGTTAATTGATTTGTATTTAGCGTACTTTCCTATTTAAAACCCATTACATTGGAATGTGTTTACCTCCACGTGATGTCGCTGGACGGTAAAACATATTGTTAGATTAACGATAATATGTCTTATTAACCGAAAACATGTCTCCTTTTTTTACATTAATCTCTTTTTATTACAGGTCTATTTAAACAAACACATTAATTTCCTTTGTTACAGGTTAAACTTTCGGCTACGCACAGGAAATAATGTTATACTTTGTAAAATTGCATTCTATAAGTTTATTAAACTGTAAGTTGGATAAATAAATTATTAAAATTTTGTGTTCTTAATTTTGTGTTACTACCTCTAACTGTTTGGTTAAAGCATATGTCTTGGGTAGCGAAAAGGTTTTAAAAAATGGAGTTAAATATATACGAGCAAAATTTTTTAAAGAGGTTTGAGGGCTTAAAGTATAACTTTGCAGGGCGTTGTCCGATTTCAAATCTGTTTGCAGATTCAAATTCTGTGTAAAATTTTAGACTAACAAGATGTATCGCATGACTAAGAAAATTTATAAGAACGCTCAAAAGTCGCTACAGGTAAGAAATCTTAAAATTAGGGTAGCTCCTTGGGGATGGTGCAATCTGAAAAATTCCTAGAGATTTGGGTAGCTGAGAAAATTCTAATATTGATTGATACCAAACAAGATAGGTTTATCTCAAAAGATGCATTGGTCAGACGAAGAAAACTATTTGTTAGGTTTGCTTATAAAGCAAAGAGCAAAATTTAGAAGATCAGGACTTTAAAGGGTATAACTTTGCAGGCATGGTCCGATTTCAAATCTGTTTACAGATTTGAATTCTGTGTAAAATTTAGACTAACAAGATGTATCGCATAAAAAATTTATAAGAACGCTCAAAAGTCGCTACAGGTAAGAAATCTTAAAATGAGGGTAGCTCCCTTGGGGATGATGCAATCTGAAAAATTCCTAGAGATTCAGGTAGCTGAGAAAATTCTAATATTAATTGATACCAAACAAGATAGGTTTATCTCGTGGGTGGAAATGTGGAGAAAGATTTATCTCGCGGGTGGAAAGAATGCGGTGTGATGTAATCAAAATGGTTGGGGTAAAAATTCCATTAAGGAGGAGATTCATCTCCACAGGAGAGAGCAGGTGGAGATTCTTTAAAAATAAGACTTTATAGTGCGAATTTACATGTAAATTTGGTCCAGATGTGTGAGGAAATGAGGGATTCTGGAGGAAATGAGGTGCTGATTCGTAACTAAATACACTACTAATAACGACCAACATTGCTTTCTTTGGGCCTTGGTTTCCTGTTTATATCCTGCTAAACAAAATAGTCAGAGAATATCTAGCTATCCGCATTTTGATACCCTATTGCGCTACAATTCAATTCAGTTTCCAATCGCATTAAAACACATAAAAAAAATAGAGAAGCTCAACAATCTCGCAATTAACCTATATTGTATAGAAATTACTAAAATACTACCATTTTGTTTAAGTGAAAATTTAGGAAAAATAGAGCCTATTAATCTGTTAGTTTTAAATAATGATTCCTTACAATATTCTCGTCCGACAAATGCTAATGAGAATCACTTTTATTTTACTTGGATTAAGGATATGTCAAAATTATTTGCAAAACAGTTGTCTTCACATCACCATAGAAAATTTTTTTGTTATAGATGTTTAAATAATTTTAGTACAGCAGCATTACTTAAGCATCATCGAGTCATTGCAAAAAACAGAATCCTTGCTCAATAAGATTACCCGAAGAATATGAAAAGTATCTAAAATTTAAACATTTCCACTACCAAGAAAAGGTATTATTTGTAGTTTATGCAGATCTCGAAAGTATATTAGAATCATGCAATGAGCCGGGGGTAATATTAAACACAGTCCGTTACCAAAGGCATATACCCTTTAGTGTAGCGTACTATTTGAAATTCTTGTATGAGAATAAATATATCAAATTTCAATTGTATCGTGGAAAGGATTGTATAGAATGTTTTGTTGCTCAATTGAAACTGATTTCAGAAACGACGAATAAAATTTTTCGTAACCCAAAACCTATGAATCCATTAACAGAAGAACAAAAGTCAGCATTTAAATTTGCCCTTCACTGTCACATTTGCAATAAACCTTTTAGTATAGATGATATTAGAGTTCACGATGACTGTCACTTTACATGTGAATTTTTAGGAGCGGCTCATCAAGATTGCAACATCAATTATCATAATTCTTATATGATACCAGTAGTTTTTCATAACTTATCAGGCTACGATTCGCATTTCATTATTAAAAAAAATCGCGTTAGGGTTTTCAGGTTCGTTAAGCATGATAACTATAAAAAAAAATTTGCATATTTGCAATTTTCAGGCAATGAATCAAATTCAATATGTTGCTGAGAGCACCACTATTTTTTTTGCTTACATACTGTTTTTTTATTCATTTCAGTATTGAATCAGTACGTTGTGTGTAATTTGAAATATAATTGTAGACTCGACTCCACAATCTTAAAACCTGCAGGTATTTGAGGAAAAAATTCCACAAATTTCTTAAAACCACTTGCAGTTATCCTACAATTAACGTTGAAAGAATTTTCTGTAATTTAAGTACTTGACTACAAAAAAAAATTACACACCTTAAGCATTTTTTTTCTTGTTCAACGAAGCCATAGAGTAAAATAAAACATAGATTAGTTAAACGTCGATTAAAGTAATCTGGTTGTGAGTAGGTACACAAATTTTTAAAACCAGTATTAAAACATACTGCAGTTATCCTAGAATTAACGTTGTATATAATTTGAAATAAAATCGCACACCACAGCGTTTTTTTTTCTTTTTTTTTTGTTGCAAAGAAGGTCTAGTCTATTACACTTTAGAAAAAATTACAAATTTGCATCGATTTCTGAAAAAAAAATTGCAATGAAAATTTTATATATACAGCTATCTAATTATTCTAATGAATAAAAGAACAGTATGTAAGCAAAAATAACGATGCTCTAAGCAGAAAAATAATGATAACGATCAACATTGCATTCTTTGAGCCTTGGTTTCTGCTTTACAAAATCTTCATAAAATATCCAACTATCCACAGCTTTGATTAAGTATTACGCTAAAATCCCATTCAGTTTCCAATTGCATTAAAAGAAATAAAAAAATTGAGAAGCTCAATAATTTTGCAATTAACATATATATTGCATAGAAAATACTAAAATACTCCCATTTTGTTTAAGTGAAAATTTAGGGAAAAAATAGAACCGATTAATCTGATGTTACGTTTTATTGTAGAAGTTGATATTCATGGCATCCTCTAAATGGAATATGCAAATCGTGATTTTGTGCAACGCATAGCATTTTCCATAAAACTTTGGACTGTGAATTTCATGTAAAGATACTGGATAGTGTAAATCGCATTCAAAAATAAATATATCCTACATCAGAATTATCGACAATATTAAGTAACGTCTAAACGTAATATTTCTGGACTGTAAAAAAATTGAGAAGCTCAACAATTTGACAATTAACATATATATTGCATAGAAAATACTAAAATACTCCCATTTTGTTTATGTGAAAGTTTATGGAAAAAATAGAACCGATTAATTTAATGTTACATTTTCTTGTAGAAGTTGATATTCATGCCATCCTCTAAATGGAATATGCAAATCGTGATTTTGTGCAACGCATAGCATTTTCCATAAAACTTTGCACTGTGAATTTCATATAAAGATGCTGGGTAGTGTAAATCGCATTCAAAAATAAATATATGCTACATCAGAATCATCGACAATATTAAGTAATGTCTAAACCTAATATTATATATATATATATATATATATATATATATATATATATATATTGCATAGAAATTACTCCCATTTTGTTTAAGTGAAAATTTAGGGAAAAAATAGAACCGATTAATCTGATGTTACGTTTTCTTGTAGAAGTTGATATTCATCCCATCCTCTAAATGGAATATGCAAATCGTGATTTTGTGCAACACATAGCATTATCCATAAAACTTTGCACTGTGAACTTCATGTAAAGATACTGGGTAGTGTAAATCGCATTTAAAAATAAATATATCCTACATCAGAATCATCGACAATATTAAGTAACGTCTAAACGTAATATTTTTGGACTGTAAAAAAATTGAGAAGCTCAACAATCTCGCAAATAACATATATATTGCATAGAAAATACTAAAATACTCCCATTTTGTTTATGTGAAAGTTTATGGAAAAAATAGAACCGATTAATTTAATGTTACATTTTCTTGTAGAAGTTGATATTCATGCCATCCTCTAAATGGAATATGCAAATCGTGATTTTGTGCAACGCATAGCATTTTCCATAAAACTTTGCACTGTGAACTTCATGTAAAGATACTGGGTAGTGTAAATTGCATTCAAAAAATAAATATATCCTACATCAGAATCATCGGCAATATTAAGTAACGTCTAAACGTAATATTTCTGGACTGGTGTCATCTAAAAAAAATTCAAATTCTCCATATGGAGGATATTCAGACATTGCAGCCCCATATAAATTATTAACATCAAAATACATTAAATATTTAGAATTAATATTCTGTCTTTTAATGCAATTGGAATTGTAGCGTAATACTGAATCAAAATGTAAATATTTATAAAGTCGGAAACGGGAACAAATGTTGAACACCCTCTTTTAAGCAGATCATGATTGTGTATATTTACCTTCGAGTGTAAAACTTCACTGTTAACTTTAAAATATTACTACTAACTTCGGTCACTAGCTATATTACTTTATAATTAATATCTGTAGAAATTTATTGACTATTTATACATAAATATTTTCTGATGTAAGCAAATTTGAAATCTTGCTGATAACTATAAAAAAATGCATATTTGCAATTTGTTTCCAGACAATGAATCAAATTCATTATGTTGCTAAGAGCACTATTATTTTTGCTTACATACTGTTTTTTTCTATTCATTTCAGTATTGAAACAGTACTGGCGCTTTTAGAAAAAAATTACAAATTTGCATCGTTTTCTGAAAAAATTGCAAATGCAAATTTTATATATTCAGCTATCTAATTATTTTAATAAATAAAAAACAGTATGTAAGCAAAAAATAATTATGCTCTCGGCAAAAAATACCGATAAAATCAACATTGCATTCTTTGAGCCTTGGTTACTGCTTTACAAAATCTTCATAGAATATCTAGCTATCAACTTTTTTTTATTCAGTATTACGCTACAATCCCATTCGTTTCTAATTGTATTAAAGAAATAAAAAAATTGAGAAGCTCAACAATCTCGCAATTAACCTATATTGCATAGAAAATATTAAAAAAGACGCCCGCTTTTCTGATTAAGTAAAAATTTAGGGAAAAAATGGAATCTATTAATCTGATGTTGCGTTTCATGTTTCATGCCATCCTGTAAGTGGAATATGCAAATTGTGATTTTGTGCAACGCTTGGCATTTTCCATAAAACTTTGTTAAAGGAGCTCTTCTTCATCAGGTGTAGGATTAATTAGAGCACGTAGTAAAACTAACTCATGACGGAGTTTAAAATATTTTTTTTAAAATTTAACTGTTTCATTCGCACATAGCCATGAGTGTGTAAATTATTAAACAATTGACAGTTTAATTTAATTTTGGATTAGATTGATTTAATCTCAGTTTACAGAACGGATGTAGAAACAATTTTTGACTTTTAATCTGAGTGCATGAAATGCATGTGATCTAAAAATTGCAGAGTTGCCTTCAGTATGTAAATATGGAAATGCGAATGCTGATGAAGCAATAGACTAGACTTTCGTTGACAAAGAAAAAACGCTGTCGTATGTAATTTTTTGTGATAAAGTACTACAAATTAGACAATAGATAACGTCTATGATATCGATATCGATATCTTTAATATATTTAATTAAAATGTATAAAACACAATTCCTTTCAGTTTTACTGAAAAAAGTAAATATTTCAAATATAATATAATAATGTGTATAAAATCTATGGGAAACTATGAACCAGCTAATCTTAAATTGCGTGAATTAATTTTAAGTGGATTTATTAATTATTCTGCTGATGTTAGCATTAAATTTCTCGCTATTATATTTTTCTGCGGACGTCAGTATTAAATTTATACATGACTGGGTTTATTAAATTTTCTGTAGATTTCATATTTCTACAATTGCTATCTAGACAATACCTTAGCATTAAATTCTTGCTGACATGGGTTGAAGTTTTTGCTGTTCTTGTTCAATATCTTTATATACTCAAAATATGTGTGTGATAATCGCTCAATCTTTATTGTCAAGTTGTAGTTGTGTGTTCTATAGAACAAATCAAAAATGAAAACTTTTTTAAAATTGCCCTTGTCAGGAAAGAATAATGATAGTGGTTGGGGTTAAAATTATTGAGTAGTTTATAGTCAATCCAAATGAAGTGCTGGAAAAATCGTTGACTCCGTGAGCAGATCCACCAATTGCAACGTACGCCCTGATGACAACAATACACACAGTATGTATTCGTTGGCTTAATATAGATTTAATTTTCTTAATGCATTTACTTGCTCTAATCTTTATCTGAATCTTTTTTTAGTGAACACGAATAGGAACAACCAGAAACGACCGCGCTTCAAAGATGAACAAGACAATCCTCATATAACCGATAAGGCAATATTTTACCGTTCAGAGTTGGAGTCAGTTAGAACTGTTCTTTATATTTGGGATGCTTGTGCATTTAGAAAACGAAGAAATAAACAACTTAAGTGAATTATAGTACATAACATTATATATATATATATATATATATATATATATATATATGTATTTTATAAATTACAATAAAGAAAAATACATTGTGTGTTTCAATTCACATTACTCCCGATTTAATAACTACGATTTGTTATTTTTTTTTTAAAAGCGGGAATGAGAAATTGATGCAATCAGTCTGTCTGTGTGTCTGTCTTTGACAAATTTCGAGAATTCTGTACAATTTGTTAAATGTTATAAAACCAGTAAAGAGCTATTGCGTTGATCAATTATAATTGCTTTCAGGGTTGAGAGTCCCATTCGTGCTGACTGAGTTTAATCTTTTTTTCTGCAGACCTCAGCATTAAAAATTTCTTACTGACTACAATAATAACACAGACACAATCCTTCTATTGTTTTTTATTATTATTAAACCATTCTTTTAATAACAAGGTATTTTGTATTGCACATTGCAGTTTATTATTGCTGTGTCTGCAACAATGGATGTTATATGTTAAACGATTGTTGATTTTTAACTCCGATAGCTTAGGACAACCTAGTGCAAGCATATCAGTTACAACGTTTTGCATTAGATAGGGTTCAATCAATTTCTTCTTTTCTAGACCCTTCACAAATACTTCTTCACCGGGTCGGATAATTTGCTTCAAATAAAGCGCTATATATGATGACACCATTCCAGCCGTTGAAGATTCATCCCAAGAAAGACCATGAATATTCCTTGTCACCCAGTCGTTATGTTTTATATGATCTTGGCTCAAACAACTAGACTGTATTGGCAGTTTAAAAATTTGATGCCAAACATCACCTAACAACAAGTCCAAAACCGCAATTTCTTTGCACACAAACTCGTTTTTCTTGTCTTTAAATCCATCAATATCAATTATATACATGTTTGTATATGTAGGTATGTAAATATATGCAGTAAACTTCGACTAATTAAATTAATATTAGGAGCAATCTCCTTATATAGCAGATTACCACCATCTGCGTACTTTGCCAACCTACTTTTTACCTTATCACAAGAGTGAACACACTGTTTGAATTGAAACCGGCCCATGTGTATTTGCAGCTTCTAAACATAAGTAAAAACATAAATCAGATCCACTTTAATTAAACACAATTAACTTGAATGCGATATTTTGCATCTGACCTACTTTATAACTTCTTGCTAGAAAACCGAATTCAAAACAGCTCCACATTTTCTCTGCACTTACATTTTTCAACGTAACATACGTGTGTTTTGAAGTCACACACGTATGTTCCATTGAAAGTAATATAAAGCCTAGGCACTGATCTTTAACAAAACGAATTGCCCTAACACGTATTTTACATATGAAAGTAATCCGGCTGAATTCAAAACGGTGCAACGTATGTTACATGGAAAAACATGAACGCTACACAGCAAAGTTTTGAATTCAGACCGGCCTTACATCACTACTATTGTTAATATTGAAAGACATACTCATCAGCCTTATTGCTAACACATCTGTTAAACAATAACGATGAAATCTCGAATCCCTATAATAAGCAATCAAAGATGTTTACAAACCGGGTTACCGATTCGAAAGAGTTATGCAATGAAAGCAAATTAATTAAAAACTTCAGATGGAACGCCGTTCTCAGAACTTAAGCAAAGTTTGTAAATTCAATGGTGGTTTTAGTCTGCTTTTGATGAGATTAGATATGAGATCTGGTGGTAAGAATACATTGTTAGAATCAAGTGTTCGGAAATCCTGGATTAACGTCTATAATGAAGGATTATGTTTCATATAATAGCAATCAAAGTAGACATTTACAAAACGCTGGGTGGTTTCCTATGGATGATTCGCAAATAGTTGATGCCAATGGGAATTTTAACGTTGCAATAAACCTTTCAATGGTTCTCGGATTATGCGGAACTTTTAAAAAAATTATTTTAAACTTCCGCTATGAGTTAGTTTTACAACGTTATAGTTTTGATACTGATGCTATAATTAATCCTACAACTGATAAAGAAATAAAAGTTGTTTGAAACAAAGTTTTATGGAAAATGCCGCATGTAGCCGTTGATGATACTCAACGAATTAATTTAATAGAATGCGTTGCACAAAATCAGGATTTGCATATTCCGTTTAGAGGATGGGAGTTGCAAGAGTATCAACTTCTACAAGAAGCGCAACGTCATACATGGAACATTAAAACAACAACACAATTAGAAAAACCAAGATTTGTGATTGTTGGTTTCCAAACCAACCGAAAAAATAGATACATGAGCAACTACATTTGCTTTGATCATTGCTATTTAACCAACATGAAACGCTATTTAAATTCAGAAATTTTCCCGTACGATAACTTAAATTTGAAATTCGAGAATAAACAAACTGCGTTGTTATATGAGATGTATGCCCAATTTCAGCAATCATACTACGAAAAGGAAAATGAAGCACTTTTTAATCCAGAAGATTTACGAAGTATTGCACCATTAGTAGTCATAGATTGTTCTAGACAAAACGAAGCGTTAAAATCTGGTACTGTCGATATTAGATTAGAATTTGAAACTAGCAGAAACGTTTTGCCAAATACATCTTGTCATTGCCTTATACTTCATGATAAGATAGGCAAATACAATCCGCTCTCAAACAGCATAAGAATATTATAATTACTTTATTACTGTACCTTTACAAATTATGAAAAAGAAAAAAAAAATAAATCATTTAGCAATCACAGTCTATTTATTATTTTACATGGTTTTTACGATCTCAAATGTTTGATTGTTAATGGATTAACATTATTTTTGCTTAAATATTTTTTACATGTTGGAATTATTAAGTGATTTAGTAAACAGTCATAAACATTGTCAAATTGTGTCAGTAGAACCATAATATTTACAAGCAATTTAAATAAAAGTTTTGTTATACATTTCTCAAATAAACTAACTGGTATGTTATTAACAAACTGGATTTTTTTTAACAGAACGGGTACTACTATTTTTCTCTACAATGCATTCATACTAATATAGTTCAAATCGGACAGATTGAAAGGTATCCTATTTTAGACACATCCAAAAAAACGAAAACGGTGTACTTGTGCAGGTATAAACATAACACTGAAGTTTTTATAACTAAAAAAAATTTTTATGTTAATCGGGATAAAATAAATTGCATTCTTTATTTGAGCCAGTGGTTGAAGCTTTACAAGTCATTTCTGAGTGTATAGTTATACCCCCAAGGTTTAGTATCAGTGGTTGAGGTACTAAGAATTCTTTTATCATCACTTGGATTAAAAACAATTTTGTTTTGTTTTGTAGTAAACACATCATTTTTGACTGATCTAATTAAACATTGCTGTTTCCGTACAGTCTGTTTATAAAACAAAGCATTCTTTTAATCATCCAAAGAAATTTGCTTAATACTTGCTAAGGAAGATCCCTTTGACTTTTTATTATCCTATCCTGAACTCTGTAAGTGTACATTTTAGATCTAAGCCCTACAAACTCTAGCATAATATCACCATTATTTTTATCTTTCATAATACCAGGAACCTTTTTATTTGATAATGGGATATGATATTTGTTATGGGGGTCGTAATCGGAAGTATCAAATCTATGAATATCTTGTTTGATATAAGAGTAAATATCTTCAACGCTAAACTCGTATATCAAACTATCCGTATCTGTGTACAGAAGCTTTGTTTTGTTAGCAAATTGCGATTTTATATAACTATAGTGAAATTCAAATAAATAGGTTTTCGAAGTATCTAGAATAGAGAAACCTGCATAAATGAGTTTGTTTAAATAAACCTCTAATTTATTCATTTCTATTAAGACAAGATCTTTGTCTAACACAGTGCAACTGTGAAAATTAGGTTTCGCTATGTAATTACTAGCTCCAAACCGTCCTTCCTATTCGGTCACTAATTTCACATCTTTCCTTTTCCGTACGTTTTCCATCATTTTTCCATAAACCGAATTTATCATATTTTTATAAAAGCATATACCGAAACTGTTTTTTAAATGTTGTCTTAATTTTGTAGTCAAATCAATGTATTCTTTTAACCAAGGGGCTTGTTTAAACCGAAGAACCTTATGAATCTTTTTCAATTCTAAACCGTAGCTTAAATACATTTTTAAATTCTTGTAGTGAATAATATAGTTGAGTTTTGGATATAAAGTTGTAAGTAATTTCTTTAAGTTTGATTTATTAGAAAGTACTGGTGGTATCATATGTTCAGACGCCAAAGGTAAGTCACTGTGAATTTCATGTAAAGATACTGGCTAGTGTAAATCGCATTCAAAAATATATCCTACATCAGAATCATCAAGAATATTAAGTATCGTTAAACGTACTATATCTGGACTGGTGCTATCTAAAAATTCAAATTCTCCATAAGGAAGATATTCAGACATTGCAGCCCCATATAAATTATTAACATCAAAATATATATATATATATATATATATATATATATATATATATATATATTAAATATTTAGAATCGAAATTCGGATCATAATCTGCATTCATATATTTGTTATTTGCTTTCGCATATCTATTCGAACATTGAGAAACGCCTCCACGAATTCCCCGTTCTAAAACCATTGTTTTTTCAATATCAGTAAGCAACTCGAGTTTAACGTTCGTCGTGTTTAACATTGCGTCTAGAGCTAAACCAGGAGCCGTAAAGTAGTGAAGTGGATCTAACTTATACGTGAACATGCAAGTTTTTCTAAAGTTTTCAAATATGTCAATCAAGAGCAGTACATCTGTTTTTAAATATAGATCTGAATTGTCCCCTAGTGTTTTTATATTAAATGTTTGTCAAACGTGTTTAGCATGATTGTAGTCTTCATCTGAGACTTCTTCATTCGCACACGATTAAAGAATGCTGTTTTACAGGGTAAATCGGTTTCATACCTCAAGAGTTAATGTAATCATAGGAAAATATGCCTTTACGCGTAAGTAACCGAAACTCATTATCAGTGTTACAATCTTCCCTGGTGATGGATTTTTTAATATCATATAAGTAGGAAGCTAATTTTTCGATGCTAGATGCCATAAACCTGAATGAATCTATAAATCTAAAACTAACTTTCGTATCTTTTAGATATTTTGTAAAAGATATGTATTTTGTCTTATTTATAGGTAGAATGCTTAACGAACCTGAAAACTCTAACGCAATTTTTTTAATAATAAAATGCGAATCGTAGCCTGATAAGCAACCTTGATGAGCCGCTCCTCGAAATACACATGTAAAGTGACAGTGATCGTGAACCCTAATATCATCTATACTAAAGAGATTTATTGCAAATGTGACAGTAAATGGCAAATTTCAATGCTGACTTTAGTTCTTCTGTGATAAGATTCTTAAGTTTTGGGTTAGCAAAAATTTTATTCGTCGTTTGTAAAATCAGTTTCAATTGAGCAACAAACCATTCTATACAATTCTTTCCGCGATACAATTGAAATATGGAATATTTATTATCATACGAACATTTCAAATAGTACGCTATACAAAAGGGTATATGTTTTTGGTAACGGACAGTGTTTAATATTACCTCCGGCTCATTGTATGTTTCTAATATACTTTCGAGATCTGCATAAACTACAAATGATACCTTTTCTTGGTAGCGGAAATGTTTAAATATTAGATACTTTTCAGATTCTTCGGATAACCTTATTGAGCAAGTATTCTGTTTTTCGCAATGATTCGAATAATGCTTAAGTAATGCTGCTGTACTAAAATTATTTAAACATCTATAACAAAAAAATTTTCTATGGTGATGTGAAGACAACTGTTTTGCAAATAATTTTGACATATCCTTAATCCAAGTAAAATGAAAGTGATTCTCATTAGCATTTGTTGGACGAGAATATTGTAAGGAATCATTATTTAATTAATAGGTTTTATTTTTCCTAAATTTTCACTTAAACAAAATGGCAGTATTTTAGTATTTTCTATGCAATATAAATTAATTGCAAAATTGTTGAGCTTCTCAATTTTTTTATGTCTTTTAATGCGTTTGGAAGCTGAATTGAATTGTAGCGTAATACTGAATCAAAATGTGGATAGCTAGATATTCTATGAATATTTTGTTTAGCAGGATGTAAAGCAGAAACCAAGGCCTAAAGAAAGCAATGTTGGTCGTTATTTATTACATTTACCACAGCTCGTTTTTTTGCTATAAAGATCGGAACGGGAACAAACGTTGGACACCCTCTATTAAGCGGATCATGATTGTTTATATTTACCTTCAAGTGTAAAACTTCTGGGATTGCCCAACCTGAATCCTTTTCACTAAATTCCTCCAATCGCTTCGATTTCTTGTCCAATACGTTCTCCTTATACTACTGCTTGAGATTGGTGTTTATATCGATGTGACAAATTGCAGTAGGAAACGTCTTCAAATCTATTTCACCAGTTGTAGGCTTAACAAAGTTAGCGGTAAATATTACATTAACTTCCAACATTGACTTTTTTTTTAAGCAAGCAACAATCTTGCGTTTAAAACTAGCGAACGCCTTGTCTAAGAACACTAGAGGATCTTTATAACTTAAATTGATAATAAGTCCGGTAATTATTCGACTTCCAAAACATGATTGTACATCATGCCAAATCAAATGCCGAATATGACTTCTAGAAAGCGTTGCATCAATACCTTTACCTTGGTATTCCAAAGAGTGTTTCAAGTGTCTCAATCGTACAAGGTAACTTTTAAGATGTGCCAAATTAGACTCCAGCCTACTAGGATTTTCCTGGCGACTGTCTTCGTATATCTTATTTGTAATTGCAAGCTTTAATAAACTTATGTTTGTCTTAAGAATGATCATGTGTCTCATAATTGCGTCAACTGATTTAATTAGATTTATACACTTCAGTGTTGCCTTTAAAATATCACTACTAACTTCGGCTACCGTTTCAGAATTCATGATGGTTGTTTTTTACAATCACTATACCACTTAATAATTAATATATGTAGAGATTTATTGACTATTTATATATAAATATGCGCTGTCTTAAGCAAAACAACTGCAAAAGAATTAGCACACTAAATGTTATAATGCAAACTTGCAATAACATTTATTTCTATGCAATCAAAATAATTGCATAGCGAACTGCTTTAAAAGCAGTTGTTAAAATAATCTTTATTTACGTTTTGATTCAAGACGATTTCCAAGCATGATTGGTTTAAATCTCAAAGAATATTCAGCAGAAATATTAACAATAAATTTATAATTTCCAACAAATCCAGTTTTAAATAAGCAAAATATCTGTTTTCGTTTTATTAACAGTTGCATCGACACGACTTTGTATCCTTTCATTTATGCTCGTGTTTACGGAAAATATGCTTGCAGTACAGTAGTATTCTTACACGACCTTTCATTTATGCTTGTGTGTACGGAAAATATGCTTGCAGTACAATACTATTCTTATTTTATAGTTACCTATAAAATTAGACATTTTTGAATATTTTTCAGAAAAAATAAAGCAAATTTGAAATATCTTGCTGACAATTTACTATTTCTCTTTAATTTGAATATCTTGCATGATTAACTATAAGAAAAAATGTATATTTGCAATTTTTCAGGCAACGAACCCAATTCGTTATTTCTGCTGAGGCATCATTATATTTGCTTTTATACTGTTTTTTATTCATTAGAATAGATTACATAGCTGAATATATAACATTTTCATTTGCAATTTTTTTTACAAAACAATGCAAATTTTTAATTTTTTTTCTAACAGACCCGTTTCTTATTTAATATAAATACTTCACCTAGATTTTACCAACAGTATTCAATCAGATCTCTTGTATAATTATTATCAGTTTCTAGCAACTTCAAAAAATGAGTAACTTATTATCGATCAAAGATGGTAGCAGTACCAACGATAGTGTGAAAGTTCTAGAACAATTTATATTTCATTCTAACGAAGACTTGATTAAAGAAGTTTTTGGATGTTTATCTCAACTTGACACTGCTGCTATTTTTGATGGTGACGTAATAGATATATCACGGTAAGTGCTTTTTCACATTTATACATGTGTTTTAACATTGATAGATTTGCGCGAATTAGGAGCAATGAAATGTCCGAGTCTGCCGCTCCTGTTGTTGTTCCACCGCAGCCAGTTCCTCTACTAGAAATTAGATGTACCAATGATCAACGTCATAGTAAAGCAGAACCATACATGTACGTTAGAATATATTTATGTTTATGCAAACACTACTATTTTATAAGTTACATTAGATTAGGATCAAAAAACCATTCTGGAAATTCTGAGGCTTTCGTTGGATCATTGGCACATTTTGACCCTCTCAGAAACATCAGGTAGTATACAAAAGAAAAGGGAAACCTACAATAATCTGTTATATTATGTTCACAGATCCGGCAAAAACATGTTGGCTATGAAAAAGTTATGTGCAGGACCTAATATGGTTGTTTGCTGTGAAGATGACAAATCCTACGAAGATGACACAGCAGAGTTGCTTAATGCATTTAAAAAGCGTGGAGAGAAGCTACTGCGTCGTTTAGATTTGGAACTAGAAATAATAAAGCAAAAAAGAGAGGAACTGGCTGCAATGGAGCAGCAGATACTTCAAGAACGGGTGTTAATAAATACTTTTTCATTTATAAATAGTTTGATTTTAAGTTGTAAAAAATATTTAGTGTGATTTTTTTAACTGTAAATAGTTAGATCAAAATATTCAACAATTTGTAAATAAAAGTATTTTATAAAAGTTTCTCTTTTTAAACAAGATTTTCTCTAAACAAGGTAGTAACCTCAAAGTAAAACACATAAATCAGAACCCACTTTAATTAAATACAGCATTCTTTATACAATCGACTTAGATGTGTTATAATAATTTAAACAGTAAAGAACAAGATGTATATTATTATAATAAACTAATTTCTTAGAATAGTGACATATTATTCTGAAAATTCTATGTTGACAGTTAGACCGATCGATCCCTTACTAGTTATGTATACGTGTTTGTTCGAGCCAATACTTTCATTTAATTGTTTCACTCCATGTGCATGAAGGTATTCAAAATATCTCAATGGCAATATACTTTTGAACTTTTCTGTTTCCACTAATACTCTTTCTCCACATTTTGTCTTAACAGTTTCCACTTTCAAAACTTCAAACCTCTTATTCACTACAAGATCTTTTGAATTTACATAAGGTTTGCGATATATGGTTTTATTAAGAGTATTAAAGTCCATATTGCATTTAATTACTTGCTTCTATCTTACACACAACACTCCGTTAACTAATTTATGTTGTTATGATTGTAGTCGAAGATTAATGAATTAATCTGTGCAAATACAGTACTTAATCGATTTTATTAGAATATTCATGTAAATATTTGAGATTGGGACAAATAAGAATTTGTTCTGCAAACGATTTCATTAGGTTCAATTTGTTAATCTAGCAGATTTATATAAATATCGTCATAATTAGCGGGGAGAATTTGCAGATCCGGTGGTCCTGGGGAAGGATACCGGGGGCCCGACGGTCTAGATCTGGGTGCCGAGAGCACGATCCGTGCCTCCGTAAGTCAAAAAATGTTTAGTTGAAGAAAACTATTTTGCAATTTTAAGATGACAATGTTATTTAATACTGTTACCAGATGTGCCGATTATTGTATGCAAGTGTCGTAGGGTGGAGGGTTTAACTCCCAGATCGGGATGCAAGGTTGTAGGGTGGAGGGTTTAACTCCGAGATCGGGATGCCGAGAGCAAGTTCCGTGCCTGGAGCTAAAAAACGCTTAGTTAAAGAAAACTATTGTGCAGATTTAAGATAACAATGTTATTTAATACTGCTACCGGATGTGCGAATATTTGCTAAATAAGGTTATATGGCGCTGGCGGTAATGACATATGTGATTTTTAACAAGATTTTCTCTAAACAAGGTAGTAACCTCAAAGTAAAACACATAAATCAGAACCACTTTAATTAAATACAGCATTCTTTATACAATCGGCTTAAATGTGTTATAATAAAATAAACAGTAAAGAGCAAGATGTATATTATTATAATAAACTAATTTCTTAGAATAGTGACATATTATTCTGAAAATTCTATGTTGACAGTTAGACCGATCGATCCTTTACTAGTTATGTATACGTGTTTGTTCGAGCCAATACTTTCATTTAATTGTTTCACTCCATGTGCTTGAAGATATTCAAAATATCTCAATGGCAATATACTTTTGAACTCTTCTGTTTCCACTAATACTCTTTCTCCATATTTTGTCTTGACAGTTTTTATTTTCAAAACTTCAAACCTCTTATTCATTACAATATCTTTTGAATTTACATAAGGTTTGCGATATGTGGTTTTATTAAGAATATTAAAATCCATATTGCATTTAGTTACTTGCTTCTATCTTACACACAACACTCCGTTAACTAATTTATGTTGTTATGATTGCTAGTCGAAGATTTTTCACTTATATTAGATAGGATTGATCTTGATTATCACCGCTGCTTTTCCTACGGTTGGGCACACTTTGAAGTCAAAACGGCCTATGTGTATTTGCAGCCTCTAAACAAAAGTAAAAAACATAAATCAGAATCCACTTTAATTAAACACAATTGAATTGAATGCGATATTTTGCATCTGACCTACTTTATAACTTCTCGCTAGAACACCGAATTCAAAACAGCTCCACATTTTCTCTGCACGCACTTTTAACGTAGCATACGTGTGTTTAGAAGTCACACACGTATGTTCCATTGAAAGTAATATAAAACCGGTCTGACTTCAAAACTTGTCCACACGTATTTTACATTGAAAGTATATAAGGCCGGTCTGGCTTCAAAACGGTGCACGCGTATGCTACATGGAAAAACATACGCGTGCACCGTTTTGAAGTCAGACCGGCCTTACTTACCTACTATTATTAAATCTTGCAGAAATTTGAGGTTTATGTTAGGGGGTAAAGTTACTGGCTGATTAAACTAATGACTACTGTCCGCCGTGTGTTGCTGTTTTAATCATGGTTAGAGTCTATAATTTGCAAACAATTGCATTAGGTTTATTTAATTAATCTAGTAGATTTATGTAATAGTTTTGCTTAACCGTCTTAATGAATTAATCTGTGCAAATACAGTACTTAATCGATGTTATTAGAATATTCATGCAAATATTTGAGATTGGGACAAATAAGAATTTAATCTGCAAACGATTTCATTAGGTTCAATTTGTTAATCTAGCAGATTTATATAAATATCGTCATAATTAGCGGGGAGAATTTGCAGATCCGGTGGTCCTGAGGAAGGATACCGGGGGCCCGACGGTCCAGATCTGGTTGCCGAGAGCACGATCCGTGCCTCCGTAAGCCAAAAAATGTTTAGTTTCAGAAAACTATTTTGCAATTTTAAGATGACAATGTTATTTAATACTGTTACCAGATGTGCGATTATTTTATGCAAATGTTGTAGGGTGGAGGGTTTAACTCCCAGATCGGGATGCAAGGTAGTAGGATGGAGGGTTTAACTCCCAGATCGGGATGCCGCAAGCAAGATCCGTGCCTGGAGCTAAAAAATGCTTAGTTGAAGAAAACTATTGTGAAGATTTAAGATGACAATGTTATTTAATACTGCTACCGGATGTGCGAATATTTGCTAAATAAGGTTAGATGGCGCTGGCGGTAATGACATATGTGATGTATGAAAAAATGATAACATCCTTAATAAGTTTTCCGATTAAAATGATTAGTGTTAATGAATTTTCCAATTAAAAGACGATTATTGCTAATGGTTTTTAATAAGAAAACCCATTAAAAAGCGATTAGTGCTAATGGTTTTTAATGTGAAAACCCTTAATAAAAGGGATTAGTGCTCATGGTTTTTAATGAGAAAACCCATTAAAAACGATTAGTGCTAATGGGTTTTAATGAGAAAACCCATTAAAAAGCAATTATTGCTAATGGCTTTTTAATGAGACAACTTTTTAAAATGCAATTAATGCTAATGGGTTTTAAATGAGAAAACTCATTAAAAAGCCATTAAAAAGCAATTAGCGGAGGAGGGTCCAAGATTAATTTCTTCTCTCTACTCAAAGATAAAAGTATTTGCACCAATTGTGCTCTACGCTTATCTTATTGATTCTTCCTTTTTGCAATACAGCACAAAGTATACAAGGATTGGATTATACACGTGCTTTGGTTACCGCCTGCTATTTCTAGCGTCAACTGCTTGGTTTCCTTTTTGCCGTCTATAGTAATGGTTTACTCCCCTGATTATTGGTTGCTATCCGCTAATTCCGAGGTATTGTTTGCGTTTCTGCTATACTGTTTAATTACACACCACCTTGGCTGTTCCACCTTTGGCACAAGTTAATTTTGGCGAGATTAATATAAGGCGTTATGGTAACTACATCTATACCCTGACTTATGATACTAGTAAAAGTCCGGATTCTTATGTAATTTAACTGGATGTGTACTAAATTTCTATCCTATTTATTCTAATATATACACACATATTTACAATAGCCTGGAGCGCAACATTTGAGGTATCTGTTTGGTTCTGACACACGTTAGTAAACCCTTCCTCGCTACGCAAATATGACGTGGTAACATTCTACTAAGTGAAATATCTTCAACTGTATAATAACAAGCAATGTTTTTCTAAGAGCAATACTTTGGACCGGCGCTGATAGTACAAATATTTTATTTATTACTTTAGTGTTGCAGTATACTTTGTAAAGCAATGCTTCGTGAAAAAGTTTTCATTGGTACATTAGGCTACAGGCATAGTCATCAAATGTATGTATCAATATTACCTATTTGTTTTGATTCACTTGATTACCTGAAAGTTACGGAAAGTGTTTAGCGTTTTCATAAACTGTGATATAAGCCTATATTATTGAGTTTTTTATTACTTGGGTGGAGATATTAGGTGCTTTCCTTTTACAACTTATCCTTTTTAAGTAAAGTATCTTTTCTAAGACTAGAGTCAAGTGGCTTTGCTTACTTATATGTGTAAAAGGAACGCATTAACCTGTAACAGATACTTCCACTTTTAGTCATTAATCTAACCTTACCTTCGACTTTTTTATTGATTTCTATCTTATTGTTTTAAAATATTTTATTTCGCATTAGTGTAAATAGCGGCATAGGGAGAAGATGGATAAAAAAATTGTTTTTGTTTTAGAGGTGAATAAACAATAGCATTATTAGATTGCAATTAAAATTATTATTTTTAATCGGAAGTAAATGAGTGTGAAAGCGATTCTTCCTTAAGTTTTACATCTGAAGTCAAGCAAATTAGCTGCTTATCATCGTCAGAGTCGTCATCCTCTGATTGTTCAGAAGATAATTTCTTAACCACCAGGCGCAAGTTACATAGAACTTTGGATTATGTTGAGAGGACTGTCCCTACTTATGATGGTCAAGAATTTAAAGAGCATTTTTGGCCGAGTCGAGCTTCCAGGTTTTTTATTGGTAAGTTTAGTAAATTGAAAATCAGCAAGTTATAAGTTATTAAATTTCAAAATCAATGCAACACGATAATGCATTGCCGACACATAAATTTGGCAAAAAGAAAATTGATGCTGAAAAGGCATTTCTACTGACTGTGTGGTATTTAAGTAACACTGAAACGTTTAGACAAATAGCCGATAGATTTATTGTTACATTAAGTTCTGCACATCGCACTATAGAAAGAGTAATTACGTATTTAGTATCCAACAGCTACAAATACGTACATTAAATGGCTTGTGTGGTACACGTTGGAGTGTATAAAAAATCGGGACAGCTCCAGAACGTTTCCCAAAGCGTAAAGCTTAGCACATGGACTGTAATTGTATGCAATTGGAGGTAAGGCGCGAAAAACAGTAACATAGGTCAAACCGTAATTAATGCTTTGCTTACCTTGCAATGTTGTTCACCATTTTAAACCCGCGAAGATAGGTGTTGTTTACCGGTCGACGCAACCTGGTCGGGCAGCAGCACTTATGCACTCGCGGTTATAGTTATTAGGTGTTGAGTCGGTGAAACGATACGAGAGAGTGATGTTGGTGAAGCGAAAAGGCTTAATCGCTCCGCCATATGTGTAGCACAACAATAATATACGATAAGGCCATCTATATTGTTAATCGCTGACCTCCAACTGTATGAAGTTTTAACATACCCCCCACCCAAAATGGTAAATTTTGTTGTATACCGTGAAATAAATGGGAGAAAAAATGAAAATAAAAATTTTTAAAAAAATGTTTAAGTATGTATAAATTAATCGAGTACTCTGGATTTTGCTTCCTGCATTAAAATATAAAATAAAACATAATTTGTAGAGAAAGAAGAAAAAAATAAAAATTGCATGTTAGAATGCTGAATTACTTATGGTGGAGGAAGTGGTACCACCTTGTTAATTGGGCGGACCGCTTCGCCTGTGGGTGTTTTTAGCTTTACAACTCTTGTTACACCATCTTTACCCTGTAAAAGCTTTGCCACTTTCGCCAAAGGCCAATACGCCGGGGGTGAATCGGGAGTAAAAAAAAGTACTAGATCCCCTTCTTCTATGGTTTTGGAAGGTGTGTTCCACTTAGGCCTTTGCTGTAAGCTGTGCAAGTACCCTATGGACCAGCACTTCCAAAAGCTCTGTACAAGTTGTTGGGACATTTGCCAACGACTAAGCCGATTCGCAGGAACTTTTTGTAGGTCCACTTCACACCGCGTAATTAAAGGTCCACCAGTTACAAAATGGCCCGGAGTCGAGGCATCCGTGCCTTCGTCAGGTGACGTTGTAAGTGCGCAAAATGGACGGGAATTTAAGATTCCTTCTATGCGGGTCACAACTGTGCTAAATTCCTCCAGAGAAAGTGTCGTTCTACCCACTATTCTTTTCAAGTGAAATTTAGCACTCTTGACGCCGGCTTCCCAAAGCCCCCCAAAATGGGGTGCATAGGGAGGGTTGAAACACCAATCTATACCCCTAGAGGATAAGTAGTGCGCAATGACGGGATTAGCTTGATCAAAATGTTTATATATTTCTAACATTTCTCTAGCCGCCCCACGAAAATTGCGGCCCTGATCGGAGTATATGTTCGTGGGTAACCCGCGTCTGGCTATAAATCTATCTAATGCAGCAAGACAGGCTTCCGTTGTTAAAGCTGTGACAACCTCCATATGAATGGCACGTGACACCATACAAATAAAGAGGGCAATATATGCCTTTTGAAATTTTGTCGATCGCAACGAGGATAGCTTGATTGTAAAAGGACCGGCAAAATCCAAACCGGTATGCGTAAACCATCTTCCGGGTTTGAAGCGATAAATCGGAAGATCTGCCATAGGAGGCTGAATAGGCTCCCCTTGAAAGCGATAGCAAGTCAGGCAGCGAAATATTCTACTTCGAATTAATTGACGGATACAAGGAATCCAAAATGTACGGGTAACTAATAATTGAGTTAGCCGCGGACCCGCATGACCTGAATATATGTGATAGTAATCACATATTAATACAGCTAACCTGCTATTTTTTGGGATAAGGTAGGGATGTTTGCTAGTTATGGAAAGGCTGGAATGGCGCAAACGGCCCCCCACCATGACTAATCCCGTGGGAGAGAGAAAAGGTGACAACGGACGGTACATTTTTGTGCTAGGTTGCCCTTTTTCTAGTTAGACGATATCGTCGTAGATGTGCTTGTACTGAGTAATTCTAATGGCAAATCTGAGAGCGCTACGATACTCAGAGGCATTTAACGGACCAGTAGTCCTTGCAAGATTACGTTTGCGTGCAAGGCAGTTAAACGTGAACCTTTTAACGTACGCAAAAATTTGTTGAACTTTTAGCAAGTTCGAGGACCTTTGTAGTACTACCAAGTATTGTTTCACATCAACAGCAGAGACGAGTGCGTATTGTACGGCATTAAACCCGTCTGCAATATTGTGTGTGTATTTATCACTTGGCTAATCACAATAATCGCGGTATAAAAATCAGGACCCTGCCACTAGAGTGTACAATTTAGTAGTTCGGATGGCCTCAATCCTCGGCTTGCAGGATCGGAAGCATTCGCAAAACTGGGAACGTATCTCCATAAGGCTGTGGGTTGATTTTCATGAATTTGCACCACTCGGTTCGCAAAAAATAATTTTAACTGATAAGGTAGCGTACAAATCCACGTCAGTGTGTTTGTAAAGTCACTAAAGCATATTGGATCTAGTAAATTGATGGTGTCAAATGCTAATGCTGTATGTTTCATTAGTTTTGCCAAAAGACATGCCGCTCCTAATTCAAGACGAGGAGGAATGGTCCACGTTTTCAAAGGGGCTACACGGGTTTTAGAAGCTATCAAATGTACATAAATTTTTTCATCAACTTCTAATCGCAGATACACAACAGCGGCCATCGCTACGGAACTGGTGTCGTAGAATCCGATTAAACGGGCTTGACTGTTGCCGATTTTCCAAATAGATCGTGGTATTGTTATGTATTCAAGAAGTGGCAGTTCAATTTGAATTTGCTGCCATTCTTGAAGAATTTCTGCGGGCAATTGTTCACCCCAATCCACCTTTTGTAGCCATAGGCGTTGCATAAGGCATCTGAGAAGAACCGTAAAGAGACTTAAATAACCATTAATATCGAATATGCGTGCTATGCGTGACAAAATTCCTCGCTTAGTAGGGATGTCTGCAATATTTGGAACTTTACATCTAAATATATCGGAACCCATATCCCAACAGAGACCCAGAACATCACGTGATGTCAAAGTGGGATTAGAGTTCGGTAGATTTAGAACGTCCGTCTCCGACTTATCAATAACTGAAGTGTGTGAACATCCCCATTTTCCTAAGTCGAAGTTACCTAGTTTTAGTAAATTGATCAATTCATTTTTTAGGAAAGTTTCTTCTACAGAATCGGATCCAGTCAAAATATCATCAATGTAAGTTGATGATCTAAGGGCTCGGAAAGCCCGGGGGTACGAGTGACCCTCGTCTTCTACCAACTGCTGTAGAACACGAAGGGCAAGGAAAGGGCTACAAGTAGCGCCAAAAATAACGCGGGTATGTTCATATTCCGTTAAAGGTTCACAAGGGTGAAACCTCCAAAAAATATGTAAAAATTTTCTATCTTCTGGGTGAACGACTATAGATCTAAACATTTGTCGAATATCGCAAGTGAGTGCGACTTGAGGTATTTGAAATCTTGTTATTACAAGACCAATATCAGATTGTAATTTGGGGCCCGGTAAAAGAATATCATTGAGACTTGTACCATTAATATCCCTATCGGCAGGACTAAACACGACTCGGACTTCAGTACTAGAGGGCTTAGTTTTAACCACGCCGTGGTGAGTCATAATATATAAGAACTGTTTCACAGCGGTTGTGAGTTGTCCCTGCGATATATAATTAGCAATATTTTCTGAATATAATTTATAAAAGTTTTTGTCGCGTGCAAATCGAGCTTCTAGTTTTAGAAAGCGATTGGTAGCTAATTCTCGTGTTGAACCTAATGTTCGGGAAATGTTTTCTATGAACGGTAGTCGAACCACATACTGGCCTAACTCGTTTCGTATAGTAGTGGACTTGAAATAATTTTCACAAGCCACGTTTTCAGGCGACATTGGCGGCGTAAATGGTATTTTTTCAGCTTTCCAGAAGGCACGAATGGTGTCGCTAAGGGACGGTTCTTCCGAGATGCTAGTGTACAACGCAACACCTGAATACGGTTGACTTAAAGCTGGTACATCACCCATAATAACCCAACCAAACGAGGTAAGAAGCGCCGATGGCTTGCCTGTTAAACGCAACGAATCGTTGGGTGTGGCATCTAAGACAGCTTGCACACCTAACAGCATATAGACAGGAGCGGATATGTGAAATTCGGGATCCGCCAATTGTAGGGACGAAAATTTGTCTATTAAATGCTTAGATAAATTTGCTATCGGAAGATCTGCGGTAATACGAGATAAAACAACAGCCTGTAAATTTAAAGAAACGTTTTGATCATATATTGATGTAACGTAACAGGTAGCAATTCCATGAACCTTTTCTAGCGGAGATTGGCCTACTCCACGTATTTCAAAAGGACATTTCTTGCGTTTAAGACCTAACTTGTTAGCTAAAGATAATGTGATGAAATTAGAATGCGACCCTTGATCTAAAACCAAGCGACAGCGATGCCAACTACCGTCACAGGCTAAAATTCGTACCTGCGCCGTGGCTAAAAGCGCAACGGTTCCCTGTTCATTTGCACAGGAATGAACAAGAGAGATTGGAGCAAGAAAATGTTCAGCCGAATTAGCGGCACCTGAAGAGTGTCCTACCGCGCTTTGTGGCGGAGTCGGAGTACTGCATGAAATTGGTGCCTCGATACACAGTAGCGTATGGTACATTTTACTACCGCACCGTTTGCACTGATATTTTGACTTACAAGTCGAAAGGGGATGTGGTGATAAACACGCAAAACATCTATGATATTGCTTTACCATGTATTGCCTTTCTATAGTTGATAAAGCTAATAATTTTGGACCTCTGTAAAATTTGTGGAACTGATCGTCGCAGGCAGGACAGGGCTTAGAAACGGCCTGCTTTGCATTAAATCGTCGTGAAGTAACTTCCTGTGCGGACATTGTTACACGCTTATTGTTTACAGAATTTGTATAATATGGTCGAGGGTTAACCCTTTGTGGTAGACTAGACACATTTTTTGATGGCGGTGTATTATTGTTACCGCTCACCAGTGCTAAGATAAAACATTTGTTGCGTAAATATTTTATAAAATCGTTAAATTTCGGAAAAGTTTGATTTAAATGTTCCTTTTCGAATTCTTGTCTCGACTTCGGGACTAATAAACCGAGGGACAAAAATAAAAATATATAATCGGCCAACTCAGGTAGCTGCATGTCGATAAGAGCTGTGACGTTGGCTTGCAGGGTTTCACATAAATCACTAAGAACTTTTGGGGAATCCGTCTTTAGTTGAGTTAGTGAAAATATTTTGGATAAATAATGATTAGCAATTAGCCGTTTATTAGTGTAGCGTTGAACTAAGAGATTATAAACAACCATATAATTTTCTGGAGAAAATCGAACAGATTGTGCTATCTTCAATGCCGTCGCATCCAAATAAGAAAGCAAATATGTGAATTTTTCGCAATCATTAAGTGCGTTATTGTTGTGAATAATGTTGTCATATAGAGATTTAAACGCACCGAATTTCTCGGGGTCACCTCGAAATATATCTATTTTTATTTCTGGTAAATGAACATTAGATCTGGTATTTCCAGAAACATCAATAGTATTTACATTGGGCGTTGCGTCTGGAGCGACATAGCGCGCCGCATTAGCTAAAATATCATAGTACATAGTATTGAACGTAGATTCTGGATTAACGGTATCCGTAAATAAGGTTTTATAAACGTCAGAGAGTGACGATAATTCATCTAAGACATCTAAAAATTTTGTTCTTACGTCATCTAGCTGACTAACACGAACTTTAAATTGATCAAGATTAGTTGGTAACGTTGAAATTAAATCGTAACAATCTTGCAAACGTCGCCAGTACCTTTCTTTGCGATTTGTTAATCGTTTAAATTCAGCAATAACTTCACGTTCTGGTTCCATATTGTACCAGGTATACTGGTAACAAATTGAAATCACAAATAACTAATAGAAAATGTAACGCAGTTGCAAAGCCTTAAAGGTAAACACAGTACTCGTAGAGAAGATTAATGTTGGTACAGGCTTAAACTGATATAAGTGAATTCAGAACTCTAAGAAATAAAGTGCATTAGATACGTTATATTTACAAACAAAAATGTAAACAAACAGTTTCGTTAAAGTCTTTTGACTTATTTTGTTATTTACACAGCTGATTGATAAGCGTAGTAACAAGATGCTAATGAACTACAAACTTTAAATAAATTGGAACCAGTTTTTGAACACCTGTGATGCTAAATGCAAAGTACTCGTACACGTAACCTCGTGGTCAAGCTTCATTTGATATCGGGATGTAATCAGCGAGGCAAGTGTTAACGTGGGCCAGCAAGTTTTGATAAAACATGTCCCAAAAAGAAGTGAAGTGATGTCAACGAATACCATGGCTCTATTTTTAGTTGTAGTATCGACCTAAGTATAGGTAAGAAAATATATCTACGGTAGGTGAATAATTCTCAAACTTACCTTTAAAATCATGTTCCCCATTTCTTTTCATCGCAAGTACGAAATTATGTCGAAGTAAAGTAAAGCAAGTATCAAATTATATCGAAGTAAAGTAAAACAAGTACGAAAGTATGAATTTATATTGAAGTAAAGTAAAAACAATATGGATACGCAAACACGTAATAAGCCCTTTTGGATGTTGGCTGTACTGAAAGTGCAATTTTAAATGTTGCTCTGCGAGAGGGTGGAAATTTCCACATATGTTTGGTTAGTATAGAGGTCAAGCTCGGGCACATGTATTAGCTGCGCGCACCTGCCACTGTAAGTACCTAGATGTTTAAAGAATTTGGATGCCTAGCAGATATTCAGCGGTGAGTTATCCTCAATTTTAGAGCTATATTCATTTCATGGAACCATCATTTACGATGTACAAATAAATTTTGAAAATTCTATATATGCTTACTTAAATTTGATACACGAAATTTTTGTAAAATTTTTATGTTCATTTAAATTGATACACTTAAAATTTTGTTCAAAATTTAATAGTCAAATAGTTCATAAATATTTTTATTATTTCAAAGGCATTTCTATAAGATAATTTTGAAGTTACAAAGTTATACTAAAATGTTTGCAGAACTAAACTGTGATACGTTGATATTTGTTTGTCACATTATAGTGTATAATTTTTTGATAGTACACCTAAAGAACAGCTTAATTCAGACAATAAGTGTTTTTTTACCTTTGATTTCATCAAATATATTAGTTAAAAATATAGTTCTGTAATCTACAAAAAAACTTTGAGCATTTAACTTAATTCTTGTTAACTCGAACAGGATCCTATTCAAGTATTATAATTAAACTGTAATATAAAAATGAAAACCGTATATTTCTTATAGAGAATTAACGTAAATTATTCAATTATAAATGTCCTATGAGTATTCAGAGATTAATACTAGATCTTAATAAAGTAATTGTTTCTAAAGTCTCCGTACATATAACTTTGTACAAACGATGTATATATATTTTTTTTACAAATTAACAGAAAGGATAATAAGTTGTCATAAAGCTTTCTTTTATTGAAGTCAGCAGTAATTGTTCTATAGAAGCAAACAACCACATCTATGAAGTTTTTGTAGTGAAGAGAGAAATGTTATTGGTGTTGGTTTAGATTTTTTTTTGAAGCATAATTTTTATTATTTGATCTTTCTTTACTTTAATTTTTTTGTGATAAAGTGACTAGACTCTAACGTAGCCCTAGTCTAAAAATATTTAGAAGTGATTAAATTTTCAGGTTGTACGAGAACGTCATTCCCATACGAGTTTGCAGAGTCAAAAGTAAGTATTTTTTTTTTTATATGTTGCTCGTCTTAAAGATTTTTTTCTTTTCGAAGATTTCCGTATCTGATCTTCGGATAGATTCTCATTATAACATTCATTAAGATACGGTGGCGTCCAATAAAACTTCTTTTTTTATCGTATACCATCCTACGACCCTAGCTGATAGCTCTGCCCTAAGTTGAAGAAGCTTAGCTGGCTGGAAGAACTCTTTAGAGAGTCCTTTTTTCTCAAAGCCATTTAACATCCTCTTTACCCTGGGCTTAAACTTTAAACAGGAACCCCTCATAATCTATCGAGGCTCTGCCGCCGATAAGGTAGAGTAGACACACTATTTACCTTTTGAGGAATTGTGTGTGTAACAGCATAATGACGTTGGGTTGTTCTTAAAGTGAAATACCTTTACCTGGAAATTGAGCTAGATTTTAACTGTAATTACTATAGTGTATAATAAAATTGTTAACTCCGTTTTTCGTAAATTTGTTCTTAGTATTTCGTAGGAAATGTTTGGTTTGTTAAATAATTTATTGACACTACAGAATAAAAACGCAGTTGTTTAAAATTTGTTAAAAAAGAGTTATATGTCCGAGCGTTATATAACTTTATCACTAAAAGAGCTTTTCTTATTTTCAGATTTTAAATGCTTCTGCAAAACGACAAAAATCTGAATACTGAATGAAAGCAAACCAGTTTGTATAATAACCGCTTAATACGACACCTTACATCTTACAATATGTACAGTATCTTTTCCCTTATGGTTAAACTGACATGCATTATCCAAATAACCTACACAAAATTAAATAACTTTTTAATAGTTTTGTACACTCGTACACTATGGGTAGAGATTTGATTATAAAATGGTTGCGCTGGCGCTGTTTGTGCCATCAGTTTATTAAAGCGAACAGCGCGCATACTTTCAGATTGCCCTGAAGTCGCGATCTGTGCTCTGCCTGAAATGCAGTTTCATTCTGATTAAAGCAATCGCTTCGTAAGTTGCGCGCTTCGTCATTTTATCGCGTCGACTACACTATTAGTGGCAGTAGTTAAAGTTTAATTTAAACTTACCGGTGAGTTTAATTAACGCATAATTTTTGCCTCTAAACTAACTGATAGATTAAATGTAAAACCAAAACATTTTTTTATTTATCAATTTATACACTTCACAAATAATTTTCTTCTTTTATGAAATCTAGTATTAGATACTAACTTTTCAATTAATACATAAACATTTTTAAATTGTCCAACTAACTGACGCGCGAACTTCTACTTCAGTTGGTGTTATAAAAAGTTAGTTTTGATGCAATAATTGCTAATTGCATGTTATTTAGAGGATAGCAATTGTTGTAAAGATTTAAACATTAACCGCAATAGCCATTTAAAAGCATTTTTGGGGAAGGTGGATATTTAAAATATCTAAAACTTGGGTCATTGTTTTACGTTTCCCTACTGGGTGACAGAAGGTATTTCTAGCTCTAATTTAATTACATCCAGCAGAATAGGAATTTGATATGAGGCATCGTATTCAGTGCAGTGTAAAATTAGTTTTATTACTTTCCAAACATTCAACTATGCGGTTATATAAGGAAAGCAATAAGACACTGTTTAAGGTTTAATTAAATATTCACAAATACTTTCGGTGATATGATGTTTCATTCCTATTTGCAATTATCTCTATATGGAGGGAGATGTGCTGTGAATGTTCGATTGTATGATGCCAGATAATAAGCAAAGTTCGCAGTTTAAATGATTGAGTTCGTATCTGATACGCAACTTATAGATCATTTCAGAGATCTCTTTTGGTTTGGACTGAAATTTTTGGCATTGATAGAAATGGTACTTCCATATAATTGTAAAATATTTATATAAATAAACTGCGTGTCTCCTGTCTTTAATGGCAAGTGAATCACTGAAACTACAATTTATAGTAGGTGTTAGAGTAGTAGATGGTTTTCAGCACTTTTCTATTATTATCCAAAAAGACCTTTTTCATAAAACACCTAATATTGCTTCGGATATGTTTTTCTAGGAATTTTATCTCGGCGGAAATTTTACTCGGGATTTTTAATTCTATTAATTTCCTAAAATTGAGTTCTTAATGTATATTCAACCATAGCTATAATTTCATATAAATAAGGGATGGACCTCAAGTTGAATTCAGTTACTGTGTTTCGGCTGCTTGTTCTAGATTACCAGTCAGTTTACTTAACAAGCAACAGCTACTTCTAACATTTATTTATAGAATATTTGATGCACTTCACTTTACATAAAATTACACCATTTCCTAATATTTATTCTAAGTAGTTTTTAACTCCTCCAATTTATAACTTAAATCCGGAATTTCTTTTTGCAATGCGTTCCATAACCGGTGATTGAATGTGTACAAATCATTTATATTTTCGAACTGCAAGATGTATCGGGTTTCGTTTGTGTGCTTTATTTGTTAAAGTCAAGCAGTGATAGTTCAATAACTCTAACTATTTGCTCCAGTCTACTACACTTGTTTATACGTCTTTCTACTTTCTGAATGATAATTTTGTCTATTTGTTCTACCTTCTTTTGTGTAAAGTATACCTTCGGATAACTTTTTCCATTCCGTAAAAAACGCCACGCCTTGTACTTCTGAAACTGCGTAAAGATTATAAACTGTAATATAATTTGCTTTAAATGTTCGAAAAATGAAGAAAATAAAGATAAATCAAATTCAACCAGTTCGTAGAAATTAACATGTATTCATTTTTAAGCTTTTCTTTTATATCCTACATCTTAATAAATGCTGTTCTTTAAAACCCTTTAGCAAATATACAACTTTATACTAATTTTTTTATAAAAGAACTTCGTCATGGGGCTACTCACATTAGTTATAAATTATAAATGTAAAGCATGTTTTTAGCCAGGGCGTGTGCTTTTCTATGCATATGTTAATACCTGGACTAGTTACTTGGCATATCATTTAGTATCTATTTGAATACGGGCATTGGAACTTGCCCAGTCATTGTCAGCTGTTTTGCTACATTATTGAGTTCCGTATATTCTTGTTAGTCGACGAAGTTAAAGTTGTTCGGAAAACAATTGTACACTGTTGCTTTTTCAACTAGTGCACTAAAATTTTTATTTGATACACATCAAAAAGATGATAGCTCATTAATATACTTCTTATTAATATTTTCCTGACATCTTTCTTCAATAAGCAGTTTTGCCACATGGATAATCTTGTTTTTGCTTTAAAGTGGGAAGAACAGTTATTCTCTTAATTCATGTCTAGCAGATACAAATTTAGAGAACTTTTGACTTAGGTACTCTTAAATGTTTCACATATCTCGTCTTTAACGACACATTTATCTGTAGTTTTTATACTTTTGTTGCAATCCACAATGGCGATCGTTTTAACTAGCATTATACAGTCCCAGAAATGTTCTCTAATTAATTTGGACCAGACTATGCACACGAGGTTTTTTTTTCTGTGGTATTGTTGCCAATAACAATGACTAATTTATTATTCTACGGATTTTTTAACAGCAGTAATTATTTGAATCTCTCAAGAAAACTAAAAAAATGCATGCGCCAATATAACTAAATATTGTTATGAGTTATACATTATCAAAAATATTTCCAACGACAACGAAAGAAACGAACAAAGAGATAAATCGAATCGTATATGCTTTGCTATTAAATGCATTAAAACGTTTTTTTGTAAAATAGCCGTAGCAGGCAACCACTACTTAATGTTTCTACGGAGCCTACTAAAACATTAATATAGAAACAATGGAGAAAACTTTTATGTAATAAGCAATGGGCTGTGTTAGCGTTATTCGCAGTTGTAGATTTGATTAAATAAATAATGGACATCACTCATTATTGCTAAAACTACAAAATTTAGAACACCCAATCAAAGCTCGTTATATTTTGAACATTTATAGTTGCGCATTTACTGCTTGAAAATTAAAGCAGGGTGTAGTCATCCAATTACTGACTAGAAAAATCTGTGGCCTGTTTTTCTTCGCCCATTGCAGCTCCTATAAAACTGAAAACGCTTGGCAAAATTCTTGGAGTTATTTGTCTAAGGAATTTTGTTTTAGTTTTGATTTTCGTATATTCAGTGTATTTATCATTTTGTTGTAGGTGGCGTGATATTACTTTCAAGCTAATTATGGTTAGGTAGTTTGAAAAACGGTTTTTGAAAACAATTTATAATTATTCTTCTAATACAAATAATGAAAATGCGTGTTATTACATTGAATTCCAACTACAGACTGAAGTTCGTACACCTCATTTAAACACGTCCGTTGGAGGAAACTATTCACATGTACATCAGCGAAATATGATCTGTCTAGTAACAAGTCTATTACACTATTCTAACAACTTCTAACATAATTAGCTGAACTTTTTTGCAAGCAAGTTGTAATGATTGTCTTTTGATTTGGAAGTACATGTTTGAATCGTAATTCATTACATGTTTTCACTTGATGGTGTTTAGTGGTGTTTAAAAGGCGCAAACATGGCCTTAGCAGTTATTCCTTAAGTGCCAAGTTTTACGTCAGTGGTGGTCCGTCCAATGCACAATCGCTCAAACATATTTTGCTGATTTTTAACTAGGTTATGGAGGTCTGAGAAAATGACATTCTGCAATAGTTAAAGTTTCCCGGTTTTCAGCTTAAGATGCCGAACAAATTATTTCTAATTATATACTATTGAAATTAATTGAAGATAACCTTTGGTTTCACCAGCGATAACGTGCACACATGCCTTTATGTCTTGCTATGCCATTCGATACAAGGTTACTTACTTTGGACAAGGAATCTAAATTGCTTCTATTAGTAGAGTTCAGATACCCAATAATTGTGTCATGTCGTGTGCAATGCTGTGATAAAGCAAGAATTGGTCTGAAGCTGTTCCCTGTCATACTCGGATATGTTATCAAGAGGATGGGAAAAGGGGTGGATGTAAATTTTACCCCATTTTTCATCTTCAAGTAAATCTAATGATAAAAACGAAACAATTATTTCTGTTCAAACCGGAATGTTCTATATCAAAGTTTCCGAAATACACGGTCTCAAATGGAGCTCATGAATATTCAAACGTGATTTTCTCGAATAAGCAATTTAGAATACATTTTTTTTTGTTTCCACCTCAATAACACGTTAGTTATTGATTTTTTCGAAAAAAGTGTTTCAATAAATCATATGCGGCTAGTAGGACCTAATTTTTGTCACTGCGCTGCGCGGTGCAGGCCTGTGGTCCATGTGGATAGTAAATGTAAAGTATTGTCTATCAAAAATGACGATTGAATAAATATAGTAAATGAATGTTGAAAAAAAACTCAAATTTGCATTTATGAACAAAGACCTTCAAAGTAATAACAAAATAAGTTGATATTGGTGGGATTAAAAATAATAAAATTAATTGTCTGAGTCGGAATCGGTGATTGGTCTTTGTTGATGTATCCATGATTTTGTATGGATATTGCTACAAGCTGTACCATATATTTACAGGATCCAATACAAGGAATATTTTTTTATTGCATAAGCATTGTCGACCCTTGCACCCTAAGATTGAGTTGATGTTAAAAAAATTTTCAAATTGGGTAATATAGTCATGCCTTTTTTATATTTGCAAGTGGCAAGAAATGAAATGTCCTCTGGGAAAGCTGTGTTTGTCATCAAACTCCTTAAAACCGGATCTTGTATGCGGTGTATAGGATGTACACTGTTGAGCCATTTTTTTGCCTGATGGTAAACCCGAAAACAATTCTGTCTCAGGCTGTTCCGTGTAGGCGGTAACTTTCTGATCGACTTGGAACTTGCCAGAATACTTCGTAAGCTATTGATGCAATCGCTTTCCATATTCAGAGAATATAATTGTATGACAAACTTTTCAACATCTTTGAAAAGTTCTTCGTTCATTTTCTCACTAATGCCCAATTCATCTTGTAATCCGTGAGAGTTTAAATAAACTTTCCAACACATTTTCGTCCCTAGCCCCACAAATTGACTTATGGTGTCACAACCTGTGAGAGCATGAAATGCCGGTAAGTTCTTCAAGAGTTCACTGTCCGTCTTAATGTCGTGGACATTAATGAATCTTTTATTGTCCTTTTGTGCAACTATCGGCCAAACTTCTTCTGTTAGAACTTCTTTGAAATGCACCAACAACATCAAGATATCTGTACCTTTGCAATTAATTATACAACGTTTGTATCCTTTGGATTTAGCTGAAAGCATATGTAAAATTATTGTCTAGCATTTCTTCTAATATATCTATATTATCAGCAGCAAACTGTATGAATCTGTCAGGTACTAACTGCCTAGGAATCACAATGTTGTCATTTTCTACATAGAGATTGATCTCTTCCTGCGCAATGGAATTCCTGAGTCGTAGCGTATCTATATAGAAAATTGAATGCTCACAAGCATGTAATGTTTTCATAATTTTTTTGGACCTAGTTTCTTGATGAACTAATATTCCTAAACCAATATGCTTTGGTGTATGTTTATAACTATAGTTGTAAATGATATCTTGACATATATTTATCGCAGAGCTTGCCTTTGATGTGCCGTTTGAATCCTCAGACAACAACAAATTAATTAAAAATAGCAATTTTGCAGGTATGCGTTTTTTGTACTCGATAATGTTCAAATTATCGTAGGACATGAACGTTGGAATTTTGCCAATCTCTTTTTTGATATCTTGACATAATTTGAATATCATAGAGATTTCTGACGGACAATGAAAAATAAAGTTATTGTTATCATTCTTTGCTGCATGATTGTTGAAAGCAACTCCTTTCTATCTACTGCCGGAATGAATAAACTTGGTTCAAATACTCTGAAAGATTTGATTAATGAACTCTTTTCCCAAAATGAGCTGCGATGGTTTTTGACATCGATCTTTTACACATTAAGACACCTATTATATACAGTTGAAGTTGTATATCATTTGTATTTTTGTAATTCAGTTTCTATTTTATCTAGAAGTTTTATTATAGCTTCGTTAGTTATTGTGGCGCCTTTATTTGAGATTTTCACAGCAATACACTTCTTACACTCGTTTGTGAAACAAAAATCACGATATTTCACTTCCGTGGCTATCAAATCAGTTTCCCTTATTCTGGTCAAGCAAACGTGATTTTTCGACGCAATCTTTTTCATTTGCTTTTGAAGATTTTGGTCACTATCTGGGACAGTTTACGTTTTCTCAAATTCTTTTGACAAAATAGACATAGTTTTGTTAAAACTACTACGAACAATTCTTGGTGTAGAAGGCGCACCATCAGCAGCCCCATATTTCAATCTATATGTTTCTATGTTTTCTTACTCGTATAACTAGAGTAACAGATCTTATGCTACATAATTACTCCTCTTCTGATATCATTGAGGTTTCGAAATATAATATTTGTCCTGGATTTGTTGTCTCTGCCTTGATTATATTGATCACGTATTTTGACGCATGATGACATCTGTAGCTGTTACTAAATTTACCGACTTCTGACATACGATGCATTTGTTATTCAAAATACAATCACCCTTTTCTTTCACGACAATTTTCATCATCCATTCTAGTTCTTTATATGAGCCTGTACGCCATCGATGTTCATAACGAAAACCTGTCATTAATAATTATGTAACTGGATACAAGGAGTTTGAATTAAACTATGTAAATATACCCACTAGAATATCAACGAAAATCGCAAATGAACTAAAACTAAAACACGAAGTACAAAGGTATATAGAAATATTATTACGGAAAAAAATTCAAATCTCTATTTCAGAAAAGTATCTCAAAGAGACTAACGACTTTCCTGTTGTGACCTGTGAACGTCGCGGCCGCGTGTGTGTATACAGAGAGGCGAGAGTTGTATACGGGCCGACGAAAGCAACCGCTGAACCGTATATTTTTACAAATAGAAAATTTATTATACGGCGCATCGAAAAAATAAAAACCACAATTATCCTCATGTTTTTCCGCAGATTGTTTATTAAAAACATTTTTCACGTATGAAGTACGGTTAAAAAGTTATCGTAGTGGTAATGAAAAATATGATGCTCCAAAATTGCGCGCTTCAATAAATTGCGTTTGAATGTTCCAGGTTCCATATAAGATCATGTATTTCGGTAACTTTGAAAATTATTATGATAAACTGTGTGCCTTAAAGAATATTCCCGTTTGTACAGAAATGAGTGACTCGTTTTTCTTTTTACGATGATCTAAAGAAAATAGATAGGGAAATATGTACATTTACATCTTTCCCCACCCCCAGGTAGGATGACTTTTTGACGACTTATCAATTTCATATTATGTTATAGTACGTGAAAGATTAAGGCGGTTTCCAGCTTTTATCAAAGCGTTACACACGGAATCTGTTTCTAGAGCTCTTTTTGCCCTACTATATAGGATATAAGATACGAAGATTAAACACGGCAAGAGATACGTTTTGTTAGCTGTTATATAAGTTTAAAGACAGTTTGTTGTCACTAATAATTTAAGAAGTGATTTTGGACTGACAATTTTGTAAAAATTGTTCGTTGTAATTTTTAAATCAACTTGTTTTCGAATTAGTACCTATTGTTTGAAATTATACCTACGCAATGCACATATGCTAATAATAAAGATTGTCTATTGAATAATTAATACGAGAACAGCCGTTTCAGCTGTGGTAAAACATTGAACTTAACCCTCGACCTGTTTTTACAATTTTCGTTAATTTTTAGGTATAGAAGTTTGTACTAGAATTGCGATTCTAGAAAATTTATTTATCATTAAATGTAGCAATATTATATGAACACGTTATGTTTATTTGTAGAACCCCATCAAGCTTATACCTTCAACAAACCTAACGTTTGTCAAAAAGTGTTCTAAAACGGTATCTTTACTAATCATTAATTTCAGGAACAAAACTAATAAACACACGTTTTAGTTTTACACGTGTTACTGCGGAAAAAAATAAACAGCACGTCTATTTTTAAATTCAATGTGGCATTTGGAGTGTTGCTACAGAATACGGTATTTATTGATTACGATTTTTGTTTGGATAGATTATAACTTTTTTACGTAGCTTTTGGCTAACTATGGGATCTTTTTATGGTGAAGGGGTCGCCTTAAAATGATGGAATCTCATCTATCTTCCGACTATGCTAGGGGTCTATTCCTCGGGTAGAGCTTATGAGGAGTGGTCGTGGTTCTTATGACAAAACATTTTTTACTTACCGACTCTAATATTGCTAAAATAGGAGTGCAGGGAAGGCGCCACCAAGTCCTTAAATTTTCTAAACACGGGTTTGCCCTAGGGGGTGAGATTTGGAAGTCCTTAGAGAGAAATATCGTATTTACTGCCTAAGCAGGAGCTGTAAAGAAAAATATTATTAATATAGCAAAAAAAACACAAGAGGTGTACTCTTGTTACCTTATACCCTAAAAAGAATGGCTATTAATATCAATTATTTGAACACTATTATAAACACCAGTTTAGACATTAAAATTCTTGAAAGTGCTATTAGTGCTCCATAGTCAAATGAGATCTAAAACATTAAATTTGTAAAGAGTATTTATGCTTTTTTTGCCTCCCGATTTAATTACCCTATTCTTGGACTCACTTGTTCAAAATAAAACAATTACTCGCGTGAATTAAATAATTGTTCTTTAATTAAATATTGCCTTCTAAGTAATGAAATTTTATGTACAAAATATACATCTCAAAGGTAGATTAATTTCTTCCACACAGTAATAGAATGAGAAAATTATGACTGTCTCTACTAAGCATTAAAAATATCAATAATATATTAAACATATTTACAAGGCTTTCCAAATTAATTGCTCAAAATATCAGATCTGTTATTCGGTTTACAAATAAACAAATGTGTATTAAAATTTCCAAAGCCTAATAATTTTAGTATTCATAACTACTTAAGGTATGATTGAATTTAAATGAAATATTTTGTTAGGATTAAATCAAGGTATTCATATTCATTTATAATAATATCGTGCATAATCCTTGATTCAAAATGTGATAAATTCTAAACAGCAAAAGTTTTTCATAATTACAGAGCCAAACAAGAATCGTAGGTTGTTACAATGTTGTTTACGATGTTCTGCCTCGTTGACAATATAGGCGAATAGCTGTCGTGATGTCAAAGTAATAAAAATCGCTTACCTTGGAAAGCGTTGTTCTAAGTTGCGTGATGATAGTTACATTGTCAAAACCAGATGTGCTGGCATGCGATCCTTTGACAAACAAATGACGTCAACGTACTGTCCAAGTTTTATTGCGTAGTAAACTGGAATTTTACTGAAACTATTTATACGAACGTGAAGTGCATCTCATCTTCGCAAATCGAAATAAAAGCAACCATAAAACAGGCTATCCAAAATACATCATTTTCCACGTTCTTCCACTTGTTTTAAAAACAGATAATTCAACGGTAATTTGGTGAATTAAATATAGTATTGTAGCTTGTAAACTTGCAGTCTTATTTCTGCTGAATGTCCAGAATAAACATTATTACAATTATGTTACTGATAATAAACTTGATAATTACAGAGACCAAAACTTTGTTAACCTTTTAGATTAATTGAAATTGATTGAAATTAATGCTAGAAAATTTTTGAAGCACGTTCTATAAATTTTCTGAAATCAAAATTAACGAATTTACACAATTCAATATCAAAAATCCATAGAGCTTTTAAATGCCATCTTACTAAAAAATATCATTAAACGTTTGAGAGCATTTGTACTAAAAATTTAACATTGAGCGTATGAGTGAATTCTTACAAAAATTATAGTTGAGCGTATGTGCGAATTTTTACAAAAATTATCGTCGAGCGTATGAGCGCATTATTAAAACACGCCTTAATTCAAATGCATCTCGCACTTGGCCAGGCGGCAACGCCTATAGCTAGACGCAGGTTTCTGGCGAGGACCCAGTTTCACTGCATGGTATTTTCTTATCAAGCGGTCGTGCCAGACTAACCGGTCTGTTCAATGCACACAAGCAACTTCAAAGTCGTCTGACATTGAAGAATCTATTCAGACTATCAACGTTTGCTGATATTAACTAAACCAGTATTATTGAATAATTTTTGTCTTGTGATTGGGCTACACGGCGCTGATCGAAATATTTATTTATATAGCAAGATTTAACTGTTTATTTATATAGACAATGCAGCGTATTTAGTGAATAATTTTAAAAGATTTGCAGTTGTCGGAAAAAATTGTTACAAGATATTTGTTGAATATAAGAATTTCGTTACCTTCTCTTAGCTATCTTTTTAGATTGGCTACAAAACACTAACTTAATTCAGCAAAAGAATACATCATTATGCGCATGCTTTATTTATGTAGCGAATTGTAGCTTGATTTAGAGTAACAATACCATCTTTTACACTTGTTTGTTTGATCTACACGCTGAGTTGAAAACTCTAAACTTATAAATGATCTTGATAACTTAGCCTTATATAGTGTTTCAATGCAATGTATAAAATCCAATGATTTTAATTATGCTTTACATTTTTCCCAACTCGCAAATTAAAATAAAGATAAATCCCGTAGTACGACATAGACTATCAAACTATTCTAAATGTATAGCAGAGCTTTTAGGCGTAGTTTTTCTTAGAAAACCGCCGCAGGAGTTACTCGTAGTTCGTATCAAATATTGCACGTAACTTAGTTGTGAGATAGTTTCCTTTTATATGCAGTAGTATCGACGGAAAGATCTATTTCCTTGATACAAATTTTTAGCTGAAATAGAAACGGCAATTTCTTTTATACATTTTTAGAATGCTTTGGCAATGAATTTTTGAAACATTCAAGAATGGATTATCTCTGTAGACCTTAGACGGGTTTTAGATTTCTTTCAAAATACGTTTGTTTAAGAAAATCAGTTTCGAAGTTTGTGGAATTTGTCATTGTGATAACGATTACAACATTTATGAGGTAGCATAAATCTATTTCAATAAAAACAAGGGTTTTTTTTCAATTTGTATGGTCTCTCCAGTTATAACTTTTCATTACATAATATGTAACGGTATACAGTTAGTAAAAGCAAATTCACACATTTCCTTAAGTTTGTTTAAAACAATTTGAAAAAAATTTAAACGTAGTCTCATCATCATTGGGTCTTCAGTCCTGAAACTGGTTAGACGCGTACCATCATTGTTTCCTATTCTGAACTAACCTACAGATTTCCCTGAAATTTGCAGTCTGCATCTATCGCTATCTGATCTAGGTCTACATCCACCTCTTTTTTCCTATCTCTGCTTGTCATATATCCCATACTATTCCCCAAAAATGCCTTAGAACGTATTCTGCACTTCTATTTCTCATATTTTTTTCCCAAAGATATCCTTGCTTCTTTACTGTTTCTGTAACCTATTTGTTATTACCTTTGTCTGTCCATCGTCGAACATCTGAAGCATGGCATTTCAAAGGCCGCTACTGTTCTTCTGTCTGCTTTTCAGACTGCTCGTATTTCGTAGGCATACTGTGTGTCCTGTGCTCCACACATACGCTTTCAACAACTTTTTGTTCTATGTTTGTTGTCTTTCATCATAGGCGCCGTTCTTTTTTGTTAGATGCAGTTCGGTCACCTTCTATTGATTGACAATTATATACCCTATTTCTCCGACATTCAGTGGTTGCGCAGGGGGGTAAGCAGCATGTGGCTGTCAAGTTCCCCCAACACTTGAGCATTTACTGATTTAATATTTTTTCCAATATATCTTTTCGCACAGTCAACATTAGTTGCAGATATTTCACAACAAACAACTAGTTGTTTATAATAATCATCAGATTTATCTGCGCTTATTTTTTCGTCATCGGGTTTCCCGTCTCAAAACTGGTTGGACATGTACCTGCACTTATTTCTTTTCTAAACTAACCTACATAGTTCCCTGAAATTCTCACACAGCAATACAGCTCGGTTCCCCTTATATTGTTTTCTAATATTATACCCTATTTCACTGAGATTTATTGAAGGGAGTTAAGCAACCTGTGGCTGCCAAGATCCCCCAACACTTAGACATTTGCCGAAATAATAGTTTTCCAGTAAATGCTTTCACGCAATTACCATAATTCGAGAATATTGCTCATTCAATGCTTGTAGTTGCTTATAATAAATATCATGTTTCTTCTATTGTTTTCTAATATTATGCCCTTTTCTACTGAGATTTATTGAAGAGGGTTAAGCAACCTGTGGCTGCCAAGATCCCCCAACACTTAGACATTTGCCGAAATAATAGTTTTCCAGTAAATGCTTTCACGCCATTACCATTATTCGAGGATATTGCCCCTCCAATGCTTGTAGTTGCTTATAATAAATATCATGTTTAAGTGCAGTTACTTTCTTCGTCACTAATTTATCCATCTTGGAACTGGTTGGATGCGTACCTCCATTGATTTCTCTTCTGAGCTAGCCTACGCATTTCCCTGAAACTCCTACAACCAACATCTTTCACTATCTGTGTGCAGTAGTCTAAGTAGGTAAGCTAAGCCGCTTTGGCAACAGAGATCCACAGCAAGATATGTATACGCCGATTCGAGAACAATATGAACAGCTAAGCCGCTTTGGGAAACAAAACGTGCAGCAAGATATGTATACGCCGCTTTGAGAACAAAATTGTCTTTGTGTGTAAATTTGTTGCGTCGGGGGGTCGTTAGGTCTTTGGGGTGTGCGTTCGGCGGGGTCGTTAGATTTTTGTCGTGGGGCGGTGCGCGTGCGCTGGGGTGGAGATATTTTCTTAAGAAATTTTTTTAGCAGCGTTCCCGACGTTAAATATTAAATATTAAATTTTAAAAAAATGTTGTGTGTGTAGAAAATGGAGTTCACGTGTTGGTTCGTATTTTTCTGGGTAGGTTAAGGTAAAAATTAAAACGCCGCGGTGAAGAATTTTTTTAATATTAGGCAAACGCGTGCAAGTGGTAAAGAGTGTTTTAGCTCTCCTCATAAGCTGCGTTTTGTACGAAGTAGAAAATAAAATTAAGAAAATATACGAAATGTTATATGATAGAGGTTAAATTTTTAAACGTTTGCAGGTAAAATCTTGTAAAAAAGAAGTCGTTCACTTCTCGCAATTTCAATGTCACGATAAAATACTAAGAATTTGCATGCAGTCGAATATAACCTCGTGTTTTTTATCTGGTAATATATATGTAAATCACGTCGACATTCGACTTTTAATATAATGTATTTAATTAACATAAGGTGTGTTGCAAAAACATTTCAAGACAGGTATGTCGTAAATTTCCTTTTGGTTACATCATCCCAAAATATTTTATACAAGTACACTGAACTTGCAGTCGGATCTAACATATAATTTTTTAATTATACCCGTATGAATTTAAAATATATGCAAATTATACCACCTTTCATCACGATTTATTTGACTCTCAAATTATTTGATTTGATCTTATATTAAGGCTTATGTATTAACTTTTACAACTAAAGGTGTAGCATCAAGGTTTTTACGTCACTTTCAAACTATAGAACTTAATAAAAATAGCTTTCCTTAGCACCAATATCATTTAGAAAATATGTGTTTCATTAACATATACTTATTTATTAAATATTTCCTACCAAAATTTATTCAAAAAATTTAAAAGTTCTTTATTTTCATTTTCATATAGGTAAAATCACCACTTTGCTACGGTCTCGACTACCTAGTTCCGGCTACTTTTCCAAGGTCGTTGTGACGTCATAGCCTTTTATAAATATAGAGCAATGTAATACTATTCTAAAATTCTAAAAATAGTCTTTCTTACTAACCACAAATACATACAGCTTGTAGAACGCGGATGTATCCAAGTCAGTCCATCGGCACATAAAATAATCTTTTAATCCTTTCCTCTTTCTCTAATAAGATGTTCTTTGTCTAACACATCTTTGTATTGTTCGCGTATTGTCGCAGTGTCTTCTATTTAGTCCAACTTTCGCCTTTTTGCATGCATTTCCTCTAATTCCAGCTGTCTTTTTCTTCCACTTACAGCGTATGGCGTGCATAATTGGGCAATTTCCTGCAGCGTCAACGGAGAGAGTTTACTGCCAATATTTACGCGTTGTCGTACAACCTCTGGGCGAATGTTAGGCGTACTTATCAACCCCGATACCGAAATGATTATGTCTTTTGGAATTGTAGAATATGGTGTTACATATTGTGTAAAATATGTTACCTGCTTTAATGTAGCACTTGTGTAAGATTTTTATTTTATCTTGGCTGTCTTCCTACTCTACTATCTCCAAATAATTTACAGGTAAATAGTTAAAACTAAAAGCTGAAAGCACATACTTTATCAATTTTTCCCTTTTCTCTGGTTTTTCTGACAACTTAATTTGCAAGCCCGTCAATTTCTTTGTATTGCCGTTCCCCCAATACATGTACTGTAGCAGGTTATTATACACTAAACAGCAGCTATTTTGAAGCTTGTCCGATAACTTACTCCACATTTTAGCGATACCGAGTACATTGGCGCCTTTAGGAAGTATAACGTACTATCTTCCAATAAGGTTAAACAGTCTTTTAAGGGATTATACACCCGTTCCGCACTGACATAGCTTCCAATTGTACAGTTTTATATTGTCGCTTCCAATTGCGTAATACCGTGTTCTTTGGTCAAAGTAGACGCGAATGTTGCTCTTAAATGTGCATCTGGACAACGTAAAAAATCTAGTATATAATTTCCATGTTGTTTATTAACACCAGGATTTGTTATCTGACACACAAATTTGTTGTATATCTTAATTTGGTTGTTAGCCATGTTAAACAATCGAATTTATATTAAAATTAAGTTTAAATGGCTCCATGCTTGGCATTAAATATTTTTAAATTTTGTTATGTATAATGCCAGAATAAAAATTTTAGAATAGTATTACATTGTTCTTTATTTATAAAAGGCTATGACGTCACAACGACCTTGGAAAAGTAGCCGAAACTAGGTAGCCGAGAGCATAGCGAAGTGGTGATTTTACCTATATGAAGAATTTTGTTATGTTAAGTAAAAACGTGCAAGTGGTAAAGAATTTTTTAGCTTTCCTCAAAAGCTGTATTTTGTATGAAGTAGCGAATAACATTTAGAAAATATACGAAATGTGATATAATGGATCTAATTATAAAGTCTGCATGTAAAATCTTGTAAAACATGTTGTTCACGATTTCATTACCAAGATAAAATAACAAGAACTCGCAGTCGAATATAACCTCGTGTTTTTTATTGAAATTATAGCTCTCTGGTAATATATATGCAAATCATTCAACTTTTAATATAATGGATTTAATTAACATAAGGTGTGTTTGCAAAAACATGTTAAGACTATTTCCTTCTTGGTATGCAAATTATACCACCTTTCATCACGATTTATTTGACTCTCAAATAAAAAAATTAATTTGATCTTATATCAAGGTGTTCTTGCTTACATTTAGCAATTTCAATATATATTTAATATGTGTGTATATGTAAAAACATGTTAAGACAGGTCACTCGTTATTTTATTCATGATTGCATCACCAAAATAATTTATACAACCACACTAAACTCGTACCCGGATCTATATAACCTTTAAATGTATGCAAATACTGTCGTTATTTAAAACGTGGTGAAGAATTTGGATGGGGATGTACTCATTCTCAAATGCGGAATGGTACTCCATAAGGCGTTCTGAACGGAGGCTTTGCACGCATTAGGTGATTGAATACTTCGGAGATTTTAGGTTAAGCAAAAACATGCACGTGTTGAAGAATCTCCGAGAATTTAAAAATTATTTTTGTATTAAATATATAATATTAAAAAAACACACAATATTTTAATGTTTTATTTACAAAACTTACATTCTTTAATTGTCCCTATCTTTTGTAGGTGGCGGTAGCAGATTCTTATTTGAATAAAATATAGATAAGACTTCCACATTAAGAAAAATGTATCTTAGTTAAATGTACGGGGATTTTATTAATTATAGTTTAGTAAAGTGCATGGTAGTTAATGACCTCGAGGTTGTGATATTTATAACAACATACCGATATATGTAAATTATATATGGAAACTGCATAACTTCAAATCATTTTAGCATAATTGTTAATTACCAAAATTCATAATTTCTACTTCCGTTAAAAACACATTAAGTAAGTAAGTTTATACATACCGATAATACAATGGTAAAAATTCTTCTACAACACATTAAACAGCATTTTTATATTTGCTACCTTAAACAACTATGCGGAGTGCACATAAATGTCAGAGGAAGATTTCTTATCGTTCCCTTCCAATCTTAAAATTTATATCGTCAATAAAATAATTAACAGATTACTAATAATAGGTCGTCAATGGAACTAAAACAACATATACAAAATGTGTACAAATGAAAAGACCACTTATTAATTAATCATGACTGTAAATTCCTTTAAAGATTTGATATTCATAGGTAGTAACAATGTTGGTGCTATATATATAAACGACTTTTTATGAGCATAGTTTAAATTAAAATAACACCGAAATTTAAGTAAATTTAATAGTTCTGGTTTATAGTTGGTTGATCTTTGGAGAATAAATTTTATGAAACTTAGGTTTAAGAAATTAATCATTTTACAGGTGGGATTAAATAAAATGTACTACTTTGATGATAAAAACCTATGCAATGCATTTTATGTTTACACAACTATAACATACTTTAAAATTTAATACCTCGGTAGTAGAATATAATTTTTAATTGTATTATTGTAACATAAAGTTTGCATAAAAATGCAAAATACATATTCGTTAAGAGGAATTTTTCAATATGATACTTACAGATTCGTTAGTAAGTTTTACAATTAAACTTATTTCAAGACATTTTTTGAAACACATCTTACTAGTCTCAAGGAATATGTATGTATGTAGGTATAAAATATACAAATAAAAACACTACTTAATGTAAACATTATTCTTTATTAAAAATGAATAATTGGTTATATGTACAAACCAGTTTTTGAGTAAAATTACATCTGTGGTTGCGCAATTGAATGACGAATGTCGTGTGGTATGCTAGAAACACTTGTGTGAATTGGTGTAATACTTTAATTTATGTAGAGGAGTACATCCTAAATCTTCTAGGTTAATAACATTTAGGTGTGGAAATTCATTGTAAATTGCCATCATCTCAAGATATACCGTGAAAGTTTCTGCTTAACCATACCTTTTGGTATTTGAAGCGAGCTGATAGACAGTTCCAAGAATATGGTAGTTTCAGCACATATGTTATTGCAACTCCATTCGATAGGGATAGTTGTAAAACAGCCATTTCTTTAAACACAAAGTTATTATGTGCAATTTTAAACCTTTGAACGTCGACAACTAATGGACTATTAATTTTAGACTTCACTCACAATATTGGTTGCAGGATTGTAGCGGACCAAACGATCGTGTAGAATGAGGCAGTACGCTGTAGTGTGAGCTTTAAGCGCTTCTTTCATTTGAAATTCTAATCGTACGTCAACCGCTCCCACATTCACTATTTCGTTTTGATGGGAACAATCGATGACTACAAGTGGAGCGTGCGTTTGAAATTCATTGGGTGTTAATATCGGCTCGCTGATACCCCCGTAGTACGATTGTTGAAACTGTGCATACATCTCATATAGTATAGAATAGCGATTGGTATCGAAATCAATGTTAAGATTATCGTAAGGATACATAGATGAACCCAGATGTAATTTCATATTAGTCAACTTACAGTGGTCGAACTGACTGCGCCCCTTTTTGCGCGATGTATCGGTTTGAAAGCAGACAATAACAAAACGTGGTTTCTCCACTTGAGAAGCCGTCTTCACGGCCCACGTATGCGTGTGTGTTGTATGTAATTCTGGATATTCGTGTAGTTCCCAACTGCAAAAGCTTATGTCCATGGTGGCATTGCGTTGAATATGTTTGAGTAGTTTTAAGCGCTCTGCATCTGCAACGGTTATATGTGGAATCCGCCATGATATATGTGTAATAGTAATTTTGATTGACTCTTTGGTATCAGAATTCGATATAGCTGCATCGTCAGCACTACTTCTAATAAGAATAAGCTCCTGTTTGATATTCAAAAGAATTTTTCGGTAGTCCTCCGCAAATCCTAAAACCATGCGCAAGGGAATGCATACGTTGAAATGACTATTAGCATCAACGAGATCAAGCTTATCGATGGGGGACCAACCGGCGTTTCTAAAGCGACGACTTTCGCTATAATCGTAGGATAGGAAATTTTTAATAGTCGTAGTTATACCTGGATTACGAACGCGGTCAATAGTCTTTCCACCAAGTTCATAACGAATTTCATCAAATAAAAATAAAACTCCGTTGTTGACAAAATCGGCTGTAGGCGAAACGCCACCATCTGACTTATTCATTGTACCCTCAATATAAATTACGCTGTCCCATGGTAGTGTATAGACATCTTCGTTTTCTATTGGAATCCGTATAACATCGTTCTTCTCATACGTGGTATTGGAGTACGGGGTATGCATATGTTTGTCGGCATTGACGATGGTTGTATCAAATATAGCACGTTGCGTAACATTTAAAATATTACTATCCATTTTAGCTATGTAGCACTTTGAGTCCTAATGTTTGCAGAAATTTAACGTTTTCCGGTGTTAATCGGTGCACTGGTGTCTTGTAACTGGTAAAGGTGCTGACAATGCGTCTATTAATAGGTTTTGGTGGTTTATGCTCATAGCGCAAAACCATTGTTTAAAGACGCTTTAGATAAAGTCTAATCGTGATGATTTCCCGACGAAAAGTGATGAGATTACCGTTTTGATCAACTATTTTAACAATGATGCGATCGATGATTCGTGTATTAAGTGGCATATAGGGGACGTTCACGGGGTTTTCAATAATCTTGTACCCTGCAGCAACTGCAGGAAAGAATTGATGCAAAATGTGTACAGGTTTGCTATTGCGATACGATCCGACCACAAGATTACATTCAATACATATTAAATTGATTGGAAAGACTTGTGTCGGATGGTTCGAAATAGCAGTAGTGAGAGCTGGTAGTTTGCGTTTCTCAAAACCCAGCAACGAAGCAAGTGAATTTGGTTGTGTAAAATCCACTATACCTGATGCTTTGATTTCTGTATGTAAACTGTTATTATTGGCTCGAATATCAATAAGATAACGTTTGGATGAAGTGCGTTCACGGGGATCGTTCAGATTACGTCGTACGAACTTATTAATATCTGCCACTTCATAAGTTCCTTGTGGTAAAGTAAGCACGATGTCATCAATGTAAAATTTATTGTTCGCTTCCGTTACATTGGGAATTGAAAAATATGTATCAAAGTTTGTAAGACCAATAACGTATTCATGGTCATCATCGAGAACAATTGGTGGGTTGATGATTGCGGTGAGCGTAGATTCAGTTCCAGTTAAAGTAAATGTGTACATGTTCGGTTGTTGACGATAAACCTAACAACTAGTCGTATTCGTAGTTGGGATGGGGTAATAAAAGCAAATTCCTGAAACACTTGCAATATATGGTTTTAATTAAACACTTTTATACAAAACAGTTAAAAATACACTAAAATCAAATAATATATAACGTTGTTAGAAACTTAACGGAGGACTATTTTGCAGTAAAAATTTCAATACGAAGTGTCTACAGGTAACAGTGTTAAGCGGTTGAAATTGTTCATAATTATGATAGAGAGTGCATGGTCCTGATGAGGTTAAGTATTTGACAAGTTCCCTCGGAGGTCGTAGATTACCAATGCTATCATAATAGACTGCCCTTGAACCATCTTTTTTGTACGCGGTCCAATGAGTTCCCACACCACGTGTAGTATTATGATTAAGAATACCACATTCTCGCTAACGAATTGTGTTTGGAAGTGAATTGCGCATGAATATTCCACGAAAGTGGGATATTGGTAAACGTTTTATGTATTTGTTCAAGTCAACATTGGTCAACGCTCGCATAGGTAGGTTTAACGAATGCGTTGAGTTTTTTCGTTGTCTTTGTTTACGCAAACCTTGCCCGTGTGTAAGAAAAGGCTTTAGGTACAGTCCATGTCCACGGCGATAAGGTTTCAAATAGAGACCCTTTCCAAGTGTCACTGCCTCTTGTGCCATATTATGTCGTTTCGCTTCATCTAATTGTTGTTGTCCAAGTTTAGCATCGTTGACAGCTTTTGCAATCCCAGCTGCTCCACCCGACAACGCTCCAATTGCGGAAAGGGCTGCAAAATAGGTATCAAAGGTAGGAAACCACCAGTTTTGGGTACAGGGATTACACGTGGGATGCCACGAATTTCATCTGTTATTTCTTTAATCGGTGCCACTGCAAGTTTAGCAGTTTTAAAAGATCGGTCGGACGAACGTTTTAATGCGTTCCCAAATGGTGCGAATTAAACGCTTGAATGGTATACCACTTCCTGTACGTAGACGCTGACCACGTCGTTTTCCTTTACACCTTATCGTTTTCTTGCGACAACCCATACCAAATTTAACTTTGGCATTCATTGCAGAACCAACAGCAAACGCAGCAAGTTTTTCACCTAACGAAGCGTCGGGTGCAGTACGACGTTTTGTGCTGTTTCGGCAAGACGTCGATCAGCTTGGTGTCGGGTTGTTAAGTCTGTAGAAAGATCGTAGGCGATGTCGTGTAGTTTGCAGGCTTCGTCTAAGGGATTACGACCTATATCTCCACGCTCGAGGCGTTTCTGAAGCTTAGTACCCGGTCCACAGAAGCGATAGCCTGGTAAATGTAATTCTACCGGTAAACAATTGATAGCACTATTGAGTAACCCGTAGCCACGATAGGATTTCATTAATCTTGTCAGTCGAAAGGTTTAAAGGAGACTGGTCATGCGTGTAGAATTACTCGCTTAAATGCTTACCATACTGCAATTACGTTTTAGTATATGGATAGAATGCGTCTGGTAAAGCAACAATTGGCGTTGCCAATTACGGACCACAACTGCAGCAACAACACTAACGTGCAAAAGCATGGACTACTATTACCATCAACAATACGGTGTATCATTACAGGTCCATCCAATTGTGGTAAAACTAATGTAGTCATCGGTCTCTTGAAACATCCGAATGGTGTACGCTTTGAAAACGTTTATCTCTACTCAAAATCCTTGTATCAACCAAAGTATCAGTACCTAGAGAGGTTATTACAACCAATAAAAGAAATAGGATATTTTGCGTTTAACAAATGGGATGCAATTGTTACTCCAGCGGATGCAAAACCTAATTCCGTATATATTTTCGATGACGTGTCGTGCGATAAACAAAATGTAATGCGAGAATATTTTTCTTTAGGTCGACATAAGGCCATTGATTGTTTTTACCTATGTCAGACCTATTCCAAAATACCTAAACAATTGATTAGAGACAATGCTAATGTCCTAGTGCTATTCAAACAAGACGAACTCAATTTAAAACACGTATACGCTGACCATGTAAACACGGATATGTCGTTTAACCGGTTTAAAGAATTGTGCGGCGTATGCTGGCGAGATCGGTATGGGTTCCTGGTGATCAATAAAGATGGCGATTTGCAGAACGGTCGCTACCGAAAAGGTTTTGACACCTATATATACTTATAAAGCACATAAATAGCATATCACTTCCTACCCGTTTCTAGACGATGGCAGACGACGTGAAAACCAAACAAGAACTCAACTCGCTAAAAGCAGGTGTGGTTGAAAAGGAGCTTGCATTAAGTAAAGCCTATGCACCTATTACAAAACGTTTACAAACACTTCAGACCGGTCTGCTGAAAGATATTAAACAGGAGTCCAAGATCGAAAGCCAGCACTGGTTACCACAACAACATGACGTACAATCTACTCCTAAAAGACGCCCTAAATTTCTCGATCAGGTGCGCAGTTCCACACCAATCGCCGCACCACCAATAGAGGAGGCATGGGAACACAATCCTCATAGCCCAGTCCAGTCTGTGGAGTCCACCTTCGAAGAATCGGAGAGTAGCGGCAACACTCCAGAGACCCATACAGAGTACGAACGGTACCTAAACAGCGAAGAACATCAGGCCTACTTACAACGATTCTTACCATCGGTAAGATACTATGTCGATAATCTGTTTTCCAACTTTACTGGTATTTAGAACAATGACACGGAGCACTTGCGCAGGGATAAAGTACGTTTTAATCCGGAGACAGGAAAATTAATGATTGGTGATTCGGACATTATCTTCGGGATTGGTGAAAAGGTGTGTGTAGAACGATTTTGCTACAACGGTAGCAAAGGGTTGTACGAGCAACTGTTCCTTCTCAATCCTTTGGGTAAATTCTCACTTAAAGAAATTAACGATTATGCGGACATTAAAAAAAAAGAAGTAATGCAATGTATAGCTTACGACAGCAAACTATAAACCCGAGTGGTCGTGGTCTACTCATGGATTATAACGAGAAGCCACTAGAGTATGTATACTTTGATGATCCCAACGAACTGTGCGAACGGCTCAAGCTTCTGGTCGCCTCGCAAGATGCAGGTAACACCGGTCACACAAACGAAATTACATCGATTATGGAAGAATTACGCGAATTGCGTATAATAGCGTAGATTGTACGACTTGTTATTCATTATCACGATGGTTATCGACAAGTTTGGACATGCGTCTGACTGTGCTTCATATATTTCTTATGATGATTACTACGATTTTGACAACATGAGATTAGCGCGCGTCGCTACACCACAAGAAGATGATGATGCAGTCACGAAAGCGTACTTAGAATCGCGGTTAGCAACGCTACACCAGCAAGAGGGCGAACCAACGCTTGGAAGTGGTTCCACTATTCAGCAGTATATAGACACGCTTGTGAAGGAGACAACAAACAGTATGATAACACAATTCTCGCGCGAGTATGTTACAAGATCAGACTTTAACCATTTTGAAGAGATGATGCGTAACCTTGTTCCAGCCACTGTGAACGCTAATGTTGCACAAATCGTAACCAAACGGATAGATGATTCTATGAATAGCATATATAAGACATTAGACGCTGCTATTCAACAAGTGAAAGCACAATTTAGAATAGACATTGCACGAATTCAAGCAGATATTCAACAGTTGCAAGAGAAACTTAAAACGCACGCATATAGCCGTCAACCATACACACACACATATTAGCAATATGTCTGTAAAGGAGCAAATCGTCCACGAGTTACATAAGCCTGCTCGCATTAACTTTCCTAGAAGACATGTAATCACAAAAGGATTAAACGAGCTGTTTCAAGCCGATTTGGTGGAAATGATCCCATATGCAAAGATGAATAAAGGATTTAGATACATTCTAGTTGTTATCGATGTATTTTCTAAATACTTATGGGCCGTACCGGTTAAGCGCAAGACGGGTAAGGCTGTTTCAAACGCTTTTCAATCAATTTTCAACAAAGACCATCGTATTCCACGGTACATTCAAACGGATTTGGGAAAAGAATTTTATAATTCAACATTTAAGGCTTTAATGGAAAAATATGAGATTACACATTATAGTGTGTACAGCAATAAAAAGCTTGCGTAGTAGAACGCGTTAATCGTACCTTAAAGTCAAAAATGTGGAAACAATTTAGTTTGAATGGTTCGTATCGATGGCTGAATATACTATCCTCACTCGTGACTGCATATAACAACACCAAACATCGAACAATCGGCATGCGACCTGTAGATGTGTCAAAACGCAATGAACGCAAACTTTTCAATACAGTGTACAGTACGATCAAAACAGTTAACTTAAAGAGTAAAAAATTTTCTGTTGGGGATCATGTTCGCATTAGTAAACATAGAGGTCAATTTATCAAGGGATACACACCAAATTGGTCTAACGAAATTTTTACGGTGTACAAAGTGCATTTGACTAATCCTTTAACGTACCTATTGCGCGATAGTCGAGGACAACCAATATTAGGCGGCTTCTATGCAGAAGAACTTCAACGAACACACTATCCGGATGTATATTTAGCGGAAAAAGTATTGAAGAGAGTTAAAAATCAAGTATATGTGAAATGGTTAAATTTAGATTCTAGCCATAATAGTTGGATATCCGAAAATCATATTTTGTAGATTTGCTGTTACGTGTTTGTTTACCATCATATGTCATTCACCAATAAAAATTTTTTTACTGTTATATGCTTTATTATAGCGACACACACACACACACACACACACACAAATTACATCTATGTACTACTAATTACTACACTAGTTCTACGTCAAGAAAGTTGTTTATAATTCCTCATGCCCGAAGCGCAAAACGATGATGTAGGTTGATTTTCGCAGTTTTGGTTGAACTTGAGTATTTCGATGTCCGTGAATATGTGTAAATAACAAGCAGGTAAAAACACATTACCTTCTCAGCTAACAATTTCTCCCCGTACTTGACCACCACTCGAGGTATATATATATTTATTGTAAAAGGTATGCGACACGTACAATAGCATCCTCCATTATATCTAATAAGTGCTATCTAAAGCGCATCAGGTAGGATTACCAAGAGGACATGATTTACATACAAAAAATAGTATTAAACTAAAACAATAACTTTAATAGCATATACACTTTTTTATAATCATCTATACTATTTGATGGCCATTTTCCCGAATCCGGACCACACGTCCATCCTGGTTGCTGTTTTGAGCCAAATTCTTGAGGAGCCAGTTACATGTTGTTCTATGAGGGCCAACTACATTAGGTTGGTACTTATAATTTACCTTATACTTTAAAATTAACTTCAATACTTTTTTTAATACCATAGGTTGTGCGAAATATACAACATCTACAATCATATCGTCAATCGCTGTGACCAGGGATTCATAGTTGCATTTTATATTCATGATAGGATATGCCTTCGTACTCAATACAGCTCGGTTGGTTAGTAATTCTTCAAGGAAATATACATCGCTCAAACTATAATTACTCTCTATTGCGTCTAGTACACCGCGCACCTGATGACATTTTAACTCTGTTTTGCCGTTGCAAGCATCAATGAAGTTTGATACAAATTGATCGCACCTACTCTGTTGATTAAACAGCATGTCCATTACATCAATGGATGTATCATTGGTCAGCGTTAGCCATTTGAAGGCTTTAAAGGGAACATGAACACCTACTCTGAACAGTATACGTTTGATTTTGTCTACATCATTCAATACTATGGCATGTTTCAGATGTTGGTGTAAAATGCGTTGTTCACTCTCGAACAAATCGTACAGTACATTGTCCATGTTAACTTGAAAACTTCGCACCACTATCGTCACTATCGTTGTTGTTCCACTCACTGCGAGATCTATCCAAGTACCTAGCTTTTATGGCACATTCATCAAAATAGGTAATGCTAAAGTGTTGTGATACTGAGCATCACCTAGTTATTCGTCTGATAAACCCCCCACTAGTTTTTGTAACAGCATTAACAAATCAACAACCTCGAGATGATCTCTGGCAAGACGACTCTGTTGAATTTGAGCAATATATTTAAGGAAAATCCAATTAGAGGTGTGTTGGTGGTGATAGATTGTTATTCAAATTATCTATGGGAATATTCTTCACTTTTAACGAAGGATGCATGCCCGGTAAATTGCAAATTAATCAAAAGAGCATAACGTTAATCATTACTCTACATACAGTACAAAAAGCTGTCAAGGCCATGCGAGAAATATGTTGCCTGATAAATACTTCCTGTATGATTGTTGTGGTTTTGACAATTTTGACAACGATCCTAGGTCATGGATCGAAACGTCAAGAAAGATGATTTCAAAAACTATGAGTGGTTTAATTCCCAACGAAGATTAAGAAAAAGGTTGCCTGATGTCGCTAAATCTATATATATATATATATATATATATATATATATATATATATATATATATATTGCTGTGATCCTCCGATATTAGAATCGTGCCTCACGAATTGGTAGACAAGAATGCTGTGAATCCTACAAAAAGCTATTCATTAACTTAACTGTTCCGTTGACTTTCTTCTGTTCATCGCCTCGGCTGCTCCCCTAGATGACTTTCATCCTCAATCATAAAAAAAACAAACACATTTCTACCACAAACATCAACGTTAACTCTATTTACATCAATATTCACAATACATTAAAATTTCAAAATTAAAATTCAGCATAAATTTCAGTATCAGAAAATTTCAAGATTAAATTTATTATCATTTTAATGTGCATCCAGAATTAAAGTCCTTGTAGGATGCCTACTAATTACTATAACAATATATGCAGACCTGAGTCTGAGTACAAAGGGAGCATCTACCACCCCTTTACGTTAATTAACCAGGTTCGTCTAATTGAGCTCAAAGACATACCCAAATTTTCATCATAATCCAGAACATAAATACAAAATACCCCTTTCTACTTAAACAAGCAAATTTCACCTTAAAATTAAAATTTTATTGTTAGTACAATTTCACTACTGTCCATTTTAAGTAAATCAATTATAAAGTTATTCAACACACACCAAAATATCAAAATCCAACAACAAAGCATAAGTTACCTGAAGGTTACTGCACTAGTGGCTTCAATGTACATCGTCCTCTGTTAATCACACCAATCCAACTGGGTTATGTTTAACTTTTTTGTATTGCTGGTCGCCTTTAAAATTTTCTACATCACCATTCATCTAAAGTAGTTTCAGGGCTTTTCCGGAACTCATCTGTGTATATCTGAACCTTGTTTTGTGGATTCAGACACGTTTATGAACCATTTAATTATTAACACCCCCGAAAAATAACAAAGAAATTCATACTTCTTTCACCAATATACGCCAAAACTGCCTACTTTTGTGTATTCATTTGTCGTTGTAAATTTTACTAATTGGTACCGTGATACTAAACTTTATTACCTTGTATCTTCTTTTCTAAGTGCACTAAAGTACATTCATTGTAGCACGTAAAGAACAAGCTGTTTTAAATCACAAAAATATTCGAGCAAACTGTTTAAATTATTTAATCATAACCGGAAAACTAAAAAGCACTGTTTAACGCATTGAATCAAGTCGAAGATCTAAGAGAGCTTGTTCATATTCACCTGGGTATATATAGAGGTTAGCCTGTCTGTCGGTCTAATCCCCAAAACGGACAATTCTTCAGAATTTCGCATGCTATGTTCCCATTCCGCAGCCCGGCATGCGATTTTACGAAATTTGCACTCGCCCCAGTTAAATCTCAGAAATTTCGACACGGCTCGCAACGTCTGGAAATAACTAATTGAATTTTATACAGAAATGTTATTTTTACCTCTCAATTTTGCCTTTTATTTTCACCCAATCGCAATCCAATGACGTTGCTCCACTCACGCTTTTTACTATATGTGTCTCGGTCTTGCGCATATTACCTGTCTCTATCTAACCTGTTCTTATTGGTGCAAATTGATATTCTTTATTATCGATTATTTCAGTCCATGTGGACTGTGAAATAACCCACCTTTAGCATTTCATGTAACTATTAAGCTACGGTTTCTCCAAGATTCTTTGTAACCATTAATTATCTGCAAAATTTACGCAGAATGAGCTTTTTAAAAATACGCAGGTGTTCAAACATAATAACACTTCTACGATTTGCATTTTATTGGGTTTTCAAGTTTTATAGATATTATATGTTACTAATGGTTCAATTAACTTCAATTAAAATTAATACCCTTAATTTTTAGTGACTCCTAATCAAATATTAATTATTATCTGTACATTTTGTTTAATACCGGTTACTTAAAATAGAGTTAATTAATATAAATTTTGCACGTAATTTCTCTTTGTTTCTTTACTAGGAATAATTAAATTACACGTAGCTTTTTAATACTGCTTCCTTTTTTTTTATAGCCAGCGTCTTGTACATAATTTAACTCTCTTATGTTTAATGAAACGAATGAATTTTTATGCTTCACGGTTTTTTTAATAACGCGTACCTTTTCCCAAAGCTTCTACACGGTGATTAAAATTATTTGATGTGATTATTTAATTTTCTATCCTGGTCTATATATGAGTATTTTCCCCCTATTTGAATACAAATAATCCCACTTATTTGAATGCAAATATACAGCATTTAGACAAAAAAAAATTTACAAAAAAAATTGCCTATCTCTCTCTACCCTTATCTATCTAACTTACCTACCTTATCTCCAATTCAAAAAAAAAATATTTACACCTATCCTATATCCCTATCCTATTCCTAACTTTTAACTATACTCACTTCCCCCTACCTAATCCTATATACCTATCCTACTCTTACTCTATTCCTAACTCTCCACTAATCTTATATGAAATATCTATACTTAACCTATCTTATTTTCTTCCTACATTTACTCTTTATTCTCATCCTAAACCTATTTCTAATTATCTCTCATATTTATCCTATACCTAGCTTTATTTTCTATAAACACCTACTTCTACTCTTCTATATCTATACTAAAATTCACCTATCTCTATCCTTTGTTCATTAAGTTATTTAAATCTAACTCTCTTCTTGACCCTCCAAGTCTTTCTTCTCACCATCCTAATACTCTTCATCCCTATTTCTCCCCCTTCTATATCTATACTTATCATCCCTGTTATCTCACATAAAATAAACTTATCATCCCTATTATCCTGACTCTTAAATATTGCTTCTTCTTCATGCCCTATACTTGTCTGTTTCTCATTTATTATTATTTTCTTTTCTGCCGACAAACCAAACGATACTACCTTAAAATTATCGATTTTTCTCTCTACGGAAAATCCTATGTACCTTCTAGAATTCTTGTGTAATGGAATCCTCCAGAATGAATTCCTTAAATCTACTTTATTAAAAACAAACTTGCCACTTAACCTCGTCCAAAATGTGTCCATGGATGGTGGACAATGGAAATGCGGTTTGGTCCGTTGATTAATTTTTCGTGCATCTTTAATTAATTCTGCCTTCACCTGCTCCCGATCTGCTGCTGTTGCTTCTACCCCCACTACTGCTGCATGTTTTTGTATTAAAGCTTGAACCTCTACTCTCCTATCCTCTGGACATCTTATTGTGTTGATCTGTTTAACTTCATCATCCTCTACCTCTACTACATTAATACTAAACCCCGTGTCATCCTCTGTGACTTCATAACTGCCCTTCCATGGCACTACCCTATCCTTAATCCTTACTACCTTCGTTTCCATAACTATCAAAACCCCTAACTGCATCATACAGTCAACACCTAAAATGCTCTGAAACTTCAGTCCAGGTACAATTACAAACTCCTGTTCACAGCTTAAACCTCCTATATCTATACTAAGCACCACAACACTATTTACTACAGCAAACTTCTTTTTATTTGGAGCTACTAAATGGCTACGCTTTATAGGCATAATTCTATCACAAACCTTATCCCTAATTTTGCTGACGAATTCCTCCGATATTAAACTCGCCTCTGCCCCTGTATCAAGTAATACTTCTACATTATTCTCAAAATTTCTAAATTAATAATTGGCAAACATAATTTTCCTTAGTTTCTGGCTCTACTTCCTCCTCAATTTTGAAAAATTCACGTGGATGTTCATATACATTTACACTGAAATCTAGTGGTCTGTCGCGTTCTAAAAATCCTGTCCAGGTCTGTTTTCCCTACTTGGTCCTGGTCTAGCCGTCACCTCAGCGTATGTCCTAGGCGTTTCCACTCGTTCCGTGTCTGTATTAGCAGTCCCCCTCATGTCCGGTGAACTATTCCTTCTGGTAGGTTCCGGTCTCGGTGCAGGTCCCCTTCCTACACTATTACTTCTAAAGTATGGTCGTCGCTGTTCCCCATTCTGTCGCTGGTATCCGTAACTATTCCCCCGTCTAGCATAGTTGTCCCGTCTATTGTCAAACCTAACTGTGTTGATCTGTCTTTCCCTATTATCCCGAGGTCGTCCACTACTTACGTCGTCGTACCTCTGCAGATATTCTAAAAACATTTCTCTGTCCACTATGTTCTGTAGTGCTACGTGTTGTCTTACTTCTACCTCGAAGTGTCGTGATAAATACTTGATAATTTGTCGGTCCGTCAGTGGTGGGTTCAGTTGCTTTGCTATGCTATACTTGCGTATAGCATATTGCTCTACTTCCTGAAAATTCTCCTTAAATTTCCCTGTGATTAAGTCGTCTCGTACCTGGTCTTGTCTGTGGTCACTCCAGTAGTGCTTTAAAATCTGTCTTCAAACTCCGTGTAGGTGTCTATGTCCTGTCCTACTAAATTGTACCATGCTTCCGCATTGTCCTTTAATAAAGCCTTTATCGTATTCAGTTTAGTCTGTTCGTCAAATAAATTTCCCACTAGATTTCTTACACTATTAATAAAAATTTGTGGATTTACCCTGTTATCGCCATAAAACTTCATGTGTTGGTCCAATGATACTCCACCTGTATAAAATCTGGGACCATCCCCCGTTAAATTTGACATGTTGTATTTGATACTACTAACTTCGCGTTCTACCCTGCCTAACTGATCCCTACATGAGTCCGTTACTTCAGTCATTTTTATATTAATCTCTTCTTCACAAAAACTGCGTACTTCGGACCTTAAATGTCCCATTTCCTGTCGAAGACCTGTAATATCACGCTCATTTTTTTTAACCCTATTTTCTACTTTCCCCATTTTCATGGTAAGACTATTTTTAAACTCTGTAAATTCTTGAGTCGATTGCTCAATTTTCCCGCTTATCTGCTCTAATTTTCGGTTGGACTCTTCCCTCGCTCTATTCGATTCATCGCTTAGCTGTTCTAATTTTCTATTGGATTCTTCGTTCATCCTCTCTAGCATTCTCATTATCATCTCGTTTCCTTGATCCCCTGATTCCGTCCTCGACTGATCTCTACTGCCTCCAGCTTCTTCCATTTTAGAATTTTTCTTACACGATGCACTATCGTCACTTCCAATTTCCACTCCTTGACTCCTTAACCACTCCTTTCTCTGCATACGTTCTAATCACTCTCACACACTCTAAAATACTCTTAAATTTATACACACACAGAAACTCTCTCTCTCAGATCGCCAGTTTCCTGGAATAAAATCACAAAAATTTTATTTGGAACTCGAGCCTCACTTTTGGGTCGCCAAGAATGCTGTGATCCTCCGATATTAGAATCGTGCCTCACGAATTGGTAGACAAGAATGCTGTGAATCCTACAAAAAGCTATTCATTAACTTAACTGTTCCGTTGACTTTCTTCTGTTCATCGCCTCGGCTGCTCCCCTAGATGACTTTCATCCTCAATCATAAAAAAAAACAAACACATTCTTACCACAAACATCAACGTTAACTCTATTTACATCAATATTCACAATACATTAAAATTTCAAAATTAAAATTCAGCATAAATTTCAGTATCAGAAAATTTCAAGATTAAATTTATTATCATTTTAATGTGCATCCAGAATTAAAGTCCTTGTAGGATGCCTACTAATTACTATAACAATATATGCAGACCTGAGTCTGAGTACAAAGGAGCATCTACCACCCTTTACGTTAATTAACCAGGTTCGTCTAATTGAGCTCAAAGACATACCCAAATTTTCATCATAATCCAGAACATAAATACAAAATACCCCTTTCTACTTAAACAAGCAAATTTCACCTTAAAATTAAAATTTTATTGTTAGTACAATTTCACTACTGTCCATTTTAAGTAAATCAATTATAAAGTTATTCAACACACACCAAAATATCAAAATCCAACAACAAAGCATAAGTTACCTGAAGGTTACTGCACTAGTGGCTTCAACGTACATCGTCCTCTGTTAATCACACCAATCCAACTGGGTTATGTTTAACTTTTTTGTATTGCTGGTCGCCTTTAAAATTTTTTACATCACCATTCATCTAAAGTAGTTTCAGGGCTTTTCCGGAACTCATCTGTGTATATCTGAACCTTGTTTTGTGGATCCAGACACGTTTATGAACCATTTAATTATTAACACCCCCGAAAAATAACAAAGAAATTCATACTTCTTTCACCAATATACGCCAAAACTGCCTACTTTTGTGTATTCATTTGTCGTTGTAAATTTTACTAATTGGTACCGTGATACTAAACTTTATTACCTTGTATCTTCTTTTCTAAGTGCACTAAAGTACATTCATTGTAGCACGTAAAGAACAAGCTGTTTTAAATCACCAAAATATTCGAGCAAACTGTTTAAATTATTTAATCATAACCGGAAAACTAAAAAGCACTGTTTAACGCATTGAATCAAGTCGAAGATCTAAGAGAGCTTGTTCATATTCACCTGGGTATATATAGAGGTTAGCCTGTCTGTCGGTCTAATCCCCAAAACGGACAATTCTTCAGAATTTCGCATGCTATGTTCCCATTCCGCAGCCCGGCATGCGATTTTTACGAAATTTGCACTCGCCCCAGTTAAATCTCAGAAATTTCGACACGGCTGGCAACGTCTGGAAATAACTAATTGAATTTTATACAGAAATGTTATTTTTACCTCTCAATTTTGCCTTTTATTTTCACCCAATCGCAACCCAATGACGTTGCTCCACTCACGCCTTTTACTATATGTGTCTCGGTCTTGCGCATATTACCTGTCTCTATCTAACCTGTTCTTATTGGTGCAAATTGATATTCTTTATTATCGATTATTTCAGTCCATGTGGACTGTGAAATAACCCACCTTTAGCATTTCCTGTAACTATTAAGCTACGGTTTCTCCAAGATTCTTTGTAACCATTAATTATCTGCAAAATTTACGCAGAATGAGCTTTTTAAAAATACGCAGGTGTTCAAACATAATAACACTTCTACGATTTGCATTTTATTGGGTTTTTTCAAGTTTTTATAGATATTATATGTTACTAATGGTTCCAATTAAAATTAATACCCCTTAATTTTTAGTGACTCCTAATCAAATATTAATTATTATCTGTACATTTTGTTTAATACCGGTTACTTAAAACAGAGTTAATTAATATAAATTTTGCACGTAATTTCTCTTTGTTTCTTTACTAGGAATAATTAAATTACACGTAGCTTTTTAATACTGCTTCCTTTTTTTATAGCCAGCGTCTTGTACATAATTTAACTCTCTTATGTTTAATGAAACGAATGAATTTTTATGCTTCACGGTTTTTTTAATAACGCGTACCTTTTCCCAAAGCTTCTACACGGTGATTAAAATTATTTGATGTGATTATTTAATTTTCTACCCTGGTCTAAATATGAGTAATATATATATATATATATATATATATATACCAATGTTTAATACCTTGAAAGTAATAGGGAAAATAAAATTTAAAGTTGTCAACCATGTTCGGGTGGTAATGTTGATTCGGTCGTTGATACCTACTGCAAGTTAAAACAAGTCGTATACAATGATGAAAAGTTTTTTGAAACTAACTATATGTGATCTTGAATACATGCTTTGTAAAAGCGATATAGTTCAGATTCTGCTACGATTCTTCAACAGACGGCGATAACAATAAAAACTCTGTTTAAATTAATTTTTAATAACGACTTAACATTGCGTAATTCTATTAAAATGATTTGAAATATAACGGTATTATTTTTATTGTTTAGCATCAATTTAATAACATTTGTTGATATAACATGAAAATTGTGAATTTTGGTAATTGACAATTATGCTTAAATGTTTTGAAGTTACCTTGTTGCCATATGTTCCATTTAACAGAATTAAAACTTAGATATATTATAGACATTCTTGCAATTATTTACCATATGTCTATATATTTCTCTTGACAATAATTATTAATTTAAGAATAACTTATTGAATTAAAGTAGGTTATTTATAAGCACTAAATTCTACAATAATTAAAACGAGTTTGAAAATAAAAATGTATTGACAATGTAGCTATACTTGTAATTTATTCTGCCAGGATCAACAAAATATAATGCAAAATAGTTGTTTTTAGGTATAAACCAGAACCATATAATTTACATATGGGGATATGTTGTTATAATTATACTATAAATAGCACAATCGCCGAGGTCATTAACTACCATGCACTTTACTGAACGCGGTTGTTAAAGGGCGTTATATGAACTTTTTCTGCAAAGAAATAAGTAATATTTATCTCAGTTTGCGAGATGTTGAAACGTTTAGATCCGTAAGTTATGCATATCTTTTAGAAAACATATTTGCTTTTATGGACAAATTTATGCTTTACATTCCTTAACTTTAATAATTTCACTAATCATGTTTACAGAGTCTTTTTAAATAATAATATCCTTTGAACATACTATCATCTGGAATACAAATTTTGTTATACCTATATCTAGTACTAATAATAATTAGTGTCTCTAGCACTATAAAATTTAACTAGAATAAATAATTCACAATCTTTTTATAGTGTTTAATTAAATCGGTCTTTTAACAACAAAAAGAGGTATTTTGCACATTGCAAATTATTATTACCATGCTTGTAGCAATAAATATTACATAATAAATTGCTGGTTATTCACCTACCAATAAAATTTTACACTAAGAATATATAATTGGTGTATGCTGGGTTGCCTGCCATAGATATGCTTATATTTTTTAGAATTCAATTAAATTTAAGTACACGTAGGTAAATGTGTAAAAGTTACTTTACATTTCAGTATTCAGCTGTATTGTAAATAGTTACTGATATTGTATTGAAAAAAACGGCACCCAGTATTGCCAGCTGTGTAAAAAATGTTTTGTTTCGGCAGTGAATCAATCAAACTGTATGAAAATATATGAACTCATTAGCATGTAATTAAAATAAGCTGGTAAGTGAAACTAATATAAATAAAACATCCAAATTTTGTGTGTTTCTTTTTAAAATTATATATTTAATACAAAAATATTTTTTTAAAAATCTCGGGGGATTCTTCAGCACGTGCACGTTTTTGCTTAACCTAAAAATCTCCGAAGTATTCAATCACCTAATGCGTGCAAAACCTCTGTTCAGAACGCCTTATGGAGTACCATTCCGCATTTGAGAATGATTACATCACTATCCAAATTCTTCACCACGTTTTAAATTACGACATTATTTGCATACATTTAAAGGTTAAATTTTAGATCCGGGTACGAGTTCAGTGTGGTTGTATAAATTATTTTGGTGGTGCAATCATGAATAAAATAACGAGTGACCTGCTTAACATTTTTTTTTGCACACATACCAATATTTTAAATTAAAACCATTATAAAATACGAGTCGAATAATTTCTCCTATTCTTTTTGATATTTAATACAAAAATAATGGGGCAGAGCCCCGTTTATGACACGTTTAGAAGCTCCCTTCCCCCACCATTCATCATTTTGAGAGTGATTATATCATCCACCACATTTCCTATTTTTGCTTAACCTACAAATCTCTCTTTAATTAACTAAAGCAACCAGAATAAAAACAATGACGAAGCTCTAAAGATCACCGCTAAATTCTTCACTACATGCACGTTTTTGCATAACCTATAAATTTTTTATCACGTTTGTGCAATTAAACGAGTTATATATATATACAATGTCTAATACGTCATCTACATACAATCACCAAACCGCTAAAAGTAAAAGAATTTTTATTGCCACATAAGTTAAATTTAAATATTTAAATATATTCAAATTGCTAAAATGTAAGCAAGAGATCCTTGATATAAGATTAAATTAATTTTTTATTTGAGAGTCAAATAAATCGTGATGAAAGGTGGTATATTTTGCATACCAAGAAGGAAATAGTCTTAACATGTTTTTGCAACACACCTTATGTTAATTAAATACATTATATTAAAAGTCGAATGTCGGCGTGATTTGCATATATATTACCAGAGAGCTATAATTCCAAACTCGAGGTTATATTCGACTGCGAATTCTTGTTATATTATCGTGACATTGACATCGCGAGAAGTGAACGACTTCTTTGTAAGCAAGACATCCTTGATATAAAATTAAATTAATTTTTTATTTAAAAGTCAAATAAATCGTGATGCAAGGTGGTATAATTTGCATACCAATAAGGAAATATACGGCATACCTGTCTTGGCATGTTTTTGCAAACACACCTTATGTTAATTAAATACATTATATTAAAAGTAGAATGTCGACGTGATTTACATATATATTACCAGATAAAAAACACGAGGTTATATTCGACTGCATGCAAATTCTTAGTATTTTATCGTGACATTGAAATTGCGAGAAGTGAACGACTTCTTTTTACAAGATTTTACCTGCAAACGTTTAAAATTTAACCTCCATCATATAACATTTCGTATATTTTCTTAATTTTATTTTCTACTTCGTACAAAACGCAGCTTATGAGGAGAGCTAAAACACTCTTTACCACTTGCACGCGTTTGCCTAATATTAAAAAATTCTTCACCGCGGCGTTTTAATTTTTAGCTTAACCTACCCAGAAAATACGAACCAACACGTGAACTCCATTTTCTACACACGCAACATTTTTTAAAATTTAATATTTAATATTTAACGTCGGGAACGCTGCTAAAAAATTTCTTAAGAAAATATCTCCACCCAGCGCACGCGCACCACCCCACGACAAAAATCTAACGACCCCGCCGAACGCACACCCAAAGACCTAACGACCCCCGACGCAACAAATTTACACACAAAGACAATTTTGTTCTCAAAGCGGCGTATACATATCTTGCTGCACGTTTTGTTTCCCAAAGCGGCTTAGCTGTTCATATTGTTCTCGAATCGGCGTATACATATCTTGCTGTGGATCTCTGTTGCCAAAGCGGCTTAGCTTACCTACTAGTCTAACCTAGGTCTACCTCTTCTTTTCTTTATTCCTATCTCTGCTTCTAGTATATTCCGCACTATTTCCTCATGCCGTAGTATGTGGCCTATCATCCTATCTCTCCTATTTTTTACCGTTTTCCACATATTTCTTTCTTCCCCTACAATTTTTAGTACCTCTTCGTTCTTAACTTTGTCTGTCCATGATATCTTCATCATACGTCTGTAGCACCACATTTCAAAGGCTTCTACCTTTTTCTTGTCCGCTACTCCCACTGTCCAGGCTTCACAGTCATACAGTGCTGTGCTCCACACATATGTTTTGAGCAATCTTTTCCTTGTTTCTATGTTTGTGGTCTTTGAGCACAGTAGTTGCTTTTTCTTGTTAAATGTAGCACGACCTTGTGCTAATCTTTGTTTTATATCTTTTGTGCTTTTCCCATCTTGCGTTATTTGGCTTCCTAGGTAGCAGAAATCCTTAACCTCTTGTAAGTTCGTGTTACATATTTGTATTCTTGTTTTTGATTTATTTTTCCCTCCTTTGCATACTAGTACTTTAGTTTTACTTTTGTTAATTTTCATACCGTATCTCTCTGTTAGAACCGTTTCCATTTCATTGAGAGCAGCTTCTAACTCTTCCTTGCTAGATGCTAATACCGCTATATCATCTGCAAATCTAAGCATATCAATTTTTTGTCCTTGCATAGTAATTCCAAATGTCTTCCTGCATTTGACAGTATTCATTGCCTCTTCAATGTACAAGTTAAAATTTAGTGTGGATAGGGAACATCCCTGTCTCACTCCTTTCCTGATGTTTACTTCTCTACGTTCCTGCTCTAGTTCTATTACTCCTGTTTGCTCTTTGTATAAGCTATGTACTATCCGTCTATCCCTATAACTCATTCCAATCTTTTTGAGTATTTCGAACATTTTTTTTTCCATTTTACATTGTCAAATGCTTTTTCCAGATCTACAAACCCTATGTACACGCTTTCCCCTTTTCTATTGTTTTCTGCATTATCACCCTCAGAGCTAAGATAGCCTCCCGTGTTCCCCTGTTTCGCCTAAACCCAAATTGGTCTTCTCCTAGTATTTCTTCAGCCCGTTTTTCCATTCGTCTTTGTACCATTCTAGTTAATATTTTTGATACGTGTGCTGTCAAGCTTATTGTTCGAAAATTTTCACATCTATCCGCGCCTTTCTTTTTTGGTATAGTTACTATGATGTTATGTTTGAAATCTTTGGGTATCTCGCCTGTCTCATACATATAGCTTACAAGTTGGAAGAGACGTTCTGTTACTGCTTGACCAGCGGCTTTTAGAGTCTCCGCTTGCACCTTATCTGTACCCGGCGCCTTACCATTTTTCTATTATATGCTATTTCAAATTCATCTCTAAGTATAGGATATCCCAAGTCATCATTTTCAATGTCTAATTCCTTTTCTAATGCAGTTAGTTCTTCTCCTGCATATAAATTTCCTATATATTCTTGCCATCTACCCACTTTCTCTACATTTTCTATAATGACATTTCCTTCCGCGTCCCTTATATTTTTGCTATACGTTTCTATATCCCTAAAATTGATTCTAATTAGTTTGTATACTTCATCTGTCTTTCCTACTTTCATCTTAGTTTGTACCTTTTTGCACTTTTTATCAATCCATTGTTCTTTAGCTTCCCTGCATTTTCGAATAATTTCCCATTTTATGGCTTTGTATCTCTGTTTTCCTGTTTCGTCTGATTTATTTTTGTATTTTCGTCTTTCTTCTATTAAATTCAGGATATCCTTTGTTATCCATGGTTTCTTATTTACTTTTTGTGTATACCCCAGAATATCTCTGGCCGCCATGTCGAGGCTAGATTTAATATTATTCCATTCTGTTTCTACTTCTTTAGTATCAGATATTTTCCCGATATCTTTGAGCAATTCATTTGACCTTTTTTCGAATCTTTCTTGAATATCTTTTTCTTTTAGTTTTTGTAGGTCCAAGTGCCTTTTTCCGTTTCTTATTTTCAAATTTTTAAATTTAAGTGCGGCCTTCATAATTACGATGTTGTGGTCAGTGTCTATATCTGCTTCTGGGTAGCTTCTACAGTCTTTTACTTGATTCCTAAACCGTTGTCTAACAAGAATGTAATCTATTTGATATCTTCCTATATCTCCTGGCATCTTTCACGTATATCGTCTTCTAGCATGATGTTGAAATAATGTGTTTGTAATGATTAAATTGTTCTTGTCGCAAAATTCTACCAGCCTATTTCCTCTGTCGTTTCTAGTGCCTAAACCAAATAAACCTACTATCGCTCCTTCTCTACCCTCACCTACCACTGCATTAAAATCCCCCGTAATAATTAAATTTTCTTGTCCTTTTACGTGTCTTAATATGTCTTCGATATCTTTGTAGATCGCTTCTACCTCTTCGTCACTGTAGCTAGAGGTGGGCATGTATACTTGTATTATTACTGTGTTTACCGGTTTAGACTCTAATCTAACCATGAGTACTCTTTCATTCTTTTGTAAGTAATTTTCTACACAGTATCCTACTTTTTTCCGCATAACTATCCCCACACCCAAATTTCCTTCCTCGGCTCCTGTATGAATTACCCTGAAGTCTCCACTCCAAAAATCCCCCGCCTCTGGTCACCGAACGTCGCTGATCCCTACTATTTCTAGTGATAACCTATTCATTTCGATTTTAGGTTCTCTAGCTTACCCACTTGCTTCATAGTTCTAACATTCCACGCTCCGACTCGCAAAATGTTCCCGACTCTTATTCTTAACTTTCCGATCGCATCCTCCGAAGTAGTCCCCTCCCGGAAATCCGAATGGGGGACTATTTTAACTCTGGAATCTTTTACCCCAGAGAATGCCATCATTTTATTATAATTTAGGTACTCTGTGTATTGGGAGGTAATGTGGTGGTTTCCCGTTGCCTTCCGCATCGCGGTAGTGTGACTTAGACTGCCATACCGACCCCTATGGTCTCTGCCAATCTAAGTACCGAAAGAGCCGCTGCCCTCTTTCGGGGACCTGTCTTAGTCTGGTTCCTCACTAACGACCCTACTACTTTGGTTGGACCTGTAGTTTGGCTCTTTAGCTCATTAGAACACGCAAGCCATTTCACCTTTTCTAGTAATCTAGAACTTCGGCAAGGTGCAGGTTCATTCGAAATGGAAACGTAGTCTAACACAAGAAAATTTGGTTAAACAGAAGTACAACAAACATTACGTTAGACAAAATATTTAAAGTATAACAAAGAATTGAAAATAAATGAGAACTTATATTGAGTAAGTAGAACTATCCGTGCTTAATTTTTTGCAAAGTGTTAAATTAATTCATTAATATATCATATTCTACATATATTCGACAAAATTACACAGTCGACTTTGTTCCATCATCCATCTTAATTAATTTTTAATTATTTCCAGTTTAGAAAATGAATATTGCACCGCAGCTACAGAAAATGGCATTATTAATAAAATACATTAAATTATGCAAGTGATTGGAAAATAATTAACCGAATTCTTCATTGGCACATAATGTAAAATTTCTATCAGCATCATCATTAGGTTTCTGTCATGGATCTAGTTGGATGCGTACTTCCAATGTCTCTTATTATGAACTAATCTACACATTTCACTGATATTTCCACAGCCTAAATCTTTCACTATCTGTATGCAATAATCTAATATAGGTCTACTTCTGCCTCTCGTTTTTCTTTCCTCCGCTTCTAATATATTCCGCACTATTCTCCCAAGCCTTTGAACTTACCTTATCGTTTTATCTCTCCTATTTTTTTACTTTTTTCCACATATTTCTTTCTTTCCCTTTATAGTATTTATTTATTCTTAACCTGGTCTGCCCATGACATCTTCATCATACGTCTGTTGTACCACATTTCAAAGGTTTGTGTCTCTTTCCTATCGGCTTCTCCTACTATACACGTTTCAAATACAGTGCTGTGCTCTATATATGCTTTCAGCAAATTTTTCCTGTTTCCATGTTTGTTGTCTTCCAACATAGTATTTGTTTTTTCTTCTTAAGTGTAGCAAGGACTTGTGCAAATCTTTGTTTCATATCTTTTGCACTTTTGGCATCTTGCGTTATTTGACTTTCTAGATAGCAGAAACACTTAACCTCTTGTAAATTTTTGTTTTCCTAATGGCATTATTGTTTCTGGCATATTCGCCCTCCTTTACATTCTAGTACTTAAGAGTTATTTTTGTAAATTTTCATACCGTATCTTTCTTTTAGTACTGTTTCCAATTCATTAAGGGCTGCATCTAGTTCTTTCTTTCTAGATGTTAATACCGCTATATTATCTACAAATCTAAGCTTCTCAATCGTTTGTTCCTGCTTTATAATTCCACTGTGTCTTTCTACATTTGACAGCATTCATTGCCTCTTCGATATACAAGTTATAAATTAATAAGGATTGTGTATACCCCTGCCCTATCCCTTTCCTAATATATGCTTCTCAACAATCCTGCTGTAATTCTACTACCGTTATTTGCTATTTGTATAAGTCATGTGCTATCAAGCTTTTCCTATAGCGCATTCATTTAATTTTAAGTATTTCAAACTTTTTCCCATTACACATTATCGAATACTTTCTCCATACCAACAAACCTTATAAACACGCTCTCTTCTTTTTGCATTGTTTTCTCCATTATCGCCCTTAAAGCTAGAACAGCCTTCCGTGTTTCCTTGTTTCGCCTAAACTCCAATTGATTTTCTCCTAGTATTTCTACACCTACATTTTCCATCCGTCTTTGTACAAATCTAGTTAATGTTTTTGACACGTGTGCTTAAAACTCATTGGCGGCTATCTGGCTTAGTTGTTATGCGTCTGACTACTAAACCCAGTGTCCTGGGTTCGAATCCCGACACGGTCCGTCTGAAAAATGTTAGACCAGTATTTTTTATAAAAATACGCCCTCGTTCGGATGATAGGTAAAATGTAGATCCCGTTTGTAAGTGTTATCACACACGTTAAAGATCCTTACCTTGCTTCGAATAGCAAGGGTTTGGCAAAATGCAGAATTTTCAGATAAAGATAACTCGCTTCCTGGCCAATGTAGTACTTTCGGGTGGAGCATTAGAAAATCAAATGTAGTGTCAAACTCATTGTTTGAAAATTTTCACATCTATGTTCAGCTCTCTTTTTTGGTATAGTAAGTACGGTGATACGTTTGAAATTTTTGGGTATTTCACCCGTCTTATACATATAGCTTACAAGTCTGAAGAAACGTTTTGTTACTGATTGTCTAGTGACTTGCTTTCTGCTTGCACTTTATCTATACCCGACGCCTTATAATTGTTATTTTTTTAAATGCGAGAATGTTTGATTTCAAAGGGTAATTTACTGTTAGTTATATATGATCTAATTTTTAATAATTCCTTTAATAATTTACTTGGGTCTATGATACTAGAGTGCAATGTATTTAATTTTGCAAATGTTACAGCGTTTTCTAATATGGCTAAAATTTGTTGGATTAAAGTAAGGGTTGATATTATTTGAGTGAATATCGTATTGAATCTAATTAAGTCTCGCATTCCTAACATCGTGGTTTGCATGTTAGTTTTAAGGGTTTGTATTCTATTGGCTATACTGTCTTGATTTCTTACTAGCTTTCTTAACGTATCGCTGAATTTTATTATAGTTGATTGGGTTACAGATATTTGGTTGCTAGCAATGGTTTTTATATCGTTTTGGTTTTCAATTAACTGCTGTATTGCGTTGTCATAACGTTCTGCGTCTTGGTTATCTAAATTGCCTGTGATAGCTTTTATTATGTTACTTAGTCCGTTAATTAGTCCTCTTTTTCGTCCTGCAATTTGTTCTGTGGGCATCAATCTATCAAATTTATCTTCTATGTTCCTTGAAATATTTTCTATTATGCTGTTGTAATTCATCATTTCTATTGCGTATTCCTTTCCGAATTTGTCTGTGTCCATTGATTGTTTTAGTCTATAATAGTTGTCTTTGATTGAGTGAGACTCTGGTTTTAATTCCGTTAAATCGAATTTTTGTTTGAATGTCCAGTAATCTATCGTTTTTTGCATACTTCCCAATTTTATTGGTAGTATACCAGGATTGTTTTGTATGTCTTCAATTAATACGTCGTTTTTCGTTCTACCTGGGCGGAGGTTGACGGTAAGGGTAATGGCTGTCCATCTGAAATTACAGGGTGTCTTAAGTTTTTTAGATGAATGTATTTTATTGTCTTGCCGTTGTCTACTACAGCTATATTTTTGTCTGATATTTTTTTGATCTTAAACGGGCTCCTTCTTGTAAGTTAACCTTAATAATATGATTTGCTCTAATAGAGTTAAATGTAATTTTTCAATTAATCCGTTAGATTCAGGGTGGTTTTCGGTTATACAATAAACTTTTATTTTATGGAGTTTTAAGGTATTTTGGATCATTTCATTTTTAAATTCAATACAGTTATCTAAAGTTATGGTTTCGGGTGTGCCATAAAATGTAAAATATTGTAAAAATGCTTGGGTTACGTCTATGCTATTTTTAGAGGTGATGTGTATTGCTTGACCTATTTTGGTGAATGCACCTCAATGGTTTAAAAGTTTTGTGCCACTACTACTAGAGTGTCGGCATGTAATTTTTGGAAAGGTTTGTAAATTTCCCAATTATGTCATCGGTTTCGGTGGCGTAATTGGTAAACGCATGGTTCCGGCAAAACCAGGATGCAGGTTCAAATCCTGTCTAAGACCTTATATTTTCCATCTTTCAATTACTAGCTCGATTTAAAATGATCATTTGGGCTTTGCATAAAAGTCTAAGTTATTATTTCATCTTAGTCACTGTAATACTATAGTATTTATTAACTTACTTTGTGTAATTAACTATCTAAGATATTTATATATATATATATATACATATATATATATATACCTATATATATATATATATATATATATATATATATATACTTGTATTATTACTGTATTTAGCGGTGTAGATTCTAATCAAACCATGAATACTCTATCGTTTTTGCAAGTAATTTTCTATGCTGTGTCTTATATTTTTTCGCATAACTAACCCCAAACCCGAATTTCCTTCCTCTGATCCTGTATGAATTACCCTAAAGTCTTCACTATAAAAATCCCCCGCCTCTGGCCACCAAACTTCGCCGATTTCTACTATGTTTTATGCTAACCTATCCATTTCAATTTTCAAGTTCTCTAGTTTACCTACTTGCTACAAACTTCATACTCTGACTCGCTCTGACACGCAAAATGTTCCTGACTCTTTTTCTGAACCTTCCGATGACCTCCTCCGAAGTAGTCCCTTCCCGGACATCCGAATGGGGGACTATTTTAACTCCGGAACCTTTTACCCCAGTGGATACCATCGTGTTAATAATAATTTAAGTACACTGTGTACTTGGGAGGTATTATGGTGGTTTCCCGTTGTCTTCAACATCGCACTAGTATGTCTTAGAATGCCATACCCTATGGTTCCTGCCACTCTAAGTATCGTAAGAGCTGCTGCCCTCTTTCGGGGACCTGCCTTAGTCTGGTTTCTTACTAAAGACCCCACCAATTTGGTAAAACTTTTCGTTCGGCTTTTTAGCTCATTGGAACTCTCAAGCCATTCCAGCTCTAGTAATCTAGAACTTCTTTAAGATGCAGGTCCATTCGGAATGGGATTATTTAATGTGGAAACTTTAAACGAAGAATCGGCAATGGATTAAGGAATTTAGTAGATAACGCAAGTAAGTATTTGAAATCTTTAAAAACGTTAGATGTTCCCACTGAGTCATGGGATGCGATCATTATATACATGATTACCGTAAAATTAGACCCGTTAACTTTTAGAGAACCGGAGCGTTTTTGAAAGACAAATCAATTGACAAAATTGTCAGAATTTTGTGATTTCTTGCAAAACCGTGTCAACTTCTTGAAAATATTGGAGTCAAATACTAGTGAAGCCAAGGAAACTATTGAATGGAGAAAAAATTAAAACAATTTTCGTTGAAAATTAATAACACTCCACAAAGATCATGCAAAGATTCACATGTAATTTACGATTTTAAACAATTTTTAAAGCTTTTCATTACCGAAAGATGGGATAAGATTGAATTGTTAACGTTAAGTTGTAATTGTTTATCTACTGGACATTTTATAAGGCAGTGCAAACACAGATTTCAAAATTTGCGATCAACGGCACAGTAGTTTATTGCACGGACAGTCTGCAAATCCAGAAGATTCCGCTAACCCAATTCAAACTATATTCGCTCTTTTAACCAACCCCCCCGTTAGCTTCACCCGTGTTGTCATATTCTGTTTTGAAGTTCAATGAAAGTTTAGATGTTGATGATAGAGTTGCCTCCTTTGTCACAAATTCGGAGTCAGATTATGTTCCTTTGTCGACCTCAGAAATGTTGGTGTATGACAAAAATGGGAAGACGCATACAGCATTAGGTGTTCTGGATTCGGGAAGTTAATAATGTTTTGCGACTGACAAGTTGTATTAACAACTAGATATAAAACAGCAAGACACTAACATTTGGGTATCTGGGATTAATAATATTGCTTCAAAAATAAGCGAAAATGTGAGAGAGCATGATTCATTCATTGTATAATAAATATAGGGCTATGATTTCTCGTTTCATAGATCCACAAATCACTGGAAAACCCCCAGCTTATGATTTTAAGGTTTTATATGAAAATTCCTCCAACATCCAATTAGTCAATCCTAATTGTCATAAGTAGACCCAATAAATTGTTGAATGGTACAAATTTGTTTGGGCCTTTGCTCAGTGAAGGCAAGATCACGTTAGGAAAAATCTACCTTTTCTTGTTCAGACGCTTGATCTCACACGTAAACGTTCAACTTTGCGCGGTATATTTTGTAGAAAGTTCAAATTTTATTGCATTTTGGTCACGTCTTTATGTTTGTGTCGACTATAGTCCAAACTTTATCAAATCGCGGACCACCTGTTATGTATGTTTGTTACTCCAAATATGTTGGATTTTATCGAAATACGTCTTTTGTCACGTATCAATTGTTCTAATAATGACGTATTTGAAAGCGTTTATTTATTTATGCGTTGATTTTATTAAATAGCTAGTATGACCTGTTGTTTATCTTCCTCTATTACGTGTTTATTTTAATCAAACTTAATGCGTTTAAAAACCTTATCTTTGCTCGTTTCTTTCCAATTCTGGACTTGTATATTTAACTTAGAGCGTATTAGGTGACGTACACATTATTATTTTAGCTAAATAGTATCTGATTATTAAATAATGAGCGTCATTCCTATGAACTAAATTGGTTATGGTTTATATACAGTGTGCTCGCTATTGATTTTATATAAAATAGTCGATTTACTCCTATTTAATGGTAGAATTGTCTGGTTTTCTTAACGTTTACTTATATTAATCTTACGACCCCTATGACTTAAATTACCTTCTTATCATAGCTATATATATATATATATATATATATATATATATCATTCATGAAGTTATCTTACTTATTATCATTAATTGTTGTTGTACTAAATCCAGTCCCTGAATTTGTATGCTTTTTTTTACCAAGTTTTATAAAGCTCAAACTATATGTTTTTCTAATGCCAGTTTTCGTACAAACAGTTCCTTTGTACGACTTTTTTATAGTTTGTGATGGACCAAAACTATGTTCCAATTGTGAATTATTAATGGCAGCTATACGATTTTTAAATTTTTCTGAATGTGTCGAATTTGCAATATCTACTGTGTGTGGATTGGAATTATGGGCCGTATCAAACAACAATTCATCAAATCTTCCAAAAATATAGATAGTAGATGGTCTTTTTTCCAGTTTTATTTCCATGACTTTTGTTATCTTATATGTCACAACTCAATTATTTCATTTATATACATCGCATTGCATCCACCTAACAAAGCAAACTTTTATTATTATAGACATCTAGTGAAAAATTAAATGGTAATTACAGTTACACTTAAACCAATCAACTAATCGCAAATAATGTACTAAAAACTTTTTTTTTTGTGATATATATTATGTTTTGCTTACATTGGAGATATGAAGGCTAATTTATCATCTTACTGACACTGAATCTAATTTCTTCTCTTGTTGAAACGAAAACGACATTGGCGGACCAGGATTTTGATTTACCGTTTCTGATGTTTTGGAATCTTCTTCGTTACTATTCGAAGTTTGCACTACATTTTAGTAATTTATGCAGTTTTAGGGGTCCCTTATTAAGGATAAAAAGAAAGCAAAAGGTCTACGTTTTCTGAGTTTTTAAGTGACAAATAGAACTGTCCAATCCTTTAGACTAAGTAAGATAATCTCAATCTCCTTGCAAATACAATGCAACAGTTATAAATCATTCTGCTATATAACCTCACTTTGTACATCAAATTTTTAGCTGTCAAATGTAACCATAAAGTAATCGAACTAGTGCAAACGATATTTTTTTTGTTAACACACACTAATTCATATGGTTTACGTTTACTCTAACAAAGATAAAAACACTCTTGCAGAAATTCAATAGGAAGTCAGCAATAAACATAAATTTTATACAAGTGTGAAATTAAATATTATATTTGAAAAACTGTGATTTTCTTAGTGTTATTTTTGATTTAAAAACTATTCTAATAAAAAGAACTAATAGTAGCTTAGTTACAAATTTGTGTATCACTCTCGTGTGATACATATTACCCTATGCGTAACTTATATCAATACCTACTTTGTACTGAGATATTTATACTTTCCTATTTATAGAAAAAGAGACAGATGTCTCATGATGAACTACCCAAGGGCGCAACTAAATGATAAATTCCCACTAATTGATACATTGTGTTATTAATTTTATTGATCATTAGTTATGCACAATTCAATTGAATATAGTTTCCCATGTCATATATTATAATTAATTTTTAAAGAAAAGCGTTTAATTGAGCAAAATACACTCTCAAGACTATTATTGTGCTTTCCTTAAAGTTCTGTGACCTGGAGTTTTTGCTGCAAGCGAGGGTTTCGATAACTTTTTAAATCTAAAGGCGATCTGCGGAGAATACAATTTAGATCTGTTATCGTAAGACGAACAGCGTCAAATATATTTTTCTGAGTTAGAGCATATATTCTGCGGGTGTTGAATTCGATTTTACCCCACAATTTATGCTACGAGCGTATTTCACAAGGATTTTCTAGCTTAAAAGTTGGAGCAACAAGAAAATAAATTTGGCGAGATTTCTACGTTCTTTTTTTTAGTTTTATCAATCCGCTGATTTATTGCAGTAGCTGCAATATTTACTGAGTCAACTTCATTGTTTGAATTTAGATAATGTTCGATTTGAATAAGTACATTATATATTTCAAAGATTATTTATTATTGCCAAATGTTGAGCCCATCTGCAGTCAAACTTTGTAATAGTAAAATTGTGATACGTGAGTTTATACGGCGCGTAGAAAAAAGGTTATACAGTTCACATTCATAGACAGCAAACCACATCCAAACATTTTATCTACTTAAGCAACATTATTTCCTCAAATAAATGACAAGTATTCTTTTACCCTTATAAACCTTTTTAGCATAGCAAAAACAAAAAAAACATATCTTATTGTTTCTTTCATAATTGTAATCCTTGGTCATATTTGCCACACTTGGCGAGTGTTAACACTTCCTCGATTGTAAAATCAGTCAATTATTTAGTCATTATGTGTTTTACTTTTACGAAGGGTGCTGCTAAAGCCATAGCCATAAACTGCTTGACCAGATTGAACAGATTGTTTACAGCATAATTTTAAATGTTGATATTTTCTACTTAAAATACATATTGTTGAATTCTTCAAGTTCCAAACACTTGTGCAAGTACAAAGTATTTTCCAAGTACAAAGTACTTTCCGAATACATAACTCCTTTCAAATGGAAGTATTTTTCAAATGCCTATAACATAGGATAGGTTAAATATGAATACTATAAACTAAAATTTACACATTCAATCTTGTCTGTGAATGAAATATACCTTGGATTGACGGTGCTATATTCTGAATCAGTAAAATCTGCGGGAAGCTGCAGTTAAGTTGTGTTGATTTGTTGCCAGTGCGCACTCTTTAGCTTTTAGAGGCAACTGTAGTCATTGTCATTCTAATAATTAATTCAAATAAAAGTGCACCGTGTACCTATATTTTGATATTTGTTATCTCTTCATTTAATTAATTTTTGTTCGTGAGTTATGATAATTTAGTGAATGAAGGAAGGAAGATACGTGTCATAATTCTTCAGATAAAGACTCTGAATATGTTCTCCAGAAAAAGCGACAGATAAATACACTTCTTAAGCACTGGTGTTGTCGAGCCGGAACGCTCCGGAACGTCGTTCCGGTACTTCTTTTTTGGACAGGAACGCGTTCCGGAACTAAAGATGATTTCTGATAACGAGAATTGGCTGACGTATTGAAAAAAAATTAAAAAGAATTGCTGATTTTTTCTTCTAATTTTTGACGAATTTTTATATGTATTATTATAAACAAGGGTTTGAACCCGAAACAAATACGTGAACCGGTTTTTGAACCGGTTCAACGAGAATTAAACTTTATTTATAATAAATATTAGAAGAAAAAAATATAAAATTTTAAAAAAGTAAAGATTTTATACATAAATTTTAATGCAAGCGGCCCACGGACCGTACGTTACTCATCCCTGGCATAGTTTATTGCCATACCCAAATGGGCCTGCCTGCGGCTAATGCTAAGAATTTTTATTATACATTTGTTGTGAACTAGAATTTCCAGATGTTGGTTTCCATTCCAGTATTGGTAGATGTTTAAAACTTTATTAGTTTATTACAGTGATGCTAAGAAAAATGTCGACAAACGTACCGATTTTCATCTGAAATGTGCATTGCTGGGAAATTCCCATCTTTCTAGTTTGTGCATCCCCCACCCTTAGTGTAAGAATTTGAGTATTTAAAACCATTTTTTTAATCAGTGTCAATTGTCAAACCATCTTTGCGACAGCACATTTATAGAAAGTGGAAGTTTTAGTTAGTGAATAAGTGCCACACAAAACCATTGTATGCATTAAAACCTTTATTACATACAATGCAATAATAAGATTAGTAAGTACTACTGTTAGCAAAATATTCTATGCACGCTACCTACGCTACCTAAGTCAAAGTGTCGACTAAAAAGTGTTAGTGTCAATTTCGCATATTTCTAAGAACCTCTCTCTACAAGATTACGTGCGCGCTGCATATATGTATGTAGTAGTTGCATTTTTCTATAATCTTTAATCTAATAAACTTAAAGTGTAAGTATATTTCATTTTCATTATTAACAAAAAAATGTCCGTTTTTTTTCCTATTAAATAATAGTATTTATTTTATTAGTAATTTCAACATGAGTGAAAAAAGATTTTTTTAAAAAGAAACTAAAAACTAGCAGCGAAGATGAGTTAATGACCCAGGAAAATGCAACATTGAGCCAAGTATCCAACACCAACTTCAACGCTGATCAACTGGAATCTGTTGAACTTGCAGCCATAGCATCAACGTCAACGTCAAAAAGTACTTATAATGATAACGATTCTGGCGAAGTCTCGTGGCCTAATATTTGGAGTGCGGAAATGTGGATAGAAAAGAAAAGACAGTTTCCTTGGTTACTTTCCGAATCCGCAAAATTAGGTTGCTCTTTTTGTAACAAAATACAGCACTTAGGGGTATCTATACCCGTGGTGTAAATATTTCAAAGGAATGGAGTTCCACATCCGTTTCTTACTACGGTAAAGATAAAGAATCGCAGTTAACGTCTTTAAGAAAAAAAATTTTTGAACACGTGAAAACAACAGCGCCCATTAATTCAAAAAAAATTTTAAACAGCGACAGCATCAGCCAATAGAAAATGTAATAGACAATCTATTAATAGCACGTCTTTAGTATTTAAAGCTGCTTATTATTTAGCCAAACACGACCGACCATATTCGGATTATTATAATTTATTGCAAGAATTAAATAGAACAATTTTGGCACCTGGTTTACGGTCCAGATATACCTGCACAAATATAATTAATCACATATCCAAAAATATGAAATTAAGAATTTGTTCAGAAATTATTAAAACAAATGGAAAGATTTCGATTCTCATTGATGAATCTACAACATTAAGTAAAAAATCTACTCTAATTATATTTTTAAAATTCGAAATAAATAAAATCAGCGAACCACGATTCCTTTTTTTTTGATTTAATAGAATTGTCCGATCAAACAGCATCCACCATTACAGAATACCTTTTAAATAATTTGGAAAAATATGGCTTCGACGAAAATTATTTGAAACAAAATTTAATTGCATTTACCAGTGACGGAGCAAGTGTAATGTTAGGAAAAAGGTCAGGAGTGGCTACAAAATTATTGAATAAATTTCCAAAAATAATCACGTGGCACTGTTTAAATCATCGTATGGAGCTCTCTGTTAACGATGCTGTCGCGGAAGTAAATGGTATTAACCATTTTCACATATTTATGGATAAATTATATACCATTTATCAATAATCTTCTAAAAATCAACGCGAACTAGAATCATGCGCGGAAAATTTGGGAGAAGAAATTAAAATAATAGGACGTGTTTTACGAATAAGGTTGATAGCTAGTTCATTCAGAACTGTTAATGCAGTTTGGCAAAATTTTAAATCTCTTGCTGAACATTTTCATCAAGCCGCAACTGATCAAACTCGTTCAAAAACTGATCAGAGTGTATACATTGGTCTAAAAAAATATATCATGTCTAAACAGTTTATAATTAACTTGGCAATAATGTATGACGTTTTGTATGAACTTTTCATCTTGTCTGAAGCGTTACAGAACAAAAGTGTAACGATAGTATATGCGGACAAACTAATCCGTCAAACTATTCGCTATTTGGAATCACTAAAAGACGTTAAAAAAGGAAACAAACTCATAGAAGCATCAGAGGCTGTTCAAGTGATGAAATTAGGAACATTAACTTTAACAGATAATAAAAAATTACTATTATTAACAGAAATCAATTCCTTGTAAGTCTCATTAATAATATGACTAGAAGACTACATAGAGAAAATGATTTGATAAGTGAATTTCGAGTACTAGATCCAACGGAGTGGCCAGCAGATATTAAAATTGGCTATGGAAAAAATGAAATCCAGTCATGCACCAGATTTAATTTAACATCACCGATGCGATGAATCAATGCGTTTAGAGATTATATTGATACTGGAGGCAAAGTAATTCCTGAAGTTGTAGAAATCTTAATTCGATACATAATAAATATTGTACCTTGCAGTTCGGCAGAGTGTGAGCGCGGATTCAGTATTATAAATATTATTTTAAATGAACAAAGAAATAGAATATTAATTGAAAATCTAGCAATTCTTTTATTTATAAAAATGAATGTCCCACCACAACAATTATTTAAACCAGATGATTATGTAAAAACTTGGTTAAGGTCTCATCGTTCAGCGGATGACAACAAAACAAGGAACATTCAACCACAGGATCCTGAACATAATCCTATTTTGGAATATTTTATAAAAACCATTAGTGTTTTCATGTATTGTTAAAAATATTTATGCAATATTGTTTGAGTATCTAATATGCGTATTTTATAATTTGTTAACTAATTTTTATTAAACGTTCCTATTATTGTAATAAACATATATATATATATATATATATATATATATATATATATATATATATATATATACAGTGTGTCTACTTAAGTTGGCGGCATATGGAAAACTTTTTTATTTTTGATTTTAGGAAAAAAAGTTACTCTTTATAAAAAGTTCTGCTTGTTCTAAAACCTAAAATAAAACCTTCACATTTCAAAATTTATTAGTCATATACGAGGTTTATCAGTAAATATGAATTTGGCGCAAGAGTAAAGTACCTTTATTTTTGATAATTTCGAAAATTGTTATTATAAAATGTTGTTCAGAATGAAAAATCACGTTCAAATATGCAAAATATCCATCGATTATAAAAAAAATTTTTTTAACTTTTCTAAAATAAAAATTTATTTAAGCTTACGTGTCATTTCATTTAATCTAAGATGCACTGACAAGAACTGTCCATGAAATGTAATTTCTCAGCATTTCGAAAAACTTTTTTTAATAATAACAATAGTTTAATAATAATGTAATAGTTTTTGTTACACATACAGATCTTATTATTCCGTCCCTTAATTAACTACCGCTTCAACATATCCGCCTTCTCTACAAATAAAGGTAATCGTTCTATCTTGAAACTCTGTCAACACTCTTCTAAACTCTAAACGGTTTCTTTAATGGTTGGTTCTAAATGGACAACATCTGTGAATGGCACTTGGATGTACACCTTCTCTTCCAAGTGGCCCCACAAGAAAAAGTCAAGTGGGATCAAAGCTGGAATGCGAGGTGGCCAACGAATTTTTGAAAACCGATGCACAACCATATCTGTTGACGTTCAAGTAGGGGTAGATCATCAAGAAAATCATCTAGTTCTTTTTGTAGAAAGAGTAAATAACGGTCTGCTCTAAGAGATTCTTGAAAAAAGAAAGGTAGTTAATTGAGGGACGGAATAATAAGATCCGTATGAGTAACAAAAACTATTACATTATTATTAAACTACTGTTATTATTAAAGAAAGTTTTTCGAAATGCTGAGAAATTACATTTCATGGACAGTTCTTGTCAGTGCATCTTAGATTAAATGAAATAACATGTAAGCTTAAATAAATTTTTATTTTAGAAAAGTTAAAAAAAAATTTTTATAATCGATGGATATTTTGCATATTTGAACGTGATTTTTCATTCTGAACAACATTTTATAATAACAATTTTCGAAATTATCAAAAATAAAGGTATTTTACTCTTGCGCCAAATTCATATTTATTGATAAACCTCGTATATGACTAATAAATTTAGCTATTTGAAGGTTTTATTTTAGGTTTCAGAACAAGCAGAACTTTTTATAAAGAGTGACTTTTTCTCCTAAAATTAAAAATAAAAAAGTTTTCCATATGCCGCCAACTTAAATAGACACACTGTATATATATATATATATATATATATATATATATATATATATATATATATATTGAAACGTATTATATTTTCTTGATCGCTAACCCCAAACGGTCACATTCTTTCCTAAATTGAGCTTAACTAATGCTCTCTTCTTAATACATACATCTGACTCTAGAAGTTGGGGTCAGCAAAACAAAGTCTTCCGACGTAACTAGGGTCTATTCCTTGGGTAGAGCTATGAGCAATGGGGGTAAGTCGAAATCTATGGAGGGTTACACTTAACAAAAAAACAAACAGGCGCCACCAAGTCCAAATTGATTTATTTTAGGGCATAGCTATTTTTAAGGGCGGACTTGGAGACCCAAAAAAAGAGATCGCCTTCGTTGATACACAAACTTGTCTTAACAGAATAAGACGCTGTTCCTGTAAGAAAGAATAATAATTAAGTCACATAAAAATGGGAACACTATTTGCGTCCCTCAAGTATACCTAAAAGTATAGAGAATATTTTCTGCATAATGGGATCATAAAATTTTAGTTCTTATTGCTTTTTGTTTACCAAGTCTGATCAGACTAGATCAGAATAAAAAACTTTAAATGAAGAATATTAATTTACTAATAAGAATTTTCTTGGTTTCAGTAAATAAAGTATCATTGTAATTAAATAAAATAAAAATTTGAAGTACTTGCAAAACTGGTAGTAAAGGTTATCAACTAATCCTTACTCAAATATTTTATAATTCTATGTAACTAAAAATGCTAGAGTTTCTTTATAACCCAATCAGATCTGTGTGAGTCATTTACAAATGAATATACGAAATTTTCTCATTAATTTAACAAAGTTAAAATTAGTTTGAAGTCAAAATAATCACCAAGATATTCTCTAATGTTATCAATAGTGGTTGTACTAAAATGCTAAACATGTGTTAGCCATTGGGCAATTGTTGACGGCATTGTTCAAATAAACAGGTGACGTAATAGCAGCTGTTAATTTACGTTGCAGCCATATGTAGTCACATCTTTACAAAACTAAGTGAAATCAAATTTTGATACTGGGGAAAACCAGCTTATTTACAGGTAAACTGAATAATAATTTTGTACGTCTAACAAACAAAATGAAATAATGTACTTTCAGAAGGAAAGTACTCAGGAAATCTTAATTCTATTACGAACCCAAGAGCAGCAGTTGTCCCTTGATGTAATGGAAATTGCCTCGCAGCGCGGGAACAGCAACTAATTATACTTGCTTTCCATGCTTTAACACAGGTGTAGGAGCAAAGCGGGTTCCTTACTTGGATCACGGCAGCATTACTTTGTAACGTAATCTTCCGTTGTCTAAATTTATTTACTAAAATAATTTTTCATTGCGTAGCCAACAAATTAAGCTTTCTAAATTGTAACTGCAAAGGGATCATGTTGTCTCAAATTTTACAGTTGCGATTTTCGACGTGGTGTGCGATATATACGTTATCCATGCAGTTTTCTAATTTCTCATTGGGATTTCAAATGTGTCGTTGCGAGTTCAAATAGGTCGTTGCGAGTTCAAATGGGTCGTTGCGCTAAATAAATTTTGTAAATTAGCTAATATGACAACGAATATACAAAATGTGGATTAGGTACTAACCGTTACTCAGGAAGTGTTTCACAAACATAGAGCGACTCGGAGGTCACTCGCCATTCTCTTAGAATGCAACTTGACGCTACTTTTAACTATCGACGAGTGCCCTCGCTGCTTTCTTGTATGGTGGGAGGTTCCGGATTTTAGTTCTCGAACCTCTCACGCGCGCGCCAGTGGCTGTGAAATTACACCGAACTCGGAAACAACTCGACTAATAATCCTTGATATTATAATACTATAAAAGTTTGATTGTTACTTGAATATTTATTTTAATTAATAAAGGTATTTTACTATTCATTGTACGTTTAATGAATGGATTCTCCTACTGCAAAATAAAATTGTTACAATATATGCATATACACAAAATGGGTTTCGTAATGATTTTCGTTTCTTTTCCTTTTTATGCTATATACGGGCGAAAGTTGGGGAAAATCTCCCCCTCCCCGCGTCAAATTTGGGACAACAGACCTAAAAAAAACGTCGCCGCCAGGATTATTATGGAAAATCCCCCCCGTCATTAAATTTGGGACATGAGACCGCACAGAGCGGCCGCCTACCCAGGATCGGCCCTGTCTATATAATTATATATACGCGTTCCGGTAAAAAAAAAAATTAGCACAACACCACTGTTCTTAAGTATTTTAGACATCCATCAACAAAGCATCCGTCTATCACGAAGTACATCAACTTACTGTAATACATGTACAGAGTGCCCCAACGATAGAGTAAGGTAGGTTTTTGCTTAACTAATGCTAGTTGTGTAAAAATTGTATAGGCCATAGGCTAAGGGTTAAAAATGTGCATATTATAAAATATATTGGAGGTTATTCAGGGTGAACCAGGAAAGAAGGGCATTAAAATGAACACCCTGTATTTAATTAAATTTTTAAATTCTACGTGTTCACACAGACATTTTTGTCATGAAATATCAGCTAAAATTTGATGGTGTCTGAGATTTGCATTTAAAGATTATAATTGGCATTTTTATAGTGTATATAAATGGACAGTTTTTCCGTTATTTTACAAAACAAGCTTTTGATATTTGGTAAAAGTTAAAATCACTATTATATTAATGTTTAGTCTGATAAAAAATTTTAACGGGGTGTTTATTATAAGGGTCTAAATTAAAATACAGAAGTTTTTATTCAATATTGTCTTAATGAATATTCAAATAGACGGCCTTTTTGTTGAATACACATATTTGCACTTTCTATGTTTTGCCACTCTTTCGATATTATAAGAGGTGTCACTGTGCGACAAAGTTTTCGAAGTTTGTTCTTTATTTGTTTCCTAGTTGTTGGTTTATTGATATATACGTCTTTTATGTATCCCCATAAGAAAAAATCCAACATTGTCAAATCGCATGACCTGCGTGGTCATGATATAAACCCTCCAACCTCTATCCATTTTCCTAGGTATTGTTGATCCAAGAATTCCCATACGTTACCATACGAATGTGGCAGTGCCCCATCGTGTTGCAGCCACTATTTAGCTGTACATTTATATAAATATTCTCAAGTAACAGAGGCAGTTCTTCACGTACGAAATATAAATAGCTACAGTCCGATAAAGGTTCATCAAAAAATAGAGCACGAATTTGGTAATGAATAATACCACACCACACATTTATTGACCAATAATTCTGATTTGGAACTTCCCGCAGTCAAAATGGATTTCAATGGCATAATAGTGCATATTATACCAATTTACAAACGCATTGCTTCTGAACTTTGTCTAATCGGAAAACATAACGCTGCACAAATAATTGTATTTTATTGCAATAGTTGAACAACGGTATTACTGAAGTGAGCCCATCTTTCAAAATCTTTTTTTCACAATTCTTGATGAAACTCAATGTAATAGGTGATATTCTTTCAGCTTCTCCTAACATGTATATCATATTTAAAGGATAATCCATGACCAACACAAAAATAATAAAATGAACACGAAAAAAGCAAGTTCAAATGCACTTAATTTCCACACATGTGTTTTTTGTTTATCTTCGCATCTGTTTGACATGACTATCGCAATCCATATAGTGTTCTGGTACCGAATATAATGTAGCGAGTTGGAAAAATCGAAATTTCTTGAAAATCACTAAAGACAAGCATATAATATATTTAACAAAAATGAGAGGTTTCTAATCCTGAATAAACCAAATAGAAATATACAGCGTGCGTTACTTTTTAATTTAAAGATCTTCTAATTCACGCGGTTATAATAAACACCCTTTTGAAAAAATTACGAATATTTCCCGGGTTAAACGATAATATAATAGCAATTCTTCTTTCTGCCGGATATCCAAAGTTTGAATTGTAAATTAACAGAAAAACTGTCAATTTATCAACTCCGTGAAAATGTCGTCTATAATTTATATATGCAAATATCTTTACCATAATTAAGTTTTAGCAAATATTTCATATGACAAAAAGTGTTTGTATAAATACGTGGAATTCAAAAATAAAATTAAATACAAGGTGTTCCGTTTAAAAAATTATATTTTTTATGCCCTGCTTTCCTGACGCACCATGTATAACTGCCAATATCTTTAAAATATGCGTGTTTCTTATGCATACCCTATGGCTGATACAATTCCTACACAATTCATTTTACACCGTTCATATTAAAGTGAAAAACTTACTTACACTACCGTTGGAACACACTGTACCGGTGGTGAAATTAGTGAAAATAATACTGACATTAAGGAAACTGACAATCCTAGTAGAGTTCAATCTAAAACACTTATTCAGATTCTAAACGGTGATTATTATACAGTGCTTAGTCATAAAATTAATGGCCAGTGCCTAAAGTGTTTTCCAATTCAAAAAATTATAAAGATATTGTTGGATTCTACAACATATCGTCTTAAGCACCGTAAACAGGTTCTCAGTAGCGCTTTTGAAGATTTAAACCAAGTTAATTTTCATGCCAAGGAATTAGTTAATCGGCTCCCTATGAAAACTAAACCAAAATCAGTCACCATGTGCAAGGTATACCATTCTGACTTTCACAAAAGGCTCACTATATTTCTCGTGAATACTATAAGCCCAATGTCTGAGACTAAACATGAGAGTATCATTGATTTGTTCAAAAACACTATCTTGAGCATAATCACAAGAAAAATTGCAGCGAAGAAAAGTCATGGCACATTTAATTGCTACATAGACTTTTTCAGGAAGCAGATCGAACAGTGTACGTATTTATGTACGACTGTTAACATATGGTCGATCAGAAGCTCTTTGGATGAAACTTGCCACTGGATCACACAATATTATAAGAGAGTATCATTCGCATTGTCTTGTGAACGTTTCTGTGATACTCATAACTACAGAGATATTGCGAAAAACGTATACAATATTAATAGCAAGTTTGGAATCGGAAGAGCAAGATTGTTAGTACTATCACTCACAATGCATCCAATTTTGTGAAAGAGTTTGGAGAACTTGCGTATTCCGAATGTGGAGCATAAAATAAACAAGAAGATGAAGACGAACCTAAACTTTTGTCTATTATTATCTAAGAAGGAATTCAATTGTCAAAATATAAGCCGTGTGCCTGCTGTTCTCAAATGCATGATTTTTCTAAATACGAATAGCTACGGTAGAAAGCTAATCAACCAAAATAGTTCTAAATCATTAAATCGTATCTGGGTCACACCTTGAGCAAATCAGACATAACAAGATCCAACAAATTGTACGTGAGAAGTTAAAGCTTTCTCAACCAAGTCAAAAGCATGGCATAAGTTATTCAAGTGAACTATGACTAATCTATTTAGACGAATATTGCAACGTTATCGAATCTTTCGGCATGGCATTAGATGTTTTTCAGGGTGATGTAGATGTATTTTACAGAATGCTTCTTCCAAGGTTGGTTCCCCTAAAAAATTAGTTAAAAAAACTAATTCAATAAAAAAAAATATAAATACGACGGTGGAATTTTTTACTGCAAAATATGGCAATGCAGCGAATGAAAGATTTTGTACTATACTGTCGCTTAACGATTCAGATACCTTATTAGCTACAGTGTCCCACCCTCAGTTCAAATTGAGAAGAGTATTTCTAAAGGAGACAGTTGAAGCGCACAAATATTTATAATTAAAAGCATTGTTGAAGTTTGTCTTGAATTTTATGTAGCAGAAACAGATAATACGTCTCAAGAAACAGATCACCCTTCTACACTTCTACTAAATAACATTTTTGATTTTGATGGAAGTGTTACTAGCTCATCAAACAGCTTAACAACATCGACTAAGATTGAACTAGAAATTTTCCTATAGTCAGATTTTCTTTTTAAATATTATACACATCCACCCCCATTAGCACCACTTGATAGATTAGTTTTATTGGTCACCATTGTGAATGCACCAAAGAGGCAAACATTGGGTGCCACCAATTTTAAAGGTTTAATTGTAATGAAATGCAACAAAATTAGTACTGAAGATGTTTAGAGTAATTAAAGAGATCCACCTGTGTCGTCATTTTTCATTAAGAATCATTAGATCACAAGTTCATTATTGTACGCCATACACATGCATTATGCGTATGCAATATGTAATGTATGTTTAAATTTAATTACTCTTTGAATCAAGTATTTAAGAATATGTGAAAAAATTCCGTTCATTTTATTGATTAGATTATAGCTAATATATTCAATCAAAATGCATTACATATTACTTTTCAAAATGACCTATCATTTACTATTTAACCCTTAATTACTTTTATCATCATCATCATTAGGTTTTCAGTCCTGGAACTGGTTAGACGCGTACCATCATTGTTTCCTATTCTAAACTAACCTACAGATTTCCTTGAAATTTGCACAGTCTGCATCTATCACTATCTGATCTAGGTCTACATCTACCTATTTTTTCCTATCTCTGCTTGTAATATATCCCATACTATTCCTCAAAAATGCCTTAGAACGTATTCCGCCCTTCTATCTTTCTCTTTCCCAGATATCCTTGTTCCCCTACTATTTCTATAACCTATTTGTTATTATCTTTGCCTGTCCATGCTGTCGTCATCATACATCTGAAGCACAACATTTCAAGAGGCTGCTACCGTTTTTCTGCCTGCGTTTCAGACTGCCCGTATTTCATAGGCATACTGTGCTGTGCTCCACACATATGCTTTCAACAATTTTCTTCTTGTTCTATGTTTGTTGTCTTTTCTCATAGGCGCTGTTCTTTTTTGTTAGATGCAGTTCGGTCACCTTCTATTGTTTTACAGTTATATACGCTATTTCTTCGACCTTCAGTGGTTGTGAAGGGAGGTAAGCAGCCTGTGGCAGCTAAGTTCCCCCAACACTTAACCATTTACCAATTTAATATATTTTCCAAAATATATCTTTTCGCACAGTCAACATTAGTTGCAGATATTTTGCAACCAACAACTAGTTGTTTATACTAATCATCAGATTTATCTGCGCTTATTTTTTCGTCATTAGGCTTTCCGTCTCAAAACTAGTTGGACATGTACCTGCACTTATTTATATTCTGAGCTAGCCTACATAGTTCCCTGAAATTCTCACATAGCATGTGTATACAGCTCGTTCCCCTTCTATTGTTTTCTAATTTTATGCTCTATTTCACAGAGATTCAGTGTAGGGGATTAAGCAACCTGTGGCTACCAAGATCCCCCAACACTTAGACATTTGCCGAAATAATGGTTTTTCAGTAAATCCTTTCACACACTTAACATTATTCGAGAATATTGACCAACCAATTCTTGTAGTTACTTATAATAATCATCATGTTTAAGCACATTTATTTTTCGTCATTACTTTATCCATCTTGGGATTGGTTGGATGCGTACCTCCATTAATTTCTATTCTGGGCTAGCCTACACATCTACCTGAAGGCCCTACAGCCTACATCTTTTACTATCTGTGTGCAGTAGTCTAACCTATGTCTGCCCCTTCTTCTCTTTTTTCCTATCTTTACTTCTAATATATTCCGCACTATTCCCTCATGCCGTAGTATGTGGCCTATCATCCTATCTCTCTTATTTTTTACCGTTTTCCACATATTTCTTTCTTCCCCTACCATTTTTAGTACCTCTTCCTTCTTAACTGTGTCTGTCCATGATCTTCACCATACGTCTGTAGCACCACATTTCAAAGGCTTCTACCTTTTTCTTGTCCGCTTCTCCTACTATCCAGGCTTCACAGCCGTACGGTGCTGTGATCCACACATATATTTTAAGCAATCTTTTCCTTGTTTCTATGTTTGTTGTCTTTGAACACAGTAGTTGTTTTTTTTGTTAAATGTAGCACGACCGTGTGCTAATCTTTGTTTTATATCTCTTGCACTTTTCCCATCTTGCGTTATTTGGCTTCCTAGGTAGCAGAAATCCTTAACTTTTGTAAGTTCGTGTTACATACTTATATTCTTGTTTTTGATTTATTTTCCTCCCTTTTGCATACTAGAACTTTAGCTTTAGTTTTGTTAATTTTCATACCGTATCTCTCTGTTAGAACCGTTTCCATTTCATTAAAAGCAGCTTCTTACTCTTCCTTGCTAGACGCTAATACCGCTATATCATTTGCAAATCTAAGCACATCAATTTTTTGCCCCTGCATAGTAATTCCAAATGTCTTCCTGCATTTGACAGTATTCATTGCCTCTTCTATGTACATGTTAAAAATCAATGGGGATAGGACACATCCCTGTCTCACCCCTTTCCTAATGTTTACTTCTCTACGTTCCTGCTTTAATTCTATTACTGCTGTTTGCACTTTATATAAGCTATGTACTATTCGTCTATCCCTATAACTCATTCTAATCTTTTTGCGTATTTCAAATATTTTTTCCATTTTACATTGTCGAATGATTTTTCCAGATCCACAAACCCTATATACACGCTTTCCCCTTTTTTTTATTGTTTTCTCCATTATCACTCTCAGAGCTAAAATAGCCTCCCGTGTTCCCCTGTTTCGCCTAAACCCAAATTGGTCTTTTCCTAGTATTTCTTCCGCCCATTTTTTCATTTGTCTTTGCACAATTCTAGTTAATTTTTTTGACACGTGTGCTGTCAAACTTATTGTTCGAAAATTTTCACATCTATCCGCGCCTTTCTTTTTTGGTATAGTTACTATAATGCTAAGTTTGAAATCTTTGGGTATCTCGCTTGTTTCATACATATAGCTTACAAGTTGGAAGAGACGTTATGTTACTGCTTGTCCAGCGGCTTTTAGAGTTTCTGCTTGCACCTTATCTGTACCCGGCGCCTTACCATTTTTCAGACCCTTAATGCTAATTCAAACTCATCTCTAAGTCTAGGATATCCCAAGTCATCATTTTCAATGTCTGATTCCTGTTCTAATGCAGTTAGTTCTTCTCCTGCATATAAATTCCCTATATATTCTTGCCATCTACTCACTTTCTCTACGTTTTCTATAATGACGTTTCCTTGTGCATCCCCTATATTTTTGCTATACGGTTTTATATTCCTAAAATTCATTCTAATTAATTTGTATGCTTCGTCTGTCTTTTCTATTTCCATCTTCGTTTGTACCTCTTTGCACTTTTCATCAATCCATTGTTCTTTAGTTTTCCTGCATTTTCGAATAATTGCCCATTTTATGGCTTTGTATCTCTGTTTTCCCGTTTCGTCTGATTTATTTTTGTATTTTCGTCTTTCTTCTATTAAATTCAGGATATCCTTTGTTATCCACGGTTTCTTATTTTCATTTTGTGTATACCCCAGAATACCTCTGGCCGCCATGTCTATGCTGGATTTAATGTTATTCCATTCTGTTTCTACTTTTTTAGTAGTGTGTCTTAGACTGCCATACCGACCCCTATGATCTCCGCCAATCTAAGTACCGAAAGAGCCGCTGCCCTCTTTCGGAGATAAAATACTTTGTATAATTTAAAATTAAACGGATATTATTTAAATGTAAAAATAAAGTAAAGTTGTTCAAAGTGTATTTTGAGGCACACTAAAATTACTGTATTTCGATTTCTTTCAAAAATGATGTTTTTTGTACTTATAGTACAAATTTCAATCCGCACTTATACTTTGTACTTGGAACTTCTTTTAAAAGCAAACTACTTTATACTTGTACTTGAAGTACTTATTTCAATTTATACTTTTACTTTGTACTTTATAATTTTGTTTGTACTTTACCCAGCTCAGTTTGAGAATAAATTAAACGTTTTCTCATGATTCACAAAAAACATACATTTTTTGTAATGTACTTTAAAAAGAAATATCTTACGTAAAACAGCAAAAATGGTGTAGAAGGTTATGAGATGAATTGGGAAAAGATATGTGAAACGCGGAAGCACTTATAGAGAGTGGGTCCAAAAGAGAAGACGCTGAAGAAGTAGACCAAAGAAGTGAACCTGCAGACGAGAAAACAGGAGAGGTGAGCACACCGCATCGGAATATTAAAAATTCTGAAAACTAGGTAGTTGGTTTAGTTGTAAAAGGCAGTGCTAAACATTTTTATTTGGATAAAAATAAATCAAGATGGCCAAAGCCTCCAAAGAACAGAAACATGAGAACGAGGTCTGAAAACATGAATTTTTCATTTATCTGATGTGAAGGAAGTGGCACCACAAACCAATACCGTGTGAGATTGTTGATTACTATTTTTTCTCGAAAAAGTACTAGACGACATTGTTCATTTCAGAAATATAACGTTAAGAAGGAAATAAAAGCGGTTACTGGTTTGTTTTCTTTAAGTGGTTTGTATAAAGTGTAGCGATCGCGGAGTGTTGTTTCAATGTATCGATCGTGCTGGTTCAATAGTAATAATACATTTACTTGAAGGATCGGTTGCTGGGTTTACATTATCTTATCAGAGGATTGATTGAGCGGTTGTCTTTTGGTTATTTTTGGTTTGTTTTTGGTGCGTTTTTAACTAGAAGAGACGTGACTGTCCGTATCTCTGGCTGGAAAAGGGGAGGTGCTATCATTTGCCTTATACCTACTGGGGCGTCCTAGGTAATTACATAATTAAAACTCTTATCATATTATTTGGTATATTTGACTAATAATTATAAAATTTATTTATTATATTTACATCTTTAGAAATTTAGGCATTAGATACACAACTTACAAATACTGTTATCCAGTGAGCTCATTCTCTATTACTTATGGTTAGTACTGATACAAATTACATCAGGCATAAAACATACCCCTAATAAACTCAGTCACTGTAACTTTCACTAATAGTAATTTACCCAACGGTCAAATCATTACTTTTCACATCGTTGCCTCACCCGTTAAAATCTGTAGTGGAACTGCATCTATTTTTTTCTTTTGCTTCATCGCAGTAACTCTGTCTTTATTTTAAATTGTTAACTTAACATATTTCCGGTTGGTGACCAGCAGCTACCTATTGTGTTCTGCTTGGACTTTGACTTTATTGTCATTTTGCTGTCTGTCTATTTCGAAATCATAAGCTATTTTGCTGGTCTTATGTTGTAATATGCTATTTACTCTACTGGAAATAGCGCATTGGTTAAAGACCCGAATGAACTTATAAATTTAACATTAAATACAATTTCTACAAATGAGGCTATCTAATTTTACTAGCTTCCTATTTAATAATTTCTACTTAATTGGGTTGGTATATGCGGGATACTATAAAAGCAAACCAATTAAATATTGTAGATCTTTGGAATACCGATGGAATTGGTATGAAGCGTTGTCGTTACGGAGATTTTATCCATTATTGCAATGTTTGTGCTATTGTAATGTCCTGAGTGGAGAAGTGCACAAAAGAATTGACAAATTATCCCCTAGTGGAGAAGCTTCTGACCGATTTGTAGGATAATTGTAAAACACACAATTCATCTAGCGAATACCTGACCGTTAAGAAGAAATTGGAACCTTCACGGAAGGGGCATCATTCCGTCAATACATCCCTAATAGTAAACCAGCAAAGTAGAGTTTAAAGGTATTTGCTCTAGTCGAGGCAAGTACCTGTTACTGTTTTAATATGGAATGGAAGTTTATATTGGCCTGAAGCCAGAAATATTTTACCGACAAAGTAAACAATACGCAAAGTATAGTTGAACCCATGATTGAACAAGTATCCACAACAACCGGAATATTACTATCGGTAGATGATTTACAAGCTTATATCAGTTACAACGGTAAAACAACACAAAATGCAAATACCATAAATTTTCTTAAATAATCGAAACAGAGGGCTATGTAGTTCAATGTTTGTCTTCCAGAGAAATATTACGGCCGTGTCCTGTGTATTAAAGAAATTAAAGAATATAATTTTTATCTCTACGCTACAACACGATGATACTACAGTTTAAGGATCTGGAGAAACAAAATTGCCTGAAATTATAGATTTCTACAGTTCAACCAACGGCAGTGTAGACATGTTGGACGAATTAACTACTAATTACCGTGTAACAAGGAATAGCTGCCGTTGGATCTGACTTTACATTTCTCATTTTTGAATAAGGTTGTTGTAAACGCACAAATTGTATTTAAATCAAATACAAATTCTTTTAGTTTGGAGCGGAGGATATTTTTGAAAGAATTTGGTGTACAGTTAATATCCGAATTTTGAAATCAACAAATCAAAATCCTGTTACGCGAGTTACGTTTTGGGTCTTGGGAGCTGCCTTTTTAAAAAGTCTTCTTCTAAAAACACTTGTAACAAATTTTATTTTAAACAGAATTTACAAATGAAATTTTACCAAACTAATTTAAAATTACTCTAAGTCGAAATTACTGTTAGATGGATTTGAGTAGCCTGAACAACCAACAATGTAAAATCTGTAAGGCTCAAGACTGACTGGCCATCTTGGGGCTCCCGGGGTATTTATGTTGTTCCTGCCCCTCACATTTCTGCGGGAACTGCAGAGCTCATGTTTGCTTATTTCTTTATACAATTATATAATACAAAGTAACAATTTTAATTCTAATAATTGCGGTTTTTATAACCGTCTGTGACCTGCACCTGCAGTATCACTTACGTCTGGAACACATTGTATTCACGTCCGTTCTCACAACTTTCTTGTGAACTTTTATTAACCTTTTCTTGATTTATTCTTGAATTACAATGTTGCATCTAACCTAAGTTTTTTTAATAATTTCTATTTAATTATACATAGATTAATTTGGGGGATATGTAACTCCTCCCGACGTAGATAAAAAATTAAGGGTTTTGCTTAATTTTAAAATTCCATTGTCCCTAAGGGTACATTTATTGTTTCTTTATTTACCTTTGTTTATTTATGACTAAAATTTCTTTCTTTATTCTTATATCTAAGATACATTTTGTGCAATACATACATAATTAGTAAAATGATTAAAATGATTATTACAATCGTCCAAACGCTTATGTTGTCGTAGTGTAGCTTTATAATTTTGAGTTCACTTAAATGTTCTTTGTAGTTGTCCATTAGTTTAACAGCTTGGTTGAATCATCTACATGTAGGTCCTCTAGTTGCATGGGTTTCTTGATTATTTCGTCGTTTTCGGGTTGTGTAATCTTAAACTGTACTTCCGGTAAATTTTGCAAATTTCTTGGTTACTGTTGGTTCTTGATATGCTCGAATAATTTTGTTCTTCAATTTTAGATAAGTCTTCCTTAAGGATGATTACTTTGCTTCCGGTTAATGCTAGATTGTTTTCGTCTTGAGTGCAGTGAGCGCTTGCTATTACTTCTTGTGCAAATACAGCAATCCATTTGTTCTCCGTAATTTTTTGAATTTTCGTGTTGGCGATTTGTAGTGGTTTTGCTTCACAGGTGACGTAATGGTTTGAAAATCTTAGTAATTGTACTTCTCAAGGGCTATCTGCTTGAATAGCTCTTGTTGTTAATGATTGGCATAAATATTGACTTGGTGTTACTTCGTTACATTTTTCGTTTGTATAACCATATCTGAGTACACTTAAGGAAAGAAACTTGGTTTTGGGGATAATAACTTGATACCTGCTAATAATTTTCATGGGGAAAGCAAATAAATGATAAGTGTTACTTTTTACTATAGGAATTTCTATTAAAAACGTGATTTCGTTGTTCTTTACATAACCTTTCACTATGGCTATTTTTAAAAATATGAGTATGTTTGATTCTATTACTTCGAAGAGTAATTTACTGTTAGTTAAAAATGATCTAATTCTTTTAATAAGTCGCTTGGTTCTATAATACTAGAGTGTAATGTGTTTAATTTTGCAAATGTTACAGCGTTTCCTAACGTGGCTAAAATTTGTTAGATTAAGTAAGGGTTGGTTTTATTTGAGTGAATATCGTATTGTATTTGATTAAGTCTCGCATTCCTAACATTGTGGTTTGCATGTTAGTTTCCAGGGTTTGTATTCTATTAGCTATACTGTCTTGATTCTTTACTAGCTTTCTTAACGTATCGTTGAATTTTACTATAGTTGACTGGGTTAGAGATATTTGATTTCTAACAATGGTTTTTATGCCGTGTTTGTTTTCAATTAACTGTTGCATGGCGTTGTCATATCGTTCTGCATCGTGATTGTGTAAATTGCTTGTGATAGTTTTTATAATGTTACCTAGTCCGTTAATAAGTCTTCCCTTTCGTCTTGTAATTTGTTCTGTTGGTATTCATCTATTAAATTTATCTTCTGTGTTTTTTAAAATGTTTTCTATTATACTGTTGGAATTCATCATTTCTATAGCGTATTCTTTTTCGAATTTGGCTGTGTCCATTGATTGTTTCAATCTGTAATATTTGTCTTTGATCGTATAAAATTCTTGTTTTAATTCCGTTAAATCAAATTTTTATGCGAATGTCCAGTAATCTATTGTATTTTGCATACTTCCCAATTTTACTGGTAGTATACCGGGATGGTTTTTAATGTCTTCAGCTAATATGTCATTGTTTGTTCTACCTGGATGAAGGTTGACGGTAAGGGTGATGGCTGTCCATCTGAAATAACATGGTGTCTTAGGTTTTTCAAATGAATATATTTTACTATTTTTCCGTTGTCTACTACGGCTATATTTTTGTCTCATATCTTTTTGATTTTAAACGGTTAGGTTTTTCAAATGAATATATTTTACTATTTTTCCGTTGTCTACTACGGCTATATTTTTGTCTGATATCTTTTTGATTTTAAACGGGCCTAAATTTCTAGGGGCCGTTTTGTGTCTTTTACTTTGAAAATTCTTTTCGTATACGGTTTGTCCTATTGAAAATTTTTTTGTCTGTGTTCTTGTTACGGGTTGTTGTAATACGTTCCTTGTCGTTATCTAATTTATCTTTTACCTTATCGTAAGTTATTTTTAGTTTTTCCTTATGGTCTTTAGCATACTGTTGGTATACTTCTTTGTTGTACTGTTTGTAGTAAGGGTTACGGGAATCTGAATGTCCTAATGTTCATTCTAGGAGTGTAAAGTTAGTTGATGGGGAGATTGTGTTATTGTAAGCAATTAGTGCGTATGACGTTAAATTGTTGATGTATTCTTTCTTGTAAGTTAATCTTAATAATCTGATCTGCTCTAATAGGGTTAGGTGTAATTTTTCAATTAATCCGTTTGATTCAGGATGGTTTTCGGTTATAAAATGAATTTTTATTTTATGGAGTGGTATTTTGTATCGTTTCGTTCCTAAATTCGCTGCCATTATGTAAAGTTATGGTTTCGGGTGTACCGTAAAATATAAAATATTGTAAGAATCCTTGGGTGATGTCGATGCCATTTTTGAAAGTGATGGGTGTCGCTTAACTTACTTTGGTGAATGCGTCTACGATTGTTAAAAAGTTTTGTGGTTCTACTACTAGAGTGTCTGCATGTAATTTTTGGAAAGGTTTGTCGGGTGGTTTAGTTAACATTAAGGGTATTTTTGGGGGTGTTCTGTCGTATTTTGCTTTATCGTATAATTCACATTGGTTGATAAAACTTTGGTTAGTTCTTTCATATCTTTAAAGTAGTATCTCCTTATGAGTTGCTTTAGTGTTTCACTGATTTCATGATGGTTGGCTTTGACTTTGTGTTGATTTCTAATTACATCGTTTATTTCGTCAGGGTCATCTAAGGTTATTAATTTTCTTGTACATCTAATAATGTCAGGGCCAGAGTTATTAAATAATTTAATATGTACTTCTGAAAATCGTTTATATAAATGTTCGGTGGTAAGATAAAAGTAAAATTGTTTTTTCTTGAGGTATATTCTTTTTAAATTTTAATTATTTGTTCTTCAAAATCGTCCTTAGTTATATGAATTTGATATACTTTTTTATTGTCTATTTTTGTGTATTTTACGGGATTGGGGTTGGTTAAAACTTCGGTGACTATAAATTGGTTTGGTTTTATGTCTATGGCTTCATTTAATATTTTAATTGTGGTTTTTGGTTCTTCATGTTGTGTTGAGGGTATGGTGTCTATTTCTTCTAGGCCTTCTCTTATCTCTGTTTCGTCTATGTTTTCTATAATTGACTGTTTCTATTGCGTTGAATTGTATTCTGCTTAGCGTTTCTGCGTTATTGTTATAAATATAATAATTTCGTAATCATACTCCTCTAATCTAATTCTCCTTCTTTGTAGTTTTGAGTTCGGTTCCTTGAGTTTGCATAGCCATACTAATGGTCTATGGTCGGTGTATATATATAAAATTTTGTTCTATAAAGGTATGGTCTAAAGTATTTCGTTGCCTAAACTATTGCTAATAATTCTTTCTCGATTGTGCTGTATTTTTGTTCAGTCTCGTTTAGGGATTTAGGTGCGTAGATTGGTTTATTGCTACCTACTTTTCCTTGGCTCAATACTGCGCCTAGTACTACGTTTGAGGCGTCGGTTGTCAATATAAATGGTTTCAAAAATCTGGGTGTTCTAATGCAGGTTAATTCGTAAGTAGGCATTTAATTTTTTCAACGGCTTTAATAAATTTTGGGATGTGTTCAATTTTATTTCCTTTTTTTAAACAATTTGTTAGTGGTTTGGTTATCTGTGCGTAACCTTTGATGAATTTGCGGTAATAACCACCGAGTGCTAAAAATCCTTTGATATCTTTGTTAGTTTTGGGTAAGGGGTAATTTAGTACTGCGTTTGTCTTGTCTGGGTTTGGCATAACTCCTTGTGGGGTTATTATGTGTTCTAAAATGATACTTCTTTTTGTAAATATTCGCTTTTGTCTAGTTCAACTTTAAAATGTGCTTTTCTTAGTCTTTCAAAAACATCTTTTAATCTTTCAATGTGTTCTATCAATTATGTTGAATATATATTATATCGTATAGGTACACAAGACATTTTTCGTTGTGCAATCCTCGTAAAATGTTATCTATGACTCTTTGAAAGGTGGCGGGTGCGTTCTTCAATCCAAATGGCATACATTTGTATTCGTAGTGCCCTCTAGGTGTGCTAATTGCGGTTTTCGCTGTGTTTTTCTCGTCCATCTACTTGGTGATATCCTGAGGCGAGGTCTAATGTTAAAAAATTCGATATTCGATATTTTCGCTTGTCTGAGGCATGTAATTTCTTGGGTACTATTAATACGGAGCTGCTCCATGGTGAGTTCGGGTGTTGGACTATATCTTGCTCTAGTGAACCTGCTACTTGTCTATCTGCTTCTTCTTAGCTTGCCTGAGGTTGTAACGTTTCGCCCTGGCGCATTCTTATTTCTGTAATTTTATGCTGCACACGCAGTTATCTCGGTTTAATATTCATTGAACTTAGTTGTAACCTTGATTATATTGATACCTTGGAATTGCTAGAACCAATACTTTCTGCATTAATACTGTAAAAAGTTGTTTGATAGAGCAAACTTTGTTACCACTTCAATATTTAAATATGCATCGAATTCATGTGGATAATAATTATTATTGGTGCCGTCATCGTTTAAAGAAGGTCATACTTGGAAGGCTGCAGTTATTTGAAACGCTCTTTTGCGGATTTTTGCAAGCATTCTGGGTTGATATTTACTGATGCCATTTTGTGTTTAATATGGAATAGTAATTACGGCTTAGCGGATTTAATTGCCTTCTGTCAACTAGAATATGTAATTAAATTATGGAAAGCGTGAAGAGCACCTGATTGTTTTTATTCCCATATCTGGTGGTAAGTAATTTTGTACTTTCTGTTCTGCTTAATCGTGTTTCAAATCTAATTGTGTTATGATTTTTTCAGGGTGCTTATGCTTTCTTGTACTCGTGTCGTACCGTTTGCTGCTGATTTCTTACGTCCTGTCTTAGACTTGGGTTATAGATTGGATTCCTTTGTTATACGTTCTATGTTGCTGTGAATGTAACTTCAGGTACTGGACCCCAGGATTCCTATTTCGACGAAGTTCGCCTGCCGACCCCTGGATGGTGCGAGTGAAAGTTGCTGTTACATCCAGTGCCGTAGGCCTAGTCCATTATGGTTGTATGCTAGTAACTGTATAATATAAACTGTCTTGAGTCGTTTGGCTCGTTGTTACTAAATTGCAAATATTCTTATTTTTCTTATTTTAATTATTTACTAAAATTGCATTACTTATGTTTACTGTTTTAATTGGTAGAGTATCACATATTATTTGAAGTTGAAATCTTTAACGTTTAATGCAAAATTATTTAGCAAAATAACGTGTGAATCTATACACGAGTAATTTGCTTGTAGACAAAAAGGGCAACAAAGTTACTGAATAATATACAGCGGTTGTGTGGCCATATAATTACTGTGTGTGTGTGGATGTAGTTCTTGTTTATTGATAATATCGTTGGCTTGATTTGGCCATACTCGTGTAAGGATGTAGCAGTCAGTCACTTGTAAGGATAGTTATTGCACATATTGGAACTTGAATTACTTAATCTCAGTACTAGTGTTTAGGGGTATTACCGTTGTCCCACTGGGTTACGTACGTGAACCCTATTGTTGAGTACCTTAATGTATATGTCTGTGTGTTATAACTTGAGATCATACTTATTTGATTATATGTAATGCTTTGGTCTGTAGTTATTATTATTATTTTTTCGGTATAGTGGGTTATCTTGGGGACCTTCCGAGAACGTGGAACAATTCTTGTGGACAAGTTTATGCTACAATTAAATAGTTTATATTCTGTTTTAGGTACCCGTTATCTTGGTATACATTACGACCGCGTATAATGATTTTCTCTATTGTTTCTATGTAAAGACTTGTTGAAATAAGGTCGCGCACTATCCAATAAAGCCGTGTTTTCCAGTTTTAATCGCACTTCGATAAGCGAGGATTTGCAGTTCGAATTCGTGTCATTTGAACCAATGCTGAATTTGACTCTGCAGCTAGTGCGTTGAATTATTTTCTACATTATTTCAATAGCAATGCACGTTTGTTTTTTTGTTCGACAACTAAGAGGTGTTTTACGTGTATTGGTGAGTTCCCCGCGTGTACCCATTCTAATCAGATTCTCTTTTTAGCTTTTTTTAGCTGGAGGCCAAATGGGTTCTTTCCTTGTGTAGGCCCACCTGTTCATTTTTACAGGTGTGAGGTACCTTTGTCAAAAATGTTGGACATACATACGCTTATTCTTTTATACTTATTGGTTTATTTTACAAACGGTACTATGTACGAATTAAAAGATGTCTGACAAAAGCTCCCACACGTTAATTCTTTTCTACTAATTAGTTATTTTACAAAAAGTATTAGGTGAAATTTTATAAACGACTGACAAAAACTCTCACATGTTTATATACTACTGATTAATTTTATTTTGTGTAAAATACGAAAGACACCCTCGTATCTAAAGTACTAAATTGTTCACATCACCTAATTGTTTGCTTTGAAATAGTAACGCTTAATTTATCACTTTTGCTTGTTTGTACGAAAGCCTTTATTTTGTGTATTGTTAATAGATAGTCGTGGGCGACGTGCTTTTTTTGTTGTTTCTTTTTGGTATGTAGTCGAATCCCGCCACTCTCCGTGATTGGTAATTATCCTTGTATTTACTTTTCTTCCAGCTACCTCTTGGCACGTAACACTGTTCCGACTCTTTTAATAACAAAAACTGATAGCTATATTTTTGTTCCTTGGAAATTGTCTCAACTACATTAAATACTTTTTATATAAATTATCACAAGTTAGTATGTAGAAAACTATTTATACAGGGTAACTCAAATTATATTAAATTCTACAGGTTTATTTATTCCTTTGGGTCTTTTGCTACGACATTTTACTGTATGCACAATTACTCACTTGCTACCTACCTACCTACCTCATTTAGCATGCCGGACTAGCTCTACTCCTTTGGATAAAAACCCAAAAGCATCTACAAATATTATTCAATCTCAAATTCAAGTTTTCCAAAAGTGCTTAAATTATATGTACAACACCAAAAATATTTCTCTTGTTTAAAATCATAATCTTCGTTTATATAATCAAATAATCAAAGTCGAAATATCAAAATGTATCTTTTTTCGCATGGTTAATCAATGATATACAACGTTAGATTTAAGAACTAGTCTTTTACGATGTCCCTTTTTCAAACCCTAAATGTCATTTCCGAATTGATCAATTTCTAGGATCAGGTCTTCATACTAAATCATAAAATTGTATATTTTCAAATACTTGTTATATAGTAAGTTCTTAAAATTTAATTTATCCTTGCTACAATAAATGTTAGTACCATCTCTTATTTAAGAATGAATTATTACAGAATTATTTAGAAAAGTTTTCATACAATAATTCTTTGATACATCAAATTATAATCTAAAAGCAATAAATTCTTCCCACCACGGTATTCAGAAAATTTTCAACATTAATAAAATCGTTCCTAGACCTACAAGTTATATTCGATCGCGCCATAACGATCATTAGAATGTTTTTCAAAATGTAAATAGTTTGTTGCAGGCAATAATTTCACACGCTACGTTCTCGAAATTCAAATTCTTGAAGAGGTTCTTTCAAAATACTTGATTAATACAGTCAGTCTTTATGGTCCGTTTTGCGTATATTCTGGAGTTTCCATTTTAAGCCTCAAATTGAAACTGCTGTTTTTTCAACCAGGTTGACACTGTTAATCTAAATTTGCATTATCGAAACTGTTCACTTATTTCCGTAGAGTAACTACTCTTAAAAATTATACTTTTTTATGCAACCCTCAGTATAAACAAAAATAATATCAAAGAAAGCAGACAGCGAGCTTTTGAAATTTCCTTATTTTATATTTTTAGAACAGCTTGACGTATACAATTAGTTTTTCAAGTTTAAATCAAGAAACATCTACCGCCACAAACACCACTCTGAACACGTCACTGTCCAATTAGATATAGTTTATTATAAAAATTACGGGAAATACGGAAATCTGCATTTACCAGAATGTTTTTTAAATGTTCCTTTTTTTTACAAGTCTAAGGAATAGGTGGCTTTTAAGTTTTACAAATAAACCCTTTTGTCACTGGATATCATCTAACAGCCTTCTTTATTTACCGAAATCTGTTGTTCTATTTGCCCATAATTGCAGTTCTCCGATACATATGCGATATATACGCTTGGAGTTTATTGCCTAGCAACAAGCACAATTTAGCATTCATGTCACGGACAATAAAACCTACGTGATACACTTAAAAGTTCTATCACATACCGAATTTCTCTAAGCAAAGCCCAAACTTCTCTCTCTCAGGAGTTTCACCTAATAAAATTAGTATCGATTCGACTACTGTTGCTTATTTAGGCTATTCTCTAAGGGTTACAGTTCCTACAAACTTTTATAACTAAGTGTTTTTAAAAATCTCCTCTCTACAGTCAACAAATGCCTTCAACCAATTGAATTTATTACAAGATTTAATACCTAAAAATGGTTAATCAGAAAAATTTTAAAAATTAGTATTGAGAAAATCATAGGCAACTTGTTATAAGGGATGTAAAATTTGTATCACAAATAATGAGTGGAATGCATGTTTCTATTACCAAGCATTTCCTGCAAGAAGCAAATTTAAAACATTCATTACCATTGCATCCAGTTTTCATTTGCTGAACAAGCATTCACACTGTGTAATTTCCCTTACGTATACTTGAAACGCCTCTATATATAAATTTCTAGAAATTTGAGTGAAAATAACTGAACACTAACAATAATAGAAAAGCGAAAAGGCACGCACTCCAGCTTCATACTAAAGTGGAAACCGTTATTAAAAATTCACTAGCTCGTTTCGGATAAATTGCTGTATCCCCGCCTAAAACAAATAAATGTGTTGGCCTGCCCATATACCTACCTACATATCTTGTGCGCTGCATTTCTTTATAAAAATTTTAGAATGAATTGCCAGTTTAAAAATTGAACGTAGAATTGTGTACGCAACATGTTGACAATAATTGTAAGGTATCGTACTTTACATAAGCGTTGCTTGCAATCTATACAAGATGCTTCAGTTACTTGCTTAAATTTTGAGCGATATACGTCTTACAAAAATACTTCACCCTAGGGTTCTCGGAGGCGTACACCTCAACTCAAGCACTTGCACGGGCTCTAGCATACTACTATGAAGACCGCGTCGACGACAAAACATATTACTTTGTACGGAGAAGATATATCCGCAAACCATACAATTACAAACTTTAAAGAAAGAAAAGAGTTTGATGCAGGTATTGGGTAGTTCCTCAGGCTGGTAAAGTAGGTAAGTGCTTAGGACGGGGTTCTAACGTACTGCACCAACCAATGTGATATGTAGGTCCAGCGGTCATTCCAGTTAAGCGGCGGTAAGAGTTTTCTCACTCCAGGGATGAGCCTACTGGTCGCAATACTCTGAAAAAATAAGATAAATAAAACCAGTTGTAAAAAGGCAAAGAAAGTTGCCACACCGAATGCTGCAACAAGAAATGGAATCCAAGAAATGTCATGGGGTGGCCCACAAAGAAAGAGAGCGAAAACCTCGAATTAGGAATTTTATTCACAAACCTTTAAGAAAAAACAACATGTTATAAATGGAAAACCAACTCGCGTAGATTACGACATTTATTCAAAGCATCATTGTGCAAATGTCTACGCAAACATAATCTATAACCGTCTGTAGTTACCTTGAACTAATTTTTAACCGAAATAATAATATTTACATAAAAAAATTAAACAAAGATCTGTATAGTGGACTGTTTGAGTCCTGTGGTTACCACGAGTTTAAATTTTCGATATAAAAATAGTCATAAAAACCATATACTTACATATTTTCCACAAGCAACTCTTGTTAAATAAATACAAAAAGATATTAAAGCGATAAAAACGAAACCAATTAAGTAAAAAACTATCTACACACGAAATGCATTTCGCTGCAGCTGTAACACATGAAAATTATGTAACAAAACAGCACTTAAATAATAGTGTACTCTAAATTTTTGTAGGTATAGAAATTTTTTTGTTGTCAATCAGCGTAAATTTTAATTTCTAAATAAATACCCAAACAGTAACATTCTACGTCATAAGCACACTCCGACTATCCGAGTAAAGACTAATCTCAACACATGCAGTTGTGCAATGAGTAACTTGAAAAATTCAGACCCAATGCTTCCCGATGAAAGTCATCATAGCGACGCAGAGAAGGAACAGTAATCCCTGCAGCTGGATATGGCATTTCGGTTTTAACTTTATCACGGCGTCATCTTGTAAGTTCTTCTAATTCATTGCTGGGACACAGCAAAGTTTTGTGATCGACATGTAATAGAACAAATGGCACCACCTACTGTTAATTCGGTTACATAGGATTATCCCGTTCGTTAAAAATATATTACTTGGTAGTAACGATAAAGATAGCAAAAGTCATTTTAATACCGCTTAACTGAAGATGAAAATGTCATCACATAAAATTGTTTATCAACAGTCCACTTCTAGGGATTATAATTACCTAATTAAACGTATAATTTAGAATACCAATAGCATTTGTGAAGCGGCAGCAAGAACTACTCCAATAATTTTTACGATCTTACGTCACTGTTTCCCTAAAACGAAACTAAGTCATACTCCTTAAAATAATCCTCCGCGATAACCTGTACAATCAAACTCATATAAGCACGATAACTCGAATTATGTAAGTTTGTTATTCCGTTTTAACAAGTCCAACTAAAATCGATACTGGAAAAACCTGGTTAACGTTGCTTTCTAGAAATAGTCGCCGCGCTTCAAAGCAACACGAACATTCATTAAATTTAAAGGTTTATTAAATACTCGTCAGATGTGTTGCCTACTTTTCCGTATAAAATTATAGAAAACCACTTTGCCACATTATATGGAATATAGTCTACAGATCAGCGAGTCATAAATAATCTTTTCAGAAACACGTACAAAACACATTATAATCTTTTGGACACAAATTATTATGCTAACCAAACCGTGTTCTAAACTTATTATAGTTTTTAAGGAAAATACCAGATTTTAAGGCTATATTGAAACAAAATAGATTTAAGCACTTTAAATTTATAGTTAAATGTTTTAATATAATCCATTTTAAAAATTAAATAAGCAACCGTTTTACTTGAGAGAGAAGCCGGAAACGTTTAACAAATAACCAAATTACCGTAAATACATTAAGGAATATGATATTTTTAATTAAGTACCGGGCAAAATATTAGGTGCAGGGACGACACGTAACAGCTAACCCAATAATAAATGTACAATGTTCATAAAATAACACCAACTGAAGGTAAAAAATCAAAATAATAAAGAAAGGTATGGTACAACGAAATGACAAAGACTCTTTTGACAAAAGATTTTCCAGATTTAAATTGACGTACTAACAATATAGCAATTTTCCTAAAAAAAACCTAAGAGAACTAAACTATAAAATTTTAACTACAACGTTAACCATTTAATTATCGTACATTGGCTATGGACCAGACAGTGGTTCGTATAAATATGCCATGCAGGTACGTACTCAAGGTACTGCATCACCAAACTAAATACAATAGCTGATGTAATATTTGCTTCATAAATTTAAAAAGAAATAATACTAATAAATTTTTAAATTGATTACCTTGAACCTGAACGCACAAATGGTTAAATAATCATAATTAAACTGAGATTTCTAAACAATTAGTATTGAAAGTTTATTATACACCTGACTGCCACATCTGCATAACGTAATATCGTGACACACACATATAAGGGTACGATAACTAAGTTATCATAATATTCTATCAATACGGCCAAAAAACTCTAATTATACGCAACTTATGATGCAACCTTAACAGTTTTGCTTATATCTAAGATAACTCGTTAACGGAAGGACATGAAAATTCCTAAATTACACCAAAAACAGCCCCACGTACCGATACCATATGGGTGCTTTAATTCTACGAGAACATAACTTAAATTTAACCACCATAAATTATCGTAAACGAAGGACATTACACACGTACAGACAAATGCACTACAATAAGCTACTTAGATGCAACTTCCTTAGTTGTCCCAAGAAAATTGTAGTTCGTGGAAGGTTGGAGGTGCAGCTGTGATTACTGACCTTTTCATGCTGTGGAGATGGTATCCGCCGTTGTTGAACGGCAGGGGTTTGCATCAAAACGGACCCTGTAAGTAGATCGTTTGTGTATGTTGAGTTACGAGGCACCAAATTCCACCTCCATCTCCACGTCTACCTCCATCTCCATCTCCACCTCCACCTCAACCTCGAGCTTTACCTCCACTTCTACTTTTCTTCTCCTCCATCACCACCTACAACCACAATAAAGGCGTGCCTTTCATGTTGAGATTTTTTTGAGTTTTAAAAATCGTACCACCCCTTACAAAGTCACAACGTTGTTAGTTCCTGATCTATAATATCGGTAAAAGTTTTCTTCAACTCTGCATGATAAACTTTCAACATCTAACATCTTCTATGAATAACCAATTTTTCCTACCTACTAATGCTGTAGCATAACAAATTAGTGTAAAATTTTTTCAGCTACTCAAGACTTAGAATTTTTCAAATTGGACCATCCGCTAGCTGCTACCCCTATTTTTAGATGAATTATTAGAGGTATTTTTAAAATAAATCCGTCGTGCAAGGTGTCAGATAATATTGTTTTTCTCTCAGCTACTCGTGAAATTTTTTAAATCAAACTAGTCTTTACTGATTTAGAGATCAATCCTTTAAAAATTCATTAAACAAAAAATTGGTCGCACGGCTCTCTCCTTCTAATAAATATAAAAAATTTCAGGATGATCAAGAAACGCCATACAGATTCCACTTTTAAAGCATAATTTAAGAGCAACTTATCCCAAATATTATATAGACTTACCTTGTATATATTTTATAATTAACGAACACCACTAAGTCAAATAAAAGACGTCTGCATCGGTCGACAGGGTCTAAACAACTTGAGGATTAACTTTCTTTCAATTAGTTGGAAGTGGAGGTTGAAGTGGAGGGTGGAAGATACGGAGGTTATGGTTGGGGGTTGAGATTGAGTTGGAGGTAAAGGTGGAGTTAGAAGTGGAGGTGGGGGTAGAGAATAGAAGTCTAAGTAAAAGTTTTCGTATTATTTCCGCTTCAGATTATATTTAAGCTGTCGGTAGTACACCGCACTAAACTACTTTTCCATAGTTTTATAGAATGTTTTATTGCCAAACTATTAGTTACTATCTTCTCACTTTAAAATGTAGCGACGTTCTTGGGCTGCTTCGGAGTAATAATACATATATAAACATTTGCATATTAATACGTCTAACTATTTTGGTGCATTAAGATTATGTTGCCATAGCTATCTCCATTGAGTCTGGCAAATATGAAAAGTACAAAGTAATAAAGTTGGTAATGGAAAAACTGCCTGTAATAACTTTTCCTTTGCTACACTATCGTCTTTCAGGATAACTTGCGGTGAAAATGCTTTTCAGTTTAGTTTCAATGTTTGCTTACTCGCAGAAGACTCGAAAGCGTAGTTTGATTCTGTTATTGAGAGATTTGTAGTATACCCGCTACATGTAATGCTCCAATTTTACAAGTATTTGATTGGTCACATGACCCGCTGGAGTCTATGAAAATAACCTTGTTAGAAAATCCTTCGGTCCCTGTACATTGCATAATTGAAGTAACAACAACTATTAAAAAAATTTGCTAACAAAACTATATTAACACCAGTCTTTCGAAATCTGTGACTTCTGAGCGTGTTATCTGTAGAACAATAGTTTTTTCGCAACCTCCGTTCAGACGCCCACCATCTATTGTAGTGATATTTTGCTTATTTTTCCGTCGGATTTTTTTGCGCGTTGTTTCCCTCGCTTTCGACAATTTTTTCTAATAATAATGGCAATCCTGATGTAAGTATGAATTTAGAGTAAAGTAAAATAGATGAGGGAGGACTTCCTCCTCGCTTCTCCTTCCTTTTTCCTCCTACTCTTTCTACGTTATAGCTGTTAATTTGCCATTTTATTCTTACGTCGCTTTTGCAAACGCTTTTGCCTCATCCTGTATATACATTTTGACATGGCTACGTCATACGGTTTTTAATAAAAAATATGACTGAAGCGGGGGGATTCGAATTTGGGTTACCCGCATGCAGTGCGAAAACCCTATCTATTCACTATACAATTATATATAAGTACTTGTACATCTATTACTATTGATGACTGTACATACCCCATTTTAATTTATCGTGGACATTAACTTGCGAGTCGCCTTGCCTTTAATTTAAATTTAAGAAAATCATGATAGTTAAGGAACATCTTGCGGATTCCATTTCAATTTAGAAATTAGTTTATAGGTACCTAACCCCCAAATTGTATATAGACTTAATCTGTATTTTTTAATTACCAAGCACCAGTAAGTCACATAATTCTCAAACGATACGTCAAACTTAGGCGTCGTAATTTGCTCCCTTGACACGCATAATAGTTACTTACTATTTTCACTTTTCACCTGGAAAACAACTTAATATCAACTTTTAAGAAGGACCACCATCTTAAATCTAATAATAATAATAAAACAATAAAAATTAAAAAATTTATTAGATATGTTATAAACAAATTATGTAACAATAAGATCTATTACATGCATGTCTTCTTAACTAAAATCAACTGTAATAACCTGAATTTGATGGATATGAGATAGCTAAATCTGTAAACGTTTACGTGAGCTTATCCAGCACCTGCATTTTTTATATATTGATTGGAGTAACAATTATTTCCAGAATTGTTAAATAGTTTTTATTGCTGCTATCATTAAAGAAATAATTGCTCGAACGACCCTCACTTTCTAATAATATTTGAAGCCGTCTTTTATCTGTGGTATTTTCGCTTACACTTGTTATAACTACATTTTTTCATAAAATTCTGGATAGCTTCTAATATTTAACTCCTCTATTTTATAGCATATTAGTTTCCCTACGTTTAATAGCTTGAGGCATTCTTACTCATTTAAAACAATAATATTTTCAGGTATTTCAATTTTCAGATTAAAAGAATTTTCTTCCTGAAATTTATTTTCTACGCATACACTTCTATTAAATGTGTCAGAGACAGATTCACGACCCAATTGTAATTTTACAGCATCTACTTTACAAGGTAAACCATATGATCTGACGTGTTGGGAGTTCTGGTAGAATTGTCTAATTCTAAATTTCATTCGAAAAATGCAGAATCATATCCATTTAAAGTAACCCATTTTTATAACATAATTTCTGCAAATACCACTATTGCAAACAATTTGTATGATAGGTTGAAAACCACCACATAAATCAAACACAACTTCCACGTTATGGTTGTGAGAATTTTGTTTAAAATCACCTAACGCATAAGATTTCTTATCTACTAGTTTGTTGAGATCTAATTGCAGTACACACTTGTGACGTCAACAGCAGAAGAATCCACTTTCAACCTGTACGTTCGATTAACTCAGCGATATTACGACAACTAAAGTCCAGAAATGGCATCTTTCTTTTATATGCTGGCGGTCACCGGTTCTTTATTAAGCTAACTAGTGTAATATGCAAGTCTTGACAATTATTATTGTTTTATTGTGGAGTTTTCCTTGTTTGTGTAGATCCACTTCTCTATTGCAAAAATATTTGCAGGACTACTTTCGCTTAAATTTCAAGAATATCTGTAGAGCATTGCCAAGAAAGATGTATTGTGCACATAATTATTTTGTTACAGATTCTACAGTAACACGTTATACCAGCTGGACTAAAAATAACTATTCAGCGGTAAAATATATTTAAACTTAGATTATTTATTCCTCTATAAATTCTGAATTAACACTTGTACCAACTATTCCAATAGTAACGAAGTAAATAGTTTCTGTGTTAGACTATAACTTTCTACTTTCTGATATTCAAAATACCTCTGTGGAAAAATACATTTAAAATCAATTGCTTCTACTTTCACACATTCACCATATCTTGTTCTTAATGCGACCTCCCACAGAATTTTATATTTATAATTAATATAGAGATTTCTTACATTTTTAAACAGTTTGCGACACATTGCCTTATTTAATTCGTTTAAATCCACTTTTTGTTACTGTTTGTGCAAACAAGAACAAATCTAAAATGGATTCAAAAAGTAGGATAGCTCACCAACAAAAATTCGTGAAGTTGCTATTTGTCCACTGTAATATGAGTAACAACTGTAGAAATAATTAAAGAACTAGTCTAATTAATTAATTATCCTGTTGTTGATATTAAGGAAATTTTGCTGATAGTCCACTTTCTATTTTATTAGTGTACAAGTATCGGATTATTTAATAACGCTCAAGGTAGCAATTTTCATTACACTATTAGTATATATTTATTGGGGGGCGGGGGGTCTCTACGGAAATTCTAATATAGGACCAAGTTTCTCGTTTATTGACTGTAAATGAAGAAATATTATTCACAATCTGTGTTAGAATTGCAATCGGATACTAGCTGAACCATATGACCCCTGTTAAAGATAAAATTTTGAAGTTATTCTCGATAAACTATCATGCACCGTGCTTTTAATTTAATTTGAAAGTAGAACGGGTATATTGCAGTAAAATATAATTCGCTAGTCTTTTTAGCATCGCTTGATCTAATCATGTCGTCGCACTTTCAAAACTCACAGCAGCAAATTTCTTTTTTAAGGGCTCAATTGCATTTCTTACTAATTCATATTTCGGTTGATACAGGCTTTTAAGAGACACGTAAACTTTTTGAAATCTAAGCTATTCGCGTGTAAAATTATAGATATTATGGCATTAGCTATTTTTGCAATTTGATAGTCCGCCGATAAAAACTCTTATGTAAGACAGAAACATAGACTTTCCCAGAAACTACATTAAATGATATTCAAAAACGGAATGCAACAAAATGCGATCTAAATTTTGCAAATCCGTCCTCTCATAAGAAATACGGAGGCAAACCATTCTACACTATTTGCAGATATTATATTTTAATTAACCGTAGAGTAAGCTATGTTGCTCAATATCTACATAAAAAGACAATAAATTATTCAATTAGTATTTAATTTGGAGGTATTTTCCAAACGATGCTCAATATTTTCTGATTGTAATTTAAAAATCGTGTTTAATTAGGTGAACGTAAATAATTAATTATACTTTCTCAACGAATTTTTCAATGAATTTAGCTGTGAAGAGAAAACACAAAAGTTTATTCTCTCAAAAGTGCTTTTGAATTTTCAAAGTACAAAAACTTTTATATTAATAATATTTATTTTAAATTTGTTTAGAACTGTGTTTTTCTATTCTTATTCAGTTATGCACGTTTAAAAGAAGCATTTTAATTTTGTATAGTATACCCCCTGAATACTTACGTTAATAAATCCATTTTAACTAAAGGAATCAAATTAATGTACCAATTTATACAAAAACACTTTTCCAACATTTTAACAATGTCCATTCCCCAATTAAAAAATTATTTAAATGTAACAAACAGTGGTTCGATGGGTTGTTTGTTGTTTTCTCTTAAAATTTTCAAATTTAAAACTACAAATTCTTCCATACTCGCAACAATATCATCACATTTCATGCAAAACATCGTACGGTACATGAAGTATATTTTACACCAAGGTGATATTTTCAGTAACTCATCTATATCACCTCAAAATGAATTGTAAATTGGCAGTAATCAACATGCACTTGATTTATTGAGAAATATATCATTTGTTGTATTTAGTTTTGTGTAATTTGTTTTAAAGTTGACTTGCGATGTTTTGCTTTATATGCAATTGGTTTTGTACTGAAGCAATATCGCAAGGTTAGACCTTACGATAGTACTAAATTTGTTTTATGTGGCTTACGATTTGAACAAGAACGCAAGCGTCAATTACCATTATGTAAACGGCAAATTGCCAGAAATCAGTAACGTAACAACAATAAAAAGGGGCGGTACTAGGTTTCTAATTTTATATTTGGACTTTAGGTGATATTTATCTGTAAAAATAAAAACTAATATTATAACCAATAATTATAACCTAATCAAAACTAATATTAATTACAAAAACCATTGGTGTAAAATTAAAAACAGTTTAAATTGATGCGTCTAACTTAAACTAATAGAGTGAACAAAGTTAGTGAAACTTAATTTTCCAATTCATCACTCAGATCTTCATAATTAGTTTCGGGCAACGTATCTGGAACGTCATAATTCCTCATTTGTCGATATTCATTATGAAACCTTTGAGGAATAACATTTTCATTACAGAGTTTGTTCAAGTCATTTTTCTTATGAACTGATTTACTTAACTTTTGAAAATAGAGCCTTTTCGGCGTTTGAGTTTTTATGTCCATCTCAAACTGCTTTATGCGTGTTCCAGTATAAGAGTAGTCTATACAGTTACATTCGGATCATTCTTTGCAAACATAATAATTCTAATTTCACTTACTTTAATAGGTTTTTGTTCACTGTCCTTAAATTTGCTTACTTTCGAAACATGGTCGGCTAGTTTTTCCACTGCAAAAATCAGTACAATTCATTTTGATAGCATGAAATAATTTAGGGTTAGTTCGAGCATTCGTTATAATTGTGTTCCATTCAGAAGGGGCCCAAATTATGCGCTTTCTAATAAACCGCTCAATTGTCGCGTGTACTGATAAATAACGTAAACGTATGGACTCTATATTTATGGAATTCCTGAGAAATGTATTAATCATTACTAACATTGCCTTATTTTTATTTTGTCCATAGCAACTATCACGGTTGAGGGATACGTGTTTAATGGTTCCCTTTTGATTGACTTCGTGCAAATATTTAAATATTATTGTGCAAATTTCATTGCATCCGCGGCCACCATCACCCTCGCCTCATAAATAGCAAAAACCATTTTGACTACCGCTTTCATAAACCGTCAAGTTGTAAAAAGCAAATTTTTGTTAATAGTATAAAAGTAAATTATCACCATACGCGGTGTTTAATCCTTATTCTATATCAAAACTTACACAGAGGAAGCTAGTATATACCAGAGCATTTTTCTGATCAGCCAAAAAGGATTCCTTGCAATCATCTTTGTGTTTTAAATGTTCTATTAATTTTTGTTGGATCAGCCAAAAAGGATTCCTTGCAATCATCTTTGTGTTTTAAATGTTCTATTAGTTTTTGTTGGGTTTGTTCTGTATGCTTATAATCTTTATATTTGTTTCATTCAGAAATTCTGCGTTTATTTTTTTTTTTTGGTAGATAGAACCCAATATTAAATTCACTTTTAAAGATTTTTCGAAACAATTGCAAAGAAACGACATTATCTCTTTTTACGTCCTTTTGGATTAGGCGTTTCTTAAAAATGTTGTATAAAATTGCAACATTGCGTAATTCGACCGGCAAATATTTCCTCATTGTTCTAGTCCGACAATAGTGTGATGGAAATACAGGGAGTTCTGTAATGAATTCTATGACATCTGGTTTCTGCTTCACTCCAGTTTTGTCGTGAGAAATATGTTTGTCCCTCTGATCTGTCCTTGAACATGAACTCGAAACACAATTGTTTATTGTGTACTTTAGAGTGATTTGGGATATATCTAAAGTTTTTATAAGAAACTGTTAACATATTTCTTGTTCTACATCATTACAGGTAATAAAATATTTGTAAGAACGTTGTCGTCTACTTTATGACGCTATTTGTTTTCGGCGTTTAATGTCGACATTTTTAATGCATGAGAGTAACCAATCTCGTTGGCTCTGAGGGCTTCCTAAACCCCAATAAAATTCAGGAACTTGATCTCTAAGTATTTTAGGAAATTTTAGGATACACTGGTTAGGACAGTTTTCTGAACAAGGATTTGCTCTTACAAACTTATCTGATCCAAACTTTTTAATTGACTTGTCGATTCTTCTTTTGTATAATCGCTTTTGTTTCCGAAATCCTCTATTCCCAATTTTTGCATTAGGTCCTTCACCGCTGTTATTTTCAGTACCGCAAGAAGTATTATTGCTTAGGCTAGAAGCAGTATCATTGAATGTGTATTCAGAAGAATGACGACGAAATCGTTTCGATGTGTTTACAGTTGGGCAAACGTTAGGGCTCAATATTGGATTTTCATCGCCACTAGATGAATCATAATGAACTAATTTTTTTCTAGGTGGTGTAAGAGATATTTGAGGTGAGACACGTCACAACTAACTTTATTGCAAGAAGAAATACCAGTAACGGCTGATAAAGCAAAATTAGCAATTTCTTATCCTTCTGTGGTTATGTGATATTGTAATGGTTCGTCTAAGCCAATAACTATTGTTTCTGAAGTCTGCACATTTTTTACCGTGGTTTCTACACAAGATAATTGCTGATAGCCTCCTTCGACATTGCATAAATTTTGATCAGCAAGTGCATTTGGAGTTTGTTCTGAATTTAAAATTGTGTCTGTAGTAATATTAATATCTTTGTAATAACTAACGTTACCTGAACAGTCTGCTGTATAAAAATCTATAAGTGGAATAATATTATTGTCAATTAGATACAGTTCAAAGTTCACAATTTGAGTTGTTCCTAAAGAATCCCCTACGACCACCGTTGATTGAAATAGAGGTTCTGGTTTTGTTAATGCCTCATTACTTATCGTTTTTAGTCCTTTCTTGTTTTGAGAAGACACTAGCTCTACAATTCGTCGAGACCGTGAAAGATTGGACCATGACAATAATCTGAAGTGAAAGAATACCGATTGTAAGTTTTAAAGACGAAAAAGGTCATTAAGTTTAAACTAAAAAATTATTTTTAGAAGGCATACACAATCAGTAGGTTGTGGTTTAGAATGAGGAAACTATGATTGTTTCAACAGTAATATTAAATTTTTGTTTCGTTTCCCATACATACTATTGGTAGGTGCAAAGGCTTGACTAAAATCCATAAACATAGATGCTATTTTTTTTATTTTCGCTATAGTGAAAAAACTGTATAGCCTTTAAGAAGTTTGTGAAGTTCTAACTAATATTCCTTTCCTCCATACAATGCCATGAACAAGAATTATTACGTTTATTAATACGATGGTGTATTATAACTACTAACAATAGATACAGTGCAACTCATGCTAGATAAATTATTAAGTTAATTGATCTTAAATAATTTACACCGGAAATTTGAACATAAACTGCACCCTCATAGACAATGACCTCAACGGTGTAAACCGATACATGTATAGTCCGGCAATTATTAATCATAGAAAAATTAAAATACATTATTATAGCATGTTTGTAACGTGATGAATTCTGGTTTCTTATTTTCACAACTTGTCGTAGATTTGTATAAATTTAAACCTAATGGAATTGCAATAATTAAGGATCGACTTATACTTACGTTTCCTCACTTTGAAAATTCACAATCAACTACTGCGTCTTAAGGTACAACTTTACAACGTATGGAGCGGCGTGATTTGTATCTTACAACGTTTCAATGGTCTTACGATGTTTTGCTATAGCAAATACAAATTTTGTATTCAATTTTATGATGGTAAAGTTAAATTAAAATCAGTGTTCCTTCCTTATCGGTCTATACTTTCCTCACGATAATTGGTAGCTAAGTGCAGAATAGGGCGGTGCTTACGTTACCACAAAAATCTCTATTTCGTCAAAATTGTTACTTACGATGTTTTGCCAAAAATGTGTCGATATTTGCCAGTAGGTGCTTAGAGATAAGGCATTGTTTCTGTAATCATTTTACATAAATGGTTGCATTTACATGTACAAGTTCTTGTAAAAACGGACTCTAATGTAGTGCAGATATTACGATGGTAGAAGTATTCGATTGTAGACCGTGCAGGTGTGTGTACAAAAATTCTTCTGTTTTTGGAATTTATTGCATAAATCCGCATTAGGCTTTTTTAGTATACTTGTCATTGCATTAGTCCAGTTATATTTCTTTGCGGTCGAGCGAAAACAAATTTTGTAAAGCAGTTCAGTCCATTTAATATGTCTTTAAATCCATCGTTCATGCTACCGTAGGGTTGTAATTCGGTCAAATCAAATTGCAAAAGATCTGTTTTTATAGGCTTAAACACTGTGCTGGCGCAAAAGATTTTTGCGGGCTGGTTAGAACAATTCTTCAACGACGGATTCTTTACTCATGTCTGAACAATGGTGACTAGTTTGGTCCTTTTATCAAGCGTTCAACGCTACTATGATAATCTGTAACAGCCTGTGATATTTCGAGTGCAGAATTTTGATTATTCAAATAGGTAAATATGAATTTTTACAATCTGTTGTACTATATGTGTGGTAAAGCGATTTATATGCCTTTTCCAATTTTTCAAAGTTTTTACATATTATACAATGCATAGATGTGAACTTATTGATCAACTTTTGGGTACGTTTGATTAAGGAACTAAAATGTCTCTTTAAATCGATGTCTACATATTGTTTACTTGCTGCATCTGACTCATCACTAGGAGGACTAAGCTATGTAAGTTGATTGCTTGCATTGTAAACTACAGTCATACCCTGAAAATTTTCCATACCTTTAAAGCGGCGGGAAAATGTATGGTGTACGTGCTGTGTTGTATACCTCTTATTTGTGCAATCGTTGTCCTTTTTAGGATCCGCAAAGTAATTCAGCCTCTTTTTACGAAAACTTATTTTTTCCTCTGATTCATTAGGTCGTTGTCATCTTTTGAGTCGAACACATTAGCAAGACATTTCTGCTGCATGTTGTACCCTTCATCATACGCGGTTATTACATAACCACATCCAAGAGGGCCTCGATAACCAGATTGCAACCGCTTACGTCCAGAACGTCCAAAGCGGTCCATATACATTTTGAAACTGAGCAATTGTTTATTACACTTATTCTATAATACCCTTCTCTCTTAATTCTTTTATTAAGGAGACCATTTCGTTTATGTTTTCTACGGTTGTATTTCCAACCAGGTTAGATGCGTTCAATAATTTCTGCCGGCCAATTAATTTGTAAATATTGTTCCAATATACGTACTCAACAGGTTTCGCATTAATTTTTTTGTAAAATGTCTACTGTTGCGTCCTTGTGACCTTCAAACTGGCGAGGGCGTTCAATCACAAGTACAGGTCAATCTTTAAAGTTGCTACTATCTATTAGACATTATTAAAATTCTTGTTCTTATATTACTGCTCCATAAAAGTTTCATAAGACAGGTACGCTTTTTTAATGTTTTAGATTATATTAAGAACTTTATGTACAACGAGCAAACGATATTAGTCATCAGAAAGATTACACTTGTGATATTGTCGGAGGCTTTCACGGGCGGAGTAATTATAAATATTTATGGTTCCGGGTTGGGACCGTGTCATTTTATAAATTAAGATCGACATTTCGCCCACTTTTGTGAGGAGCTTCCTCAGGACAAGAAAAGAAAATAAGTAATAAAATAAAAAATAAACATAATAATAAAGATAAGAATGATAAATTAAGTAGACAAGTTAAAGTGTAAAGAGTAGAGTTACTCCTGAACTAGCAAACGCACTAGCCCATTCAAAGCCGAAAGGTGTCTTGTGGCGAAGTAAGTGGTGAAAGCAGCGAAAGTCGTAGTTTACATATTCGCTTTGAAACAACTAAATGTCTCCGACATACCAAAACTCTTAACAAAAATGTGACAAAGCAAAAAATGACGACCTTAAAACACCTACGAACAAACAAGAAAATTGTTATACTCCCTGCAGACAAAGGTAATGCGACTGTAATTCTAAACCGTACAGAATACAAAGAAAAGATTAAACAATTATTACAAGACGGTTCCTACACTCCTATAACAAAAGACCCCACTTCAAAGCTTAAACGGCAAATTTCAGCACTTATCAAATCCTCTAATATTTCCAAAACTATCCAAAAACGTATAATACCTCGCGAATCTAAACCACCTCGCTTGTACAGCTTTCCTAAAGTCCATAAACCTGATATCCCTCTTCGTCCGATAGTTAGCGCAATTGACTTGCCAACCTACTATCTGGAAAAATACCTAGCAAATTTCTTAAAACCTTATTCCGGCAACACCCCTACTAATGTTTTAAACTCCATTGATTTTATAGAACTAATTGCAAATATTGAGCTAGGCCCTAATGATATACTAGTTAGTTTTGACGTAACCTCCCTATTTACAAACATACCTGTCATAGACACTTGTCTCCATTATTAAACAACTCCTACCTCAAGAAAACAAATTTGAGTACCTGGCCACGCTCATTGAAAAATGCTTAACTTCTATCTATTTTGTCTTCGACGGACAATTTTACAAACAAACTTCGGGCACACCAATGGGCTCACCTCTATCCCCTATTGTGGCCAATATATTCATGGAGTCTTTGAAATCTATGGCTCTAGAATCCACAGACCTTAAACCAAAAACTTGGCTCCGTTATGTAGATGACACTTCTGTAATCTGGCCCCATAGACATCAAACGCTCAATAATTTTCTAGATCACATAAACAATCAACATAAAGATATTAAGTTCACTATAGAAATTGGAAAGAACCGAACTCTGCCATTCCTTGACGTTCTGGTGGAGCGCCAACCTAAGAGACGACTAGGTCATTCCGTATATTAAAAACCCACACACACACACACAGACAGATACCTACATGCGTCGTCACATCGTCATCCCTCCCAAAAATCATCGGTAATCAACTCTAGTCCACCTGCAATTAAGATTTCACAACCAGCACACTTATCTAATGAACTGACCCATCTTAAAACTAGTCTTATAAAAAACAGCTATCGTAATTCAGATATCGGCAGAGTAATAAACCGGCATCTGCATCCTACACGAACCCCCAAACCACACTGTAATCCCGATACACGATCTTTAGCAATCCATCCATATATACACAGAGTAACAGAGCAAATTGGCAAAATTCTACGTAAACACAACATCAAAACAATCTATAAACCCACTAATAAAATTTCACAAATATTACCAACCCCAAAAGATTCCGAAAATAATCTTAAAGCCCCAGGCGTATATAGTATACCTTGCATGCGGTTTAGTATACATAGGAGAAACAGGACGGTCATTACAGACTAGACTAAACGAGCATAAGCGATGCTTAAGAACAAGCCTGTACAATCGCTCAGCGGTGGCCGAACACCAACATGAAACAGGCCATACCATTAACTTTGACAAGACGAAACTAATTGCCAGAATTCCATTTTTCTATAATAGAAAAATTAGAGAATCCATAGAAATCAATAAAAATTCTAATAATCTAAACAAAGACGATGGCTACTACCTTTCCCCCATTTGGAAAACAAGCCAATATTCACTCCAGCGGAACCGTGACGTTCACTGATCAGCTACGACACTCCTCTCTATTCATGATCACTCATACATCAGTTCTCGCCCTATATAAACTACCTCTTTCGCTCCTTTCACCAGTTACTTCGCCACAAGACACCTTTCGGCTTAGAATGGACTAGTGAGTCTGCTAGTTCAGGAGTAACTCTACACTTTAACTGGTCTACTTAATTTATCATTCTTATCTTTATTATTATTTTAATTTTTTATTTTATTACTTATTTTCTTTTCTTGTCCTGATGAAACCCCTTACAAAAGTGGGCGAAACGTCTATCTTAATTTATAAACTGACACGGTACCAACCCGGAACCAAAAATATTTAGAAGATTACACTTCTACAGATTGTTAAGACAAAAGGTGGCAATAGTTATATAAAAGCCGTTTTGGACTTAAGAAACACTTAACAATTAGCAATTGGCATTAGATAGTAATTGATTAAAAAGCTTTTAATGTAATAGTTTAATTTAATTCAGTGCAGGACGGCTTGAGAGCAGTGAAGCAATGTAAAAGCAAAATTAAAGTTCAAGTATATGCATCTGTCGCTGCTGTATACAGAGACAAACGGAATTGAGGCTTGTAATATTTAAAGTTAAAATTAACAGTAAAATGTACCTTAAACAATAAATTGAAAAGATTTTTAGTTTTGAATTTTTTTAATATGCTGTAGTAAGGGTCCTAAAGCGTTTAAAATATAATAAAAATTTTTAAAAATCCAACTACAAGGAACAAAAATATAATTCACGTTATTGATAGAGAGTAATTTTTCTATCATCCAATATTTAAGGAAATTTCATCTGCCTCTTCCAATTTTCTTAATTATATACCTACAGATTGGTGTGTTCTCAATGTAGTATGGTGTGTCAAAAAACTACCTCCTGTTACATTTTTAAATGAAACTTTCTCATACAAAATATTTTAAAAATATAACGGGCTTTGTTTAGGAAGAGGTTTAGTTGTCATTTTTTTCTTAATGACGATTTCTATACGAAGTTTTTGATCGCATTATACTTAACCGAACTGGATTCAAATTCTGCAACAGCTAATTTTTTCTTCTACAGTGCTTAATTAAAGAAATGTTATATCTGGAGGTTTTGTTCAGTTTAATCTCATTCCTTAAAAGACAAAAAAAGTAAATGATGGTGGAGCAAACTTAAACAAAGTTTCTTTGTGTTTAAAAAAGTGAGGTTGGTTCTAAGTTAAACAAATACTGTCATTTTAAACAATCGCTAACACTTTAATGACGTTGTTAACAAAATGTGATATTATAGTTTTATAATTTTTCCAGTGGTCACAAGTTAAACAAGAAGTAAGATGAACCACAGATGATTTGTGTTTAGCTATTTTTTGTTCATAACCCTTACCAGTCGTTAACGTTACCATTACACCAAACATTATTAAAACTTTTACTCCTCCTATCAGAAAAGAGCAAGCAAACATGACAATAAACTGCGTTTAATATTGTTGAATAAGGTAGCTAAAATGTATAGTTTGGGAAGTTTTAACCTTAGTTAGATAATACTCGTTACTAAAACTTCTCTTTGAAACAGGATTTTTAGAAAAAAGGCCGTTTGGCTGATGAGGTCCTAAACTGATAATTTTTACCTTCATTTAATCATCTACATCTTTAGTGTATCGTTCTCGGTCACTGTCAATTAATATTGCAGTACTCTCACGCCCAGCCTCAAAAGTATCGTTTTGTAATTCTAAGTTATCATCAGTTCTTGAAGCAGGACATCTTCAATGTTTGGGTCAAGTCCTAATTTATAGTATCATTATTATTACTATTCACTTCGACGCTACTACTGCTTATACCACTAGAACTCGGTACCAAATCTGTATTTATCTTTTTAAAGAAAAATCAATTTTGGATAATTTTCTACTAGATTGTTCTTTTTCACGTCCCATTTTACGTTTTTGAGCACCACTTAAATACTTTGGCTTGCATAAGCTATTTTCAACAATTCCCTAATAACTGTCCGATCGAAACTGCTAAATAAGGGGCAACAATAATTGATATTTTAAAACAAATTAAAATCACAAGGTGTCCAAATTATGTAATTCAAAAGTGGCAAGGTACTCTTTACAAACGCACAAAACAGAAACTACAAACTCACTGTTCTACTTTGGGTTTCGTTTTGATAGCATACAACGTACAACGCTGGAATGCCGTCATGCAACAAATATAAGGACACCATAACCAGTTATTGAACTGCTTTGAAGGAAAAAAGTAAACCAAATCTTAAAATTTTTTTGTTACATTAGCTCCAACATCTCCCAGTTACGTTAGGTTAGCTTGTTATTGTTCAAACTAAAATTTTTAGGTTAAGTAAGGTTAGGTCGGCGCGGTCGGAGGATGAAAGAGTAGGGAGGAGGTGGAGGAGATGAGGAGGCGGGCATACGTTAGTTTACGTTGTTTGGGTTTAGATTAGCTAGTGTTGTCTGTATTTAGATTAGTTGGACTTGCCTGGATTTACGTTAGGCTAGTTGGACTTGCATGGAGTTAGGTTATATAGCAGGAAAGATTGATAGGTTTTGTTAGCGCTGCTAACTCAGTCTGGCCTAACCTATAAAATTTTTCTGCCATATAACCTAAGCCTAGGCAAGTCCAACTAACCTAATCTATGTTCAGGCAATTCCAATAACTTAATCTAAGTCCAGAAAACATATGCTAGCCTAAGTTCAAACAACGTAAACTAACCTAAGCCCTGTTCTTGGGAATCATATACTAGATTTTCTACGTCGCCTATGTGTACGTTTAAGGGAACCATTTGCATCTACTTTCGCTAAAGAACATGGTATTTACCGTTGGAAGAGACACAATACAATTTCTAACTGGAAATTTTGTCAGTACGTATCAGGTCTACAACCCCCTAAAAGACTGTTTAGACTTATTGGGAGAATGAAAGTTATACTTCCTAAATTCGCCAATGTATTCGGTGCCCATTGCTAAAATGTGAGGTAAGCTGTCAAATGAGCTATAAAGTGGCTGCTGTTCAGTGTATAATAACCTTCTACAGTACGTATATTGGAGAAATAACAATACAAGAAAGTTGACTGACTTGCAAATTAAGAGCCCAAAAAACCTAAAGAAAATGAAAAATTCATAAAGGATGCGCTTTCGGCTTTTAGCTTTAACTATTTACTAATAAATTACTTGGAGATAGTAAAGGAAGAATACAGCCAAGATAAAGTAAAACTTTTATATGAGTGCTACATTAAAGCGGATAATACATAGCTATTTTACACAATCTACAGCAGCATATTCTACAATCCCAAAAAATATAATTCAAATATCTTAAAATTTATAATTATTTGTCAATACACTTATTATTGCTAACTATTATTTCTACCTATTACTATTATTTATACCTATCTCCATTATTTAAACCTATACCTACCATTATATACACCTATCAACTGTTATCTATACCAATATGAATTATTTATATCTATTTCAACTAATGTTTACACCTATTCACTACTTGAACCTCATTCTTTTCTTGATCGTTATTCTTCTAACCTATTTCACTACCTTAACTCTTACTTTCTCTCCTACCACTCGCACCATATGTACAATAACTTCACAGAATACTAAATCATCATTACCTTTATTCACCCCTATATCTGTTTCAGACAAACCATGCGGTACTACGTCCGACTTATAAACTATCCCCTCTAAGGAAAACCCTGTGTACCTTCTAGAATTGTATATGTAGTGGAAACAACCAGACTGAATTCCTCAAATCTAACTTATTGAAAAAAAATTTCCACTTAGTCTTGTCAAAAGTGTGTCCTTGGATGGTGGATAATAAAATTGCGGTTTAATCCGTTGCTAAATCTTCCTCGCATCTAAACATAAACGGATACTATTATCTTTTTTTTCACTGCAACCAACAGGTTCAGAAAATTTGTATTAAAAAATTCAATTAGGCCATTACTTAACATTTTTGTTAATTCCTGATTTACTTGCTCCCTATATGCTACTTGTATAGGATAAATTTTTGAATTAAAAGGTTCGGAATTATCAACCTCTAAAACATGCTCATAACCTAACGCTATGCTCGCCTCTACCCCTATTAACTCAGAATGTTTGTGACATCAAAACTATCCTTCCAGGGCAATACCATGTCCCTAACTTTCACTAATCTTTTCGCCATATTAATTATCACACCTAACTCAATCATACAATCTATACCTAGGATACTCTTAAATTTCAGTCCAGGAACGATTACAAATTCCTGTTCAGAGCTTATTGAACCGACTTCTACTCTTAGTACCACAACGCTATTCACTACAGCAAACCTCTTTTTATTCGGAGCTACCAAATGACTGCTTTTGATTGGCATAATACTATCACAAATTTCTTCCAGGATCTCCTTGACGAATTTCTTCGATACTAAACTTGCCTCTGCTCCTGAATCGAACAACGATCTTACACTATGATTTAAAATTTTTTTTCTATAAGCGGCAAACAAATTTTTCCTACTGCTTCTAGTTCTACCTCCTCCTCAATGGTCATAAACTCCCGCGGATGTTCATATTTACCTACATTAATTTCTAGTGGTTTGTCCTTTTTTAAAAATCCTTCCTACCTCTTATTTCATTATTAGGTCTTGGTTGTCCTTCTACCACCTCTGCGTATGTTCTTCGTGTAACATCCTGCCTGTCTCTAACTTCACTATCACTACCACTTACTCCGGTTTGTACCCTTGTCATTTCAAGTGAGCTATTTCCCCGCTGCACCACCGGTCTGAGACTTGTACTCCTCGTACCACTATTGCTCCTTAAAAAAATTACCTCTTGGTTCCCAGTTGTTCCTAAAATTTCCGTTATCGTTCATCCTCCTTCTATTATGGAAATTCTCCCCCTATTATCAAATTTAACTTGATTCGCGTGTTGATCCCTATTTTCCATAGGTCTTCCCGTACTCACATTGTCATACCTCTGGAGGTATTCCAAAAATGTCTCCCTTTCAACTATATCTTGCAACACCACATGTTGCCTACATCTACCTCGAAATGTCTAGATAAATATTTTCATTATCTGACAGTCAGTTAATGGTGAACTCAACTGTTTTGCCACACAGTATTTTCCAATAGCATACTGCTCCCTGGATCCCGCAAATTTTTCTTTGTATTTTCCTGTGATCAAGTCATCCCTCACTTGATCTTGCTTATGATCACCTTAAAAATGTTTTAAGAATTTCTCCTCAAAATCTAAATATGATTCTATGTCCTGTCCTACTAAATTGTACCAGGCCTCTGCATTATGTTTTAACAAAGCTTACACCACATTTAATTTAGCCTGTTCAACATATAAATTGCAAAATAACGTCCTGATATTCTTTATGAAAATCTGAAGGATCACCCGGTTACGTCATAAAATTCCATCTGTTGTTCTAACGACATAGCACCTGTAAAGAATTTTAGACCATCCCCGTTAAAGCAGTTATATTTTCTCTTATTCCGCTAACTTCTCTTTTAAACTTTCCTAACTAATCCCTACACGAATCGCTCACTTCTGTCATTTTACCGTTAATTTCTTTTTCACAGAAAATCCTAAATTTGGTTTTTAATTGTCCTATTTCTTGCCTGATACCTGCTATATTTCTTTTATTTCTTTCCACTCTCGTTTCAACTTCCCCCATTTTTACCGTCAAACTATTTTTGAAATAACTGAATTCTTTGATTAACTTATCAATCTATTCGCTTATTTGTTCAAATTTCCTGTTCGATTCCTGACTCATTAGTTCTAACTTTCTGTTCGATTCCTGACTCATTTGTTCTAACTTCCTGTTCGATTCCTCCCTATCTAATCGCATCTCCTCTAACATTTTCATAATTAACTCATTCCCTTGTTCTCCCGACTTGGTTTTCGACCGATCCCTACTACCTCTTGCTTCCTCCGTTTCTTGTCCTGGTTTATCAAACAAAGCACTTTCATTGCTTTCTATCTCCACTCCTTGACTCCTTACCCACTCCTTTCTCAACATACATTCACACTCAATTTATAGACACACCAAATAATCCCAACACAATAAAAAAATATTTACAAAAATCTATAGCACAATCAAACCCTAATCTCAGTGTCGTCAATTTTCTGAAATATTTTTTTTTTATTTGTATTCGTGCCCCCTCACGTTCGGGTCGCCATTTATACTCTAAAGTTTTCCTATGCTGCTTCGCTGAAACGTTAATTCGAGGGCCATGTTGAGCGTCATAAATGTTGCGGAGTCCTGGATTGAAAAAATCCCCACGCTTGGGTCGACATATATGCTCTGAAGTGTGTGGCTCCTCTATTGGGCTGCTATAAATGCTGCGAGTTATCCTCTGGTAAAACTCTAAAATAATTCGAGCCCCACAAATCGGACGTCATAAATTTTTGAATACTTTCATTTACACGCGGTAACCTGCCATAAATTACTAACTGACTTCTCTAATCATTTTAACCCCTAAAATACATAGAAATATATATATATATATATTTATATATATATATTGCTGTGTTAATAAGGTCATTTAGGGGTTGTTAGGATCAATAGTATAGCGCACTTCATATAAAATACATAAGGGCTCAGAAAACGACACAGTTTTCTGAAGAAAACAAAAAATACGAAAATTAGACTGAAAGTAAAGGATAACACCCTGTATATAAATCATAAGCATAATTAATTCAGTTAATGAAAAATATTTTGAAGATTTATTAGAATAAACAAATTCACAAGTAGTTAAACAACATAAATGCAAGCTGAAACGCGACATGCATAGATAACGCACCATTATTACGTCAAAGATCCTAATTAAAACAAGCAGGTTTAAAAATGCGTAAGGTAACAAACGCATATAATTTAATACATACATTGCATTAAGTCTACGTGACAAGAGAATTAAAATCGACACCTGATTTATTGGAAACAAGCAAGGCATGGTAATCAAAATCAAAGTTCACCAAATTTATTTGAACAAACAATGGTTTACTTATCTAGAAGTGTGAAAATCCAAAGGAATTAATCCTATTAAATCGAAATGGCACGTGACAAAAGTAAGGCGTTGATGTTAATATACAATAATAATACCATGGAATATCTAAAAACCTAGTATAAAAGTTTAATACACAACAACGAACTTTGCGCTTGTCAATAGATAGATGATACATTTAAATATGATCGGATTTGTAGACAAATTATTTCGCCATGAAGTAAGGCACGGTTCACGTCTCTGAAAACTAAAATATTTACGCAAAGTGATGAATTGTGAAGTTATACCATTGTGATTATGGAAAATTGAAGGGTTTGTCGTTCTATCCTTTAAAAGGCGTAAGTAACTAAAAGTTGTTTTAATTTAAATTCTAATATTAACCTTAATCAAAAGACTAAGAAATTACTGAAGACAAGTCTAAATGACTACTGGGGAATAAATCTAAACGATTACTGGGGAACAAGTTTAAATAAATACTGGAAGCGATTGTAAATGATTAATGGAACAAATGAAGAAATGCAACAAGCATTTACTTCAACGATGAATGATCAGGGAGTTTAATGGAGGACGCTAGTGTGTTTAAAGTTATGCTATGAGGGATGCAGATAATACCGAAAACAGTTGGACCAGGGATTGATTAGAGCTGAAAACAACAGGTTAGCCAATCTGAGTGTTTTATTATTTTATTTGTGAATATTTCGTTGCTAAACTAAATGATTTAAAAATTAACATTGCATTGAATATTTTTAATTTAAATACTTTAAAAATTGCCTTTATGATAATTTATGTGAGCAGTCGGCAATGTTTGTTTTTTTTTTGAGTATACGTTGTAAATTACGTAAATAGTTAGAAGTTGAATGAACGTTCATCAAGCTTCAGTTAACAGTTAATAATAATAGTGATTTTGCTGGCTTTTTGATCATTTTTGGGAGTGATAATTATATAATTTTTTATTTAATTTTTTCAATAAAAATTCTAGTTAAAAAATTCTTAAAATTTTTATACGTTGTAAATATTTTTGAAAACATTATAATAATTTGTGCTTAATGGTGTTTTGGTTTAAAGATTGAAAACAGGAAGGAGAGGTAGAAGATAAATTAAAATTTTTTGTTTGTAGTATTGTCGCAAACTCCGTGCGTAATTTAAAACTGAGCTAGCCGACGCAATTAAAATTATACATTAAAAATGGGGTATTGCTACAGGATCACAACAATATATATATATATATATATGTAATATATATATATATATATATATATATATATATATATATATATAAGACAAGTTAGTTGCAGTCCGCAATAAGAAATTGTATATAAAATAAGATGTATCTGTAAACAAACTCTTATGAAAATAATAAGAGCTATTGACAAATACAAATCGAGCTAGTAGTTATATAGCTATTAACAAAACATTAGCTTTATTACTTCGCAGAGGAGGAAACATCCACTGACTGACGGTTTCGGCTTTGTTAAGCCTCATCAGAGCAGAATAGTTTCCAACCCTATGAAGTAATCGAAGCTACTATACTAATATAATTTTGAAACAATCTCTGTACTATGGCAAAAGTAAATAAAACCGCCATCAGGTGATAAAACACTAACACTACTAAGTCTGGAAGTACAGAATTGAATCGAACCTACATAGTAGATTTTATAGATGGCTATAAAAGTACGTCTGGCCTTTGAGATTTGCGGAATGTTACAGCAAAATATATTTGCAAACGTAACAAACCTTCTCGTGGCGACACCCGGGTAACATTCCGCACATCTCAAAGGCCAGACGTCTTTTATAGCCATCTATAGAATCTACTATGTAGTTTTGATTCAATTCTGTACTTCTACACTTAGTAGTGTTGGTGTTTTATCACCTGATAACGATTTATTTTGCCATAGTACAGAGATTGTTTCAAAATATATCAGTATAGTTTCGATTACTTCGCGGGGTTGAAACTAATCTGTTCTGATGAGGCTTAATAAAGCCGAAACGTCGGTCAGTGGATGTTTCCTTCCCTGTGAAGTAATAAAGCTAATGTTTTGTTAATGGCTATATAACTTCTAGCCTGATTTGTATTTGTCAATAGCTCTTATTATTTTCATAAGAGTTTGTTTACAGATACATCTTATTTTATATATATTACTCATATTTAGACCAGGGTAGAAAATTAAATAATCACATCAAATAATTTTAATCACCATGTAGAAGCTTTGGGAAAAGGTACGCGTTATTAAAAAAACCGTGAAGCATAAAAATTCATTCGTTTCATTAAAAATAAAGGAGTTAAATTATGTACAAGACGCTTGCTATAAGAAAAAAAGGGAAGCAGTATTAAAAAGCTCTACGGGTAATTTAATTATTCCTAGTAAAGAAACAAATAGAAAATTACGTGCAAAATTTATATTAATTAACTCAATTTTAAGTAACCGGTATTAAACAAAATGTACAGATAATAATTAATATTTGATTAGGAGTCACTAAAAATTAAAGGGTATTAATTTAATTGAAGTTAATTGAACCAGTAGGAACATATAATACGCATCAAAACTTGTAAAAATCCAATAAAATGCAAATCGTAGAAGTGTTATTTAGAAGTATTATGTTTGAACACCTGTGTATTTTTAAAAAAGCTCATTCTGCGTAAATTTTGCAGATAATTAATGGTTATAGAGAATCTTGGAGAAACCGTAGCTTAATAGTTACGAGAAATGCTAAAGGTGGGTTATTTCACAGTCCACATGGACTGAAATAATCGATAATAAAGAATATCAATTTGCACCAATAAGAACAGGGTAGATAGAGACAGATAATATGCGCAAGACCGAGACACATATAGTAAAAGGCGTGAGTGGAGCAACGTCACGGGGTTGCGATTGGTTGAAAGTAAAAGGCAAACTTGAGAGGTAAAAATAACGATTTCTGTATAAAATTTAATTAGGTATTCTCAGACGTTGCGTGCCGTGTGGAAATTTTCTGAGATTTAACTGATGCGAGTGCAAATTTCGTAAAAATCGCATGCCGGGCTGCGGAATGGGAACCTAGCATGCGAAATTCTAAAGAATTGTCCGTTTTGGGGACAAGACCGACAGACGGGCTAACCGCTATATATACCCAGGTTAATATGAACAAGCTCACTTAGATTTTCGACTTGATTCAATGCGTTAAACAGTGCTTCTTAGTTTTCCGAGTTTGATAGAATAATTTAAACAGTTTGCTCGTATATTTTGGTGATTTGAAACAGTTTGTTCTTTACGTGCTACAATGAGTGTACTTTAGTGCACTTAGACAAGAAGATACAAGGTAATAAAGTTATTATCACTGTACTAATTAGTCAAAATTTGCAACGACAAATGAATACACAAAAGTAGGCAGTTTTGGCGTATATTGGTGAAAGAAGCATGAATTTCTTTGCTATTTTTCGGGGGTGTTAATAATTAAATGGTTCATAAACGTGTCTGGATCCACAAAACAAGGGTCAGATATACACAGATGAGTTCCGGAAAAGCCCTGATACAACTTTAGATGAATGGTGGTGGAGAAATTTTAAAAGCGTTGAGAATCAGAAGCCTTAAATATAACCCAGTTGGAATGGTGTGATTAACAAAGGGACGAGGTACATTGAAGCTACGAGTGCAGTAACCTTCAGGTAAATTATACTATTTTGTTTGAACTTTGATGTTTTCGTGTGTGTTGAATAACTTTATAATTTATTGACTTAAAATGGACAGTAATGAAGTTGTACTAACAACAAATTTTTAATTTTAAGGTGAAATTTTCTTGTTTAAGTCGAAAGGAGTATTTAGTATTTATGTTCTTGATGAAAATTTGGGTATGTCTTTGAGCTCAATTAGACGAACCTGGTTAATCAACGTAAAGGGGTGGTAGATGCTCCCTTTGTACTCAGACTCAGGTCTGCATATATTGTTATATTAATTAGGAGGCATCCTACAAGGACTTTAATTTTGGATGCACATTAAAATGATAACAAATTTAAATCTTGAAATTTTCTGATACTGAAATTTATGCTGAATTTTTAATTTTGAAATTTTAATGTATAGTGAATATTGATGTAAATAGAGTTAACGTTGATGTTTGTGGTAGGAATGTGTTTTTTTTTTTTTTATGAATGAGGATGAAGGTTTATCTAGGGGAGCAGCCGAGGCGATGAACAGAAGAAAGTCAACGGAACAGTTAAGTTAATGAATAGCTTTTTGTAGGTTTCACAGCATTCTTGACGCCCAATCTGTGGGGCTCGATTCGAAAAGCGTAGTTCCCGGATTTTGGTGGAATCACAGCATTACATATATATATATATATATATATATATATATATATATATATGCAAATAATGTGTTAGAAGAGCAAGTTACTAAAAAACGCTTTCAGGCTTGTGAATCAGACAAGCTGGTGCAATTAGATATATGTATGTCTATCTCTCACTTACTTACATATAGTCTATATAGAGAAAATTTCATGTAAAATCCCACTACATATTTTTTTGGGTCGTTTTGATTAAAAAACCGACTATTTATATTCTTCTTTTTCTTTTGTTTACGCTTACTTTTTTCAGTTTTCACCTATATTTCTTTTTTGTCTAATCCATTCATTTTTTAAACTACTTATTTTTTAGTTTCTCTCCTCATATACTGCGTTTCTTCTAATGTGATTATTGTGACGCCAGTTTTCTTTCATGTAATCGAAAATGAAACCGCTTTGTAATCAGCCATTTTCTCTTCGTATAAAACACATTTTGTCGCTATTAAGCTGCGGTCTCTATATATGTTTGTATCTGGGTAATTTTTACAACTTTTGCTGGATTTTTAAATCTATCTTTAACTGACATATGATCTATCTGAAGTAGCAACGTATTTTCCGGATGCGCAGCTGACATGGGTGTGTGATTCTTAAATATTGAATTGGTTATCAAACGTTTATCTTTAATAGATAACCTAAGCCGACCTACTAGCTTTACCTCTTTTGCTACCTTACAACTGCATTATAATCTCTTATAAATAATCCTTTTTCCTATTCAAGCATTTCGAATCACCTCTTGGATTTGCTCAAATACTCTATCAAGTTTTTCACCGTTGTGGTCTTATATGAGAATGTATCGTTGTTCCTATTGACTTTGTACTCAGTCTGGCTATTATATCATCAATCTGTTAAACACTTTTTACTCTTCTAGCTCTTGGCAACTTGATTTCATAGTCTTGTCAAATCTAGTAATAGCTCAACTGTGTTTAATATCAAAGTTTTAGGGTTCTATATCATAATAAGATTGCCAACGAGCAACGATGTTATTTCCAAAACGTTTTTTCTTCGTCGTAGGTCCTTCTTGTTTTCTATTTTTATTAGAGATTTACGTGTTTTTATGAAATTCGAACAGGCCACTACCAACTGATCTAGGGTGCGATTTGCAACATTGTCTCAACTCAATTGATGTATGTAGTGTTGATAGACATCTTTAAGGTTTAATATGCATGTCAGTGGTGGGTTTTATTTTCTCCTGATAGAAAATTAATTTTACAACAGACAGTCTAGTGTTTTTCTGTAGTCACAAAATGAATACAATTTCTTTACTAACTAGGAGTAGTGCACAAAGAGCTATATACTGAAAACCTGAAATATTAAGAATGAACGTTATTAATTAATTATTTGGCAAATACTTTTAATAGCTAATTTACATTTAGTAATGCAAATTGCATGAACTGTTAATTTTGTGTAGCTTTTTCAGCAAGTGCAAAAAGATGTTTAATTTTCCTGTTTGCATTAAGCGACCTATATAAATTCATCATCAGCCTATGCCCCGTGTATCGTAAAATTTATTTAGACAAACTTCCTAATTGGAATTCAAACTAAGCAATTTAGGACTACATTTTAAATTCTTATCAACCACAAAGGCACGCAAATTTCTAGATGCGGCTAAGTTTTGATGTAATTTAAAAATTTACATGCTTAAGTTTCTATTCCTTTCAGTAATTAAAGTTCCAGGTTCGAGAGCGGCAGTTGCTTTAAAAGAAAATTTTATTAAAGTATCAACCAATCTTCCTTTATAGATAAAAATTAAATGTATATATTAAAGTTTAAAAGAAATATTTCTTGAATATAATCATTATTGTATCAAAAAACACGTTCCTTTGAAATAGATTCTAGAGAATGTTTTATACTCTCATATAAATTGAAGCTGACGACAATTAATTAAATCATTGCAAAAAGCTTACAAAAATTCAGAATTGTATTTTAAACACACCTGTTGTAATTTTAGGCTTAATACGAATATATCTGATAGCTTTTCTCTATCGTACGCAAAATATTTTTATATCTAGTCTATAAAGAACATTACCTGGTGCGATGAAGTAAATAATCAAACAATGGATTTGTAGAAAAGAAATTTATATATACTTTGTACTGGGAATATAAAGGGTGTTACAAAAAAAGCCTAAGATTTGAACTCTGAGCTGTTATGAATCGATAGGTCAATAATTGCGACAGGTTGATAGGAGACATATAGTAGTTAGTAAACTTGGAACGCTACACGATATAACAACGCGTTCTTATTGTTAAAACATTGCTATCAGAATGGCGAAAGTTTGTTTGCTACGATTGTTAAAGTGCGTCAAACTTTCATGAAAATCATGTTCCGAATTCATCAGCTGCCAAAAGAATAATTGAAAAATTCAATAGTGCCGGTTTAGTTGTTGATGCAAAACACACGCATGAGCTTTTAGTGGTCGTTCAGAAGAAAACATGATGGTAGTTAGAGAGAGCGTGGGCAAGAGAACAAGGGATTTCAAAAAATCCAGAACCGATTGATTGATGAGAAACAAATGCATTTCCAATATGTCACTGTTTGGTGCACACTGTAGTTTGGAGAACTTATTGGGCCACTTTTCTGTAAAATCGAGGCAGGTACTGTAATAACAAAAAATGGGAAACCTTATTGAAGCATGACGACCCAGTTCTTTGTGCTTAAGTTGAAGGATACTGTTCTGAATGCATCAGCAAGACAGTGCCCTCTACCATATTGCTCGTGAAACATTCATGGTCTTTCACAAGTATTTTCCTGGTTGTGTCATCTTCTGTTTTGGTGACAAGGACTGGCTGTCATGCTCTTGCGATTCACCTATGGGGTTTTGAAGTGTCAGGTTCAGAGCAATATGTCAGCAACCACTCAAGCTTTGAAGGCTAAAATTGAAAACTGTATCAACTAAGTGCAGCTACATTTATGCAAACTGTTACTGAAAATTGTATCATAACAGTACGCGAGTTACGTTTCGGGCCTTGGGAGCGGTGTTTTTAAAAACTACTTCCAAAACTTGTAACAAATATTTATTAGTTTAATCAGACATTAATTATGGAATTTGAACAAACTGTTGTTAGTTATACTAAGTCGAAATAAAATAATTAATTGCACTAATATGAGTGGGTTGCCTAAGCAAACTGCAATGTTAAAGCAGAACTAATTGAGGTACCGACTGTCTGGTCTTGAGGCTCTCGGGGTATTTACGTTGTCCCTGCCCCTCACATGTCTGTGGGAACTTGCAGAGCTCATGTCTGTTTATTTCTTAATACTATTCATTAATACATTGTAACAATTTTACTTTCTAGGTAATTGCGGTATCTTAACCGTCTGTGACCTGCCACCTGCAGTATCACTTTCGTCTGGAATACATTGTATTGCATCCGTTCTCATAAACTGTCGATAACCTTTTTATATTTGTCCTTTAATTACAAAATTACAGAATTACAGATGTAATTGCTTACTTAGAAAAGATTTGTACATCTTTGTCAAATTTGTCGATTAATCATAAAGCCGATATAAACAAAGTTATTTATTCTAGCAACATGCCTACGTCTCACTCCGCTGCTTTCATGTTAGTACATACCAGTCCTAATGTCACTAGGTGTCCGTTTTGTCATCAAGATCATGGTTTTTAGCGCTGTAATGATTTCGCTAGACTTTCTCCACGAGATCGCTACACTTCTGTCAAAAAACATAAACTTTGTAACAACTGCCTTGGTAGGTCACATATTTCCACTATTTCCTGCCACCAATGAATGAACGTGATCATTCTTTATTGCCCTTTCATCGCATTTCACTTTAACCCACAACTGCTACTAGTAGCAAGGATTGTTTGAGCCTTGCGCCCGCTGCCTCCACGGTTTCACCTTGTACTTGTTCCGCTGTTCTGGACCGCTGTATGCGATCCGCTCCTCTTGTTTCTGAGGAAAAGTTCACATCGTCTAGCAGTACTGGCCCGTCAACGTTGAATGTTCTCTTATTTAATTCTTTCGCGAAACATTCAGTTGTGTTACTTTCCACCGTTCAAGTGGAAATCGCTGATTGCTCTGTTTTTCCAGAAATATCGTTGTTTACTCGACTCGGGTAGCATGACTTCCTTTATTTTGCAAAATAGTGTGAAACGTTTGGGTTTCCGCGCTAATCCGCATTCTCTAACCCTTAGTGGTTTAGGCTTCATGCGTTACGCGGTTATGCATGGCGTTATAATTGTTTCGCTTAAATCCATAGGAACTTCTTTTCCTATTATTAATTTTGAAACTGTCGTACTTCCCAAAATTTGTGCAAATTTATCTATTACTAATATTTATTCTGAAAATTTTGCTCATATAGCTAATCTCAAATTGGCTGATCAGCTTTTCGCTCAATCTGGGCATACGGATTTATTACTTGGCGTGGATATTCTCCCTAAATTCTAATTAAATAACCGTGTCCAAGATTCAAGCGACAAACTTATTGCTCTTAACACTACTTTTGGTTATGTTTCAATGGAAGGCATACCGGCCTCGCCAACTTTTGAAGTCACTGGTTTGTTTTGTATGGCCAAGTCTATTTCCCTCCTGGAAGATATTGTTACGAAATTATGAGTAGTTAAAAAAGTTCCTGACGCTATATTTTTCACAATTTTTGAATTCCTAGTTGAAAAATATTATGTCGACACTCTTTGGCATAATGAGCAAGGACGGTGTGTCGTCTCTCTACCCTTCAAAGATCCAAAACCTTTCTTTCCCGGTAGTCGTGATCTCGCTTTACAGCGCTTTGTTTCTTTAGAAAATCGTGTAACTCAGCAACCTTTGATTTAGGAATAATACGTTTTGTTTATACGCGACTATTTAAATGCCAAACACATTTAACCTATTCATGCTGAGTTTATTTCTAACCTTTATTATTATACCCCGCATCATTGTGTTATGATACCAGAAAACGTAAGTATCAAACTACGTGTAGTTTAAATGATCATTTGTTTGTTAGTATCAAGATTCAATGAAATATTACCGCAATTTTGTTACACTTTTGTTTTTATTATTCTGTGTTATTACTGTAGATATTCGTCAGATGTATAAACAAATCAATGTTAATCCTGATCACGTGATTATTAACGAATTGTTTGACGCTCTTCACCTGATGCGCATATTCAGGACTTAAGTTGAATACCGTTACCTATGGGGTAAATTATGCCCTTCTTCTTGCGGTACGCACTCTCTTGCAGTTGGCTGTAGACCAAGGAAATTTCCTTCCTTTGGTCTGCTTTGCCTTTCGAAACCATACCTATGTGGATGATATCGCTTTAGGTAGAGACCTTATGGAGTCAACCTAGGCTTTAAGGAATCAACTAAGTGCTCTTTTAAAACTTGGTGGTTTTGAACTGCAGAAGTGGTCTAATAATTATCCGGAATTACTAAAGAATCTTTGCGCTTTGTAATAATTCGCACTACTTTGCTCCTTTGCGAATCCTGATGCTCTGCCTCTGAAAGTTCTAGCTTATCAATAGAATCCCATCTCAGGTACTTTTTGCTTTCTGGTTCAGCCAACAGTCACAATCTTCCGCCGGCACCAAGCGCAACTCACTTTCCAACTTAGTCCGTTTTTTCGACCCTATAGGAATTTTATTTCCTCTAACATTTTTAATAAAACATTTAATTCAGCGCCTGTTGTCTTTGAAATAAAATTGGACTGATCCCCTCCCGCCGACTTACTCCCTTTATGGGAGAGTTATCTGCATGAACTACAACTTTTTTCCGACTTTATTTGACCACGCTTGCTACTTCCGCTACAATTTTCTACGTGTAAAATTCATTGTTTTGCGGACGCTTCCGAACGCGGCTATTGTGCTGCCGTTTATTTTCGTTTCCTTACCTCTTCCTCCATCAAGGTTCGCTTAATTTGCGCTAAGGCCAAAGTTCCTCCGCTTTATATCCTCTGTCGGCCGTGACTCGAAATGTTGGCCGCCGCTTTGGCATCTAAATTATTAACCTTGATCTTTAATACCTTTGATCCCTATATTACCTCTGAAAGAATTCTGATTTTATAGTCGTTCTTTCTTGGATTCGTTCCCCACCGCAGCGATAGAAGACATTCGTCGCCAATCAAATTTCCTATATTCAGGAAAAAATTTCCACTGAGAATCCTGCCGACGTTGGAATACGTGGTTTGCTGCATTCCGACTTGCGTCGTTGTTTTTTATGGTAGGCGGCATCGCATGGCTTGCGTCTTTTAATTCTTCGGAAGTTCTCATCGAGGAACGTTTAATTGTTTTGACAGCTGTAGCATCCCCTTCTTGGATTGAAACGATTTTTTTGTCCTCTCTTGAGCTTTATAGCGCTTTGAACTCCTGATTAAATATACCCTTTGACTCACTTTTCTGTTCAGGATGCTATCCAGTCCGGGTTAGTTCTAAAAAAGACTTCACAAATTGTCCCATTTTACTAGAAAGAGAATATTACGGGTTGGTCGTTGCCTATATCACGCACCCTTACCCTCCGGCAGGAAATGTCCCGCTCTTTTACTCAGTAAAAGTCACTTTATGAATTTGAATATCAACTTTGTTCATTTGAGATACTTCCACACTGCTGTTCAAATGGTTGCTTTTATCGTTCGTCAAGATTTTTGGATTGTTTTAAGTAAACAGTTTAGTAGTCGAGCTTTGCGTCTGTATATGACTTATTAGAAGACTAATCCTACCGCATCGCGGCCTCCTGTGCACCACCTTCCTCCCTGCCGAGGCATTTAAGACAAGCCCATTTTGAGTTTAGGCGTTGATTTTGCGGGCCCCTTCTCTACTACCATGTTGCGAGTACGGTGGCTAAAGTGTTGAAAGAATATTTGTTTCCTTATATGCATGACTACTAAGGCACTACATCGCGAATTAGTTTTTGATTTGCCAACTGACACCTTTCTAGCTGCTCTACGCAGATTTATTGTTAGGCGTGGCCGCTGTGATCATCTTTAAAGTGGCTGCGGCACAAAATTTTGAGGGTGCCCATAACAGTTAATTTTTTTCGTAAAACCATCTGCCGCGAAAGAAGTAATTTCTTGGCTTTTTTTACCGTTCTCTACGCTTTATTTGTGTTTAGACTGAGGTCATCTTAATCGCGCGTCCTCTCATCCCCGTGAGCAGTGACCCCCAACGACTTGAGTTGCCTGACACCTGGTCACTTTCTGACTTTGACTCTTTTAGTCGCTATTCCAGACCGATCCTTTCTGATCTTCTGATCTTCTGCTCAACCGCCTACCTCGTTGCTAATTGCTCCAGCGAATTCTTCAAGATTTCTGGTCTCGGTGGTATAAGGAGTATTTGCATATGGTCCAGCAACGGTCTAAATAGCACAAAACGTCTTCGCAGATTCAGGTGGATACCTTAGTGCTACTTAAAGCCGATTACGTTCCACCTCTATGATGGTCCGTTAGACGTGTTGTTGTGGTCTATCCAGAACTGATGGAGTCGTTCGAGTTATCACTTTCAAAACCGCACAATGCGAGCTGTCCTTTACCTTCTTTATAAATTTTCTTATACTTTCTAATTTTTTGTTTTGGTTTTTGTTCGCATAAATATTTCTTGCCTTTTCTTATATTAAATAATTTTTGGTCTGTTTCCATTCGGTTCCACCTTTTGTAGTTATTTTCTTTTAAAAAATGTTTTACATTTTAGTGGGTGGTATGATCCGTTTGCAATTACAGTTAACTTTAATTAAAACCTAAGATGTAGCTTATTGATCAATTCCCGTCGTGTAGATAGTATAATCTATGGTTTTACCGCGATTACTCTTTAACTACTTTGTGTTGTGTGTGCCGCACTGTTGTACAGTAAAGTTGTTGTACAAAGTAGTTCAAAGGCAAGTGTATATATATATATATATATATATATATAAAAAAATGTTGTGGAATATACCTTATCCAAATTAACAGTGTTGCCCTAATTATTTTGCTAACTCAGTTTAAATTTTTAACCACTGTAATCAGACATCAAACCTATTATGACACCAAATATTCTTACACAAACAATTTTTTAAATAACAATTGCCGCATCCACATACAGGTTTTCTATCAAACAATATTTTACATGTAAATTTAAGAAAAATGCTTTCATACAAATATTAAAATCTAAACATAGAGTCCAATATTGCCACAACGGCTTTTCTATCAAATAATATCGTAAGTCTAAGACTCTATAACTACTAGATAATCACTCGCTTACACTAAAATAAAGTCCAAAAATCTCTCTTTCTAATTAGGATTTTCATTCACAAATCCTTTTCTATTTAAATTGTAACATATACAAACTTTAGAAATTAAGTTGGATAATTTAGTAACCTCCTTTAAATCGAATTTAAACGTAACTGATCAGTTATGTTTAATAATTCTTATTGCTTAAAGGCCAAACTTAACGACGTTCAATCACACTCAGTGCAATTATCAACTTGCACACAAAGATTTAAAAAATTCTTACGTAATTTAACCTACTTAAATTATAAAAGGAATGTCTTGTTAAAGATTTTAAACGATAAGATTGTACCGTTAAATTAGGCTGATTGTCGTATTTCCATATAGTAAACTTGCATCCATGTCCAAAATCGTTGAAAAAATACCATTAAAGTTGTATTTAAAATTCATATACTAAAACTGTCCAAATCGTTATAAATTAATTTAACATTAATGCAATTAAATTTCATATATCTTTTCGAAATTCATATATCAACATTGTTCAGTTCGTTTAAAATCTTATATTCTATTTACAAAATGCTTTCATTCAAATTCAAATTTCGGGTTACCGTAATTCACAACTGTCCATTTATTTGAAAATCAGTTTAATAATCTACTTCAAAAATCTTACTTCTTCAGTTGCCATACCTTTCACAAGTTAACTATTTACTACTTTATACTAATATCATGACGTTTTAAAACGAGTATTCAACACTGGATATTGACCCGACTCACTATTAGTTATCCACTGACCCTCGACCGCCTTCTCTATTTGATTATATAGCATCAAACCTTACTACGTCATAAAATCTAGAAATATCTCGCAATTCCTGGATGTTGTTCATGCGTTTGGATTCGTTGAATTTAAAGGGGCTGAGTAGTTCCCGATCTAGAAACAGGCAGTAAAATCCAAGCACGCTAACTTATTAAGGGCCTCTGGTACAACTCCAAAGTACTCACCTGCATAATACGGTGATATTTTTGCCTTCTGACATAACTCACAACTAGCCACAATTTTACACACAATATGTTGCATACGTGGGAAATAATAATCCCTTTCTAAAGCACGTATGCATTGTTCTACCCCAAAATGCCCTTGATCTTCGTGCTCCTGCCGCACAACCGGAAGATTAAGGTTGGAAGAAAGGCACAACTTAACACTCGAACGGTTCTGGGAACCCTTACAAAAAAGATTCCTTCCACATCCACATACCACTCAAAATATTTAGGCAAATCCTCTTTTTTTCCTAGTTTCTCCAATATTTTGCTACAAAAATTATCATTACGTTGGTCGGCATAAATATTTTTGAAACCGCGGCATACTTCTTTAAAATGTGGTGATATTTCTTTAAAACACTTATTGCCACTGATTCTTGACTAGGCCGACCACACTCAACAACTCTTTGTAGCGGACAGCGAAGCAAGGCATCTGCTAACAGATTGTCCGCCCCTTTGCAATACCCAACCCGAAAATTATATTCCCAATAATACAAGGCCCAGTGTGTTGAATGGGAATTTAAAAGCTTACACGACATGAGAAAAGTCAGAGACTTGTGATCCGTGATTATAATTAACCCTCGACCAAGGATAAACGTTCGACACTGTTGTAGATAATGAACAACAGCCAAGGCTTCCCTTTCCGTCACACAATACCTTACTTCCGGGTCCTTAAGCGTACGGCTAGTAAAGACAATAATTTCAAATTCTCTCGGCTCTTCATTGCTTTGAAATAAACACCCCCAACCCCACCCATATCCTGACGCGTCGGGCTGTATATAAAATGTACCTTGGGGATCAGAAGACCGCCGACAAAAACGTCGTTTTAATCTCTTCACCGCCTTTTTCTGTTCAAACTCTCAACGCCATTTTGCCCCCTTTCGGAACAACTACAACAATGGTATATAATTTTCTATAAAACTTCCGATCGAAATTGACCCCACCTCAAAATAAACGCATCTATTTCACATTTTTTAGAACAGGAAATTTCTATACAGCGGCTATGCGAGCAAGCTCCGTTGTAATTTCTTCTTCGGAGATAAAGTGTCCTAAAAATTTAACGGATTGTTTAGCAAAATGAAACCTCAATAACTTTATGGTAATCCCAGCATTTAAGAATTTTTGAAAATTATTTTTAAGTTGAATTAGATGCTCTCTGAATTTCTTTAGTAAACCAGCAGGTCATCAACATACGGTATGACAAATTCTCCTGTTTCTGGACCTAAAATTTTACTTATATCACGTATAAAAGAGCCTACAGACGTTGACAGCCCAAAAGGAAGTACTTTCAAAACATATGTCCTGCCTTCATAGCTGAAACCCTTGTGTTTTGATTATCTAGACGAATACTAATCTGCCAGTAACTGGTTGTCAAATCGACTACACTTAAACATTGACCTTTAACAAAATCATAGAATAAGTCCTCCGAAATTCGGCGGGGTGACATGGTCCTTGACCAATCGTTGATTTAAAAAGCGGGTGTTTAGGCACATTCTAATTTTGTCATGTTTTCTAACTACCACTAACGGGCTGATAAACTAGGTTTGTCTGCATTCAATAATATCCCAATCCAACATTCCTTGGATTTGCTTACTAACTTTACTTTTATAAGCATGAGGGATTGGATAAGTCTTCGCGTAAAACGGCGAATAATCATGTCACTCGATTTCATAGACGTACACATCTTTGCGGCTAGGTTGCTCAGAATTGATATTTATTCAGCAAGTTGCATAACGTGTCCATTCCGAATGGACCTGCACCTTGACGAAGTTCTAGATTACTAAAATAGGTGGAATGGCTTTCGCGTTCCAGTGATCTAAAGAGCCAAATTACAGGTTCAACCAAATTATTAGGGTCTTTAGTGAGGAACCAGACTAAGACAGGCTCCCGAAAGAGGGCAGTGGCTTTTTCGGTACTTAAATAGGCAGAGACCATAGAGCTCGGTATGGCATTCTGAGGACTCACCGCCGCAATGTGGATGGCAACGAAAAACCACAACATAACCCCCAAGTACAAAGCGTACTTAAATTGTGTTTAAAATGATGGCATCCTCTGAGGTAAAAGATTCCGGAGGTAAAATAGTCCCACATTCGGATCTCATAGATCGGATTACGTTGGAAGATGTAATCCGAAAACTTAGAAAAAGAAGCGGGAACGTTCTGCGAGTCAGTGCGTGGAATGTCAGAAGCATCAACAAGTAAGTAAGCTAAAGAACTTAAAAATTGAAATGGATAGGGTAGCACAAGACATAGTAGCGATCAGCGAAGTTCTGTGGCCAGAGACGGGGAATTTTTGGAGTGGAAATTTTAAAGTAATTCATACAGGATCAGAAGAAAGAAATTCTGGTGTGGGGGTAGTAATGCGAAAAAAGATGGGGCACTGTGTAGAAAACTACTTACAAAAGAACGCTGGAGTACCCATGGTTAGATTGGAATCTAAACCGGTAAATACAGTAATAATACAAGTATACATGCCCACCTCCAGGCACAGTGAGAAAGAGGTAGAAGCGATCTACAAAGATATCGAAGACATACTAAGATAGGTAAAAGGGCATGAAAATTTAATAATTACGGGAGATTTTAATGCAGTGGTAAGTGACGGATAGGAAAGAGCAGTGGTAGGTTTATTCGATTAGGGCACGAGAAACGACAGGGGAAATAGGTTGGTAGAATTTTGCGACAAAAGTAATTTAACCATCACAAATACATTATTTCAACATCATGCTAGAAGACGATATACGTAGAAGATGCCAGGAGATAAAGGAAGATATCAAATAGATTACATTCTTTTTGGTTAGGGATGGACTCGGGCCGGGCCGGGCAGAAAGGTAACCGGCCCGGCCCGAGGCCTGGCCCGAAATGAAAATTGACGGCCCGGCCCGGCGGGCCGGGCCGGGCCGGCCCGACTTTTATTCAGCGAATGAGAAGATATTTTTTTCTGTTGTGTTCAACAAGTAACTATCACTCTTTTGTTTAATTTAAGAGTATAATGATTTTGAATTACAATCAAGAAACTTGTGGAACATATCGTAGTATATCATTTGATTTTTGATTCTGTTACGTACCTAGACGTAGCCGGAAGAAAAGTAAGTACCATGCTAACTATTAAACGCGGAAAGTGGGGGGATTCGCCTACATACCAAAAAGAAACAAAAAACACATCGCCCACGATGATCTATTAACAAATAAAAAATAAATAACGGATTCTGTACAAACAAGCAAGAGCAATAAATTAAGCGTTACTATTTGAAAGCAACCAGTTAGGTGATATAAACAATTTAGTACATTAGATACAAAGTGCGCATCTCGTATTTACACAAAATAAAATTAATCAGTAGTAAATAAACCTGTGAGAGCCTTTGTCAAGCATTTTTAAAGTTTCACCTAATACTTTTTCTAAAATAACTAATTATTAGGAAAGAATTAAGGTGTGGGAGATTTTGTCAAATATCTTTTAAATCGTACATAGTACCGTTTGTAAAATAAATTAATCAGTACAAAGGAATAAGCGTGTGTCTGTCCAATACTTTTAACACAGGTACATCACACATGTAGAGCGATAATATCGATTAGCAGCAACGAACAATAGTTCTACAATGTGACGTTTCTTGTCACATAACTACACCAAACGTTGATACGGAATATCCCATTCACCCTGGCATCGTATCTACAGCAACGACCTACGCACAAAAGCAGTTGGTCTACACAAAGGAAGAACCCACTTGGCCTCCAGTTAAAAAAAGCAATCCACGCAAGACACCTCCTAGTTGTCGAACAGAAAATAAACAGACGTGCATTGCTTTTGAAATACGGTGACGAATAATGTAGAAAATATGTCGATGCACAAGCTGTAGAAGCAAATTTAACAATGGTTCAAATAACACGAATTCCAACTGCAAATCCTCGCTTATCGAAGCGCGATTAAAACTGGAAAACCCAGGTTTTATTAGATAGTGTGCGACCTTATTTCAACAAGTTTTTACATTGAAACAATAGAGAAAATTATTATAGGCGGTCGTAATGTATAACAAGATAACGGGTACCTGAAACAGGATATAACTATTTAGTTGTTGCATAAACTTGTCGTTTCAAAGCAACTAGATTTAAGTTGAGGAATTTATTCGAGAGCGTGTTTATTATTAATTATGCTGAAGGATTTAACAGTAGAAACAGAATTTATTCGAGCGGGTATTAAATTAATAAGAGAGAAAAATAGGGTAATTAATTTATGCTGAAAATAAACGTAACAATTCTTTAAAAAATCCTAGAAATAGGTAACAAAGGTACAAAATGTTTAGCAATTTTCAATGTTTATGAAATTGTACGCTTAACGCACCGTATAATCTTTATAATAAATTTGCGTCCGCTTTATTTTGTCGTTCCTACTTCAAAGAATTGTACTAAAATTACCTACTTGAAATTAGAGAGTTGTTGCAAACTCATTTCAAGCAGACTTTATTAAAAAAATCTTCAAATAAAGTATCCTTTTTTAAAAGTTTGCATCCAATCTAAAGGAGTGTTAGTGCAAATGTTTTTTCCCTTACCCTTTATTCTGACATATATATTTAGTATTCTATATCTATAGGTTATGTTTTAAAAATGAATAAAGAATTAATCTCTTTTGTTATTAGGTGACCTATAATACATGTTTAACTATATTGGAAAAAATCAAAGAAATTGTATTCACACAAAGATGAACCTTTTTTTTATTATTTGAGTCTTTTATTTCCCACTGATTCGATAACATTTGTATGTGTTGTCAAAGTGTTTTCACGGAATACTTTTTGAGTTTACTTCAAGACACTGTTTTTACTCCTTTCCAAGCTTATAGCATATCTGTTTTCAAAAGGATTTTTACAGTTTAGTTCTTGGAAAAGCATTACAAAACAGCATCCTCGTATTTAGAGCGTTGACGTTTTATATCTTTTTCGTGTTATAAACTTGGACATTATATTTCTAAATTTAATTACGGAAACAACACTACAAAAAACCATTTATTTCGCTATATTTATACACAAAGCAGACAATTAAATGTAAGTTTGTACGTTAAGCATTTGGCATGTGTCAAAATTAAGGCGTAAAAGCATTCCCAGCCTGTATTTAAATTAAATAAAGGTGTTCTGTATTTTAATAAAGTACAAACATTAAAGGTGTAATTGCGCATGTATAAATGTCAAATAAGGGAAAACTTTATTAAAAAATTGGTAAAATGAACTTTGCAATAACTCTCTAGTGTTTTAGGCGGTAGACATAAATTATACATGCGATTGATAATATCGACGTTCGCCGCATGATTGAAATGGGAAGTCTATACATATACATAATATAAATCGTGCAAACTTTTGAATTATATTTTCCAATGCTCCACCCGAAGGTACTACATTGGCCAGGAAGCGAGTTTTTTTTACCTGGAAAATTTGGAATTTTGCCGAACCCTTGCTGTTCCAAGCAAGGTAGGGATCTTTAGCGTGCGTGACAACACTCACACACGGGACCTCCATTTTACCTCTCATCCGAACGAGGGTGTATTTTTGTGAAAAATGCTCGCCTAACATTTTTCAAGCGGACCGTGTCGGGATTCGAACCCGGGACCTTGGGCGTAGTAGTCACACACATACCACTACGCCACGGAGCCGCCTATGCCTAAAGTTCAACATGAGGAACATTAAATAGAACTAGAAAAAATATTCGGAGAACGCTTACTTACTCAATGTGAGATAGAAGTGAAGGGGCGATGGAGTATCTACTCGTGCGTTTTTCGGCCCGAAAAGTTCGGGCCGGCCCGAGTCGTTTGGCCCGGAACGGCCCGAAAAAAGATAGGCCCGGCCCGGGCCCGGCCCGAATAAAGTAGTCAACGGCCCGGCCCGGATTCGAGCCTGAAATCGGGCCGGGCTCGGGCCGGGCCGGCCTCGGGCCGGGCCGGCCCGAAAGCCCGAGCCCGAGTCCATCCCTACTTTTTGGTATAGTGTCTATGATGATATGTTTGAAATCTTTGGCTTTTTGCCTGTCTTATGCATATAGCTTACAGGTCATCATAAAATTTAACTACTATTATGCAACAATTACTATGTGCGCTTATTATCAGACTACGCGCTAACTGATTTTGTGCGTCGTGGTATTATTTTGGACGTTTATGATGTGTGCAAAGTTTGGGCGGGGTGCTTGAGGTGGGTGATTTTATCTTTGACCAAGAAAAGGGCGTTGTGGCCTTACTCAAATGTCGAGCGAAGTGTTCGCGTTTGTCGTCACGGTACTTGTCAAAGTTTGGAAGAACAGTTCACGTTCGGTATTCTTGTACATATCAAAGGCTGAGCAAACTATTTCCAGGTGGGCAGTGTGGTACAAAAATAAGTGTGGGCAAAGCTTTCCGTGGGCGATATGGTACGGACAAATACTACGTTTAAAGGTTTGCTGACTGTAAGTTGGGTAACAGAAACAAACAGACGCTTAAAGGAAATGATGTACTCCCGCGTGTACTTTTAAAATAGCATTTTATACGTCAATACTGTATTTACTTTAAGTATATTTTTACCTCAAATATAAAACTTTTAAAGCGCTTGAATATGTTTTTACGCCAAAGCGACTACTGCGAAAGAAAATCGTAATAGGATTTTCAATAGTACATACAAGAAAATGTTTCGATACTTTAGATGTGTACTGTCTGACTAAAGTGATAAGTTCGAATGCGACTTCCTCTGTCGAGACATCTTAAAGTATGGTTATGCAGTTCACATTCTATTATATCAATTCACGTTTCCATTAGTATTTTATATCAACCAAGTTTGAAAGTAAATATGTCGATATCGTTCTTAGTACAAGAAGAGACGCTTGAAAACAGTTTTCATGTAGCACTATAAACAACTGTAGAAGGAATTTTTTATTTCAAAACCTATCTACTTACTCGTTCTAGAACTTATCCTTCATATGTGTTTGGCTATAAACACGACAAATAATAACTTTTTAGGATTGCTAGGTGGCGACGTGTTATACAACTATAAGGCAGACATAAGTCAAACTTTTTAATGGAAAGAGTGTTAATGCGATTTAAAAAGATCTCGTAAAGCTGATGAGCTCGTTTCTACTTTACAAAGAATTTCTTGTGTAAGATTAGAAAAATAACACTGAGAAGTAATTGTACTCCAAATGAAATGTATTCAATGTAGTCATTAAATGAAAACCGAATCCATAGTTTAAATTAAAATCTTAAAAGTATTATTTTTCATGCTTGCATATAACACCTCGTTATTACTTCCTAGAAAATATATTTTAGATGAGATACTACAGGGTAACTATAGTATGAAAATTAACTCGGGAAAGACAAAGATAATGATAAGTGAGTTACAGCCTAGTTCTAAACCTAAATTAAAAATAGATAATACCGAGTTAAAGGAGGTAGATGAATTTAGGTGCGTGAAGTTAGCGGAATAATGTCGGCAGGAATAATTTTAATTGGAGTAATTGTTAGTGCTTCGTTAGTGCGTTTTAGTGCCCAAATATGAAAGTCGGCGGACTATTCAAACAATAGTTATAAGCAGTTAAAGTTATTCCGCCAACTTCAAGCCTGGCGGAAAAGTGTAGGCAGGAATTATTGTAGCAAGTGTAATGGTTAGTGCGTCGTTAGTGCTCTTTAGTGCCCAAATAAGAATGCCAGCGGACTACTCAAAAAATAGTTATACGCAGTTAAAGTTATTCCGCCAACTTCACGCCTGGCGGAAAAGTGAAGGCAGGAATAATTGTAGTATGTGTAATAGTTAGTGCTTTGTTAGTGCTCTTTAGGACCGAAATAAGAATGCCAGCGGACTACTCAAAAAATAGTTATATGCAGTTAAAGTTATTCCACCAACTTCACGCCTGGCGGAAAAGTGTAGGCAGGAATAATTGTAGCAGGTGTAATGGTTAGTGCTTTGTTAGTGATCTTTAGTGCCCAAAAAAGAATGCCAGCGGACTACTCTAAAAATAGTTGTATGCAGTTAAAGCTATCTCGTCAACTTCACGCCTGGCGAAAAAGTGTAGGCAGGAATAATTCTGGCAGGTGTATTAGTTAGTCCTTCGTTAGTGCTTTTTAGTGTCCTAATATGAATACCAGCAGACTACTCAAAAAATAGTTATATGCAGTTAAAGTTATTCCGCCAACTTCACGCCTGGCGGAAAAGTGAAGTGTTGGCAGGAATGATTGTAGCAGGTGTAATAGTTAGTGCTTCGTTATTGCTTTTTAGTACCCAAATATGAATATCAGCGGATTACTCAAAAAATAGTTATATGCAGTTAAAGTTATTCCGCCAACGTCACGCCTGGCGGAAAAGTAAAGGCAGGAATAATTGTACCAGATGTAATGGTTAGTGCTTCGTTAGTGCTCTTTAGTGAACAAATAAGAATGCCAGCGGACTACTTCAAAAATAGTTATATGCAGTTAAAGTTATTCCGCCAACTCACGCCTGGCGGAAAAGTGAAGGCAGGAACAATTGTAGCAGGTGTAATGGTGAGTGCTTTGTTAGTGTTCTTTAGTGCCCAAATAAGAATGCCAGCGGACTACTCAAAAAATAGTTATATGCAGTTAAAGCTATCCCGTCAACTTCACGCCTGGCGGAAAAGTGTAGGCAGGAATAATTCTGGCAGGTGTATTAGTTAGTGCTTCGTTAGTGCTTTTTAGTGTCCTAATATGAATACCAGCAGACTACTCAAAAAATAGTTATATGCAGTTAAAGCTATCCCGTCAACTTCACGCCTGGCGGAAAGTGTAGGCAGGAATAATTCTGGCAGGTGTATTAGTTAGTGCTTCGTTAGTGCTTTTTAGTGTCCTAATATGAATACCAGCAGACTACTCAAAAAATAGTTATATGCAGTTAAAGTTATTCCGCCAACTTCACGCCTGGCGGTAAAGTGAAGTGTTGGCAGGAATGATTGTAGCAGGTGTAATAGTTAGTGCTTCGTTATTGCTCTTTAGTACCCAAATATGAATATCAGCGGATTACTCAAAAAATAGTTATATGCAGTTAAAGTTATTCCGCCAACGTCACGCCTGGCGGAAAAGTGAAGGCAGGAATAATTGTAGCAGATGTAAAAAGGTTAGTATTTCATCGAAAAAATAGTTTTTCCAAAACGAAAATAATTCCCATCGAAAGGAATGAGTTTTTGCCAAAACGAAAATTATTCCATCGAAAAGGAATAGTTTTTGCAAAACGAAAATAATTCCCATCGGAAAGGAATAAGTTTTTCCAAAACGAAAATTAATTCCATCGGAAAAGGAATCAGTTTTTTGCCAAAACGAAAATTATTCCATCGGAAAAGGAAATGAGTTTTTTGCCAAAACGAAAAATAATTCCCATCCGGAAAGGAATGAGTTTTTCAAAACGCAAAATTAATATCCATCGGAAAAGGAATGAGTGTTTTGCAAAACGTAAAATTAATTCCATCGAAAAGGATGAGTTTTTCCAAACGTAAAAGTTAATTCCATCTAAAAGCGAATGTGTTGCTTCGTTAGTGCTCTTTAGTGCCCAAATAAGAATGCCAGCGGACTACTCCAAAAATAGTTATATGCAGTTAAAGTTATTCCGCCAACTTCACGCCTGGCGGAAAAGTGAAGGCAGGAACAATTGTAGCAGGTGTAATGGTTAGTGCTTTGTTAGTGTTCTTTAGTGCCCAAATAAGAATGCCAGCGGACTACTCAAAAAATAGTTATATGCAGTTAAAGTTATTCTGCCAACTTCACGCCTGGCGGAAAAGTGAAGCAGTAATAATTGTAGTATGTGTAATGGTTAGTGCTTCGTTAGTGCTCTTTAGGACCCAAATAAGAATGCCAGCGGACTACTCAAAAAATAGTTATATGCAGTGAAAGTTATTCCACCAACTTCACGCACGCCTGGCGGAAAAGTGTAGGCAGGAATAATTGTAGCAGGTGTAATGGTTAGTGCTTCGTTAGTGCTCTTTAGTGCCCAAATAAGAATGCCAGCGGATTACTCCAAAAATAGTTATATGCAGTTAAAGTTATTCCGCCAACTTCACGCCTGGCGGAAAAGTGAAGGCAGGAATAATTGTAGTATGTGTAATGGTTAGTGCTTCGTTAGTGCTCTTTAGGACCCAAATAAGAATGCCAGCGGACTACTCAAAAAATAGTTATATGCAGTTAAAGTTATTCCACCAACTTCACGCCTGGCGGAAAAGTGAAGGCAGGAATAATTGTAGCAGATGTAATGGTTAGTGCTTCGTTAGTGCTCTTTAGTGCCCAAATAAGAATGCCAGCGGACTACTCCAAAAAAAGTTATATGCAGTTAAAGTTATTCCGCCAACTTCACGCCTGGCGGAAAAGTGAAGGCAGGAATAATTGTAGCAGGTGTAATGGTTAGTGCTTTGTTAGTGTTCTTTAGTGCCCAAATAAGAATGCCAGCGGACTACTCAAAAAATAGTTATATGCAGTTAAAGTTATTCTGCCAACTTCACGCCTGGCGGAAAAGTGAAGCAGTAATAATTGTAGTATGTGTAATGGTTAGTGCTTTGTTAGTGCTCTTTAGGACCCAAATAAGAATGCCAGCGGACTACTCAAAAAATAGTTATATGCAGTGAAAGTTATTCCACCAACTTCACGCACGCCTGGCGGAAAAGTGTAGGCAGGAATAATTGTAGCAGGTGTAATGGTTAGTGCTTTGTTAGTGCTCTTTAGTGCCCAAATAAGAATGCCAGCGGACTACTCCAAAAATAGTTATATGCAGTTAAAGTTATTCCGCCAACTTCACGCCTGGCGGAAAAGTGAAGGCAGGAATAATTGTAGTATGTGTAATGGTTAGTGCTTCGTTAGTGCTCTTTAGGACCAAAATAATAATGCCAGCGGACTATTCAAAAAATAGTTATATGCAGTTAAAGTTATTCCACCAGCTTCACGCCTCGCTGAAAAGTGAAGTGTCGGCAGGAATGTTTGTAGCAGGTGTAATAGTTAGTGCTTTGTTAGTACTTTTTAGTGCCCAAATATGAATGCCAGCGGATTACTCAAAAAATAGTTATATGCAGTTAATGACACCGAATTCAATAACCATTGTATTACGTAATGACATTCCTAGGTACCTGGCAGGCATCGCTTACGTGTTGATTAGGATTGTGCATCTCCTTATTCAAAAATATCAATAGACGTTAATACTAGATTGGAAGGTGGAGATAAAATTATGCATTGTAAGATTTCTAAAATAAAACAGTGACTCTATAATTCAAATCTCTTATATAGTAAAGCAGATTTAAAACTCACAGAACTGCTGTGTGGGAACTTATTTATTTTGTATTATACCTAATCGCATGATTAACCATATACATAAATTCAACTTAAAATAGTAAAATTTCTTCATAAATTAAAAAAAAAATTAAATCTTAATACTACAAATTGGCTTGATATCAAGTACTATAAAACAAATATTCGTTTCTCGCCACCTATAGGTACAAATAATTTAAACAATGGTTCCTACCACAACTTCCATCTACTATATGTATATGGTTTATAGTTTAAAGCAAAATGTCTTTGAGTAGACCCTTGAGAATTGTTTTTAACACCTATTTGGAAAATTTGCAGGCGTTCATATACTTAATGTAATCTGTACTAACATAGCACTAACCATTACGTCGGCTAAAATTATCCCTGCCCTCACTTTTTCGCCAGGCGTGAAGTAGGCGGAATAACTTTAACTGCATGTAACTATTTTTTGAGCAGTTCGCAGGCATTCATATTTCGGTACTAAAGAGCACTAACAAAGCACTAACCATTACACCTGCTAGAATTATTCCTGCCTTCACTTTTCGGCCAGGCGTGAAGTTGGCGGAATAACTTTAACTGCATATAACTATTTTTTTAGTAGTCCGCTGGCATTCTTATTTGGGCACTAAAAAGCACTAACAAAGCACTAACCATTACACCTGCTACAATTATTCCTGCCTTCACTTTTCCGCCAGACGTAAAATTGACGAAGTAACTTTAACTGCGTATAACTATTTTTTGAGTAGTCCGCTGGCATTCTTATTTGGGCACTAACGAGCACTCACGAAGCACTAACCATTACACCTTCTACAATTATTCCTGCCTTCACATTTCCACCAGGCGTGAAGTTGGCGGAATAACTTCAACTGCATTCAACTATTTTTGGAGTAGTCCGCTGAAATTCTTATTTGGGCACTAAAGAGCACTAACGAAGCACTAACCATTACACCTGCTACAATTATTCCTGCCTTCACTTTTGCGCCAGGCGTGAAGTTGGCGGAATAACTTTAACTGCATATAACTATTTTTGGAGTAGTCCGCAGGCATTCTTATTTGGGCACTAACGAGCACTAACGAAGCACTAACCATTAAACCTGCTACAATTATTCCTGTCTTCACTTTTCCGCCAGGCGTGAAGTTGGTGGAATAACTTTAACTGCATATAACTATTTTTGGAGTAGTCCACTGGCATTCTTATTTGGGCACTAAAGAGCACTAACGAAGCACTAACCATTTCACCTGCTACAATTATTCCTGCCTTCACTTTTCCGCCAGGCGTGAAGTTGGTGGAATAACTTTAACTGCATATAACTATTTTTGGAGTAGTCCACTGGCATTCCTATTTGGGCACTAACGAGCACTAACAAAGCACTAACCATTACACCTGCTACAATTATTCCTGCCTTCACTTTTCCGCCAGGCGTGAAGTTGGCGGAATAACTTTAACTGCATATAACTATTTTTGGAGTAGTCCGCTGGCATTCTTATTTGGGCACTAACGAGCACTAACGAAGCACTAACCATTAAACCTGCTACAATTATTCCTGTCTTTACTTTTCAGCCAGGCGTGAAGTTGGTGGGATAACTTTAACTGCGTATAACTATTTTTTGAGTAGTCCGCTGTCATTCTTATTTGGACACTAATAAACACTATCGAAGCACTAGCCATTACACCTGCTACAATTATTCCTGCCTTCACTTTTCCGGCAGGCGTGATGTTGGCGGAATAACTTCAACTGCATATAACTATTTTTGGAGTAGTCCGCTGGAATTCTTATTTGGGCACTAAAGAGCACTAACGAAGCACTAACCATTACACCTGCTACAATTATTCCTGCCTTCACTTTTCCGCCAGGCGTGAAGTTGGTGGAATAACTTTAACTGCATATAACTATTTTTGGAGTAGTCCGCTGGCATTCTTATTTGGGCACTAAAGAGCAGTAACGAAGCACTAACCATTACACCCGCTACAATTATTCCTGCTTTCACTTTTCTGCTAGCCGTGAAGTTGGCGGAATAACTTTAACTGCATATAACTGTTTTTGGAGTAGTCCGCTGGTATTCTTATTTGGGCACTAAAGAGCACTAACGAAGCACTAACCATTACACCTGCTACAATTATTTCTGCCTACACTTTTCCGCCAGGCGTGAAGTTGGCGGAATAACTTTAACTGCTTATAACTATTGTTTGAATAGTCCACTGACTTTCATATTTGGCACTAAAAAGCACTAACGAAGCACTAACAATTACTCCAATTAAAATTATTCCTGCCGACATTATTCCGCTAACTTCACGCACCTGATGAATTTTGCTATTTAGGTAGTATAATTATAAAGCACGAACGTAGCAGAAGGGATGTAGTAGCTAGAATAGCTCAAGCTAGAAAAATGTTTTTAAAAAGAAAGACTTTCTAATAGCTAATAGTATTAGTTTAGATAATAGAAAAAGATTCTTAAAGTCGTACCTTTGGAACGTTATATTTGACGGTAGTGAGACTTGGACAATTAAAGAGGTAGATAAGAAAAAGGTAGAAGCATTTAAAACTTGGTGTTATAGGAGAATGTTAAAGATTAGTTGGACAGATAGAGTAACAAATGAGGAAGTTTATAGAAGGATAGGTGAGGAACCCTGTATGTGGAAACAATTAAAGGTCAGGAGAGATAGAATGATAGGGCACCAGTTAAGACATGAGGGATTATTTAGTAGGGTCTTAGATTATAGACTACCAAATAAAAATACAGTAGGAAGATCTAGACAAAGCTATATTATTCAAATTATTAGAGATTTAGGTTGTGAAGGGTATGTAGACTTTTTAGACTAGCTCAGAATAGAAAAGAATTTAGAGCTGCGTCAAACCGACCTTAAGTAAGTTCGAAAACAAAACAAAACAAAACAAAAATAAAAATTAGTTAACTAAATGTCACTATTACATAATTCACAATTAGTTAGCGGTCTGGCATGCTGGCAGCGTTTTGCTGCTTAAGCTGTATGTAACGCGCCATATATGTAAATATATATTAATCTTATATTTCATAGGATTATTTAAAATATGGGCACTACACCGTAACTACATCAGCTTGGTATTTCCAATCTGCTGATAAATATAGGGTGCTTAGCTAGCAAGATCAATAGGGGCGACAGGTAGTTAGTTGATGTTTAGATGCGCGTGGATACAGGTGGCTACGCCAGCTGTCTATGCCGAGCGTATATCAGGTTTATTAATTAATATGTAGGTAGTCGGATGTTCACATACCTCTAGTATAAAAGCTTTGATATTTACTAAGTAAATATTAATTGCAGATACTTTCTAGTTGTGTTTTCGAGATATATCTAGTTACGCAAAGCGTTACGGGTATTGAAAATGCTTTTGTAGAGTAATTTAAGGTGTTGACGATAGTGTTAGTGTAAACCGCGGGTAAAGTGAATGATTTTTGTGGTGGAGTGACCCCGCCTACCAGCAGGTATTTATACGCTTGCACTCGCAAGGATTTCTAGAACGTAAGTGTTGACTTTTATTTTAATCTGATAATTTGTATAAAACGAATAAATAACTGTGAAGGACCTAGTGAAGTATAAACATTTGTTGAAATACGGATAATTCGATTAGTGAGTAGAAAGGGTTGTTAATATAACGCAGAATGACGTAGAGGAAGGTGCACTAGAAGACTCATTGCGTAAAATAGTGGGCGAAGTAAATAACAGTGTGTCGGCGGTAGTCGGAAATTGTTTAAGCGATGCCATGAAAAATTTGACCGTGAATTTAAGCGAGGGATTTTCGCAACTTTTGTCGGCCTTAGAAGAGAAAAAGGAATTTAGAAACAAGAAGAAAGAAGAGACGGAGAATGTGGGTAGGTTTAAAGGATATAAATGCAGGGACGTCGGCAGCGATTCAGAATCGAGAATATATTACAGTTTGAAAAGATGTGGGGTGTACAAACCTACACTTTTTACCAAACGGGTATTACACCTGGTGCTATTTATAAAAAGATTGGAAAGTATGTTTAACGAGACAGGGGCACCGTATGAAAAGCGAGTATTTTTTGCGGTAAATTGTTTAACAGGTTCGGCTCAAGATTGGGCTAAAATAAAAGAGTTTTCGTCATTTAAAAATTTTAAATCACAATTCTCTTGCGTTACTGGAGCATAGAACAGGAAAGGGACACACTTTTTCGTGTTAAATACGGATTTTACGAAACGGGATCTCGTGCAGATTATTTTCTTAAGATAATTAAAGAAGCTAAATATTTAACTTAACCTTTGTCAGAGAGAGAGCTTATTAATTGGGTAATGAACCATTTTGATATGGAAATAAAAAGGGACATTTTAATTCGGGGTTGGCTACCAACGAAGAGATAAAAGCTCATCTAAGAAAAATTGATGCTTCGTACAAGGTACTCCTAAATAACAGGAGTCAAGCTCCTCGTTCGAATAGTGGAGGTTCTTATCGAAACGCTAATTTTCGTTCGGGCAATGTTAATAATGCCGCTTAATATAGCAACCAGAATAGGATGGATTGGCGTAAGAAAAATCGTGTCGAGCAGGACCGATCTGAAAATAATCTATCAGAAACTAAATCTACCCAAAGGGATCAAACAAAGGTTATGACTATTTTTAATTCAGATTTCGGTGAAGTTATTGAGGAAGAGGTGCGGGATCTGCATTTGAAACCTGTCGCGCTAATTCCAACAGCTGATATTTTGGTTAATGATATGATTGGCATAAAGGCGTTGGTAAATTCCGGGTCTCAGATAACGGGAATTTCGGAAAGTTTTCTAAAGAGGGTTGTTATGCATTTTATAGAATTTTTGGTGACATATGATCACTTTATATTATTCTGGTTTGATATTTACATTATCAAAGTTCCTTTCCTGTTATCGCCTATCCTATAACATATACATACAACTTTGGATATTGGAAGGAGTGCGCGCGAGTGCTTTTTTGTGTTCGTGTACACAGTTCAAGACGCGCATTAGACAGAGCATTGTTAACTTGGCAACGGGAGTGACCGTAAGATTCAGTTCGGTGTGCTTGACCATGAGGTTTTCTATGGTGAAAATGCCTCAGGAATAGTGAATTTTCGTTTATGCAGTTTACGGCGGTCATGCAGATGCAGATTACAGTCCACTACATTTTTCATACCAGCGCAATTGGCAACCATTACAGGTTAGTGTATTTTAACAGATTAACTGTTTTAAAATGCTGTTGATCGATAAAAACGTACAGACAAGGGTGGTGCAGAATAGTTCTACAGTGCCTAGGATGCCATGTAGAAACGCTCAATTAACGGGAGCATGGGGAAAGAAAAGTGTGATTGTTAAGGAACAGGTTTGTTTAACCCTAAAAATAGGTGAACATGTAATTGATTACCCATTTTTGGTGATTCCAGGGTTGGTAAGAGATGTAATCTTGGGATGCGACTGGATGTAAGATTATGAAGTAGTTATTAATTTTGCCAGGGGTTCACTAAGAGGCAAATTTTGTGGCGAGGCACAAGAGTTAAAGTTTGTGGGTGAACCAAATTCGGGCGTACATATCTTAATAAGCGAGATAAAAGAGGATCGTATAAGTCATTATAATAGAAACAAATTTCCGGTGTTGTACTCTTCGCGGGACATTGCAGAAGTTGCCGATAGGGCGGAGTCGTTGACTGTCGAAGAAAAAGTGGTGTTTAAAAATTTGTTCTTTAAATATAGAGACATATTTTCAAATCATCCGGGACTAATCAAGGGTTACGTTCACGAAATCCATTTATTGATTATTCTCCTTTTGCCTGTAAACAATATCCAATTCCCTACGTTTTTCGTGAGGAAGCTAGGCAACAGATGAAAGAGATGGAAGAATGGGGGGGTCGTAGAAATGCGCCGCACTGAATATATCAGTCCGCTGGTAACTGTTAAAAAGAAGGATGGAACCATTCGGGTTTGCAAGCTATATAAATAAGAGGGATACGGCAATTCCACCGAATCCTTGTGAATTCTATGAGTTCAGTCCAGGTCAGTGTTTTAGTACGCTTGACTTGACGATGTCTTACTGGCAGTTAGCCATATCTGCGGAACATCAAAAATATACGGGGTTTTTATTTGACGCACAGATCTATGTTTTGCAGGTTCTGTGGTTAGGCTTATCGACATTGGTGGGCAGCTTTATAAGGGCCTTGTATAATGTCTTGGCTGCTGAGGTAATGGAATTTGCAATCCCGTATGTGGACGACATATTGGTATTTTTTGTAAATCCTAACCGTCACATGGAGCATATAGCTATTATTTTTCGTAAATTAAAAGCGTAAAGTTAAAAAAATGTTATTTTGCGAGAAATTCAGTTCGTTTTTTAGGACATATTATTTCTCCTAGAGAGTGTATTATGTAAAAGAGATTGAAGGGCTTATGAATAGTGTATGTCATTATAGTACTGGTTATACTCCAGAAATGCTTCATTTTGGAAGAGAAAGAGTGTGGAAGTTTTCAAAGTTTATTAATTTTCCTGAAAGTGAAAAATCGGGGGATAGCGGTGAAAAAATGGTGCTCCTGGCTCGCAAACGATTGATTTCAAAAGCTGAAAAGAGGCGCCTTCGCCATGATATAAAACATAAATTCAAAACTTCTTTCGACGTGGTGAAAAAGTTTGGGTGCGTACTCATCCTCAATCTGCGTCTCTGGCAGTAGTGAAATTAAAAAGTTTTTCTTGTTATGTAAGGGTCCCTGTACCATTGTTAGTAAAAAAGGGCATAATGCGTATGAAGTGTGTTTAGATGAAGGGCAGATTAATTTAGGTGTACATAATGTATTTAACCTGAAGAAATGTGCCAGCGGTTCAGTTTCTGTAAGTTGGGGATAGGGCAAGCGGATGTTTTGTTTCTAAGAGATAGTTTGTAAGTTTATTTTTTGGTTTAGTTTAGTTACGCTTTCAGCTTTGTATTGATTTCTCATAATTGGTCATTCAAATTCAATAGGGGGGTAATGTAACGCGCCATATTTGTAAACATATATATATATATATATATATATATATATAATCTTATATTTCATAGGATTATTTAAAATATGGGCACTACGCGGTAACTACATCAGCCTAGTATTTCCAGCCTGCTGATAAATATAGGGTTCTTAGCTAGGGAGGTCAATAGGGACGACAAGCAGTTAGTTGATGTTTAGATGCGCGTGGATACAGGTGGCTATGCCAGCTGTCTATGCCAAGCGTGTATCAGGTTTATTAATTATTATGTAGGTAGTCGGATGTTCACATACCTCTAGAATAAAAGCTTTGATATTTACTCGGTAAATATCAATTGCAGATACTTTCTAGTTGTGTTTTCGAGATATATCTAGTTACGTAAAGCGTTACGGGTATTGAAAACGCTTTTGTAGCGTAATTTAAGGTGTTGATAGTGTTAGTGTAAACCGCGGGTAAAGGGAAGGATTTTTGTAGTGGAGCCACCCGGCCCACCGGCAGGTATTTATACGCCTGCACTTGCAAGAGTTTCTAGAACGTAGGTGTTGACCTTTATTTTAATCTGATAATTTGTATTAAACTGCGCGCTAGCACATGCTATAATCGGTTCGCATTAAGGGGTGTTTAATTGGATGTGTTATAAAACATTATAAACATTGTTAAGTTGGCTTTTTATTACCAGCGGTACGACGTGTGAAGTGATTTCAGTTTGTATTTCAACAGTTAATAATAAATGTTATATTGCCCTCGGCCTATCGTTGTGTATTTGCTAACCTGAATCCCTGAGAACAATTAAGAGTATCACGTCTTTCTTCGTGCTCGACAAAGATTGACATCTACACTTACCATAACATATAGCTTAATAAACGTTTTCATGACATAACTCACAATTAGGTGGCGGTGTGGCATGTTGGCAGCGATTTGTTGCTTAAGCCTTACTATAACATATAATTTAACACTTCCTTTGTTGAAGGGGATCCCCAGGTAATATTTCATTTCCATCAGGTAGCTAATATCTATGTACGGCCAGGTAGATAGGAAAAAGATAGAAGAGTATAGGAAGACTTAGACCAAGCTACATTAGTCAAATTATTAGAAATTTATGTTATGAAGGGTATGTAGAACTTTTTAGATTAGCACAGTATAGAAAAGAAGTTAAGAGCTGTGTCAAACCGACTTTAAGTAAGGTCGAAAACAAAATGATGATGATATATATATATATATATATATATATATTGCTATGATAAGGGGGTTAGGTAGGGGTATATTGAGTCATAATGGTTACAGAATACATATAAATAGTACTAGGAGTTAGAAAACCACATTTATTTTGCAAAAAATACGTAATTTGTAAATTATGCAAAGAGCAAACATTTAACACCCTGTATAAGGATCGCGGTTGACTTTAATTAATGCCGGGTAGCACATCATTAAACAATAAACCCACATTCCGCAAAAAAAATAACTCTACACGCAATCAAACTTGCCTTAAATCAAAAGTATTCATAAATTGTAAATCAATACGCGTTAAACACAGTAAAAAGCTATAAAATCATAAAACAATTCACATTAAACATGCGATACTGAAAGCAGATAGTATAGCGTTCTGATAAGAAACGCATTCTTCGAAATAAATACGCATCTGAAACGTAAGATGTAAACAGAGATATATTAACTTACGTCACCTTGTCTACGTGATTTTCTGCATGTAGTTAATACAAATTGCAAAGCAGTATCTAGACAAACAAAAGCCATTAATGAAATTACATGCCAAGGCGAATTTGAAATTCCTGTAACAACATCAAAACAGACGGTACAAAATGAATGCAAACTAGAAATTCACTGATACCCACGTGATCAAGGAATCGTTCCGACAAGTTATTATCAGAGATATACCTGAATATTTCATGTAAAGAGTCAACAAAAAAGAGGGGAAAATCTTGAAAGTTTAGACAGTAAAGTCCAACTTCATTTTGCTGGCTTTAAAATAAGAAAAGGGAGCTTGAATTTTTGGAGATAAGCAATTTTAGATTTATTGTTATTTGATTCAGGGGCTCATTTTTGTCATATAGTAAAACAGATTAAGCTGTGAAGTGTATGTGATTTTTTCTTTCTCATTATACAAATATTAATCGACTTCGTTTTATCATTTAAAGCAGGAAAAGTTTTAGAGAAAAAGGGGTAAATTATTTGATTATCGTAACGTTGTGCAGTATATGTAAATTAAACTAGGTTAACCGAGGCATATTTAAATTTTAATATATTAAAATACACAGAGCGGTGGTGACCAGAAGGAGACAGAGTATAATAACATCGACGTGTAGCGTTATCATATCAAACAAATCTGTCGCATCAACGTGGGGCGAGAATAGCGGAAAGAGATTAACTTAACGCATTACCGTAGGGCTAGAACATCAGATGAAATAAATCGGGCGACCCGACCGTAGCGCTGGAACATCAAAACAAATTAATTTGGCGACTCGACCTTGGGGCTAGTAAAATTCAGAAAAATTTGCATATTAATTAAAATTAGGAATTACAGGCAGACGACAGATAAATTTATAAATTCGATTTAGTATTTAAGGTGTAGTGTAAATATAAAATTTGATAAAATGGACAAAAGCATATATAAAGCTAGAGAGGCGTTGAGAAATGAAGGGTGGAAATAGGATCCCAGGAAAGTATAATCCTCCAAGATACGCAAACTGAAGTCATAGAAAGGACATTCGAAAGGAGCCATAGCGAGGAACAGCAGACCTCACATGAAGCAAAAATAATGTCGATTCTATTGGCACTAAATAACAAAATGGATAAAAATGAAGAGGTCATGAAAAACATTGTCAAGAAAATTGATGACAATGGGGAAAACCTAAGAATGGAAATAAAAATTTTAAGCGATGGTTTAAGGGAAACTAATCAAACAATTGCAGAGATGAGAGTACTGACGCAAGATAACATTGTGAGAATTACGGAAGGAATTGACGATGTGAGGGACGAAGTTATAATGGTAAAATCAAGACAAGAACCAGGCGAAAGGGAGGCAAATAGAAGACTCAGGAATCTAGATGCAAAAATACAAAACGTTGAAAGAAATTGTGAGATTGGATTCAGGACAATAAACAGGGAAATAGGAAATATAAAAACGGATTTATAAAACTTTAATGTTAGGAAACCCATAAGGTTAATTCAACCGAATATTTTGATAGAACAGCATTTAAAATTTTACCGGGACGGTAAGCTTAATCCTAAAATAATTTTAAAAAACAATTAAATGTTAGTACAGGGCTCAACAGAGAAACAATACAAAATAAATTTGGTAAAATTAATGCTAAAAGGTGGAGCTGAAATGTGATGTAATATAATAAAGAGCGAGGTAGAAAGGTTTCGACAATTTTAACAAAAATTTTTAAGGCACTTTTGGGGGATAACCAATAAGATAAAGTGAGAAATGACCTGATCATGGGCAGATATAATCAAGACACAGGAATGACCCGGGAATTATATGCAATAGGCAAATTTAGCATAGCAAGACAATTAGATCCTCTTTTAGGGGAATAACAAATAATAAAATACTTTGCACGACATTTCGTAAAGGTGTAGCAGTATATCGCACTACAAAACATGGTAGACCGGGATGTATTTCTATAATATTTACAGAGATATTATGCATTGGTATCAAATCATAGGACAGAAGCTGGAACTAGGAGTCAACACATAAATTTTATGAGGACACGAAGAGGTGTAGAGATTGAAAGAAATAATTATCGACGAAACAATTATAATTATGGGAAAAATTTTAATAAAGGTAATTACGAGGGCCATTTTTTTTCAACCTTCGATCGCTCCGTGCAGACGCCACGCGGGTAGCAGAAAGCGGGCATGCACTATAGGCGACTCCGCAGCTTTGCACTACACACTCTGCCATTGTTGACATTCCGGCGTCAGTCGGCGTTGTGCTACAGCCACGTAAACATGTCCGCTATTATTGATGCTCCCGCCAAGTGTGAAGTGCGAAGTGTGATTCGTTTTCTACAGGCTGAAAGCCATAGTACTGCCAAAATCAATCGAAGAATGAGTCGTGTGTATGGGGAAAACTTCATGAGTGATGGTGTTGTGCGTAAATGGTGTCAAAAGTTTAAAGATGGCCGTAATGATGTGCATGATGAAGGGGGCTTCTCGAACAATTTGGATGGGACATTTTCGATTATCTGCCATACAGTCCTGACTTAGTACCAAGCGATTTTCATCTTTCTCCTGACCTGAAGACGTGGCTTGGTGGGAAGCGCTTTCAAACCAATGAGAACCTTCAAACCAACGTCAAGGACTACTTGAATTCATTGGCGGCAACTTTCTTTGAACAGGGTATCGAAAAGCTTTTCCACAGATATGACAAATGTCTTAATGTCTTCGGTGATTATGTCGAAAAGTAACCGTAAGTGTACCAATCTTTTGGTAATAAAATTATAGTTTTATATGAACTTGTCTTTTATTTATAGCCTAACGGAGATTGAGCGGACTAACCATGAGGGAAACGATATTCAGGAAACACATAGACGAGAACATGAGGTATGACGAACGGAAACAAGGAGAAATAACCGCAAAAACGCTGAGATCACGAATCAGGCAGGACCGTGCACACAAAACCAAAATTTTTAGATACCGACAAACCAAGCAAGCCCTTACAGATAAACAGATACGAACATCAGCGCAAATTTATCAAACATGAGATGGAAAATGAATTCAAGAACTTATTGCCTATAGTGAATTTAAAGGTGGAAAATAATATAGTTAGAGTACTTATTGAGACCGGAGCGGAAGCATCGCTTGTTACGGATGATTTTGTTAAAAGGCGAAAATTAATGGAGAAGGCGATACATATAACGACGTGTAATTTGGTGGCACCTAACAATAAGAAACTTGCAAGCATAGATGGAATGGTAATTCTGAAATGTGAAATAGGAAAAATAAAATTGGAAAATGAATCCATAGCTGTACCTGGACTGAAGATGGACATTATATTTGGGATGGATCTTATAGACAAGCAGGGGTTGAGAATAAATGCGAAAAATAAGGAAATAGAATGCAAGGGAGAATATACTAAATGGTACGAAGAGAGAGATGTAGAAGTCGAGGGTGACTGCTTAAATATCGACCAATTTGAAGGTGAAATAGATAATGGGGGGGAATAGAAATGAAGAAATTAATGTCCAGAAGATATGAAAGGTATGGTGTATTTATTATTAAAGAAACATTCAGAATTGATAGGGTCGGAATCAGGAATTGCCATAGGTTATGAGCACAAGTTAGGGGTATTAAACACAGAACCGTTTAACACAAAATTATATCTCATTCCAGCGGCATACAGGGATAGAGTGAAAGAAGAAATAGAACAAATGTTACGTGAAGGTATCATCGAAAACTCGAGTACACACTTTGTGAATCCATTGGTCGTTGTTAAGAAGAGTAATGATAGCATCAGATTATGTCTAGATGCAAGAAAGATAAACGAACCAAACCGCAATACAATTTTTCACCAACTATGGATAGCATATTGGAGAGGATAGGTAGTAAGAAAGTTTTTACAAAATCGATTTAAAGAATTTATTTTGGTTAATTCCACTAGCGCGGGAATCGAGGAAATATACGGGTGTAGAAGGGCATATATACCAATTTAAAGTGGTCCCTTTTGGTTTGCCTTCGAGTACGTATACATTGGTGAAAGCCATGCAAAGTATTTTGGGACCGTATGAGGAATTTTGCATCCACTACGTGGATGATGTTTTGATATTAAGCGATAGTGTTGAACAACACTTAATACATTTAGAAAGGATTTTATTAGAATTAAATATAGCAGGGTTAAGACTTAATTTAAAGAAGTGCGAGTTCTTTCAAGAAATAGCTAAACTTTTGGGATATCAAATTAGTATTGAGGGGATATTCATAGAGCAGGGAACACATACGAGCTTAGGGTCATAGACTCAGGGGCAATCAGGGGGAAGTTTAATATTAATTTAATCGATTTATACAAAGGGATATAAATGGGTGTACAAATTGTAAGATAAACTTAGATATAGGTAGAAATTGGGTAGTAGAATGGGACATTAGTTTTATGTAAATAAAGGAATATAAAAGGAGGAATTAGTTTGTTATAATTAAACAAAAATATAAAATTTTTAGACCAATGGTGATTTTGACCACACGTTGGGCGTCAAAAATGGCATTGCTCACAAATTTTATATTTTAATTTGGAGGAATATTGCTATAGTAAGGGGTTATTTAGGCGTATATTAAGTCATAATGGTTACACAATACAAGTAAATAGGACTACGGGTTAGAAAACCACATTTATTTAGCATGAAAAATACGTAATTTGCAAATTATGCAAAGAGTAAACATTTAACGCCTTGTATAAGGATCGCAGTTGACTTTAATTAATGGCGGGAAGCATATCATTCAACAATAAACCCATATTCAGCAAAAGAAATAACTCTACACGCAGTCAAACTTGTCTTAAATCAAAAGCATTTATAAATTGTAAATCAATACGCGTTAAATGCAGTAAAAAGCTAGAAAATCATAATACAATTCACATTGAACATGCGATAGTAAAAGCAAATAGTATAGCGTCCTAATAAGAAACGCATTTTTGAGATAAATACACTTCGGAAACGTAAGGTGTAAACAGAAATATGTTAATTTATGTCACCTTGTCTACGTGATTTTCTGCATGGAGTTAATATAAATCTCAAAGTATTATCTAGACAAACAAAAGCCATAAGTGAAATTACGTGCCAAGGCAAATTGGAAATTTCTGTAACAACATCAAAACAGACGGTATAAAATGAATACAAACTAGAAATTTACTGATACCTACGTGATCAAGGAATCGTTTTGACAAGTTATTATCAGAGATATACCTGAATATTTTATGTAAAGAGTCGTCATAAATTTGTTTTATGCGTGAAAAATTTTGTAAAAAAGGGGGAAAATCTTAAACGTTCTGAGAAATTGCCAGTAGAGTACAACGTCACTTCCCTGGCTATAAAATACGGAAAGGGAAATTTAATTTTGCAGATAAACAATTTAAAATTTATTGTTATTTGATTCAGTGGTTCATTTTTGTCATACAGTAAAACAAATTAACCTGTGAAGTGTATTAGAATTTTTCTTACTCATTATACAAATATTAATCGACTTCGTTTTAACATTTAAAGCAGGAAAAGTTTTAGAGATAAAAGGGTAAATTATTTGATTATCGTAGCGCTGTGCACTCTATGTGAATAGCTGAGGCATATTTAAATTTTAGTATATTTAAATACCAGAGCGGTGGTGGTCAGAAGGAAACAGAAAATAATTACATCGACGTGCACCGTTATCATATCAATATATATATATATATATATATATATATATATATATATATATATATTTGCTGGAACTCTCGAGCCCCGTCGTTGTGCCGTCCAATAAATACTTGATATGATAACACCGTACTCGGTGTCGATGGAGTTTTCTTACTTGAATCCACCTCCCTGTGTTTTCCTAATCAAATTTCACTCCCACTAATGTTATTATTCTGCCACGGCTAGCTTTTACTTGAACTATAAAATGAAGTTAATTAATTCCATATAATGAAAAGAAATATTATGTACAGGTTTTGAAAATTATTAAAAAAACACTTTTCAATCAATCAATATTGTAAGTCTTATTTATCTCAAAAATCATATGCTTTGCAATCAATCTTAAGTCACCAAAAACTATTCTTTTTATCAAAGAAGCCTGGAACGTTTAAAACCCCTTTATTATCTTACGTACTTTCAACGTATGCAAAGTTCGGTGCTGACTCTGTTACACTAGTTTATCTTAATTAGGCAAATTCAATATTCAAATTCAAATAAAAAAGAAATGTCTTAAAACTAAAAAAGTCTAACCTGCTCTACCATCCATTTGGATCATTAACATCGTATTCGAAATTATTCTCCACCAATTCGGAATTATTATATTATCACACCTTTGAATTAGGATTATGCACCCCAGTCTCAGAATATTTTACACCCATGAATTATTCTCACCAGCCTCAGAACATTGTCATCAAACTTAAATTTATTGTCATCAGCCTCCAAATTATTATCGTCAAACTTAGAGCCGTTAATCGGCAATAGACATTTTCATATTCGTAGCACTATCTGTCACTAAACAATTTTACTATTAAAATATTATTATTGCGCGAGTTATGTGATCCCCCATTTGTTATACCTTTGAAACTAATAAAGTTATTAGGAAATATTAGGAAATATTAGGAAAATGCAACAATGTAATTAAAAGACAATTTATTACAATTTATTTCAGTTATAAACGTTCCCATGAACGGAAGCGCTTCAAAGTAGCACAAGGATAAGTGACACTGCAGATGTCAGGTCACAGACGGTCGTAGGAAGTCACGTACCGAGATTACACAGAAGTAAGCCTGCAACATTGTAATTATGAATAGCTTTTAAGATAGCAACTACGTATCATGAATAGAGTCAAGTGTAAGCGGACATTAGGTCCGCAGATTCCCACAGAACAGTGAGGGGGTAGGGAGATTATATAAGGCCCGGAAGCTCCACTCGCAGGCAGTTCACCAAACGTTCAGCTTTTGCATTGCAGTTCGTAGATAACTCAATGTACAATTAATTAATAGTTTTGGACTTAGAGTAATAATTCAATATTGTCTAAATTCAACATTAATTTCTGTATAAAAATTAAATAAATGTGTTAAGGTTCAACGAGTCTTTTTAAAAAGAACCGCTCGAAGCCATGAACCTTAACTGGCGCAGTCGTAACAGATGTCAAAAGGGCACTAGCGAATCCAACTTCGAGGAACTGGTGGTCCGGGAATTTCAATTCCGAATTTGGCAGAACAAAACAAAAGTTAGAGGCGAAACACCCATCATTCAAGTCCAGCAGTTGAAGGAGAAGCAAGAATAGTTCGAATTCAACAAAAGAAAAATTGGAGGCAATACAAGCATAGATCAAATCCAAGAAACCAAAAAAGAAAAACAGAAACAAAGAAAGAAATCAATGAAAGCAACAAAGCAACTAGTGTAAGTTCATTTTCCTAAACCAATTGAATTTTATTTTATTATTAACAAAGACATTTGATATTTGCTAGTTTATGATTTATATATGTATATTAACTATTGTTACAAATATTTTATGCAATTTTTTGAAAATAATCGACTTAGCAATTGCTAGAGATTATCTTCAAGCTGTTATTGAAATTTTATTATTATTTTACTTGTATATATGAGAAATATTTATAAAAACTTGAGAAAATTAAAATTCTGAGACAAAGAACTGAGAAAAACTATTCTGAGACACAAAAACTAGAGACCATAAAAAAAAGTCGCAAAGCGCACAAGAGACTAGATCACATTTTAACTAACGTAAGAAAAAAATTTTAGAAACAAAACGAAACCTCTAATTCAGCAATCTTAACTGACGCAAAAAATTTTTAGAATTTCTAATCCAACAATAAGAGAATTAACTGGCGCATAGAAATAATTTAAATACACCGAGAATAAAAAGCGAAAGCTAAATCACGAGCAATAAAAACCAAAACCTTATAACAACGCAACTATTCAAACGCGAATACAATCCATAAATAGATTACCTACAGATCTATTATTAAAAGCCACATCTTAATACAAGAAATAACGAAGTGCGATTTCAAATTGAACGCAAATATCTTATCTTCAAAAGTGAATGAAGTCTAAGCTTGGATAAATACGCATAAATCTAATTATAACAAAAGCTATTTAAATACATCGCGGAAACCTTTCAGAATTCAAGCATTATAAATTAAATAAAATCACGAACAGAAACTTTCATAAAGTGTCAATTTAAACTTACAAAACTAACTCAGGAAAGATATAAATTATTACGGTACTGAGAACGCATTCAAACGTAAAAATTTTAATTAAATATTTCAGTAAATTAACGAAGCACAAATTTCATTGTATAAAATCGCAGCGAGTACTGAATAACACCCACAGTATATTTAGAAATAACCTATAATAAAGACGCTAAACACAACTAAGTAACTAACAACATCCTGTAGTAGATTACAACATTGTAAGCATTGTAGATACCTTATAATCGCATAAGCCAAAGAGATAATTATTACGCACCTAACTAAAATCGGCATAATTAAAAAATAGAGAAGTAATAACTGATACAACTAACGCAAAACACTCAAACCCGATAAATTACCACAAAAAATCACTCAGCCTATTGAAACTTTAGAAATTAAAACTAAAAATCGGCAAATCAAGAGTAAACTTAACCAAACCAATACCAAGCGTAAACTCATTAAATAACACCAAAAACTACAAAATAAATGCAAAATCTTTTTTAAAAAAAAAATATTTTTTTTTACTTTTTTAAAATTACCCAAATATTACCCCAGCCAAGATGACTAATGAAATGAAACTGTACCTAGAAATGATCCCAAGCTTTAACGGAGATCAATATATGTTAAGTACTTATATTTCAGCCAGCAAAATATTTCTAAAAACATTTTATAAGCTAGGTGATAACGAAAGAAACACTTTGCTGATCCGTCTTATTATCAGTAAACTGACCGGAAGGGCACTAACATTAACTGCCAGTCGCGAGGACGTAGACCAATGGGACGAGTACAAACGCATATTGATTGCATATTTCGGCGACCAAAGAAACCTAAAATGTTTAGTAAGGGATTTAACCAACCTTAGGATGGAACACAACCAGTCACCCTATCAATTTGGAATAAAATGCCAAGATGTAAGAAGCTTAATCATGACAAAACTCAAAATCGAAGAAACCGACCCAAACCTAAGACTTTTAAAAACGAAAATGTACGACGAGATGGCATTAGATACCTATCTAAATGCACTACCCGAACGACTTTCAGATAAAATTAGATTTCAACATCCCCAAAACGTAATGTACTATAGAAACCGACTATATAACCCCAACGCGAATAAAAGCTACACGCCAATGAAAACTATACAACCCCCAAGACAAATAAATCCACAACAAAAATTTAACCCATTCAATGCACAAACAAACCAAACGCGAACTAATAATCCACATTTTAATAACTCACACTTTAACAACCAATACAAACAATTCTCAAAACCAACGTTTTACCCTAACTTTTCAAAACCCACAATTCAACCAACATTTAACTCGAACTTTTCAAAACCCGCATTTCAACCGAGATGCAATCAAAATGTAAATAATCAAAGACCAGCATTCAACGCGAATACTAACAGAAACTCACCGATGATAAACAATAATAATCCCAATAACTATTATAAACCCACACCAATGGATACCTCATTTGGTAACACCAGACCCAACACCAAAATAACGCACATAAGACCAAACCTCAATCAAAAACGCACTTTCACCTCAGAAGAGCTATTTCATCAAGAAGTAGAAGAGTATGAAGATGACCAGAATAATAGCAATCGACCGTGTACGAATAATGAACAAAACCAATCAAACCACTATGAACGCGAAGAACCATATGAAAATTACGAGGAGGACGATGAAGAGAATACATGTTCAAATTTTCAAATGGACCATTTTATAAACGACCAAACGTAATAAACCTAAATAATATGAATCACCTTGTATAACTTTATATCGAAATACTCCACGCTGAATTTAAATTACTAATCGATACCGAATCTTCAAAAACATTAATAAGCCAAGGAACAGTAGGTAACGATAAACCCATCAGTTACGCATCAAGAACCCTTAACGAAACAGAGCAACGATACAGTACGATAGAGAAAGAATTGTTAGCCATAATTTGGGCAACAAAGTATTTTAAACCGTACCTATACGGACGGAAATTTTATATATACACCGATCATAGACCACTAGTATGGCTATGCAAACTCAAAGAACCTAACTCGAAATTACAAAGATGGAGAATTAGTCTAGAAGAATATGACTATGAGACCATATACAAAAAGCGAATTTACAACAATAATGCAGACGCTTTAAGTAGAATCCTACTTAACGCACTAGAGACAGAATCAGTGATAGGAAACGTAGACGAAACCGAAATCAGAGAAGACCCAGAAGAAATGGAAAGCATACATTCGACACAAAATGACGAACCGGAAACAGCAATTAAAATTTTAAACGAAGCTATAGACATGAAGCCCAATCAATTTATAATCACGGAAGTTTTAAACAACCCCAACCCTGTAAAATACAGGAAAGTGGATAATAAGAAAATTTACCAAGTTCAAATAACCAAAGACGACAATGAGTCACAAATAATTAAAATTCTAAAGGAATACACCCCCGAGAAAAAACGATTTCACTTTTATTTTAACACGGAAAACTTGTACAAACGATTTTTAGAAATATATGTTAAACTATTTAACAATTCTGGCATCGAACTTATAAGATGCACAAGAAAATTAATAACATTAGACGACCCTGACGAAATAAACGATGTAATAAGAAACCAACACGAAGGAAAGACCAACCATCAAGGAATAAACGAGACCCTAAAACAAATCATGAGACGTTACTATTTCAAGGACATGAAAGAATTAACTACAGACTTTATCAATCAGTGTGAATTATGCGATAAAGCCAAATATGACAGAAAACTCCCAAAGATACCCTTAATGTTAACTAAAACACCAGACAAACCTTTTCAAAAACTACATGCAGATACTCTAGTAGTAGAAGCACAAAGTTACCTAACAATCGTGGACGCATTTACGAAAATAGGCCAAGCAATACCAATCACTTCTAAAAATAGTATAGACGTAACTCAAGGATTTCTACACTATTTTACATTTTACGGAACACCCGAAACAATAACGTTAGACAACGGAAGCGAATTTAAAAACGAAACAATTCAAAACACTTTGGAATTACACAAAATAAAAATTCACTTTATAACTGAAAACCACCCTGAATCCAACGGACTAATCGAAAGACTACATTCAACCCTATTAGAACAGATCAGATTATTAAGAATAAATTACAAGAAAGAACACATAACTAACTTAATGTCATACGCATTAATCGCGTATAATAACACCATTCATTCATCGACAAATTTTACACCCTTAGAACTAACCCTAAGACACTCAGATTCACGCAACCCGTACGATATATATTATAACAAAGAAATCTATCAGCAATACGCCAAAAATCATAAAGAGAAACTAAAAGTAACTTATGACAAAGTAAAGGATAAGTTAGATAACGATAAAGAACGCATTACCGCGACCCGTAATAAAAACACAGATATATACAAATTTTCCATAGAACAAACCGTATTCGAGAAAAATTACCAAAGCAAAAGACACAAAACGGCACCGAGAAATTTAGGCCCCTTTAAAATCAAACTAATATCCGACAAAAACGTAGCCGCAATAGACGACGGCAAGACAACAAAATATGTTCACCTCAAAAATTTAAGACACCCTGTACTTTCAGATGGACAATCATCACCCTTACCGTCAACCTCCACCCAGGTAGAACGGACACAGAGATTATAATTGAAGACATAAAGAATAACCTCGGTGTACTACCAATAAAATTAGGCAGTATGCAAAACACTATAGATTATTGGACCTTTGCACAAAAATTCGATTTAATTGAGCTAAAACAAGAATTTTAAATAATCAAAAACAATTATTTTTGACTAAAACAATCAATGGACACAACAAAATTTGGAAAAGAATACGCAATAGAAATGATGAACTACGACAGTATAACAGAAAGTATTTTGAAAAATATAGAAGACAAATTTAACCGACTAATACCTACAGAACAAATGACGAAAAGAAAAAGAGGACTAATCAACGGATTAGGAAACATAATCAAAGCAATTACCGGAAATTTAGATAACCAAGACGCAGAACGCTATGACATCGCCATACAACAATTGATAGAAAATCAAAACGACATTAAAACCATAATTAGTAACCAAATATCGTTAACCCAATCAACGATCATCAAATTTAATGAAACCCTAAGAAAATTAGTTAGAAATCAAGATAGTATAGCCAATCGAATAGAAACCTTAGAAATAACATGCGATCTACCATGTTAGGCATGCAAGATTTAATCTGATTCAATACGATATACAACCAGATAATATCAACCCTAACTTTAATTCAACAAATCCTAGCAACGTTAGAAAACGTAGTAACCTTTGCAAAATTAAATACCCTACATTCAAGTATCATAGAACCAATAGATTTATTAAAAGAATTATTGAGAATAAAATCTTTTATAACTAACAGTAAATTACCTTTCGATGTAATAGAATCAAACACTTTAATATTTGAAAAAAATAGCCATAGTTAAAGGCTATGTAAAAAACAACGATATAACATTTTTAAAAGAAATACCAATAGTAGAGATTAACAGTTACAATTATTATCACTTATTTGCTTTTCCAATGAAAATGACTAGCACATACCAAGTTATTATTCCAAAAACCAAATTCCTATCCTTAAATGAACAAAGATATGGTTATACGAACGAAAAATGTAATGAAGTCACACCCAATCAATAGTTATGCCAATCATTGACAACAACAACAATTTTTGGGTAATTTGTAGGTACAATCCCAAGAACATCACTTTTATTAAGGAAATCGTAAGTAATAGCCAACTTATATTTTTTGTAAAATATGAACTCAAAATAAGCAAATGTATTTAAAATTCGTTTACAACAAATTTTTGAATGTCCTGCCACCAGTTCTTATACATAAACGACACGGTCTTAAAAAATTTCGTTTTAAAAACCTGAAGGCGCGACCGTCTTCTCTCAGCCTTCCAACGGATTCGCATATTTTTCTACGAAGGTCTTGTTCGTTTGAGGTATGTGTTTTATATACATTTTCTTTCAAATAACCCCACAAGAAGTAATCCAGGAGGTTGAGGTCGGGCGAACGCGGTGGCCAATAGAGAGTGCCTCCTCGTTCTACCCAACGATTGGGATATGCAATATTTAAGTGTTCCCTAACACTACGAGCTTTGTGTGCTGGAGCGCCATCGTGTAGAAACCACATTATACGCCTAGTTTCTAGAGGGATATCTTCTAGAAGATTGCTTAATTCGTGTCGAAGAAAGTGAAGGTACCGTTGTGCATTAAGCCTGGGTGGTAATTCAAAGGCCCAACTAATCTGCTTGCGACTATCCCAGCCCACAAATTAATGCTAAAATGTTGTTGAAATCGGTCGTGTTGTACAGTTCTCGGGTTTTCAATTGCCCAAAAGTGGAGATTGTGAATATTAAATATTCTAACCCTATAGAAAGATGATTCATCACTCCATAAAATTGTATCAAAAAATTGTTGACCGTGGCGGTGTCTGCGGAGCATTTCGCGGCAAAACGCTACTCTTTGCGAATAGTCCGTTGGTAATAGAGCTTGCACGCGTTGCACGTGGTATGGATGGAGATTGTTTCTGCGCAACATTCTATATACCGTAGTTCGTGAAACTCTAGATTGTCTTTAACACTCGTTGCAGGATTATCTAATGCCATGGCAACGATTTCGTCTATACCTTCAATTCTAGGCCTTCCTACTCGTTGTCGTAAAGCACCAAGACTTTCACCTTGAACATAAGCGTGATGCACCCTTTCAAATACCCTGCGGTCGGAAAAATTGGCTCAGTTAGGAAAACGAATTCTGTATTCTCTAGCAGCTTGCCATTACATGCTCCATAAACAAAATGCATTTTAGCACACTCACGAGCAGTATAGTACATTTTCTAAATGTAGAATTTTGAAACTAAATAACAATAATCACAAAAAACATCTTAAACATTGACCTAATCTAGTCGAACAATTGTACACGATTTAAAAACAATTTTTAATTGAAGGCAGGCTACTAGATACTAACATTAAGATGTAACTAATATGTATATCATTTGCCAAGAATGTTTTTATTTTCCGGCCATTGTTTGTAGTTGATTTAAAAAAGTGATTATTTACCTAATTTACCTTAATCTTAAATAAAATGTTACCAATCTATTATTTATTAAGAATACATTTGATTATCTACTAAAACTTTTACAAAAATTATAAGTTAGCTTTTGCTTGAATTCTTTATTAAAAGTGCTGTTTTTGGTATTGTACCTACAAATTACCCAAAAATTCTCTATGCATTTATTCTTAGACCTACGAGTTATACCTTTAAACAAAGTGCATAGATTAATAAAGTTTTTTGGATAGGTGTGCACTTTTCGATGGTAATACTTTTTTTGAGTAATTTTAGTTTGAAAAGCATGCACAATTTTTCATAGGACCAAAATTATGGAAAAGTTACAATTTTCCTTTGCGATAATAAGTAAATGTTTGAGGAAGTCCCTATTTATTAAACACGCAACATTCATGCATAGAACAGAAAACGAACTACCTTCAAAAGGCTATTATCTTTTTTTTTGCAAATTAATATTTGAAGTTCTGCACGATTTTGACACAAAACGCAAAAGTTGTTATAACTTTGAAACCATCAACAATTGGATAACAACATATATAGTTATTTGAATAGGTATTCATCTCAGCTATGAAACCCTTCAATTTGGACCATTACATTTGGGACACCCTATATATATATATATATATATATATATATATATATATATATATATATTGCTGTGAAACATCTCCATTAATCTTAAACTAAGGTTTTCAAATCGAGCCCCACAGATTGGGCGTCATGTATGCTGTGAAATGTACAAAAAGCCTCGCCAGTTTCCTGGAATAAAATCACAAAAATTTTCTTTGGAATTCGAGCCTCGCTTTTGGGCGCTACGATTTGCTGTGATTCTCTTCAGATAATCGCCTCTTTACTCTTTCCGCCTCGGCTGCTCACCTAGTTAAAACCTTCATCCTCATTCACAAAAAAAAACGAACACATTCCTACCACAAACATCAACGTTAACTCTATTTACATCAATATTCATAATACATTAAAATTTCAAAATTAAATTTCAGCATAAATTTCAGTATCATAAAATTTCAAGATTAAATTTGTTATCATTTTAATTTGCATCCAGAATTAAAGTCCTTGTAGGATGCCTACTAATTAATTTAACAATATTTGCAGACCTGAGTCTGATTACAAAGGGAGCATCTCCCACCCCTTTACGTTAATCAAACAGGTTAGTCTAATTGAGCTCAAAGACAGACCCAAATTTTCATCATAATCAAGAACTTAAACTGCTAAATACTCTTTTTTACTTAAACAAGAAAATTTCACCTTAAAATTAAAATTTTGTTGTTTGTACAAATTCACTACTGTCCATTTCTTTTTTAGCAAACAAATTATAAAGTTATTCAACACACACCAAAACATCAAAGTTCGAACAAAATTGTATAATTTACCTGAAGGTTACTGCACTCGTGGCTTCAATGTACATCATCCTTGCTAATTTTACCATTTCAACTGGGTTATGTTTCCGTCCTCAGATTCCTGGTCGCCTTTTAAAATTTTCTACACCACCATTCATCTAAAGTTGTTTCAGGGCCTCTCAGGAACTCATCTAAGTATATCAAAATCTTGTTTTGTGGATCCAATCACGATTACAAATAACATTTGATTATTAACACCCTCGAAAAATAGCAAAGAAATTCATACTTCTTTCAGGCTATACCCAAAACTGCCTACTTTTGTTTATTCATTTATCGTTACAACTTTGGATACTTGGTACAGTAATACTCGCAAATATAACTAAACTTTATTACCTTGTATCTTCTTTTCTAAGTGCACTAATGCATAACCACTTGTATCGTAGCACGTAAAGAGCAAACTATTTTAAAGTATTCAATAATCACAAAATATAAGAGCAAAATGTTTCAAGTATTAAATCAAAATCGAAAATCTAAGAGCACTGTTTAAAGCATCGCATAATCAAAAATCTAAGAGAGTGAAACTGTTTAAAGTCCGGGTATATATAATGGCTAGCCTGTCCGTCGCTTTTGTCTCCATAACGGCCAGTTTCTAGAATTTCGCATTCTACGTTCCCTTTTCGACAGTCGGGCACAGCTATTCTACTAAATTTGCACTCGCGCCAGTTAAATCTCAGAAATTGTCACACGGCACGCAACGTCTGAGTACAACTAATTAAATTTTGTACAGAAATGTTATTTTTAACACTTCTCATGTTTGCCTCTTATTTTCAACCAATCGTGACCCTCGTGACGCTACACAAATCACGCCTTTAATTATTAGTGTCTCTGCCTTGCGCATTGTATCTGTCTTTTTCTAACTTGGCCTTATTGGTGCAAATCGATACTCTCTACTATCAAATATTTCAGTGCACGTGGATTTATATATGTGAGTTAAATAACCCCGTATCTAGCCTTCCCGTTAATATAAGCTACGGTTTATCCGATCGTTTGCAATATACACAGAATCTGCCTGTTTATCAGTTCGAATTTATTAGAATTTTGATATTTAAAAATACGCAGGTGTTCAATCGTAATACTTTAAATAACACTTCTACGATTTGAATATTATTGGGTTTTTTAAAAGCTTTTATGCATGTAATACCTTAATAATCGTTCAATTAACTCCAATTAAAATAATGATGAATGGCATTGACTTCTACCCTTTAATTTTTAGTAAATCCTAATTAAATATTAATTATTATTTGTACATTTTGTTTAATACTCGTTACTTGGAACTTGAATTAATTAATATAAATTTTGCACGTAATTTCTATTTGTTTCTTTACTTGGAATAATTAAAATACATACAAGTTGAGCATTTTAATTCTGCTTCTTTTTATAGAAAGCGTCTAGTAAATAATTTAAATCCCTTATTTTTAATGAAACGAATAAATTTGTTTGCTCCACGTTTTAATAACGCGTACTTTTTTCCAAAGCTTCCTTATACACGGTGATTAAAATTATTTGATGTAATTAATTAATTTTCTACCCTGGTCTAAATATGAGTATTTTCCCCCTATTTGAATACAAATAATCCCACTTATTCGAATTCAAATATAAAACATTTAGACTGCAAAAAAAAATTTCCAAAAAAAATTGCCTATCTCTCTCTACCCTTATCTATCTAACTTACCTAACTTATGTCCAATCCTAAAAATTTTTACACCTATCCTATATCCCTACCCTATTCCTAACTCTCACTTAATTTTATAAACTGAAATTATCCCTAACTTCATCCTACTTATCCATCTAATCCTATATACATCCTACATACCTATCCTAGTCCTTAATTCTAATTAATCTTCACTATACTCACTTTCCCTACCTAATCCTATATACTTATCCTATTCTTATTCTATTCCTAACTCTCCACAAATCTTATAAGAAATATCTACACTTAACCTATCTTATTTTCTTCCTACATTTAATTTTTATTCTCATTCTATGTACCTATTTCTAACTATCTCCCATATTTATCCTATACCTAGCTTTATTTTCTATAAACACTTACTTCTACTCTTCTATATACACCTATATCTACTCCTATCCTATTTAAATTTTACTCTATTATACACCTATCTACTCTCTATTCTATATCTATACTAAAATTCACCTATCTCTATCCTTTGTTCATCAAGTTATTTAAATCTAACTCTCTTCTTGAACCTCCACGTCTTTCTTCGCACCATCCTAATACTCTTCATCCCTATTTTTCCCCCTTCTATATCTATACTTATCATCCTTATTATCTCACATACAATAAACTTATCATCCCTATTATCCTGATTCTTAAATATTGCTTCTTCTTCAGTCCCTACACTTGTCTGTTTCTCATTTATTATTGTTTCCTTTTCTGCCGACAAACCAAACGATATTACCTTAAAATTATAGATTTTTCCCTCTACGGAAAATCCTGTGTACCTTCTAGAATCCTTGTGTAATGGAATCAGCCAGAATGAATTCCTTAAATCCAATTTACTAAAAACAAACTTGCCACTTAACCTCGTCAAAAGTGTTTCCATGGATGGTGGACAATGGAATTGCGGTTTGGTCCGTTGATTAATTTTTCGTGCATCTAAACATAAACGAATGCTATCATCCTTTTTCTTAACTACCACCAACGGATTTATGAAATGAGTGTTTGATACCTCTATTATGCCATCTTCCAACATTTTATTTAATTCTGCCTTCACCTGCTCCCGATATGCTACTCTTGCTTCTACCCCCACTAATTCTGCATGTTTTTGTAATAAAGCTTGAACCTCTACTTTCCTATCCTCTGGACATCTTATTGTGTTGATCTGTTTACCTTCATCATCCTCTACCTCTACTACATTAATACTCAACCCCGTGTCATCTTCTGTGACTTCATAACTGCCCTTCCATGGCACTACCCTATCTTTAATCCTTACTACCTTCCTTTCCATATCTATCAAAACCCCTAACTGCATCATACAGTCAACACCTAAAATGCTCTGAAACTTCAGTCCAGGTACAATTACAAACTCCTGTTCACAGCTTAAACCTCCTATATTTATCCTAAGCACCACAACACTATTTACTACAGCAAACTTCTTTTTATTTGGAGCTACTAAATGGCTACGCTTTATAGGCATAATTCTATCACAAACCTTATCCCTAATTTTGCTGACGAATTCCTCCGATATTAAACTCGCTTCTGCCCCTGTATCAAGTAATACTTCTACATTATTCTCAAAAATCCCTATATTTATAATTGGCAAACATAATTTTTCTACCGTTTCTGGCTCTACTTCCTCCTCAATTTTGAAAAATTCACGTGGATGTTCATACACATTTACACAGAAATCTAGTGGTCTGTCGTGTTCTAAAAATCCTGTCTCGTCCTGTTTTCCGTGCTTGGTCCTGGCTGTCCTTCTACAACCTGTGCGTACATCCTCCTCGTATTCATATCCGTGTCCCTGTCTCTATTCGGCGTGCTCGTCACTGTCCTGTTTACTTCCGGTAAACTGTTTTGTCTCGTGTAACTAGGTCTTGGCGTCGGTCCCCTAGTCGCACTATTGCTCCTGTATTCCTGTCCTCGTCGTTCCCAATTCGGTCGAAAATTCCTATTGTAGTCAGGCCGTCTCGCAAAATTCTGTGTCCTGTTGTCAAACCTAACCGTGTTAATGTTTCGTTCTCGTATCTCTCTTGTCCGTCCTACACATACATCGTCATATCTCTGTAAGTATTCTAAAAATGTCTCCCGTTCTGTAATGTTTTGTAAGGCCACGTGTTGTCTGATTTCCAGTTCAAAATGTCGTGATAAGTACTTGATTATTTGTCTGTCCGTCAATGGTGGATGAAGTTGTTTGGCCACACTGTATTTTTGAATGGCATATTGCTCCCTAGAACCTGCAAACTCTCCCTTAAATTTTCCTGTAATCAAGTCGTCCCTAATCTGATCCTGTTTGTGATCACTCCAGTAATGTTGTAAAAATTTGTTTTCAAAGTCCTGATATGTCTCTATGTCCTGTCCTACTAAATTGTACCATGCTTCCGCATTGTCCTTCAATAAAGCCTTTATCGTATTTAGTTTAGTCTGTTCGTCAAATAAATTTCCCACTAGATTTCTTACGCTAATAATAAAAATTTGTGGATTTACCCTGTTATCGTCATAAAATTTCATATGTTGGTCCAATGATACTCCACCTGTAGAAAATCTGGGACCATCCCCCGTTAAATTTGACATGTTGTATTTAATACTACTAACTTCGCGTTCTACCCTGCCTAACTGATCCCTACATGAGTCCGTTACTTCAGTCATTTTTATATTTATTTCTTCTTCACAAAAAATGCGTACTTCGGACCTTAAATGTCCCATTTCCTGTCGAAGACCTGTAATATCACGCTCATTTTTATCAATCCTATTTTCAACTTCCCCCATCTTTACCGTCAAACTATTTTTAAATTTCGAAAATTCCTTCGTCGAATTATCAATTTTCATACTAATTTGCTCAAACTTTTTGTTCGATTCGTCTCTAACCCCGCTTAACGTCTCATTCATTCTTTCGAGCATTCTCATTATCATCTCGTTCCCTTGATCCCCTGATTCCGTCCTCGACTGATCTCTACTGCCTCCAGATTCTTCCATTTTCGAAATTTTTTCACACAATGCACTATCGTCACTTTCAATTTCCACTCCTTGACTCCTTAACCACTCTTTTCTCTGCATACGTTCTAATCACTCTCACACACTCTAAACTACTCTTAAATTTATACACAAACAGAAACTCTCTATCTCAGATCGCCAGTTTCCTGGAATAGTTACACACTATCTGGAATTCAAGCCCTCACGTTCTGGTCGCCATAAAATGCTATGATCCTCCCCTATTTGCGGGAACTACGGTTTTCGAATCGAGCCCCAGCGTTGGGCCGTCATATAATGCTGTGGAACCTCTCCATTAATCTTAAACTAAGGTTTTCAAATCGAGCCCCACAGATTGGGCGTCATGTATGCTGTGAAATGTACAAAAAGCCTCGCCAGTTTCCTGGAATAAAATCACAAAAATTTTCTTTGGAACTCGAGCCTCGCTTTTGGACGCTACGATTTGCTGTGATTCTCTTCAGATAATCGCCTCTTTACTCTTTCCGCCTCGGCTGCTCACCTAGTTAAAACCTTCATCCTCATTCACAAAAAAAAACGAACACATTCCTACCACAAACATCAACGTTAACTCTATTTACATCAATATTCATAATACATTAAAATTTCAAAATTAAATTTCAGCATAAATATCAGTATCATAAAATTTCAAGATTAAATTTGTTATCATTTTAATTTGCATCCAGAATTAAAGTCCTTGTAGGATGCCTACTAATTAATTTAACAATATTTGCAGACCTGAGTCTGATTACAAAGGGAGCATCTCCCACCCCTTTACGTTAATCAAACAGGTTAGTCTAATTGAGCTCAAAGACAGACCCAAATTTTTATCATAATCAAGAACTTAAACTGCTAAATACTCCTTTTTACTTAAACAAGAAAATTTCACCTTAAAATTAAAATTGTGTTGTTTGTACAAATTCACTACTGTCCATTTTTTTTTAGCAAACAAATTATAAAGTTATTCAACACACACAAAAACATCAAAGTTCGAACAAAATTGTATAATTTACCTGAAGGTTACTGCACTCGTGGCTTCAATGTACATCGTCCTTGCTAATTTTACCATTTCAACTGGGTTATGTTTCCGTCCTCAGATTCCTGGTCGCCTTTTAAAATTTTCTACACCACCATTCATCTAAAGCTGTTTCAGTGCCTCTCAGGAATTCATCTAAGTATATCAAAATCTTGTTTTGTGGATTCAATCACGATTACAAATAACATTTGATTATTAACACCCCCGAAAAGTAGCAAAGAAATTCATACTTCTTTCAGGCTATACCCAAAACTGCCTACTTTTGTTTATTCATTTATCGTTACAACTTTGGATACTTGGTACAGTAATACTGGCAAATGTAACTAAACTTTATTACCTTGTATTTTCTTTTCTAAGTGCACTTGTATCGTAGCACGTAAAGAGCAAACTATTTTAAAGTATTCAATAATCACAAAATATAAGAGCAAACTGTTTCAAGTATTAAATCAAAATCGAAAATCTAAGAGCACTGTTTAAAGCATCGCATAATCAAAAATCTAAGAGAGCGAAACTGTTTAAAGTCCGGGTATATATAATGGCTAGCCTGTCCGTCGGTTTTGTCCCCATAACGGCCAGTTTCTAGAATTTCGCATTCTGCGTTCCCTTTTCGACAGTCGGGCACAGCTATTCTACTAAATTTGCACTCGCGCCAGTTAAATCTCAGAAATTTTCCACACGGCACGCAACGTCTGAGAACAACTAATTAAATTTTATACAGAAATGTTATTTTTACACCTCTCATGTTTGCCTCTTATTTTCAACCAATCGTGACCCTCGTGACGCTACACAAATCACGCCTTTAATTATTAGTGTCTCCGTCTTGCGCATTGTATCTGTCTTTTTCTAACTTGGCCTTATTGGTGCAAATCGATACTCTCTACTATCGAATATTTCAGTCCACGTGGATTCATATATGTGAGTTAAATAACCCCGTATCTAGCCTTCCCGTTAATATAAGCTACGGTTTATCCGATCGTTTGCAATATACGCAGAATCTGCCTGTTTATCAGTTCGAATTTATTAGAATTTTGATATTTAAAAATACGCAGGTGTTCAATCGTAATACTTTAAATAACACTTCTACGATTTGAATATTATTGGGTTTTTAAAAGCTTTTATGCATGTAATACCTTAATAATCGTTCAATTAACTCCAATTAAAATAATGATGAATGGCATTGACTTCTACCTTTTAATTTTTAGTGAATCCTAATTAAATATTAATTATTATTTGTACATTTTGTTTAATACTCGTTACTTGGAACTTGAATTAATTAATATAAATTTTGCACGTAATTTCTATTTGTTTCTTTACTTGGAATAATTAAATTACATACAAGTTGAGCATTTTAATTCTGTTATATATATATATATATATATATATTATCCTGTAATTTGTAGCTAATTGTAGATATATAAGGTAATAAGTCAAGCTCGGATATATAATAATAACTTACGAGAAAGTTAATAAGGCATTCTAGATAATTAGGTATTTTAAATAATTAAAATTGAGCTTAGTCAACATATGATAATTTAAGGTAAATTTAATTTTAGTTGTATTTAGTTAAAAAGGACGTAGCATAATAGTTATTGTAGGATAGGACAATAAGGGTTAGAAGCAACGAGGTAAAAATACCACTTTTAATTTCGTTTAAGCTAGTATACGAAAATATAAAAGCTTTCCATATTAGTTAGTGTAGGATATTGAAAGGTAAAACCAGCAACGTTTCAAAGCATAGTGTACAAACTAAAAGTGGGAAAAATTTCAAAGTAATATGTTATAAACAAGCCTATAAAAATTAATATGTTTCAAGAAGGAGAAGGACCGTTGGAAGTATAATCAATATACAACAAGGACAGAACGGAGGACATATAATAAGACGAAATACAGTATGTTTGTATAAGATATCAATTTAATTATAGAGGTAGTACAGGAGGGAAGTTAAAAACAAGCTGTCATGGAGGAATAGAGACGGAGCAGAACGCATGCATACAAGTGAGAAACAGTATATTTTGGGTATTTATGGTTCCGGGTTAGGACCGTGTCATTTTATAAATTAAGGTCGATGTTTCGCCCACTTTTGTAAGAAGCTTCATCAGGACAAGAAAAGGAATAAGTAATGAAATGAAAATAATAAAAAATATAAAAAAGATAATAATAAGTAGACAAGTTAAAATGTAAAGAGAAGAGTTACTCCTAAACTAGCACACTCACTAACTCATTCAAAGTCAAAAAGTGTCTTGTGGCGAAGTAACTGGTGAAAGTGGTAGTTTATATAGGGCGAGAATTTGATGCATGAGCGATCATGAATAGAGAGGAGTGTCGTAGCGGATCAGTGAACGTCACGGTTCCGCTGTTGTAAACATAGGCTTGTTTTCCAAATAGGGGAAAGGTAGTAGCCATCGTCTTTGTTTAGGTTATTAAAAGTTTTATTGATTTTTATGGATTCTCTAATTTTCTATTGTAGAAAAATGAAATTCTGGCAATTAGTTTCGTCTTGTGAAAGTTAATGGTAAGGCCTGTTTCATGTTGGTGTTCGGCCACCGCTGAGCGTTTGTACTGGCTCGTTTAGTCTAGCCTGTACTGACCGTCCTGTTTCTCTTATGTATACTAAACCGCAACTGCAAGGTATACTATATACGCCTGGGGCTTTAAGACTATTTGCGGAATCTTTTGGGGTTGGTAATATTTTTTGAAACAGGACGGTCAGTATAGAATGCGAACTTAAAGAAGCGTAGGATGCCTATATAAAACACCATCAAAGGGGGTGGCGGTCTCTTAATCTTCTTCATTCCTTTGCGCATCGTCAAGTTTACTTTTAGTGAAAGTATTTAGTGAATTTTTGTATAATTGCACATAAGTTAATGTAGTGTGATGACAAGTCGTCATTTAAAAAATCGAGTAAAAAATTCTAAGCGAAGAGTAGATGAAGTATGTAAGTACAAACAATTACGATTGTGGTTTTGGAATGTACGAAAAGTATTAAAATTTGGAAGTACTTAATGGTGAAAGTAGCGATATTTGATTATTTTATTATAAATGGAGATATGAAATGTAAAGTCTGGAAGTTGAATGCTTGTGGTTTATTTTCAAATGAAGAGATTTTAGCGTAGCAGCATACACAGAGGGATGGTGATTCAAACCCGGGAGCTGTTTCAGAGACGAGTGCCATACCATACGGTTATCTGTTGGAAGATAGTTACCAGGTAACCAATTGTATAAAAAACATTTTGTAGTGAATATTTACTATGGTTCTTTTAATTTTTTTGTGCTTTGGAGAGTTCCTTATTTGATGTATTTAAAGAACTGAAAATTTATGAGACTTTAGTTGTAAATGGAATTTATTTAGGAGGTTAAGGATGATTAATTTATAGATAACCAGGCTATGTTGTAAAAAAGTATAGGGGGCTTATTTTATTTTTGTAGTGCGGCAAATTTGCACTCACATTTAAGGAGTTTTATTACGAGCGCACGTTAAGACAAAGGGGTTAACGTCAGGAATGAGAAACGCCCTCTTACTTTAACAAGATATTTGTTTAATAAGGTTATCGAATTGAATTACTTTTGAAAATGAAATTGTTGACATTACTAATGACAAGAGTGTACATAAGGAAAATGTAATATTTATTTCAAGCAAATAGAGTGTGATGTAGTTTGTGAATTGCGTTATTTTGAGAGTGTGATTGTAGTGTGTGAATTTCTTATAGGTTATAGCATAGTGGCTGTGAGCGGGAGTTTTTAGTCAGCAGTACTAGGTAAGCGCCTGTGTTAGTTTTAAGAGGTTTTTGTTGACTTAGGAGTCAAGAAAGAAGCAGCCGAGGTAAACCTCACAACAATATGACGGCCCAACGCTGGGGCTCGATGGTTTCCAGAAAACCTCACAGAAATATATATCCTTCATTAAACGTATCAATGAAGAAAGTCGATTTCTATACTGTTTGTATAAATCAATGTTTTCAGTGGTAGGCTTTTTGGTTACATTATGTTTTAATTTATCGCACTTTGAATAGATTTAAGAAAGTTATTTGTTAACCATGGCCAGATTTTTCTAGGACTTGCTGGTAGTAAAGTGTAAACAATATTATTTTTAACTAATCTTTCAAAAGTGCTGTTGTTGCGGTAATTCGTGCAGACAAAGGGAAAGTAAAGTACAGTAAGCAAAGTAATAGTAAGCCCGCACCAAGTACCGCGCCAAAAACAAACGGAACCAAAGAATTAATGCTGTGCTAGCTAGAAACGTCGTAGTGTGGGGTGCGTCACACAAAAAGCAAAATATGAAAGCTCAAGAAATGGATTTATCACAAACCTTTAGTTAACAAACATGATATCAAAAGGAATATTTACAAAAACCTCTAATAAAGCAACATGATACCAAAACAAACATTTACGTAGCTTCCTTTTAAAACATGATATAAAAGAAAACGCCAACTTGCATATACCATAACATTCCCACATAAAATTAAAACAAATATCAATTAGAAATTATTTCTCACTCGCATAAAAAATTAAAATATAAAAAATACAACAAAAAAATTGGATCGTAATATATATATATATATATATATATATATATATATATATATATATACTACTCTAATTAAGACCAGGGTAGAAAATTAATAAACGACATCAAATAATTTTAATCACCGTGTATAAGGAAGCTTTGGGTCCTAATACGCTTCATTTAAATGCATATTGGATAAATTCGTCATTTACTTCTAAATATAGGGTATATATTGTTTAGATAATGTTAAACACCGTGTATATCAAAGCAGTGTAAAATAGTACGCTTAATTAAAGGCCTACTGTGTAGATTTAAATCATTCAATTAGAATGTAGGGTTTGTATATAATCATAATCAACGTGTAGAAGGAAGTAATCTAGAATTTCAGTAGATAATACGCATTATTAAAGCCGTGTAGCCTAAAATTTATTCGTTTCGTTAGAAATAAGGGGTTTAGATTATTCACTGGACGCTTTCTATAAAAAGAAGCCGAGTTACAAAGTTCAACTTGTATTTAATTTAATCTTTCCAAGTACTAAAGCTATCGAGAAATTATAAACGACGTGGGGAAGTCACGTAGGAGCCTTCAGCGTATTAGAACTAAGAACACCTGCAAAGATAACGATGTATATCATAGTCGATAAGCTTCAAGCTATATGAGTGTAAGTAAGAAAGCAAGTTTGTGTTATAAAGACAAGCGAGATGAGATGCAAACTTGAAGGGGAACATGTATTCTGACGTATGAATCGACAGGCGAGGCTATAGCGAGTCTCTACAAATCTTTTAACATGAGAGGTGGAAGCATATCAGTTTCTGTGTAAAATTAATTAGTTGTTCTCGGACGTGATGCGAGGCGTGTGGAAATTTCTTAGATTTCAACTCGGACGAGTGCAAATTTCAGGAGAATCGTTGTGCCGAGCCATCGGAAAGGAAAATTAAATGCAAATTTCTTAAAATCGTCCGTCGCGGGACAAATTCGACTCGCAAGCGAGCCATTATATAAACCCGCGCTGGTAGGAGCTTTTTCTCTCTTTTTTTTTATTCCATACTTCAAGCAGACTACATGGTAATTACGTGCTACGATAAAAGTTATTGTGCATTAGTGCACTTACAGAAGATAGATAAAGGTAATAAAGTCTGGTTATATTTGCGGGTATTACTGTATCAATTATCCAAATTAGTAACGATAAATAAATAAATAGAAGTATGCCGTTTTGGTATAGCGTGAAAGAATAATGAATTTCATTGCTACTTTTCGGGAGTGTTAGTAATCAAAAGTTATTCGTAAACGTGACTGGATCCACAAAACAAGATTTTGATATACATAGATGAGTTCCTGAGAAGCCCTGAAACTTTTTGGACGAATGGTGGTGTATAAAAATTTTTCAAAGGCGGCCAGAAATCCGAAGACGTAAACATAAACCAGCGGGAATGGTAGGGTTAGCAAGGACGATGTACATTGGAGCCACGAGTGCATTAACCTTCAGGTAACGTATGCATTGTTGTACGATCTTAGATGTTTTGGTGTGTGTTAAATATCTTTATAGCTTGTTTGATAAAGATGGACAGTAGTAAATTTGTATAAACAAAAATTTTAATTTTAAGGTAAAATTTTCTTGTATAAGTAGAAAGGAGTATTTATCAGGTTTATGTTTTTGATTATGATGAAAATTTGGTCTGTCTTTGAGCTCAATTAAACTAACCTGTTTAATTAACGTAAAGGGGTGGGAGATGCTCCCTTTTATTCAGACTCAGGTCTGCAAATATTGTTTACTTAATTAGTATGCATCCTCCAAGGACTCTAATTCCGGATGCAAATTAAAATGATGACAAATTTGAACTTGAAATTTTATGATGCTGAAATTTATGCTGAAATTTAATTTTGAAATTTTAGTGTATTGTGAATATTGGTGTAAATAGAGTTAACGTTGATGTTTGTGGTAGGAATTTGTTTTTTTTTTAATGAATGAGGATGAAAGTTTTATCTAGGTGAGCAGCCGAGGCGGAAGGAAGTCAAGAGGCGATATTCAGGTAAGAAATCGATTATCAGATTAAATTCAACGAAATTTCGAGAGGAGCACAGCGATATATATATATCTGTGGATTTATAGGTTATAATGGATGTTAGATAAGTCAGGTAATTATTTATGGCAGGCTACTCCATGAATATACAGGTCAATTAAAATTTAAGACGTTTTCCAAAATGATATTATAGGAATTTACAATTTACAATAAACTTTAGGGTTATTTTGCGTCGTTGTAACATAACTGTAAATATTAATTACCAATATTAGGTAAGAAACGTAGTTCCGTAAAGTGTAGTGTAAAGACTTGTATCTTAAAGAAGTAGCTTGTAGGTTTATTAATCCGAAAGTTTTCAGATTCAGTATATAGTGAAAATCAATAATTTAGGAGGGTGAATTGTTTAATTGCATAAAGTAACTGATATTCAAACTGTACATATTCTTTGTATACATAATTTAGCTTAGTGTAGTGTAATACGTTAACATTGGTTAATCTTGCAAAGTTATAGCATAAGATAGGAAAGAGTTGTCGATAAACAAGTTATACGGCTAAGGGTTCGAAGAAAGACCGTGCGAGCAAAAAAAAATTTTCTTTTAAAAATTGAACGTTGAAAAGATAAAAGGCATTTGTCCAGGATTTCTACGTAACGGATCGTTATAAACAAACAGCAAGTCTATTTGAGGTAGGGCGTTGAAGGTTGAATACGAATGTGGATCGATATTAGGTAGAGAGGCCCTGTTTTAGCATGTATTAAAATGAGACAAAATTTAGATCTCCGTTGACTTTGAAGCGACTAGGGGAGACAAGGAAAGATAAAAGGGAGATGCAGCGTATTATTTGTAAAATATGGAGTGGTTGACTTCTACAAGGACTGATAGTAATGGGCATATGAGAAACGGAGATAGTTGGTTGAACTCCATATATAGAAAGCGGATAGACGATACTCAAGAGAGGGTAGATGTTGTTAAGATATTATCGTACTTGTAAACAGGGAATATAAAGGAAAAGAGATATAAAATAGACAAGGATACAATAAACTGGTAACAGACATATAAAATATAGGAAGGGTCCAAAATAGAAGACAACATTTTCGTATGTAAGTTAGAGTGAGGTGACCGTATATACGCGTATTGGAGAGGCTTGTTTTAGATGTTCGTGTTTGTGTCAGTTAAAGATAAACTTCAACGAATTCGATAGCCGTTGTAAATTTTAATTAGATTTTCAAAGTAAAGCGTTTATTTTGTGTTCAAAATTCTTAGATTTTCTAGACGGTTGGTATACGACTGCCAAATTTCCAAAGAACTGCTGAAGGTTATCGGTGGGATTTTTAAAATCGACGACAGTTGAGTTATTTTTGGAAGTGTGTTGACCGTTGTACAAATTTACAAAGAAAGCTTGTTTGTGGTGGTGGTGTGTTTTAGGAAGTGAAACTAGTCGGGGAACATTTTTGCTCTATATTAATCACTGGAAGGCGGTGAGAAGTTCTCTTACAATTTTCATCCAAGCTTTGAACAACATTAGTAAATGAGTTAAGCGACATGTGAGTTTGATATTGTAATTGAAATTAATTAAACATGCACAAGTAGGTGTAATGTTGAAATGGCAGTCTTAAATTTTATAAAATATATTTTGGAAAAGTGAAGCAAGCTGAACTGTAAGTAGAGACGACTTTTTTATTTTGGTTGTTGGTGCTTGTTGAGCACTTAAATGGAGTAGTGACAGTTGTAACTTAGCAGATGTCTGAAGGATTGAAATTACTGTAGATTGAATGAATAGAAATTTAGGTAAATGATTGCTGTCCCAGATGGTGTGAGCCAACTTGGGGTGATTCCTGTACGTGCAGTCGTAGATGAGGGCTACGTCAGCGATGGTTTAATGGCAGGTACCTGTTTGTGCTACATTCCAGGAAATTGATTTTTATAAAAATATTTGATTTTGTGATTGTTTGGTGTTATGACATTCTGTGCTTTTTGAGGTGTATTTTGTTGAATTTTCTGGACAAAGAAATAGATTACTTAATATTTATAATAAATTATTAGAAAATATGTTTATGTAGAAATGTGTATTATAAAATAATTATGTAATATCTGCTTATGTAAAAAATAAACGGGTTATAGGTGAATTTTAGTGCGAAAATTAGCACGCATGTACAAAAAGGTTTACTATGAGCTCTTATTAGACCTGGGATTTAAAGTAAGGTTTATGGTTAAGCCCAGTTATTGATGAACATAGGTAAATCTCCAAATTTAATATTTAAAATGAATTATTTTAAAGTGAGGATGGTGGTTATGTAATCTATGTGTGAATCAATAATAGTAAGACGAAGATTTTTGGGTATTCAATTTTCTGTTTTCTGAATAAATTGTGGTAAAATTTTGTAGTCAAGTTTTCTTTCGTCGAATAGTAAGGTAGTATTTTCCGAAAGCGGCTAAGAAGCCGTGTTGTATATCCCTGAAGAAGCAGCATTTTGAAGCAGTGCATAAAGCTGGAAGTTTGGCGTCCAGAAGGAGGAGCATCTTCAAACTAATTGCATATTTTAAAATATCTATTTAAAGCTAGCTCTCAAAATTATGGGTGAGTGTGTCAGAGATGACGGATTGGCGTGTCCTATAATGCTGGTTAATTATGTTCAAAACGGCATACAGGGTATGTCAGGATTTAAACAAATTTTTCTTAATACTTGTTAAAAGTACAGCGCTAATTTGTCTAGATTGATGCAGACTGTACGCAAAATTTAGACTGCATTCCTCGGTACGCTGCTGCTACTTACCTTAAGAGGTTGAAGGTCCAATGTAGATTTTTGAAATCGCGACAATCGGCTGAATGCGTCTGGTCTATTTTGGAGTCCAATTATGGATCAATAGAAAATGCAGTAATACCTATAAACTTTAGAGTTAATATCTTTAAAGAGTAAGTAATTAAAAATAACGATGGCCAAGTGGATAAAAACGTAAATAATATATATATATATATATATATATATATATATAAACAGTTATATATACAGGGTGAATGAGACCACCAGTATCAGTATTTTTTTAAGGAATGGTGAGTCGTAGAAGGTTGGGATAAAAAAATGTATTATAAAAGTCATACTAAAGAATCGAATGGTGATATTATTATTTCTCGAAAAAGTCAGCATCACGAATAGTTTTGTCCACAATGTCCAGAACTCCAAATTCTTAAATGGCACCATACGTCGAAAAACGTATTGTTCAAAAGATCGTTAAAAAAGAAGAAAGTTTTGTAGGAAAAAATTATTTTACTACTACCACCCCATTTAAGTAATATTCGATTAAAGTTATTAAATTTGAAATTCGTTGTTAACAAACACAATTGAAAAGTTGGCTTTTAAAATTTAGTTAGCCAATTAATCAATGTTACAAACATGTTTTAATGTCAATAATTCCATTTGTTGTAGTAATCTATCGTCAAATCACCCATTGTTTAAATTGATAATTTGTTGTTGGTTAGTGATATCTGTTTGAGGACAGATTAAAGTTAAACGTGAATTCCGTTAGAAAGTAAATTAACTTAACTTAAATTAATGAAATTATGCCTTTTTCAAATTCAGAAGCTTTCGACATGTTAATGGTTTTGGGAGAATGCAGAAAAAGTTACAGAGCGGCTTAAAGAATGTATGTTGAAAGATATCCTCATCGTGCTCATCAATCCTTCAATGTTTTTCGGAGATTGGCAGCACGTATTTGTACCACAGGGCAGGTGCAACCAACGTACAATCGCGGAAATAGAATTACAAGACATGTACGTAATGACAAGGAACCTGATATTCTCGCTGTAGTAATTGTTGATCCGCATATTTCAACGAGATCACTTGCAAGAGATTCTGGAATTAGCCCACACTCCGTATGCAGAATTTTGAAGAATAACAAATTCCATCCATACCACATACACATGCACCAAGAATTAAGTGAGAATGATTTCCAAGGTTGAGTCATTGTTTGTAATTGGTTACTAAATAAAGGTCCCCAGTTTCCTAGGAAAGTTTTATTGACTGACGCAGCTAGTTTTAAAAGCACCGGAGAAGTCAATATTTACAATGCGCATTACTGGTTGCAACCAAATCCTCACTGGCTACAAACTATTGACAATCAACTCCTTTGGAGAGTTATTACGTGGTGTGGTATTCTTGGTGGATCTATCATAGGCATTTATTTTTTCGAAGGAACTCAGAATGGAATTCGATATACTGGAAAACTCCCCTCGTTTAATGCGAGCAAAAATGTGGTTTCAGCAAGATTGTCCAGCTCATTTTTCCATAGTTGCCAGGAACACGATAAATCAACTATTTCCTAATGGATGGATTGGCAGAGGAAGTACAGTGGTGTGGCCGCCAAGATCACCAAATTATACGCCTCTAGATTTTTTCCTTTGGGGTAGGATCAAGGATATTGTTTATAAAGAAAAACCAGCAACGAAGGATAATCTGAAGCTGAGAATTCGGAATGCTTGCCTTTCATTAAGTAATGAAGAAATACTTAAAGCCACTGATAGTGTAACTAAAAGAGCTCAACAGTGTTTAGATGTAAATCGAAGACATTTTGAACACTTGTAACTTTTCAATTTTGTTTGTTAACAACGAATTTCAAATTTAATAACTTTAATCGAATATTACTTGAAAGGGGCGGTAGTAGTAAAATAATTTTTTCTACAAAACTTTCTTCTTTTTTAACGATCTCTTGAGCAATACGTTTTTTGACTTATGGTGCCATTTAAGATTTTGGAGTTCTGGACATTGTGGGCAAAATTATTCGTGATGCTGACTTTTTCGAGAAATAATAATATCACCATTCGATTCTTTAGTATGACTTTTATAATAAATTTTTTTATCCCAACTCTCTATGACTCACCGTTCCTTAAAAAAATACTGAAACGGGTGGTCTCATTCACCCTGTATATATATATATATATATATATATATATATATATAATATATATAAATCATATATATATATATATATATAAATCATATATATTGCTATGCTATTGGCGGATTATCGAGCCCCTACTTTGGGCGACCCATTTATTTTGCTATGATACTAGCGGATTTATCATGCCCCTACGTTGGGCCGTTATATTTATTTGCTATGCTATTTACGTAATTTTCTCACCCCTTACTTAGGGTTGTTATTTTTATTATTATGAACCGGAATTCTTGATTCCCTTCGTTGTGCGCCTTATTAATTTTCTACGTACTCTAAATTATTGGACCACCATTTTAATATTCACTATTAAGTGTAATTATCTCCTCCTCCAGCTGTTTTCTTAATATTTCTATCAACTGGACTTTATCATTAAACAACTCTATCTACCAATGGCAAAATTCGATACGTTACCGCCTTGCGGGTTATCACTTTCCTATTTAACTTGTGGCTCCGCCTTTGTACTATTTAAATCTTATGACCTCGGCTAGCATTTATTTGCAATTATAAAATTCAGTAAATTTAGATTTTATATAATGAAACCAATATGTTATGTACAGCTTTTGAAATTATTTGTAATACATTTCTTATAAATTTCATTTATTAACAACCATCTAGTATGTACTCAAAACCCAAAGTCACCAAAGAAAATTTATTATCTTTACCAACAAAGTGTAGAATATTCTAAACCTGTTTTCTTATTACTCATTCAATATGTATGCAACCTCTTTTGTTGACTTCTTCACAAGCATATCATATTTAGCAAATTCAATATTAAAAATAAAATAAAAATTCATATGGAAAAAACAAATGTCTTATAACTAAAAATCTGACCTGGTTTTATCTTTTTCACATCGACGCTTCCAATAAAAATGATCTTCCCCAATTCTGGATTCCATTCAAATTATTACACTATGGACCACCACCATTAAATTATATACCCCAATTTATTTCAATTCTTCAAACTTAGACTTTTATCATTCTTGCCCCAGACTTAAAATTGTAGTTTGTTTCACCCCTGTACTTCAAGATTGCATTATTCTTCTTTTCCCCTTGACATTTAAATCGCATTACTGTATTTTTTTCTTAACATCAGAATCCTAGTCTATTTCCCTCAGACCTCGAAACCCTATTATTTTTATGTCTTAGTTTACAATAAATTCATTAAAAACGTACTTACGTTTAAACGGCAATTATAATCTTCATATTCGCACTCATTTTATTTCACTTTTATAATTATTACGTATTACTTTGTTTTAATGGCAACGCACTTCGGCCTTCGTTGAGTTCAAAACTGACTTTCTTATCAAGGTGCTTGCTAATATATTCGCCCGCTTTTAATGAATTTATTGTAAACTAAGACATAAAAATAATAGGGTTTCGAGGTCTGAGGGAAATAGACTATGATTCTGATGTTAAGGGAAAAATACAGTAATACAATTTAGATGTCCAGGAGAAAAGAAGAATAATACAATTTTGAAGTACAGGGGTGAAACAAACTACAATTTTAAGTCTGGGGTAAGAATGATAAAAGTCTAAATTTGAAGAATTGAAATAAATTGGGGTGTATAATTTAAAAATGGTGGTCCATAGCGTAATGGCAATAATTTGAATGGAATCCAGAATTGGGGGAAGATCATTTTTATTGGAAGCGTCGATGTGAAAAAAAATAAAACCAGGTCAGATTTTTAGACATTTGTTTTTCTATATAAATTTTTATTTTATTTTTAATATTGAATTTGCTAAATATGATATGCTTATGAAAAAGTCAACAAAAGAGGTTGCATACGTATAGAATGAGTAATACGATAACAGGTTTAGAATATTCTACACTTTGTTGGTAAAGATAATAAGTTTTTTTTGGTGACTTTGGGTTTTTGAGTAAATAGTAGATGGTCGTTAATAAATGAAATTTATAAGGTTAACTAATTGAAAAAAATGTATTACAAATAATTTCAAAAGCTGTACATAACATATTGGTTTCATTATATAAAATCGAAATTTACTGAATTTTATAATTTCAAATAAATGCTAGCCGAGGTCATAAGATTTAAATAGTACAAAGGCGGAGCCACAAGTTGAATAGGAAATTGATAACCCGCAAGGCGGTAACGTATCGAATTTTGCCATTGGTAGATAAAGTTGTTTGAAGATAAAGTCCAGTTGATAGCAATATTGAGAAGACAGCCGGAGGAGGAGTTAATTACAATTTATAGTGAATATTAAAATGGTGGTCCAATAATTTAGAGTACGTAAAAAATTAATAAGGCGCACAACGAAGGGGATCAAGAATTCCAGTTCATAGTAATAAAAATAACAGCTCAAAGTAGGGGCATGAAAATTCCGCGAATAGTATAGCAATATATATATATATATATATATATATATATATATATGGTACTTTACACGATTTAGATTTGTAAATTTCCCAATTATAGCCATCGGCCTCGGTAGCGTAATTGGTAAACGCACAGTTCCGGCAAAACTGAGATGCAGGTTCAAATCCTGTCCAAGGCCTTATATTTTCCTTCTTTCAATTACTAGCTCGATTTGAAATGATCATTTGGGCTTTACTTAAAAAGTATAGGTTATTATTTCCTCTTATTAATTGCAATACGTTAGTATTTATCAACTTACCTTGTGTAAAAAACTACTCATAATATTTATATATATATATATATATATATATATATATATTGTACAGATGTAAAAATTGGTGTATAAATAAGTGAGCGAACAACAGTGCATATATACGTCATCAGTAGGTTTGTAGTCCTGGAACTGGTTAGACGCGTACCTTCATTGTTTCTTATCCCGAACTAACCTTCACATTTCCCTGAAATTTGCAGTCTGCATCTATCACTATCAGCATGCGAAAGTCTGATCTCGGTTTAGCTCTACCTCTTTTTGCCTATCTCTGCTTGTAATATTTCCCGTACTATTCCCCAAAAATTAGAATTAAAATTAGAAATTATTTGTATATATACGAACAACAGTAAAAACAATTAATATTTGAACATGTGCTAAAGCTTTCGTGCATGTTCCTGATGTCTTCGGAAAACTAGTCTCGTGTCGTCTGTAAAGGTTGTAAATGTTGATTGACGGTGTCAGCCACATGTCATGCACCTAACTACGTACCTAAAGAATAAGCCTAGATGATAGTTGGCTAGGTCTACGAATCGAGAAACGAAGTGAAAGAAAATTGGGAACATGGAGGTTGAGTGGTAAGATGCCCTGCCAATTCCTTTCTCCTGTAATATGTAAAGACATATTTTCAGAGAGCACTCTATTGCGCTTGTTATAAAATTCAAAAGTCTATTACCACTAATTATTGTTATCAATTAAGAGCGAATTTTATAAACTTGTTAGCAAATTAAAGAAGCTTATAAATATAGTAAGGCTTTTCTGTTAGAAAATATAAAAGCATCTAGACTGGGCAGAATTTATTACATGTTTAGGAAGTCAAAATGAAACGCAGCGCTTAATGAGCGTTTACTTTTGTTAATGAGTTTAGAAAATACTATGCAGTAAGTGATAGATAAAGAATGTACCGAGACGTCACATGCCGATACGAAAAATAACACTCTGAACATTTTGAGACGTCATTCTTTGGATTTTCCTTTAATGGGAATCTAGATTGAATAGATTTCATTTGGATAGAAGTACTTCTTAGTGTTATTTTTCTAATCTTTTGTAGAAATTCCTTAGTAGCCGAAAAAGCAAACAATATCCACCGTGAAAACAAATCAGTTTTGCAGGATATTGTTAAATCGCACCGATGCCATTTCAATTTTAATATTATGGTTTTGGTGTACACCGTAGTTGTGTAGTACCTCAGCAGTGGGTAATCCTTTAAAAGTTTCCATTATTATTTGTGCTAATAGTTACGCACAGATTACGTGCGGGTGTTGAAAATAGTATATAAGTGAGTTTTAAAATAAGAGAGTACGTTCCTACTGGTCAGTAGTTACATCAAACTTGTTTTCATTCTAAATTAATTGAAATAAAATGACAACAGAAAACACGTGGGCATTGATATATTAAACTTGTGAAACAACCAATTGGACTTTGTAACTTCTTGAAGGTATGGCACTTTCGAATTTATTATATGTCAGAAGGCAGATACCTAGAATGTCAAAACCCTTCGCTGTATGCACTATTGAAAATCGTATTACGAGTTTCTTTCGTAATAGTCGCCTTTGACGTGAAAACGTATTCAAGCGCTTTTGAAGTTTCATATTTGAAGTAAAACATGTTTAAGATTAATACAGCAATGCGGTTTAAAAATGCTATTTATAGAAGGAAAGACGGAAGTACATCATTTTCTTTGAGTTTTAGTTTGCCTTTTTTAACAAACTTTGCTGCGAAAACCTTCTAAAAGAAAAACTTTAAAGCTTTTAAGGAAGTGAAGTTTCTAAATATTTTGATTTTTATTTTGTAGCTATTTAGAAGTAAACTAATTTCTTCCTAGTGAATTTTAAATGATTTCAGCAAATTTCTAGGGTCGATATTTTATAAGTTTATTACCAAGACGTCCGTTTTCATAACTCTGGCAGTCTATTAGGAAGCTGCATAAAAAGTCGGTCTAACACTAAGTAAATCAATCTTCAACAGAAACTTATTTAGGGCTTCTCTGAGCAAGAGTGGCTCTACAGTTAATTGCTTCCGCCTTCTTCTGCGACTGAAAATTCAAATAAAAACCATCCTACAACACCATTGTTGTCAAAACTGAATTTCATTCCAGCAAGTAAACAGCAGGAGACAGGCTGAAACGGAATCAAAACCAACGCAAGGGTAGTAGTTGGCGACCTGTTTTCGTAATTCTATGACTGTCACATAGTTATGTACTTTGACCAGCTAATATCCAATATAAAAGATTAGAGCTATGAAATGACAAATGCCAAATTGAAATGGTGCTGTTGGAAAACTGAATGGGGTCTTTTGTTTTAATGACGATTTACTGGTCGCAGTACTGCAGAACTGATACTATTAATTTAAATATCGAGCAATTGGGATATAAAATTTGTGAAAAAACTCAAACTTACAGTAAATTATATCTTTAAGAATTCATACACGATTCTTTGTCATGTGAAGTTGATGATAGATTTTCTATTATTTAATTGTTGATTTGTTAAAATGCTAGATCTATAGAAAACAAAACTATTCATTTTTATCAATGCCAGGATAATAAACGTTAATATGTACAAAAATATGATTTACAGTTTATAAAAACGTTTGCGGTTATTATAATTTAGTTTTTTGTGTCTTCATACCAACAAATTTAGATATTAAATCTGAAATATTTATTTGTGCTTAATTTCAGTAAGAGGTAAACTATTTAATCTCCCTAGATAAAAAAGATCTTACGTAATTCTTAATAATCTTTAAACGCAAGAAGGAATGCTTTCCACTGGCTACAATTACGGAAGGCATTAGCAGTATTCTCAGCCTTGTAAACAAATTTGGAAATGTAAGTTTAACTTTGTGCAAAAATGGATTATGCGGTTCACTAATTTCATTATTATATAAACTTGTTAGAGCACCTAACTAAAACATAACTAAATTGACTTCCGTGTGTGTCGATATATCATTTAACTTTATTTTAAAAGCTTTAAATGCAGCTTAAATTTTAGAACCTTCGTGATTAATAAAGACAAATTCGTCATCAAATGCTAAGAAATGTTGTATAAACCAATTATGAACAAAACGTTCGAGAAACTCGTCCGGCTATTAAAAATACAATAAAATAAAATCGAGATAAATAAGAAATAGTTTATGACTTTCCGGGATTACTTTAAGATAGCATGAGGCGCGACTATCAACTTCGTACGTTAGAAGAGGATAAACGGCACGTTTTACGATAAAACATAAATCATAAAATTGACAATAATTGGATCGTTGAAATACGAATGGGTGTAAACTCTTGTTAATATTACATCACTCAAGTGACTAATTTTTAAGGTGACACGGAAAAGTCCCGAATGGTGACGTATTGAGGTAATTTTATATATCGACGAGAACTTGATTAGAAGGTTTCATTGACGATTCGTCATTCCTTCTAAACCAAGCAATACGTAACCTTTATTATGTAAGATTTTAACCAGAATCGTATGCTGTAAATTAGTTTACAATATGAAACTTATAAATTTAAGTAATTTAAAAGATAGAAGTTATCAAATGCAATTATTTGATGAAGCGCCATTGGTTTTGTAAAAATACTATGCAGATTAAACATTCTGCAGTACAAGAGCTACTCGAAAGTTATTTAATTAAAACCAGAAGATGTACTTTAAAAATTAATATTCTAAATGCAGATCTATAGGAACATTGACAATCTTGTACACTGAGACTTTAACGTCAATATAAAATGGAATCAGGAGGTATTTAACATCATTAATTACGTTGGAGATGAGGTTATGATAAACACTCTTTGAAAATAGTCGTAAGTATAAAATTTTGCAGTTCCTTGTTTGTTAATTGCTAAAAATGTTTGAGTATTATGAATTTAAAGTAGAATAAGTTTTCATTAAATTTTTTGTAAGAATAATTTACAGCACATGTTGAGGTCGAAGTTTGAAAAATGCTCAGGCACGGAACATAAGATGTCATCCACATATTTGACAATAAAGAGAATGTCAAAATGAAGTAAATTCATCACAAACTGTAGTAAAGCATCCATGACGACTTGAGCAATGATGGGAGACAGTGGAGAGCCTATAGGTGTGCCAGGTTCCTTAGGTTCCTTTTGACATACCCTTTATTATTAAATATGTGGATGACATCTTGTGTTCCGTACCTGAGCATTTGATAGAGTATACAGTGTATATTTATAACAGTTATAATTCTAATTTGGTTTTTATATATGAAAAAAAAGTTGACCAAAGCATCCCATTTCTAGACACATTGGTGATTAGATCGCCTACCAATACATTGCTTTTTAAAATCTACAAGAAACCCACTGACTCTGGGAGGTATATTAATTATCACTCCAACCATACGCTCGCTCATAAAATTAACACCATTATTGGTTTAAAACATCGTATTACCAGAATATGTGAGCCAGGCTTACTTCATAAAAATTTAAACTTTTGGAATTTACTTTGGTGAATAATGCATATCCCAAACCTCTTATAAAACGATTATTGTATACAAAACACCTACCAATTTCAGCACTAAATCGATCAGAGGGGAAAAAATTCAGGAAACTACCTTACATTCAAAATCTATCACCTCAACTTGCCAAGATTTTGAAGCAACCGGACTTGTTTATCGCATGCGCCTATAAAAAATCGATAGGTAGTTTGTTTACAAAAATTGAAGATAGCACAGATAAGTCTCTGTGTAGCAACGTTATTTACAAAAAAACAATGCAGTTGCAAAAGAACGTACCTTGGTCAGACAAAACAGTAGCTAAAGAATCGCATCATACAACACAAAAGTGATGCCAGGATTGGAATATCTAATTGTGTTCTTGCGTCGCATTTGTACAATACTAAACGTACAGCGAATTTTGAGAATATCACTATATTAGATATAGAATCTAATTATTATAAGAGATTTTTCTTGGAATCTTTCTATATTCAGCAACAACCGAATCCACTGAATAACAAAGTGGATATAAACAACTTGAATTCGGTCTACGCTGTAGTTTTAGCTGGTAGAACGAGTGTATCCCAAGATTTTAATTAAATCAGTTGTTTATATATATATATATATATATATATATATATATATATATATATACATATATTGCCGTGGAACTCGGGTATTAGCCTCACCAATAAAAATGTATTCGAACTTTTTTCTTAAATTTTCATAACTCGAAAATTGTTCATAATAGAAAATTTCTCAAAGATTAAATAATTCAAAAAACATAATTTCTTACCCGTTTTCCTCTTGTAACAGTTCGATTTAACTGCTACGAATCTGGACGTTAGGCAACTTTATTCACCTCCATTTAGATTATACGTTAAACGGAAAAGCAAGTTCCTTTGTCTTATGAGTCGAAATTCTGTTAGGTAGGGATCAAAAGGCATATTTTAGTATTCTGCGCACTTGATAAGATCGGGCTATCTTATTCAACTTTAGGTGGAAGATCGACACGAAGCAGCGTGCTATTTTCCAAAAGTCAGTTTGCTTGTTAGAAGCGTTTCTTCTTAAAAATAAATTAAATTGCCGGCTAGGGGTAAGCTGATTTTATTTATTATACAATGATTTTAAATAAGATTATCTGTTGTAGCAAAATTAATTTAATATTTAAAACGTGTTGTTCACTTCAATATGGTTTTGGTTAGATTGCCATTTAAGTGAATTTGAATACTTGTTCGAGTATTATAAAACGAATAAATTAGAAATTATCAGCAGAGATATTGAACTAATTTACACTGTTTCTATATCTTGGATTGATTCCTGGAAAGCTTGCTTTTTTTGGATTAAGATACTTTGGGTTAGAGAATCAGGTGTTCGAGTGTTCGCCATGAGGTCACACCATATGTTGTTATTTCCCTTGATCGCGTTTTGCCCTGAAGCGTGTTGAGGTCAAAGACGTTGAAAACACTTTATTCAGGTATTTATGTATATATCCATTTTACATTTTCAAAAAAAACTTATAATAATTGTTTGTTTCGCAAATGTTTATATACTAATTGTACTGTGAAGATGCAATGCTTTAATTATGTTTGAATTAATACGTTCTAAATTTTATCTTGTAAAAACCTCCGGGACATGAGCTCATATCACGACGGTTTATTTTGTTAGCCTTTTGCTACACTGTAAGTATTAAAAAGAAAAGAAAGAAAATTTACTGAAGTAAAATTTACAGTTTTGTTAAAGTTCTAAGAGAATTAAAATTGTTTAAAGATTAAATTTTTATTAGTTTTACTAAAATAATTTTGCAGCTTGATTATCTTGTTAGTTCAATTACAATTATTATACGTATTTATATCATATGTTGTTTTGTCTTATTTCAAACTAAATCAGTGAAGTTTTTGTTGGATAAATTATTTCCATGTGTATACTATCGCAGAGATAAAACAAAGAACCCACGGTTTTAGCCCTGATGATAAGGTCTCCCAGAAGATTTAAGTAACAAAGTAAATATCTATTAAGAAAGATTGAATAGGTGAACATGATAGAGGTAAGACACGTTACACATTTTAGAAACATGAAAAGGAAGGTTACACATGGCGCCCAATAATAATTTTGCTACTTATTTTTGCGGTGGTTGTCACATGGATTTAAATATTTAATTTAATTTTACAGAAATAAATTACGAAGTAACTGATTAGTTTTTAATAAGTACAAGTGAATTATACAGATGCATATACATGTACCAGTGATTTTGATTTGCTATTTAATTAATTGTTTGATGAATATTATTATTTTTTACTATGTATATAGGTCGCGTAGGTGGCGTAGTTACCTTTAGCGTTTTATACTAGCACCACAAATCCTTCTAAAAAAAAGATTTGGGGATCGCTATGATAAACTAAAGGATACTGAAAATTGTCCTCGTGATTACTAGGGATCATTTAATTTGATTTACAAGGGTAGACCCCATTGATCTTCAACCAAACCTTGATTGGATTTGTTATTTTATAGTATAAATACTATCAATTACTTCGCAACGAAATATAATAACGGAAAGTGAACTTAATCTGTATTAAATTTTAACTTGAGGATTTCAGCATTATTAGCGAACAAAATTCGTATTTGAGAAATTAATTTTTTAAGCGAAGCTTTTGGATTTATCGAAAATTTCTGTCGTTTAATTGCGTCCTTAAAAGAAAAAATAGACCCAAAATTAGTTTATAAGTATCCAGAATGTAAATTTGATCCCTACGAACAGCTACATTTCTGTGAGGAAGCCTTGGAAACTTTACGCCAACCCTTGCTTGACTTTTTGGACAAACCATCCAAATTAACTAATAAACGCCTTAAAGCTAAACTTCTGCATATTGGTCGCCGCTTGGAATATATAGAAGTAACAGATGAGTTACAACAAAAAGTTAATATTTTAAACAGTAAATGTCTGGAATTTTTGGATATGTTAGGTGAGGTTGATTCCGAAATAATGTTTCAAAATGATTTAGAAACATTTGTGAATTCTCGGATGGAATCTCAAATACAAGAAAGTACGGACATTAACCCTGTAGTTGCTACAGAAGAAAATCCACAGCAATCAAGCCCAATAAATAAAACTACAAGTTTAGTTAATACACAAATTTCAATAATCCCAACTGTTAACAAAGAGTCTATTCGAAATTTAGAAGCAAGATTAGCTAACCTAGAATCACCAATGCAGAATGAACCTGTAACACATCAAATTATTAAATCAAACTTTGTTACACCAATTGCAAAATGGAATGTTTGTTTTACTGGCGATACACAGCAATTAGGAGTCAATGCATTTCTAGAACGAGTAGAAGAATTGAGAATTGCTAGAGGATTTACGCACCAGCAAGTATTTAATAGTGCTATAGATATTCTTGGAGGACAAGCGCTCATTTGGTATAGGTCATTTAAAGGAAAAATTCACTCATGGCTAGAGTTAGAGCAAAATTAAAGCAACATTTTCTGCCAGCGGATTATGATGAAGTATTGTTAGATGAAATACGATCTAGGAAACAAGGGCAAGATGAAAAACCTGTAATCTTTATTGCAGCAATGGTGAACTTGTTTAATAGATTAATCAAAATACCGCCTGAAATAGACCAACTTAGATATATTCGTAAAAATCTTCAACCCTTCTATGCAAGCCACTTAAGTTTAGAAAGAATAGACAGCATTGATCAATTAATTGAACTCTGCCTTCAACTGGAAAATACTAAGGTACAAAATTTTAAATTTAGAAATAGAGATTTGCCTATAAATGCACCATTAGAGCCAGATTTAGCATACCAACCTGTTACAACACAAAAACAAATAAACGCCATAATAAAGAACGAGCAACAACCTCAGTCATCAAAAAGAAGTTTAATGTTCTCCAATAAAAGATTTAATAATAGATCAACTCGGATATCGAAGTTAGCTGATTTGGCATGCTACAATTGCAATGAGAAAGGCCATACCTATCACCGTTGTACAAAGGATCGTACACTTTTTTGCTACATTTGCGGAACAAAAGAAGTTCCGTACAGTAGTTGTCCCAAATTTGCAAAAAGTTCAAAAAACGTATAAGAGCCGGTTTCAGTATTAGCCAACGAAACCATAACTATGGCATTTCGGCTAACAGTACAGAATGGAAAAATTGGTTACAACGAATTAGAGATTTTACATCAACTACATCCAAAAAAATTAACACAATTCTATATACAAAGAAGCAAGACCCAAGACCATTTATTTATGTTCGTATAAAACACAGCCTATCCTAGCGTTATTGGATACTGGTGCAACTAATACGGTAGTAGGACGTACGGGATTACCTATAATTAAGAATTTAGGATTAAAGATAGAACGACCTGTTGCTCCTACTTATCTAGAAACAGCTGATGGTACCAAACAGTGTTCGCTAGGTCAAGTAATTTTGCCTACAGAAATTAATGGAACTACTCATAATATTACAGCTACAATAGCAAATTCTATTAATGATGCTTTAATATTAGGATCGGATGTCTGTCGTATATTTAAATTACATGCAAATTTTGACAATAACACTTTTGTATGATAAACGAGAAACAAATAGTATCAGCACTAGAGCAGAAAATTATAAACACCACAGATGATCTCAGTAGTGATCAAACGTATCAACTACAGAATATAATGGAAAAATTTAAATCAATTAGTGGCCAAGAATTAGGAAGAACAAAGAAAGCAGTACATCGAATAGATACAGGGGATGCTGAACCCATAAAACAACGATACCATCCGTTATCACCAAATATGTTAGAAACACTAAATAGAGAAATCGATGAAATGTTCAAATTAGGGGTGATAAGACCTTCGCAATCGCCATGGAATTCGCCAATCGTAATGGTCAAGAAAAAGAATGGAGACATACGGTTATGCTTCGACGGAAGAAAACTTAACGCTGTGACAAAAAAAGATGCATACGGCTTACCGTACGTTAATGATATACTTGATAAATTTAGAGATACTAAATTTCTAACATCGATAGATTTGAAAAAAGCTTTCTCTCAAATAGAACTAACACCGGAGTATTGTGAAAAAACTGCCTTTACAGTACCTAGGAGAGGACTTTTTGAATTTACTGTATTGCCTTTTGGACTTTGTAATAGTCCCCAAACACTACAACGATTAATGGACAATATCTTAGGACCACGTTTTGATAATGTGTTTGTATATTTGGACGATGTAATTATAGCATCTGCCACGTTTGAAAGTCATATGAATACACTAAATGATGTTTATCTAGCGCTAAAAGAAGCTAATTTAATAATTAACTTTGAAAAGTGTGAGTTCTGTAGACCATCGCTGAAATATCTTGGTTATGTAATTGATAGAGAAGAACTTCGAACTGATCCGGAAAAAGTCCAGGCTATAGCAAGTTTTCCAACTCCAACAACTGTCAAATCAATAAAAAGATTTCTAGGAATGGCAGGCTGGTACAGGAGATTTATTTCCAATTTTTCAACCATAGCTGATCCAATTTTATCGCTTATTAAAGGTCGCTCTAAAAAGCAACACATTAGCTGGAACCAAGAAGCAGAACAAGCCTTCCAAAAACTGAAAGCGTTGTTAATTACCTCGCCGATTTTAACTAGTCCAGACTTCTCACAGAGTTTTATTATACAAACAGATGGGTCAGAAGTTGGTCTTGGAGCAATCTTATTGCAAGGTGAGGGCGAGAACGAAAAAGTAATAGCATATGGGAGCAGGTCACTGACTAAGCAAGAGAGAGCTTACAGTGCCACCGAGAAAGAATTGCTAGCAGTAATGTTTGGAGTAGAAAAATATCGTCCTTACATAGAGGGAACAAAGTTTAAAATCATTACTGATCATTACTCTTTAATATGGTTGGACAAATTAAAAAGCCCATCCGGAAGATTACAGAGATGGAGTTTACGACTATCCCAGTTTTCTTATGAAGTTCTTCATCGGAAAGGAAAATTTAATGTGGTTCCCGATGCACTATCAAGAGCACCAATAATAATAAATCAGATTTCTATACACCAAGACCAGTGTGATCCATGGTATAATAAGATGATGCAACGAATTCAGAAAAATCCTTCAAACTACCCTTCATGGAAAATAGAGAAGAATGTACTTTACAAATATGTTCCCAACAAACACAACATTGTTTCTAATTTGATAGAGTGGAAACAAGTACTTCCAAAGTATTACAGAGAAGATGTCATTAAACAAAATCATGATGCTCCTACATCCGCTCATCTTGGTACATTTAAAACATGGAACAAGGTCGCCGAAAGCTATTATTGGCCAAAGATGAAATTAGATATTGCTCGGTATGTCAGAAAATGTCAAATCTGTCTTGCTTCAAAAAGTACTTTACAGTCGAAAAATGGGTTAATGGGGAAGGAAAGAGAAGTGGAACATCCTTTTCAAATGATATCTATTGATATTATGGGGCCTTTACCCAGATCGAAAAAAGGTAACACATCTATTTTAGTGGTTTCTGACTGGTTCACCAAGTATGTACTGATTCACCCTATGAAAAAAAGCGACAGCTACCTCGATAAATAATTTTATCGAAAATCAAGTATTTCTTATATATGGAGTACCGCAAATTATAACGACGGATAATGGATCTCAATTTGTAAGTAAGGCATTCAAGAAATTGATAAAGGAATACCAAGTTCAGAAGGTTTGGTATAATGCAAACTATCATCCTCAGGTTAACCCTACGGAAAGAATTAACAGAGTTATCATCACAGCGTTAAGATCATATGTGAAAGATAATCACAGGCTTTGGGACGAAGAACTGCATAAAGTTGCACATGCTATGAGAAACGCAGTTAGTGAAGTTACTGGTTACACTGCAGCCTTTTGAATTTTGGTCGTTCAATACCTATTTCAGGAGATTATTATGGTAAACTATTTGAGTTTACTGATCAAGATCTTACGGTTCATTCAAGAGAGCAACTGGTAAAAGATCTCAATGAGCTTTCAGAGCTTTATAATGATGTGGTAGTAAGACTTCATCAGGCTTATGAACGCAATAAGAAAACTTATGATTTACGGCGTCGGGAAGTGGAGTATAATAAAGGAGACTATGTTTGGAAGAAAAACATGGTGCAATCCAAAGCTTCGAAGCTGTATCCCAAAAATTAGCACCTAAATATGTTCGCTGCAAAATCATTGAGAAAACTGGAACCGTTACATATCGACTAAGAGACGAAAAAGGAAAGGACATCGGTGTCTGGCACGTGAAGGATCTCAAGCCAGATAACTAGCGTTATTAGCTACCGATTTAGCTTTGATTTAGTAGGTAGGCTACTAGGAAGAAATGTCTTTTTTTTGAGTGTGGGTTTGCACCTTGCTTTTGCATTAGCCTGGTGGGACCCCATGTTCACAGGGAAGTACATATATTTCTAGTTTGTCATCCTAACTTAATTGTATGAAAGTTTCTCATGTGGGAAGGGGGTAGTGTAACAGTTCGATTTAACTGCTACGAATCTGGACGTTAGGCAACTTTATTCACCTCCATTTAGATTATACGTTATACGGAAAAGCAAGTTCCTTTGTCTTATGAGTCGAAATTCTGTTAGGTAGGGATCAAAAGGCATATTTTAGTATTCTGCGCACTTGATAAGATCGGGCTATCTTATTCAACTTTTGGTGGAAGATCGACACGAAGCAGCGTGCTATTTTCCAAAAGTCAGTTTGCTTGTTAGAAGCGTTTCTTCTTAAAAATAAATTAAATTGCCGGCTAGGGTAAGCTGATTTTATTTATTATACAATGATTTTAAATAAGATTATCTGTTGTAGCAAAATTAATTTAATATTTAAAACGTGTTGTTCACTTCAATATGGTTTTGGTTAGATTGCCATTTAAGTGAATTTGAATACTTGTTCGAGTATTATAAAACGAATAAATTAGAAATTATCAGCAGAGATATTGAACTAATTTACACTGTTTCTATATCTTGGATTGATTCCTGGAAAGCTTGCTTTTTGGATTAAGATACTTTGGGTTAGAGAATCAGGTGTTCGAGTGTTCGCCATGAGGTCACACCATATGTTGTTATTTCCTTGATCGCGTTTTGCCCTGAAGCGTGTTGAGGTCAAAGACGTTGAAAACACTTTATTCAGGTATTTATGTATATATCCATTTTACATTTTCAAAAAAAACTTATAATAATTGTTTGTTTCGCAAATGTTTATATACTAATTGTACTGTGAAGATGCAATGCTTTAATTATGTTTGAATTAATACGTTCTAAATTTTATCTTGTAAAAACCTCCGGGACATGAGCTCATATCACGACGGTTTATTTTGTTAGCCATTTGCTACACTGTAAGTATTAAAAAGAAAAGAAAGAAAATTTACTGAAGTAAAATTTACAGTTTTGTTAAAGTTCTAAGAGAATTAAAATTGTTTAAAGATTAAATTTTTATTAGTTTTACTAAAATAATTTTGCAGCTTGATTATCTTGTTAGTTCAATTACAATTATTATACGTATTTATATCACATGTTGTTTTGTCTTACTTCAAACTAAATCAGTGAAGTTTTTGTTGGATAAATTATTTCCATGTGTATACTATCGCAGAGATAAAACAAAGAACCCACGGTTTTAGCCCTGATGATAAGGTCTCCCAGAAGATTTAAGTAACAAAGTAAATATCTATTAAGAAAGATTGAATAGGTGAACATGATAGAGGTAAGACACGATTACACAAATTAAAGAAGCACGAAAAGGAAGGTTACACTCTCTTCCTCGGTTGAATGGCCTTCTTCAACTGCTTCCGGCTAGCTTAGTTGGACCTCCTCTTGGATATCTAGATTCACTCTCCTATTCTATCATTCACGCATACTCCCAATAAAACCACAAAATACAACAAACATACAATCTTTTATTTTTCACTATTTACAAATAAAATTAAATTTTATCGACATTTCAGTAATCAAGTTACACCTCAATAAATCCTATTTTGTAATGTCCAGGATTTTAATTTAAATTATGAACCACATAGAATGTACCCGGAGTAAATGGGCCCTGAATAGTATTTTATTTCTCGTTCCTTTTATATAATTTATTTTAAATCTAAGTAAACTCTGGAGTATGCTGAGCTCATGATAACCCAGTTAATTATGAATAATGTATGCCCTTATACTTTGCATACTCTTACAACAAACAAAAAAACACCCATGTACTCTTCACAAAATTTACCTTCCTGATGGAACGTTAATAAGCTTTATACACCTTCAGATTTCTATTTAAATACCATAATAGAGTTAGTTATGTGTATTATGTTCAATACACAAAATAATGCACAATACCTTGAAAATCACTCTCATACGTCACTCAATATTCATAGTTTATAACAACACAATTTCAAAGCGTTACCTGGAATTTCTAGAAGATCTCCGCTCCGTGGACGATGGTATTTGTTTTATTCTCTGCTTTGCAAGCCTCTTCTGGCTATTAGTAGAAGAACCCCATGTAAGTGAGCTGCTAGCGCTGCCTTCACGTTGTATCCAATTTCCAAATCCAAATTAATTCTACGTCTTTCACAATTATTTACTTTAATCCACGTTACTTAACGTCACGACACGAGCTTGTTAAAAAAATTATAGGTGATACCTCAACTAAAAAAATGTAATCTCGGCACAAAAACCGCGTACAAATTATGAGCAATTCACCATGCAATATAATTTAAAAATGATTTTATCGTACTTACAAGCTCGTAATAACTTTCATACGTCGTCTGAAGCGATTGAAACATTAAGGGCTTTCATTATGTTCTTGAATAACATTTATACAACTTAGTCCGCCACCTCCTGGCCGCGTTTCGTCCGAAATCCCCATCTACAACAACACGTTCTTAAAATTTTGCTCTGAAAATTCATATACACTATGCTCGTATTTGTGTCGCGTCCAACTAACAATATCGACCCAATTGTATATTCACTGACGTCCTACAAGTCCCGCCTATATAAACGCTGTCCCTTGCTTATGCGTCTTCTACGTCTCTTTCTAACCTGGTGTGAGTGGTAGTAAATCGATATTCCTGACCATCTGCTATCTAAACCATGTAGACCCAAAATTTACGTGCTTTAACTAACCGCTCATTAGCGTTTCATGCGAAAACATCCAACCGTTTGTACAATCCTTAGAATTCTTGTTTGTTATCTACAAAATAAATGGAACTTGACATTTAAAATTCTGCAGGTGTTTAATCTTAACGAGAGTTTTAAATAACACTTCTCCGATTTGGATTTTCCACGTATTTCAACCCCACCGATATATTTGTTGTTTAGCAACGCTTTTCAACTTGGTATTATTGGATTTTTACACGCCTTTATGCATATTATACTTAAATAACCGTTCAATTAAATTCAATTAAATTAATAAATTAATGGCATTGGCTTCTAACATTTTATTTCTTTTGCAAACCTACTAAATTTTATTCATTATTTTAAGTAAAATTTTGTTAATACCTGTTACTTAAAAATGAACTAATTGGAATAAATTTCGCAAGTAAATTTTGGTTGTTTTCTTTATACAGGGTGTTTTGAAATTACTTTGTTTATATTTACTTTTAACCCTTTAAAACCACTATAATATATATAAATATTATATGTAGTTTTTACACAAGGTAAGTTGATAAATGCTAACGTATTGCAATATATATATATATATATATATATATATATATAAGATGAAATAATAACTTAGACTTTTTAAGTACAAAGTCTAAGTTATTGTTTCATCTTATTAATTTCAATACGTAAGTATTTATCAACTTACCTTGTGTAAAAAACTACTTATAATATATACATATATATATATATATATTACTCATATTTAGACCAGGGTAGAAAATTAAATAATCACATCAAATAATTTTAATCACCGTGTAGAAGCTTTGGGAAGAGGTACGCTTTATTAAAACCGTGAAGCATAAAAGGTTATTAGTTTCATTAAACATAAGAGATTTAAATCATCTACAAGACGCTTTATATCAAAAGAAGCAGTATTAAAAGCTCTGCGTGTAATGTAATTATTCCTAAACAAATGGAAATTACGTGCAAAATTTTATTAATTAACCCTATTTTAAGTAACCGGTAGTAAAACAAAGTGTACACATAATAATTAATATTTAACTTGTATTCGCTAAAATGAAAGGATAGAAGTCAATTTTAATTGGAGTTAATTAAACCATTATTAATAATAAGCATAAAAGTCTGTGAAAATCCAAGATTATAATACCAGAAAATAAAGCTCTGAGAATTAATATTATTTTGAACACCTGCGTAGTTTAAATATCACGTACGGCGAAAATTGTGTAGATAACAAATGGTTTCAAAGAATCTTGAAGAAACCGTGGCTTAATATTCACGAGAAGGTGCGATACGGGGTTATTTAACCCAGATAGTCCACATGGACTAAAATATAATCGATAATAAAGAATATCAATTTGCACCAATGCGAACAGGTTAGAAAAGGAAAGAGAAAATGCGTCAAGCAAAGACACATATAGTAAAAGGCGTGATTTAAGCAACGTCACGAGGGTCACAATTGGTTGAAAATAAGATGCAAATATCAGAGGTAGAAACAACAATTTCTGTACAAAATTAATTAGTTTTTCTCGGACATGTTTGCGTGCCGTGTGAGAATTTCTGAGATTTTAACTGGGGCGAGTGAAAAATTCGTAAAAACCGACGCGCGAGCGACGGAATGGGAACATAGCATGAGAAATTCTTAGAATTACCCGTTTTGAGGACAAAAGCGACGTGCCGGCTATTCGATATATATACAGGTGGTAATATGAATTTCGGCCTCTTAGACTTTTGACTATTCGATGCGTTAAAAGCTCTTACATCCGCGACTTGATTCAAGATGTTAAACAGTGCATTTTAGTTTGATAAAATAATTTAAAATTTTGCTCGTATATTTTAGTGATTCAAAATAGTTTGTTATTTACGTGCTAACATGAATGTACTTCAGTGCACTTAGATACAAGGTAATAAAATTTAGTATCACTGTACCAATTAGCAAAATTTACAACGACAAATGTATACACAAAGTAGGCAGTTTTGGCGTATATTGGTGAAAGACGCATGAATTTCTTTGCTATTTTTCGGGGTGTTAATAATTAAATGGTTCAAATACGTGTCTGGATCCACGAAACAAGGGTCAGATATACACAGATGAGTTCCGGAAAAGCCCCTGAAACAACTTTAAATAAATGGTGATGGAGAAAATTTTAAAAGCGTTGAGAATTAGAAGCCGTAAATATAATCCTGTTGGAATGGTGTGATTAACTAAAGGGACGATGTACATTAAAGCTACGAGGACAGTAACCTTCAGGTAAATTATACTATTTTGTTTGACATTTTGGGGTGTGTTGAATAACTTTATTATACTATTTTGTTTGACATTTTTGTGTGTGTTGAATTACTTGATAATTGATTTACTTTAAATGGACATTAGTGAAATTGTACTAACCATAAAATTTTAATGTTAAGATGAAATTTGCTTGTTTAAGTAGAAAGGGGTATTTAGTATTGATGTTCGGGAATATGATGAAAATTTGGGTATGTCTTTGAGCTCAATTAGACGAACCTGGTTAATTAACGTAAAGGGTGGTAGATGCTCCCTTTATACTCAGACTCCGGTCTGCTTATATTGTTATATTAATTAGTAGGCATCCAACAAGGACTTTAATTCTGGATGCACATTAAAATGATAATAAAATTAATCTTGAAATTCTTTTTAAAACTGAATTTTATGCTGAAATTTAATTTGAAAATTTAATGTATTCTGAATATTGATGTAAATAGAGTTAACGTTGATGTTTGTGGTAGGAATGTGTTGTTTAATTTTATGAATGAGGAGGTTTATAAAATTAGGTGAGCAGCCGAGGCGAAAACAGGATCACAGCAGTTTATGACGCCCAATCGGTGGGACTAGAATTTTTTTGTTGAAAGGACCCAGTTCCCGCCTTCACAGGAGTATATCACAGCAGTATTTGGCGACCACAACGTGAGGGCTCGAGTTCCAAATAAAATTTTTGTGATTTTATTCCAGGAAACTGGCGAACTGAGAGAGAGAGTTTCGGTGTGTGTATAAATTTAAGAGTATTTTGAGTGTGTGTGAGTGATTAGAACGTATGCAGAGAAAAGAGTGGTTAAGGAGTCAAGGAGTGGAAATTGGAAGTGACGATAGTGCATTGTGTGGGAAAATTTCGAAAATGGAAGAAGCTGGAGGCAGTAGAGATCAGTCGAGGACGGAATCAGGGGATCAAGGAAATGAGTTAATGATGAGAATGTTAGAGGAAATGCGATTAGCTAGGGAGGAGTCCAACAGAAAATTAGAACTGCTAAGCGAAGAATCTAATAGAGCGAGGGAGGAGTCCAACCAAAAATTAGAGCAGATAAGCGGGAAAATTGAACAAAATACTAAAGAATTTACAGAATTTAAAGATAGTCTTACCGTGAAACTGGGGCAAGTAGAAAATAGGGTTGAAAAAAAATGAGCGTGATATTGCAGGTCTTCGACAGGAAATGGGACATTTAAAGTCCGAAGTACGCATTTTTTGTGAAGAAGAGATTAATGTAAAAATGACTGAAGTAACGGACTCATGTAGGGATCAGTTAGGCAGGGTATAACGCGAAGTTAGTAGTATCAAATACAACATGTCAAATTTAACGGGGGATGGTCCCAGATTTTCTACAGGTGGAGTATCATTGGACCAACACATGAAGTTTTATGGCGATAAAAGGGTAAATCCACAAATTTTTATTAATAGTGTAAGAAATCTAGTGGGAAATTTATTTGACGAACAGACTAAACTAAATACGATAAAGACTTTATTAAAGGACAATGCGGAAGCGTGGTACAATTTAGTAGGACAGGACATAGACACGTATCAGGACTTTGAAAACAAATTTTTAAAGCACTACTGGAGTGACCACAGACAAGACCAGGTACGAGACGACTTAATCACAGGGAAATTTAAGGGAGAATTTTCAGGAAGTAGGGAGCAATATGCTATACGCAAGTATAGCATAGCAAAGCAACTGAACCCACCACTGACGGACCGACAAATTATTAAGTATTTATCACGACACTTCGAGGCAGAAATAAGACAGCACGTAGCACTACAGAACATAGTGGACAGAGAAATGTTTTTAGAATACCTGCAGAGGTACGACGACGTAAGTAGTGGACGACCTCGGGATAACAGGGAAAGACAGATCAACACAGTTAGGTTTGACAATAGACGGGACAACTACGCTAGACGGGGGAATAGTTACGGATACCAGCGACAGAATTGGGAACAGAGACGACCATACGTTAGGAGTAATAGTTTAGGAAGGGGACCTGCACCGAGACCGGAACCTACCAGAAGGAATAGTTCACCGGACATGAGGGGGACTGCTAATACAGACACGGAACGAGTGGAAACGCCTAGGACATACGCTGAGGTGACGGCTAGACCAGGACCGAGTAGGGAAAACAGACCTGGACAGGATTTTTAGAACGCGACAGACCACTAGATTTCAGTGTAAATGTATATGAACATCCACGTGAATTTTTCAAAATTGAGGAGGAAGTAGAGCCAGAAACTGAGGAAAATTATGTTTGCCAATTATTAATTTAGAAATTTTTGAGAATAATGTAGAAGTATTACTTGATACAGGGGCAGAGGCGAGTTTAATATCGGAGGAATTCGTCAGCAAAATTAGGGATAAGGTTTGTGATAGAATTATGCCTATAAAGCGTAGCCATTTAGTAGCTCCAAATAAAAAAAAGTTTGCTGTAGTAAATAGTGTTGTGGTGCTTAGGATAGATATAGGAGGTTTAAGCTGTGAACAGGAGTTTGTAATTGTACCTGGACTGAAGTTTCAGAGCATTTTAGGTGTTGACTGTATGATGAAGTTAGGGGTTTTGATAGATATGGAAAGGAAGGTAGTAAAGATTAATGATAGGGTAGTGCCATGGAAGGGCAGTTATGAAGTCACAGAGGATGACACGGGGTTTAGTATTAATGTAGTAGAGGTAGAGGATGATGAAGGTAAACAGATCAACACAATAAGATGTCCAGAGGAAAGGAAAGTAGAGGTTCAAGCTTTAATACAAAAACATGCAGAAGTAGTGGGGGTAGAAGCAGCAAATCGGGAGCAGGTGAAGGCAGAATTATTTTTGACGAGGTTAAGTGGCAAGTTTATTTTTAATAAAGTAGATTTAAGGAATTCATTCTGGCGGATTCCATTACACAAGCAGTCTAGAAGGTACATAGGATTTTCCATAGAGGGAAAAATCGATAATTGTAAAGTAGTATCGTTTGGTTTGTCGGCAGAAAGGGAAACAATAATAAATGAGAAACAGACAAGTGTAGGGATTGAAGAAGAAGTAATATTTAAGAATCAGGATAATAGGGATAAGATTATTGTATGTGAGATAATAGGGATGTTAAGTATAGATATAGAAGGAGGAGAGATAGGAATAAAGAGTATTAGGATGGTGAGAAGAAAGACTTGGAGGGTCAAGAAGAGAGTTAGATTTAAATAGGATAGGGATAGAATAGGTGTATATAGAAGAGTAGAAGTAGGTGTGTATAGAAAATAAAGCTAGGTATAGGATAAATATGGGAGATAATTAGAAATAGGTTTAGGATGAGAATAAAGAGTAAATGTAGGAAGAAAAGAAGATAGGTTAAGTATAGATATTTCATATAAGATTAGTGGAGAGTTAGGAATAGAGTAAGAGTAGGATAGGTATATAAGAAGTTAGGGGGAAGTGAAGTATAGTGAAGATTAGTTAAAAAGTTAGGAATAGGATAGGTATATAGGATGTATATAGGATTAGATGGATGATTAGGATGAAGTTAGGGATAATTTCAGTTTATAGAATTAGGTGAGAGTTAGGAATAGGATAGGGATATAGGATAGGTGTAAATTTTTTTTTTGGATTGGAGACAAAGTAGGTAAGTTAGATAGATAAGGGTAGAGAGAGATAGGCAATTTTTTTTGTAATTTTTTTTTGTCTAAATGCTTTATATTTGCATTCAAATAAGTGGGATTATTTGTATTCAAATAGGGGGAAAATACTCATATTTAGACCAGGGTAGAAAATTAAATAATCACATCAAATAATTTTAATCACCGTGTAGAAGCTTTGGGAAGAGGTACGCTCTATTAAAACCGTGAAGCATAAAAGGTTATTAGTTTCATTAAACATAAGAGATTTAAATCATGTACAAGACGCTTTATATCAAAAGAAGCAGTATTAAAAAGCTCTGCGTGTAATGTAATTATTCCTAAACAAATGGAAATTACGTGCAAAATTTATATTAATTAACCCTATTTTAAGTAACCGGTAGTAAAACAAAGTGTACACATAATAATTAATATTTAACTTGTATTCGCTAAAAATGAAAGGATAGAAGTCAATTTTAATTGGAGTTAATTAAACCATTATTAATAATAAGCATAAAAGTCTGTGAAAATCCAAGATTATAATACCAGAAAATAAAGCTCTGAGAATTAATATTATTTTGAACACCTGCGTAGTTTAAATATCACGTACGGCGAAAATTGTGTAGATAACAAATGGTTTCAAAGAATCTTGAAGAAACCGTGGCTTAATATTCACGAGAAGGTGCGATACGGAATTATTTAACCCAGATAGTCCACATGGACTAAAATATAATCGATAATAAAGAATATCAATTTGCACCAATGCGAACAGCTTAGAAAAGGAAAGAGAAAATGCGTCAAGCAAAGACACATATAGTAGAAGGCGTGATTTAAGCAACGTCACGAGGGTCACAATTGGTTGAAAATAGGATGCAAATATCAGAGGTAGAAACAACAATTTCTGTACAAAATTAATTAGTTTTTCTCGGACATGTTTGCGTGCCGTGAGAATTTCTGAGATTTTAACTGGGGCGAGTGAAAATTGTAAAACCGACGCGCGAGCGACGGAATGGGAACATAGCATGAGAAATTCTTAGAATTACCCGTTTTGAGGACAAAAGCGACGTGCCGGCTATTCGATATATATACAGGTGGTAATATGAATTTCGGCCTCTTAGACTTTTGACTATTCGATGCGTTAAAAGCTCTTACATCCGCGACTTGATTCAAGATGTTAAACAGTGCATTTTAGTTTGATAAAATAATTTAAAATTTTGCTCGTATATTTTAGTGATTCAAAATAGTTTGTTATTTACGTCCTAACATGAATGTACTTCAGTGCACTTAGATACAAGGTAATAAAATTTAGTATCACTGTACCAATTAGAAAATTTACAACGACAAATGTATACACAAAAGTAGGCAGTTTTGGCGTATATTGGTGAAAGACGCATGAATTTCTTTGCTATTTTTCGGGGTGTTAATAATTAAATGGTTCGAATACGTGTCTGGATCCACGAAACAAGGGTCAGATATACACAGATGAGTTCCGGAAAAGCCCTGAAACAACTTTAAATAAATGGTGATGGAGAAAATTTTAAAAGCGTTGAGAATTAGAAGCCGTAAATATAATCCTGTTGGAATGGTGTGATTAACTAAAGGGACGATGTACATTAAAGCTACGAGGACAGTAACCTTCAGGTAAATTATACTATTTTGTTTGACATTTTGGTGTGTGTTGAATAACTTTATTATACTAATTTGTTTGACATTTTTGTGTGTGTTGAATTACTTGATAATTGATTTACTTTAAATGGACATTAGTGAAATTGTACTAACCATAAAATTTTAATGTTAAGATGAAATTTGCTTGTTTAAGTAGAAAGGGGTATTTAGTATTGATGTTCGGGAATATGATGAAAATTTGGGTATGTCTTTGAGCTCAATTAGACGAACCTGGTTAATTAACGTAAAGGGGTGGTAGATGCTCCCTTTATACTCAGACTCCGGTCTGCTTATATTGTTATATTAATTAGTAGGCATCCAACAAGGACTTTAATTCTGGATGCACATTAAAATGATAATAAAATTAATCTTGAAATTCTTTTTAAAACTGAATTTTATGCTGAAATTTAATTTGAAAATTTAATGTATTCTGAATATTGATGTAAATAGAGTTAACGTTGATGTTTGTGGTAGGAATGTGTTGTTTAATTTTATGAATGAGGAGGTTTATAAAATTAGGTGAGCAGCCGAGGCGAAAACAGGATCACAGCAGTTTATGACGCCCAATCGGTGGGACTAGAATTTTTTTGTTGAAAGGACCCAGTTCCCGCATTCACAGGAGTATATCACAGCAATATATATATATATATATATATATATATATATATATATATATATGTCAATAAGAAGCAATTTTTGTAGCCATTCATTTGCTTATAGGACATAGGAAATATATTTTTCAAACGCACTATATAAATGCGTATTAGTTACGTTTGACCTATAAAATCGTAGTTATAATAGAGGATTTTCATTTAGTGACTGAGAAATCACATCTTGAATATTCTGAAGGAATTTCATTTGTATTTAATAACAAAAGAACACACGTCTAGATGAAAACGTCTTAAGTTAGTTAATTTCAACAATTGAGAAATTCAAATTATTCCATGTATTGAAAATGACCAGATTCTCAGAAATACGGGAAGGCGACGAGCACATTACTAAATTGCTGGAACGTACCAAAAATATTACGTCAAAGAGGAGTTTGTTTATTTAATACCAATGCGCATAGCAGCAAACCGGCGGTTAGTATCTGTTGAAGCGCAATCACGGACAAGCTATTGATAACTAGTTTAATACGTTACGTAATTAATTTCGAACGTACAATGCTTGCAGCAAGTTATTATAAAAAGTACATTATTTGAAAATGCCAGGGCTAAAATTGAATAACTATTAAATAATTGGAAGACTATATTTTGCTTTGAAAATTAATTTTGAGTGGAAAACTGGCTGCTAAAATGATTTTTAAAGAAAATGGAAACTGATATTGATTTATGAGAATTGGTAATCGTTATTTTTGTAGAGTGGATTCTGATTATTTGAAAGAAAACAAAAGAACACTTAGATGGGAAGTTCAGATATTTGGGCTATTTTACTTGAATCGAGTGATTTCAAAAAGGATTATTTATTAGATTAAGAATTTAGTTTTCATAGTGAATTTGCATATAAGTCTATTAATTTATTTTGGGGTTTGCAAATTCACGTAAAGAATTTGCGGTTACATAAGATATAATCTTACTGAACTACATATTCAACACGGTCTTACGGGAAAAGATATCAAATGAAACGACTATCTGAAAATAGCTTGTATAAATAGTAATTCTAATGGAAATATTAATTAAGGATTTATTAATGAATAATTCTAAAAAATATTTAGAAATTTGTTTACGAGGGTAGCAGTGTAGAGAAAAATTGAGAACTGTGTATTTAAAATATTGTTTGTGAGAAGGATATTGCAAATCATTACATTTTATTTTGTTTTATTGGTGAAATATAAATTTTAATTTAATTCAGCTCAAACACCGGAACACTACAGCGATATATATATATATATATATATATATATATATAAATATATTGCTGTGATATTGGTCACGCGTTGAGGTGTCACTAAATTTATGAATATGACAACGGCCACACGTTGGAGCGCCGATAAATTAGTGCTGTGATAACGCTTGACGTTGGGCGTCTCTAAAAGGGTGCTGTGATGCAGGTACAGCAAATTGTAAAATTTGCAATTAACGACTTACCTTCCTTTCCAACTATTTTTTGCCAAGCTAGCTCGACGGAAGTAATGGAATATACAAAATAAAATCAAACAGCAATATCATAAAGCATTTAAAAATCAAAGAATATTTTCTCTCATACAAAAGGATATAGAACATTTATAGCATGGGTTCTTTCAATCATAAAATTATTCCCAATAAGTACCTATTTATTTAATTATCCAAATATTTATCACTTAGTGGTATTTACAATTTACAGAACTAAAATCTATTCTTTTGTGGATAGTCCACCTGGTGTTTATTTCCACTCTTGTAAGGTTTGATTGGCAAAAAAAATCCTTCACAGATAATCTATTTAAAAAAGTCGGAGCGTTTTGAACGCTGACTATAACCTTTCTGGTAAACATCCTTAGAAAAAAAATTATATGATTAATGCTTATTCTACCTTAAATCAAAGTGATGAATACTCAAATATCACTAACAAACAAAAAAAAATTAAAAATTTTATACTTATGGTTACATGTTAAAAGAGCGCTCATTCAAATCTTCCTTCCTAGTTTAATTTTAAATTGACGTCAAAATTAGCTTATACAATTCTCCATATTATTTAAATCGCCATTTAGAAACTTTAGTTACAAAAGTGCACCCTCGGTTAATTTTGAAGTAGCTTTTTATCTCGAAAATTTTCCCTCTTCGTTGTATATTTCAAATTCAAATAAGTGCATTTAGCAGCTTTCATATTTATGCAGGGTTTCGTTTTAAAAATTTATTGTTACATCGTAAATATTAAATACTGTATGCTCACTGCATACTTTTACTTGGTTGACGCGAAATTACATTGTCGATCGCGTAAATCAACATGAATCGAATTACGAATGAAATCGAATCAATGAGTGAATCTCGTTAATAAAGTTCCTGTTTATATACAATTTATTTTGCCGAAAATTCCCCAACTATCTGACGCAAGGTTTCTAAGAGTTCCTCATTTTATTACCTCCTTAACGTGCTTTATATCTTAGTGACGTGCACTGTCCGTCTTTATCTAACACATAAGGTTAATGGTCCACGGTCACCTTCACTAATACGTAAGACTATTAAACCGCGTTCTCATCGACATTTTTATCACATTTTAATGTTCCTGCAGCTTTTAGAATAATTCTTAATCTCGAACCTTCAAGAATAACTCTTTATTTAAAATTGAATTTTTTATATTATACACGTACAAAATTTAATTTATTAAAGCTTTAATTGCTTTATAATGCAAACGATTTGTATTTTAATAATTGTAATAAATAAAACATTAGCTTTCAGGGTAACTAAACGTGTTTTTAATAAAAGTTTTATTAAGATTAAGTTTAAGTGAAATGCGTAAAGCTAGCACTATTCCATGCTACTTACAGCGAATGAAAAGCATGCACCGGGAATGTATTTTTACGATAATTAGTAAGGGAAAATAAATGGCTTTGTATTTACGCTTGAAAATGATCAATCTCCATAAGGCATAAAGTTTATATATTTTAAGGATTGAAATTTGTTTTGATATTTTACGGCTCAAATTTGTACACACGGCTATATTATTGATTTAAAAAAATGGGACCTTAAAATACACGGGAAGTGTGTTTTATTTTGCACTTAATGGTTATGTCTTTACAATACGGCTATATTGTATATGGTGATTGTTCACACACACGGAATGGCATTTTCGCATGGCACTTTATCGGCTAAGCAATACGCTTCTATTATACAAGGTGTAACCATGAATTTTAGGTAATTTCCATTTTTTTCGGTTTTTTTTGTTTATGGTGGGGTTTATTTGTAGAATTCGGGTATCAATGACCTCTCGTAACCCCTTATTACGTCGGTATATACATAGAGTAATCTAGCTAGTTTTTCGAACGGTAGTAGTATTTATAAATGTGTTGGTTGTTTGTGATGCATATATATATATATATATATAAATATATATTCAAATAGGGGGAAAATACTCATATTTAGACCAGGGTAGAAAATTAAATAATCACATCAAATAATTTTAATCACCGTGTAGAAGCTTTGGGTAAAGGTACGCTTTATTAAAACCAAGAAGCATAAATAAATTCGGTCGTTTCAGTAAAAATAAGAGATTTAAATCATGTACAAGACGCTTTATATCAAAAGAAACAGTATTAACAAGCTCTACGTGTAATGTAATTATTCCGAGGAAAGAAACAAATGGAAATTACGTGCAAAATGTATATTAATTAACCCTATTTTAAGTAACCGGTATTAAACAAAACGTACAGATAATAATTAATAGTTAGTTAGGATTCACGAAAATTTAAAGGGTATTAATTTTAATTGAAGTTAATTGAACCGTTAGTAACATATAATATCTATAAAAGTCTGTGAAAATCCAAGATTAAAATACCACGGAATAAGGCTCTGAGAATTAATAGTATGTTTGAACACCTGCGTAGTTTAAAAGCTCATTCGGCGTAAATTTTGCAGATAATTAATGGTTACAAAGAATCTTGGAGAAACCGGGGCTTAATAATCACGGAAGGCGCGATACGGGGTTATTTAACCCAGATAGTCCACATGGACTGAAATAATCGATAGTAAGGAATATCAATTTGCACCACTAAGAACAGGTTAGAGAAGGAAAGATAATGTGCGTAAGACAAAGACACGAATAATTAAAGGCGTGATATGAGCAACGTCACGAGGGTCACGATTGGTTGAAAATAAGATGCACATATGAGAGGTAGAAACAACAATTTCTGTATAAAATTTAATTAGTTATTCTCGGACATGTTTGCGTGCCGTGTGAGAATTTCTGAGATTTAACTGGGACGAGTGCAAAATTCGTAAAAACCGACGCACAGGCTACGGACTGGGAACCTAGCATGCGAAATTCTTTAGAATTGCCCGTTTTGGGGAACAGACCGACAGACAGGCTAACCGCTATATATACCGAGGTGAATATAAACAAGCTCTCTTAGATCTTCGACTTGATTGAACGCGTTAAACAGTGCTTTTTGGTCTTCCGGTTTTAATATTAAATAATTTAAACAGTTTGCTAGAATATTATGTGATTTAAAACAGCTTGTTCTTTACGTGCTACAATGAATGTACGTTAGTGCACTTAGAAAAGAAGATACAAGGTAATAACGTTTAGTATCACTGTACCAATTGGTAAAAATTTACAACGACAAATATATACACAAAAGTAGGCAGTTTTGGCGTATCTTGGTGAAAGAAGTATGAATTTCTTTGTTATTTTTCGGGGGTATTAATACTTAAATGGTGCATAAACGTGTCTGGATCCACGAAACAAGGGTCAGATATACACAGAGGAGTTCCGGAAAAGCCCTGAAACAACTTTAAATAAATGGTGATGGAGAAAATTTTTAAAGCGTTGAGAATCAGAAGCCGTAAATATAACCCAGTTGGAATGGTGTGATTAACAAAAGGGACGATGTACATTGAAGCTACGAGTGCAAGTAACCTTCAGGTAAATTATACTATTTTGTTTGAACTTTGAGATTTTGGTGTGTGTTGAATAACTTTCTAATTTGTTTATTTAAAATGGACAGAAGTGAAATTGTACTAACAATAATATTTTAATTTTAAGGTGAAATTTGCTTGTTTAAGTAGAAAGGGGTATTTAGTATTGATGTTCTGGATTATGATAAAAATATGGGTATGCCTTTGAGCTCAATTAGACGAACCTGGTTAATTAACGTAAAAGGGGTGGTAGATGCTCCCTTTGTACTCTGCATATATTGTTATAGTAATTAGTAGGCATCCTACAAGGACTTTAATTCTGGATGCACATTAAAATGATAATAAATGTAATTTTGAAATTTTCCGATATTAAAATTTATGCTGAATATTAATTTTGAAATTTTAATGTATTGTGAATATTGATGTAAATAGAGTTGACGTTGATGTTTGTGGTAGGAATGTGTTTGTTTTTTATGTATGAGGATGAAAGCTATCTAGAGGAGCAGCCGAGGCGATTAACAAAAGAAAATCAACAGACCAGGTAATTCAAGAGGTTTCACAGCATTCTTGACGCCCAATCTGTGGGGCTCGAATGTTTTTTTTTTATGGGCCAGTTCCCGCATTCAAAGGAGCATTTCACAGCATCCTTGGCGACCCAAAAGTGAGGCTCGAGTTCCAAATAAAATTTTTGTGATTTTATTCCAGGAAACTGGCGATCTGAGAGAGAGAGTTTTTGTGTGTGTATAAATTTAGGAGTATTTTAGAGTGTGTGTGAGTGATTTGAACGTATGCAGAGAAAGGAGTGGTTAAGGAGTCAAGGAGTGGAAATTGGAAGTGACGATAGTGCATTGTGTGGGAAAATTTCGAAAATGGAAGAAGCTGGAGGCAGTAGAGATCAGTCGAGGACGGAATCAGGAGAAACAGGAAATGAGTTAATGATGAGAATGTTAGAGGAAATGCGATTAGCTAGGGAAGAATCGAATAGAGCGATGGAGGAGTCTAACAGAAAATTAGAACTGCTAAGCGATGAATCGAATAGAGCGAGAGAGGACTCAAATCGGAAATTTGACCAATTAAATCAGGAATTAGGGAATAAAATAGAAAAATCGACGAGAGAATTTACAGAATTTAAAATAGTCTTACCGTGAAACTGGGGAAGTTGAAAACAGGGTTGAAAAAATGAGCGTGATATTACAGGTCTTCGACAGGAAATGGGACATTTAAAGTCCGAAGTACGCATGTTCTGTGAAGAAGAGATTAATGTAAAATGACTGAAGTGACGGACTCATGTAGGGATCAGTTAGGCAGGGTAGAACGCGAAGTTAGTAGTATCAAATACAACATGTCAAATTTAACGGGGATGGTCCCAGATTTTCTACAGGTGGAGTATCATTGGACCAATACATGAAGTTTTATGGCGATAACAGGGTAAATCCACAAATTTTTATTAATAGCGTAAGAAATCTAGTGGGAAATTTATTTGACGAACAGACTAAACTGAATACGATAAAGGCTTTATTAAAGGACAACGCGGAAGCATGGTACAATTTAGTAGGACAGGACATAGACACGTATCAGGACTTTGAAAACAAATTTTTAAAGCACTACTGGAGTGACCACAGACAAGACCAGGTACGAGACGACTTAATCACAGGAAATTTAAGGAGAATTTTCAGGAAGTAGGAGCAATATGCTATACGCAAGTATAGCATAGCAAAGCAACTGAACCCATCACTGACGGACCGACAAATTATTAAGTATTTATCACGACTCTTCGAGGTAGAAATAAGACAACACGTAGCCCTACAGAACATAGTGGACAGAGAAATGTTTCTAGAATACTTGCAGAGGTACGACGACGTAAGTAGTGGACGACCTTGGGATAACAGGGAAAGACAGATCAACACAGTTAGGTTTGACAATAGACGGGACAACTACGCTAGACGGGAGAATAGTTACGGATACCAGCGACAGAATTGGGAACAGAGACGACCATATGTTAGGAGTAATAGTTTAGGAAGGGGACCTGCACCGAGACCGGGACCTACCAGAACGAATAGTTCACCAGACATGAGCGGGACTGCTAATACAGACACGGGACGAGTGGAAACGCCTAGGACATACGCGGAGGCGACGGCTAGACCAGGACCGAGTAGGGAAAACAGACCTGGACAGGATTTTTAGAACGCGACAGACCACTAGATTTCAGTGTAAATGTATATGAACATACACGTGAATTTTTCAAAATTGAGGAGGAAGTAGAGCCAGAAACTGAGGAAAAATTATGTTTGCCAATTATTAATTTAGAAATTTTTGAGAATAATGTAGAAGTATTACTTGATACAGGGGCAGAGGCGAGTTTAATATCGGAGGAATTCGTCAGCAAAATTAGGGATAAGGTTTGTGATAGAATTATGCCTATAAAGCGTAGCCATTTAGTAGCTCCAAATAAAAAGAAGTTTGCTGTAGTAAATAGTGTTGTGGTGCTTAGGATAGATATAGGAGGTTTAAGCTGTGAACAGGAGTTTGTAATTGTACCTGGACTGAAGTTTCAGAGCATTTTAGGGGTTGACTGTATGATGAAGTTAGGGTTTTGATAGATATGGAAAGGAAGGTAGTAAGGATTAAGGATAGGGTAGTGCCATGGAAGGGCAGTTATGAAGTCACAGAGGATGACACGGGTTTTAGTATTAATGTAGTAGAGGTAGAGGATGATGAAGGTAAACAGATCAACACAATAAGATGTCCAGAGGAAAGGAAAGTAGAGGTTCAAGCTTTAATACAAAAACATGCAGAAGTAGTGGGGGTAGAAGCAGCATATCAGGAGCAGGTGAAGGCGAAATTAAGTAAAGATGGCAAGTTTGTTTTTAATAAAGTAGATTTAAGGGATTCATTCTGGCAGATTCCATTACATAAGAATTCTAGAAGGTACATAGGATTTTCCATAGAGGGAAAAATCGAGAATTTTAAAGTAGTATCGTTTGGTTTGTCGGCAGAAAGAAAAAAAATAGTAAATGAGAAACGGACATGTGTAGGGACTGAAGAAGAAGTAATATTTAAAAGTCAGGATAATAGGGATGATAAGTTTATTTTATGTGAGATAACAGGGATGTTAAGTATAGATATCGAAGGGGGAGAAATAGGGATGAAGAGTATTAGGATGGTGAGAAGAAAGACTTGGAGGGTCAAGAAGAGAGTTAGATTTAAATAACTTGATGAACAAAGAATAGAGATAGGTGAATTTTAGTATAGTTATAGAAAATAAAGCTAGGTATAGGATAAATATGGGAGATAATTAGAAATAGGTTTAGGATGAGAATAAAGAGTAAATGTAGGAAGAAAATAAGATGGGTTAAGTATAGATATTTTATATAAGATTAGTGGAGAATTAGGAATAGAGTAAGAGTAGGATAGGCATATAGGATTAGGTAGGGGGAAGTAAAGTATAGTGAAGATTAGTTAAAAGTTAGGAATAGGATAGGTATATAGGATGTATATAGGATTAGATGGATAAGTAGGGTGAAGTTAGGGATAATTTCAGTTTATAGAATTAGGTGAGAATTAGGAATAGGATAGGGATATAGGTAGGTGTAAATATTTTTTTTTGATTGGAGACAAAGTAGGTAAGTTAGATAGATAAGGGTAGAAAGAGATAGGCAATTTTTTTTGTAATTTTTTTGTCTAAATGCTTTATATTTGCATTCAAATAAGTGGGATTATTTGTATTCAAATAGGGGGAAAATACTCATATTTAGACCAGGGTAGAAAATTAAATAATCACATCAAATAATTTTAATCACGGTGTAGAAGCTTTGGGTAAAGGTACGCTTTATTAAAACCAAGAAGCATAAATAAATTCAGTCGTTTTAGTAAAAATAAGAGATTTAAATCATGTACAAGACGCTTTATATCAAAAGAAACAGTATTAACAAGCTCTACGTGTAATGTAATTATTCCGAGGAAAGAAACAAATGGAAATTACGTGCAAAATGTATATTAATTAACCCTATTTTAAGTAACCGGTATTAAACAAAACGTACAGATAATAATTAATATTTAGTTAGGATTCACGAAAATTTAAAGGGTATTAATTTTAATTGAAGTTAATTGAACCGTTGGTAACATATAATATCTATAAAAAGTCTGTGAAAATCCAAGATTAAAATACCACGGAATAAGGCTCTGAGAATTAATAGTATGTTTGAACACCTGCGTAGTTTAAAAAGCTCATTCGGCGTAAATTTTGCAGATAATTAATGGTTACAAAGAATCTTGGAGAAACCGGGGCTTAATATTCACGGGAAGGCGCGATACGGGGTTATTTAACCCAGATAGTCCACATGGACTGAAATAATCGATAGTAATGAATATCAATTTGCACCACTAAGAACAGGTTAGAGAAGGAAAGATAATGTGCGTAAGACAAAGACACGAATAATTAAAGGCGTGATATGAGCAACGTCACGAGGGTCACGATTGGTTGAAAATAAGATGCACATATGAGAGGTAGAAACAACAATTTCTGTATAAAATTTAATTAGTTATTCTCGGACATGTTTGCGTGCCGTGTGAGAATTTCTGAGATTTAACTGGGACGAGTGCAAAATTCGTAAAAACCGACGCACAGGCTACGGACTGGGAACCTAGCATGCGAAATTCTTTAGAATTGCCCGTTTTGGGGAACAGACCGACAGACAGGCTAACCACTATATATACCGAGGTGAATATAAACAAGCTCTCTTAGACCTTCGACTTGATTGAACGCGTTAAACAGTGCTTTTTGGTCTTCCGGTTTTAATATTAAATAATTTAAACAGTTTGCTAGAATATTATGTGATTTAAAACAGCTTGTTCTTTACGTGCTACAATGAATGTACGTTAGTGCACTTAGAAAAGAAGATACAAGGTAATAACGTTTAGTATCACTGTACCAATTGGTAAAAATTTACAACGACAAATATATACACAAAAGTAGGCAGTTTTGGCGTATCTTGGTGAAAGAAGTATGAATTTCTTTGTTATTTTTCGGGGGTATTAATACTTAAATGGTGCATAAACGTGTCTGGATCCACGAAACAAGGGTCAGATATACACAGAGGAGTTCCGGAAAAGCCCTGAAACAACTTTAAATAAATGGTGATGGAGAAAATTTTTAAAGCGTTGAGAATCAGAAGCCGTAAATATAACCCAGTTGGAATGGTGTGATTAACAAAAGGGACGATGTACATTGAAGCTACGAGTGCAAGTAACCTTCAGGTAAATTATACTATTTTGTTTGAACTTTGAGATTTTGGTGTGTGTTGAATAACTTTCTAATTTGTTTATTTAAAATGGACAGTAGTGAAATTGTACTAACAATAATATTTTAATTTTAAGGTGAAATTTGCTTGTTTAAGTAGAAAGGGTATTTAGTATTGATGTTCTGGATTATGATAAAAATATGGGTATGTCTTTGAGCTCAATTAGACGAACCTGGTTAATTAACGTAAAAGGGTGGTAGATGCTCCTTTGTACTCTGCATATATTGTTATAGTAATTAGTAGGCATCCTACAAGGACTTTAATTCTGGATGCACATTAAAATGATAATAAATGTAATTTTGAAATTTTCCGATATTAAAATTTATGCTGAATATTAATTTTGAAATTTTAATGTATTGTGAATATTGATGTAAATAGAGTTGACGTTGATGTTTGTGGTAGGAATGTGTTTGTTTTTTTATGTATGAGGATGAAAGCTATCTAGAGGAGCAGCCGAGGCGATTAACAGAAGAAAATCAACAGACCAGGTAATTCAAGAGGTTTCACAGCATTCTTGACGCCCAATCTGTGGGGCTCGAATGTTTTTTTTTAAGGGCCAGTTCCCGCATTCAAAGGAGCATTTCACAGCAATATATATATATATATATAAATATATATATAAATATATATATATATAGATATATATATATAATATATATATATATATATATAAATATATATATAAATATATATAAATATATATATATATATATATATATATATATAGTGATATTTCTTGACCTTTGTTTAATAATATAAATTTTTTTTTCTTGTGAAGTAGGTCTTTTATAACATTAACTCTTTATTAAAATAATATAAAATACAAACATTACGCGTTTCGATTATTATAAACCTTGATCACATATAATTAAAATATCTGTAAAATTCTAAAATATCTTAAACTATTAAAATGTATTATAATTAAACTTACTTGGTAACATTATTTTTAAATATATTTGTATGATGTAAGTGTACAATGACTAATAGCTCGACTAATCAATTTTATTAAATGTAGCTCGGGCAAGTTGAAAACAAGTTATTAAATAACATAAATGTTATCAATAGTGATACGAATTTATATTAATTACTCTATACTTTCCTTAATAATAAATTTATATTATTTTGTATACGGAGTAAATGTTAGAAGAAGTACATTTTTGAGATGATTTACTATTAAGCAAGACACAAGCACCAAAATACACTATATTAACAATGTAATTATTATTCGAAATAATATTGTTTTAAATTTTAGTGAAATGTTCAATATCCGTTTTATTGTTTATACTGTTGATGTTCTGTTGAAGGTGAATAATTTCTAATGTACTACGTTTATTTTCGTTTTGTTCTACGTTAGTTACGCTTGGATTTTCAAAATCAAAGTTACGCATGCGAACCAATGCATGATTGGCCAGTGCAGTGTTTTTTTAATATATTGGTGTTCATAAATTCTACGGAGTAAATATTGTTTCGTATTTCCGATATATAAACCGTTACCGTTTTTACGGTTTATTTTATAGATACAATTTGTTTTATTTGTAGTTGGTGTTAGCGGTTTTAATTTTGTAAAAAAATTGCTGTTATTATTGTTAGGTTTTGAACAACCTTTATTTCGTATTTTTTTAAACATTGTTGAATTTTATTTGATACTGTTGGGTGCTAATTTATACTAACATAATTTTCTTGTTCTTTTTTTAGTTAATTTTTGGCGGATTGTATATTGAGTGGATTGTTTCCTTTATGACTAATGTGTACATGCATTGCTCTATTTACTAGTTTTTTTACTACATTTCTTTTATATATATTTGGTGTATTTGTTATAAAATTGAGGTACCTATCCGTCCATAGTCTTTAATTGTACCAATTGGTGACTATTGTTCCATTTTGTTTAAGTTTTAATTCAATATCTAGAAAGTGTATTATGTTGTTTTCTTGATTATTCCCTGTAAATTGTAGGGGTGGGTGGTATCTATTAAATTTTTTAAGTGTTTCATCAATCATGTTATTTGGTATGCATAATAAGCAATCATGTACATATCAATTGTATAAGTGTGGAGGAAATGATAATACAGGAATAACTTGATTTTCCAGTTCTTCCATAACTAGGTTTGCTATCGTTGATAATAATGGTGACCCCATAACAGTTCCATGAATTTGTGTGAAAATTTGATTGTTAAACTTAAAATATGTTGAATTAAGGCACAGTTTTACAGCTTCTATAAAATAACTTTTGTTAATTTCCCAAGAAAAGAAAATTTTTATATTGTATGTATGTATATATTACTGTGATTGGGTAGGCTTAAGTGGGTGTGAATAGGTCCAGAAGTTATTTATTTGTAGGTACGCGGTACATAAAAATCAATAATTTATTTAAAACGCTTCAATAATTAGATTGGGTTTAAATTACAATTTATAATGTAAGATTAATTTGTATACTTTAATATAATACAAGGACAACAATTAAGATCGACGACAAGGTCCAAAATCGTGAACATTTGTTAATAGGATTAAAGCTTTTCAGTATAAAAATCAATAATTTACGCACGGTACATTTATTTAATATAGCATAAGTTAAAAGCTTTCGAAGAACGCTACAAGTTTTAATATTGTAAAACACGTATAAACCAAGGACTTCATAGAATAGACGATTGGGTTAAAAAACGCTTCTGGTAACATCCAGTTTACGTTGAGAATAATTCGAGGTAGTTTGTGTTAACGGACAATGCAAGGTTAACAACAACAGTCGACTAATTCAAAACAGATCGATATAATCATGAGACAGACTATGTTTAATGCGTAACAGAGGAAGATGAAGGACAGCAAGTGACAAACATTTTTCAAGTGCGTGTTAGACAGGTATACTTTAAAAAGATATAAGAAAGACGCAGATACAACATGTTTGTGGACGGTATTAACTTTTCAAGGCACAGAAAGGATGGGAGAAATAACCACGAACAATATTGTTATAGAGGGGCGACAAGCAAGACGGAAAACACAGGACGGAAAGAGATACCAGAAAAGCAGAAATAACGTACTCACTTTAAGTAGGGAATATAGACAAGGCTGAGAGATGTGATTATGTGAGTGCAAGAGAGATAAATAGATGAACGCGCACAAAATAGGCGCAATTGTATTTGAGTAAACTTGACGGGAAAGAGAAAATTTCATAGCATATTTGAACGGTTGGTTGTTGTTAAACAGTTTTCGTGGTAAAGAATTATTATGTTGTCGATTTGAGTTTTAAAAACCGTTGTGTATACGTGCAGCTAGATTTTGTAGAACTAAGTGGCGGTGTACCAAGTTACAAGAATTGGATAACAAATATACAGGCAACTAAAGCGGGATAGACATTATATAAGCGGTACTGAAGGTGGCATTCGCTCTCTCATTTTCCAAGTCTACAAAAAGAACATCCTAGCTTTAAACCACGTGACAAGTGAAGTTTGAATTAAGATTTAAAAGTGATTTAATGCACAAGTAAAGTGCAATTTATTTTAAAACGGCGTGAGCCGTAGTAAATGGTTGTAATTGAAGCAAGATGTCTTGTAAGTAGAGATTAATTTACAATTTGAACGAGGGTGCTTGAGGCACATTACGTGAAAAAAGAGTTGATATTTGGATCTGGAGCGGCAGGAATTGGTGATGATTTGGATGAACAACGAGTTTGCAATGCAATTGATTTTCAAAATGAAAACCAGCAACATGGAGTGATCCTGGTACGTGCAGTCGTGCGGAAGCCATCTACATAGGTGTTGATCTGGAAGCAGTATACTCTCCAGGTAACGATTTTTCTTTTATTGTAACTGTTGTGCTGGTGTGGATTTATTTTAACTGCTAGTGATTTGTGTTTTATTTTATGGAAATATTTATGAACTGAAAATTAGTTTATTGACATAAGTAAAGGACAAATTTTTTTATTATAAATCTGAGGGTGTAAATGCTTGTATAATAATATTACTGATGTAAGAGGTAAACGGGTTTTTTGTTTAATTTTTAGTGCTAAAATTTGAGCACACAAAAATAAAAAGGTTTATACTGAGCTCACCATAGACCAGGGGAAAGTAAATTAAGGTTCCAGGATAGGCCAATTTACTTTGAACTAACATTATAAAATGTAGACGAGCATAAAATTGGGGGGACATTAAGTTGATTTCTTTTGATACCGAGTAGGGTTATGAAAATGTTTCACGTAGATCCATATTGTACATATTGAGATGGTGTGAATTAAATGTTTTACCTTGTTAGAATAAAAGATTGCATGTTTTGTCGAATTATTTCTTTATTTTTTTTATTATTAATTATAAAGGTTGTTGAGAGAATGAGTAGCGGTGGTGAGTATCTCTGAAGAAGTAGTGAGCAGAGATAGCCGTGGAATATCAGTTTGGGAAGCATCTTCAGAAGATACTTAACCAAAACATCTAGTAATCAAAGCTGGGATTCAAAAATTTATTTAGGTGGAATATTAGTAGGGAATATTTTAATTTCAGCTTGCATTTTTATGATGCCCAAAGCGTGGGACACAGATTTAGGGCATTTTCCTAGAGATCACAGCTGCAATATATATACTATATATATATATATATTTATATATATATATAATTTGTATTGTTAACGACCTTCAGTTTTATATTTAATGATTGTTTGCGGTTTAGGTCATGAAATAACTATTTCTTTAATACCTAAATTTTCGCATATATTTTATGTTGATCACAGGTTTAACTAAAATATATAAACACTGATTATAAGTATGAAAACATTCAGCTACTCACAATGAGTTGGTTACAAATATCATTGAAACATGAATTATTACGTGTACATTAAATATTTAAAATATTTAAAATATTTAAAACTTATATTTTTAAATATTTAATGTACACGTAATAATTTCATGTTTCAATGATATTTGTAACCAACCTCATTGTGAGTAGCTGAAAGTTTTCATACTTATAATCAGTGTTTATATATTTTAGTTAAACCTGTGATCAAGCAAAAATATATGCGAAAATTTAGGTATTAAAGAAGAGTAGTTATTTCAGTGACCTATAACCCGCAAACAATCATTAATATATATATATATATATATATATATATATATATATATGAAAGATAAATATTGGGCATACAGTCAGATTGGACATGTATTTAAAATAAACTTCTTTCAACCATTTCAAGCTTTCGAAAATCGTTTATTTTCTTCATCAGGATACTAAAAGTCTATAATGTAACATTTATATAACAAAATTATGTAGGTTACTTACGATTATAAAGTTTACAATTATACAAACATAGTATGACATCTATATGACATGAACAGGTTTCTGTTCATACGTGTACATTTAAAAGTTTCTTATAAACATTTGCAAAATTAAAGTTAAAGTTAATGTCGCAAAGATATTAAATGAACTAAAATAAAATATCTATTATAGGTCTTGATAAAAATATAAATAGAAACTAAAATGTTTAAAAAAAGTTTATTTTAAATACATGCCAATCTGACTGTATTCCCAATATTTATCTTTCATATACATTATAAGAACAGTCAATATTACTAATTATATATATATATATATATATATATATATATATATATATACAAAGGGTGAGTTTTTAGTGTGGCAACGGTCAATAACTCCGTTATTATAAAAGCTACGTGAACCAAATTTGGAGGCATATTAGGCATGCCTAAAGTGCACATTTCAAAAATATTTGGAAGCATACAGGGTGTTTCATAATTCCAGGGCATATTAAACTTATATTTTTTAAATGGAACACCCTATATATTATTACATTTTTGAAAGCCCATAAAAAGAGCTTTAATTTGATATCAAATTGTATCTGTCTATTCCTTTTAGTTTTTGAGATATTCAACTGTTTTTAGAAAAAATGACCCTGATTAGATACATTGTCACTGCACTAATACACAACTTATGTTAATTTTCAAGATGCAGAAAATTTTACCATATACCATAGAATATTTGTAAATATCACTTTTTTGAAATTTCTTCCCAGTATACAGGGTGTGTCAGGTTTCGCAAAATGCAATTTAAAAAATTTTTTTTAAATGGCACCCTACCAATTTTATTGCTACAATAGATAGTTCATTAAGTGTCCTTTCATTTTTGTTAAGCATTCTCTATACCTAAATCCATTACTTTCTGAGATATTTTTGATTGTCTTCAAATTTTATTAATATTTTTAATTTACATAACTAAAAATAACTTACTATTGGAGAATATTATAAAACAATTAATACATTTTGATTAACAATCAACTACAGTTATTCAATAACAATTTTCACTAAAGATATAACAACCTACAATAATACGCTATCAACAGAATTCTGCCATATCAACAATGTGCATTTTATAGAAAATGTTCAAGCACGAAATCAGGCAGGCTTTGAAAAAAATAACTATTACAATTAAAATGTCATTTAGGTTTATTAATTGTAGTGTGTTGTCATTTAACAGGGTATCTCTCTTGGTATATTCTTGATGCAAGTAGGAAATTTCTTAAACTTTCTCCCAATACTCAAATCATATCTATTTGTTCTTCCAGGGTAAAATTCATTTTGAAAACTCTTTCAAGGATTACATTTAAAACAGAACTGATAATGTGTTAAATGACAACACACTACAATTAATAAACCTAAATGACATTTTGATTGTAATTGTTATTTTTTTCAAAGCCTGCCTGATTTCCTGTTTGAACATTTTCTAGAAAATGCATATTGTTGATCTGGCAGAATTCTGTTGATAGCGTATTATTGTAGGTTGTTATATCTTTAGTGAAAATTGTTATTGGATAAGTGTTAATCAAAATGTATTAATTGTTTTATAATATTCTCCAATAGTAAGTTATTTTTAGTTATGTAAATTAAAAACATTCTTAAAATTTGAAGAAAATTAAAAATATCTCAGAAAGTAATGGATTTAGGTATAGGGAATGCTTAACAAAAATGAAAGGACACTTAATGAACTATTCATTGTAGCAATAAAATTGGTAGGGGTGCCATTTAAAAAAAATTTTTAAAATTGCATTTTGCGAAACCTGACACACCCTATATACTGGGAAGAAATTTCAAAAAAGTGATACTTACAAATATACTATGGTATATGATAAAATTTTCTGCATCTTGAAAATTAACATAGGTTGTGTATTAGTGCAGTGGCAATGTATCTAATCAGGGTCATTTTTTCTAAAAACAGTTTAATATCTCAAAAACTAAAAGGAATAGACAAATACAATTTAATATAAAATTAAAGCTCTTTTTATGGGCTTTTCAAAAATGTAATAATATATAGGGTGTTCCATTTAAAAAAATATAAGTTTAATATGCCCTGGAATTATGAAACACCCTGTATGCTTCCAAATACTTTTAAAATGTGCACTTTAAGCATGCCTAATATGCCTCCAAATTTGGTTTACGTAGCTTTTATAATAACGGAGTTATCGACCGTTGCCACACTAAAAACTCACCCTGTATATATATATATATATATATTAAAAGTATTAAAAGTAACTAGGCTCCAGATGAGATCTAGACAAATAATCTTCTTACCAAGCGCATGCACTGCAATAAGAAAATCAGAAAAAGACGAGACAACCAACAAAAATGTATCTATGCAGTAATTTCAAAAGCGATTGGCTACCACGGACACAAAGACATATGTAGGATTGACAGTCAATTAAAGATAAAGGTTGAACATTTTCAATACACCGAAAATAATATGGAATTAACCCTGAAAATCACGTTCAGGAAAAAAACAGAAAGAAATGTTCAAGCGTCCCTATGATATAGAAAAACGGTTGATAATGGAATTGAAAAAGTGATTGAAATATTAGCGAAAAAAAATACTTCGAATGAAAATTTTTCGTATTCGCAATTGTGGCAATCTACATTTTACTACAGATGCATAGTTTGTGAGCCTATTTGTATCCAAAGAAAAATCAGCAATTACACATCAGCTAGTATAAGTTTTAAAGATCTGCTGAGTTCTTCAAAGAAAGAAATATTAACCACGATAATGCAGTGGCGTATAAAATAATACGGATAATAGCGGAATTAAAGATTTATACTTAAGAGACATGGAATTATTTAAGCGTAGTGACTAATAAAAATTTTCAATTAAAGAAAGAATAAGAACGAAAAAATTGTCATTCTAAAATGAATGAGTTAATTTGCGAAACAAAAAAGTTTGAAAAAATTAAAAGTTTAAGAGTGAGACACATTTATACCTGAAAATAAATTCAAGAGACATGCATTTAATTCAAATAATGGTAGAGATGGGAAAAAATTTAAATAAAGGTAGAAATATAGGTATAAGTGCCACTCATTAGAAGTAGATGAATATGATTTTAAATCCTTAATAAGCCAGCGTCCTTGATATTTGACATTAGAATCTTATAGTTTATAAACCAATGCAGAAATTATACGAGAAGTTTGAGTAAGATAAATTTGGAAGCTAGGTTAGCAAAAAATTCTTTAACTGCATCAGACAGAACATGAATTTTCTTCCACACCTGTTTAGCGAAGGCAAAACGGATATCCTTTTTACTAAAATTGTAAGACTTTTATTTTTTTCATAAGCTTTAAACACATTTTTTCGGTAAAGATAGAAGATAGAGATTGTTGAGCTTTGTTCCAAAGTACTTTTTCGTCAAATTCAATTACATCAATGTCATCAAGAACAGAACCATAATAATTACTATCAATTGGGGTGTATCATCCAAAAATTAAAACCGAAGGTGAGAATCGAGTAGCTTTATGCTTGTAGGTACGTATTGCTTGTGAAATTTTAAAGATATTCTCATTTCATTTGGTGTGGTCAGAATCAATAAGAGATGAGATTGCGGTAATTAAATATTGATTACCTTTCTTTGAACGAGAGAGTAGTCCTAATAAATCCAAGGAAATTACCTGAAAGAAGTAAGATACTTTTTAAATTTACCCATTAAACCATGTCGGGCTTTACGTGTACCTTTTGTGCACCACAGACTTTACAATTTTTAATATCACGGCAGATCGATCGTTTTAAGGTAGGCAGGCCAATAATATAAATTAAATATGTTAGCTTAAGTTTTACTTAAGTGAACGGAAATCGGATTATTGTGATACATTTTTAAAGCATCATTGCGATTTCGAGTAGAAACGTTTAATGGATGAAATATAAAGTCTATCACCAATTGCACGAAGGGACGGAAATTTATCAGGGTATTTAGAAATCTTTTGTAACATATTAGAATACCAGGCAGAAAAGTTTAAGGGAGCAACATCACGGGATGAAGCATCAGATACGATATTTAATTTTTTCAAGTCTATGATGAATAGTGAAGGTAAATTGAGTTAAACCTAAGCTTCAACGACTTAAACGTCCTGTGAGTTGTTTTAAGCTATTTAACCACGTAAGAACAGCATAATCAGTTGTAACGGTGAAATAGTACCTTTTACGTATCCATTAAAATTTTGTATACTAAAGATAACACCTAATAATTCTCTTTCGGTAACAAAATATCTTTGTTTGGCTGAAGATGGGGCTTAACTTTCATAAGCGATATGTTGTTCTAAAGCATCATGTTCTTGAAATAACATTACACGTAACGCTGTAAGTGAAACATCATTCTGGATATAAAATATTTCATTAAAATTTTGTGAGATAAAGATTGGGGCTAAAGTAATTAATCTTTGATTTTTTCAAAGGCTGACTGTGCCTCTGAATTCCATCCAAAGATTGATTTCTTTACTTCATCTTTATTAAGGCAGTAACTGGGAGTAGAGGTATTAGATAAGTTATGTAAAAAAATGCGATAATAGCTGATCATAAAAAATAAACGTTTAATTTCTGTTACACTTGTGTATTGAATTTAGTAATAGCGTTAACTTTAGATAGGTTAACACGGAATCCTGTTCCATCTACAATAAAACCAGAAAATGAAACAGAGGCTACGCAAAAAAACATTTTTCGAAATTTACTTTAAATTTTGGATTATAAACGTGTTCATAAACTTCATATATATATATATATATATATATATATATATATATAGTTATTAAGATGAAATGAAAACCCAACTTTGTATTTAAAGTTGAATTACCATTTCAAATCGAACTAGTAATTGAAAACCACTAAAAGAACGGCTACAGCAATTTCCTTAAATGCAAGACGTAATTGAAAATCGTTTACAAGAGCCAAGCTTCAGTAGTATTAAGTATAACATCATCTAAACAATTAGGCTAGATAGCTCAATTGGTTAGAGCACTGATCCGGAAAATCATAGGTTGCAGGTTCAAGTCCTGCTGTAGCCGTTCTTTTAGTGGTTTTCTATTACTAGTTCGATTTGAAATGGTAATTCAACTTTAAATACAAAGTTGGGTTTTCATTTCATCTTAATAACTATTAATATATATTAAGTATTCATTTGCATTCCAAATGTGGATTATTCTTCTCTATTAATAATTATATATATATATATATATATATATATATATATATATATACATATACACAAAGTAAAAAGAAATTATTGGCAGGTGACTCAAATTCAGCTACGAGGGCATTCTGTTGACGTGTTTTGCCCTAATTGGGGCTCATCGGGGCAGGAGTAGCAAAGTTGTAACATTTAATACAGACACCTTATGAAAAGTACAGCATCACCTAGCTCACAATTTGTGTCTTCGTGTCGTTTCACCTGACATCGCAGGTTTTTAACAACAGTCGGCACGGAGGAGATCCGGTTCAACTGTCTCCGTGCCTACTATTGCTAAAACCTGCGATGTCAGGTGAAACGACACGAAGACACAAATTGTGAACTAGGTGATGCTGTCCTTCCCATAAGGTGTCTGTATTAAATATTACAACTTTGCTACTCCTGTCCTGATGAGCCCCAATTAGGGCAAAACGTGTCGACAGAAATACGACAAAAATAGATAAATTTTGCATGTAAACATACAAGCGTTGCCAAAATATTATCATATATAGATTGGAAACAAACGACTGCCGTCGAAAGCCACTCCGATTGCTGTCGGAGATTGAGTGGCAGAAGAACGAAAGTGATAGTCAGTTTTACATGTAAACAGGCAAGCACAACAAAATATCGCATTTAATATATTTTATACGAGTCTTCTTTATACTAGTAGATACATTGTAGGTAGTTCCTCTAACAAATTTTTTAATTAACGCTTGTTGGTTGCGCCTTACACGAAACACATATGAAATATGTACACTATTCGTTAATATTCTCTAATACTTCTGTCCAATAACCTGTTCAGACATATATTAGTTTTTGCGGAATGTCTAGCAGGTACAAATTTTCTGGAACTTCCCGCGCAAAATATTATTAAAACCCCAAAACAGCTGACTTTTTTTCTCCGATAACTAGAACTCTAAAATTAGTTTGAACTTGTTGTAGTTAAGGTGGTAATAAATACATGCACATTAAGTCCAGCGCCTTTGGGGCTACTAGTTTTATGTGTAGCTAGCTATGAGGCAGATTGGTCTTTTATTACACTTATGTAGTCTGTTTCTATTACCATCAAATACTAACATACATAGAAAGGACGCAACCTATACTCTATAGAGCAAGAGCCGAAGGATATCGAAGGTATATAAACAAAGTAGGAGATTACGTTGGAGACAAATATATGAGGTAAATCCACTAAAGTGCAAGCACGGCAATATATTCTCTTATACTTTTTAGAAGAAACCAAAGTATGCCGTAGATATCCGAACGCAGTCTGGGATTAGGTGGAGAAAACGACAAAAATAGATGAATTAAGCATGTAAACATACAAGCGTTGCCAAAATATTATTATCATACATAGAATGAAATCAAACGCAAGCCGTCGAAAGCCACTCCGATTGCAGCCGGAAATTGAGTGGCAGAAGAACGAAAGTGATAGACAGTTTTGCATGTATTCAGACAAGCACAACAAAATATCGTATTTAATACACCTTATACAAGTCTTCTTTAATCGAACTGAAACGTCTTCGGTCGTTCCTGTAACAACTTTTCTAATTAACTTGAGTTAGTTGCGCCGTTCACGAAACACATGAAATGTGTATACTTCTCGTAAAGATTCTCCAATAACTTGTTTACACCGATATGTTTTAGCTTGTACGCCATGTCTAGCCGGAACAAATTTTTGAAAACTACCTGTGCAGGTATTTATTGACGATCTAGGCGTGTTCACTGCAATTACGACCATTCTACTGCTTTAAAAGATAACATAAAAATAGCATGTATTTAGAAAAAGTAATTGTAAGATGTGTTAAGGTTTTATTGCTTTTACGCGTTATGTTTGAAAATTGTCTGTCACTTTCGTTTTTCTAACTAATTGTCGACTTTTTTTTTTGAAGTGCCCTCGACCATTTTCGGTCGATTCTAAAAGATACGCGTGCCGTAGTTTTTCCATTTGCGTTTACGCTTTTTCAGATTATCTATCTTTTTAGAACCCCCACCTGGTACCTAACCTCATTCGAGTGCCTTCAGAAGCAGTCGGTACTCGTTCTAGAGGGTACATAAGGGAAAGTTGTTGTCAACATAAACCCTAAAGGGTTTGGTATGCAACAGCTTCTTGGCAAATACCAACAAACGAGAAGTTTTGATTGTAGCTGTTTTTAGAAAGTCTGTGCAAGAAGTATATAAATCTAATATGCATTCCGTACAAAGTGGAATCAGCAGATCTTAAGTTAGAGATTTTGATAAAAGAATTACCGGATATATTGCATCATCTCGAAAAACAGAATTACTAGCTATAATCTATTAAATCTGGATATAAAACAAGATTTTAGCAAGATATCTAACAAAGTGAAAAGGTTGAATACTTAACGAGTAATTTTAACTGTGCCTGCCGTGGTGAATATATAAAATAAGATAATGTAATATTAGATAATAATAAAGAAGCTGGCAAAAACTACTTAACGTGGGCAAATGCCATTAGTAGCGTTAGGATATATAACAAGCTTATATGCCAAGCAACCACACCAGGCATAAGCGAGCAGATAGGGAATCATAAAGTGGATTTTATCACCTCTTAAAAATACTATGGCTAAAGAATATGGCGTTACGGACTAAAGGCGGCAATACATAACTACACGGTTTTAAATTGTTGTATGGTAGATAATATACCTAATCCACTAAAGGATTGGATACCTTGGTTGGAAGATAGCAAATTAAACCTGCGAAATGCAGTGGTATACACAGTATCGATGTTAAATATGTATAAGGAGCTAACCTAAAATCAGCCAAACAGTGGCTGTCTTGTATTCAATAATATTCTGCAGCACGTTTATTCAGGAAACCGTAATACAAAGAAACTGCATGAATTACAGTTTAAATTACCAGTCAATATCAAGAACAGATAATAAATTGAACAATAACCGCATTTAGTTTTAAGTGTTTAACGACTAATTACCTCGAATGTGTTGAAGATGGATCGAAAAAAATGGCATACCAATTTCCCAGATGTGTTATGTTTAAAGCCAGAGGCACGTTTTTCGCAAAGCCTAAAACGCCCTTCTCGACAATTCCAGAAGATGCTAACATCGGTGGTTTAGGACTGATCACTACAAGTAAAGTACTGTTCCATGTTTTAAGGAAAAATCAATACAGGCCACAAACTGTTATAGTATGCCGTGAAAGAAATAAAACATGTATCGGTTATTTATATACTGCTAATTAAAAAAGAAAACTAGAATTGGAGGAAGTAGATTTAAAAAGGAGAAAGAGCATGAGGCAAAGATAATCGCATTAAATTAGCAGAATAAAATCTAGTAAAAAAAAATGCAAAATGGTACAATTAAAGGAGAGGTGAATAAATCAATCGTGTATAAAAAAATGTCTTACTGTAATGAATTGGTCGGGTTCGTACAATTTCTTTTCTTGATCTTATGATGCGAGTTATGTATCCCCCAATTTATATATATATATATATATATATATTATATATATATATATATATATATATATAATTTGTATATATATATATATATTATATATAATAGAATCTAATAGGAAAATATTAGAAATTGTTACAGAAATCATAAGTCGAGTACAACAATGTAACTCAAGAATAGATATAAAAAGGTCATTAACACTCATGAGAACGGATGCAATACAATGTATTCCAGACGATAGTGATACTGCAGGTGGCAGGTCACAGACGGTTAAGATATCGCAATTACCTAGAAAGTAAGATTGTAACAATGTATCAATAAATAGAATTAAGAATAAGCAGACATAAGCTCTGCAAGTTCCCACAGAATTGTAAAGGGTAGGAACAACATAAATACCCCGGGAGCCCCAAGACGAGCCAGTCATTCCGAGTATTACAGCTTTAGCATTGTTGTTTACCTAGGCTATTCGCCCTAATATTAGTTCAATTAATCATTTTATTTCGACTTAGAGTTTTAGAAATCAGTTTATCAAAATTCCATAATTAATATCTGTTTAAACAAATAAATTGTTACAAAGAATTGGAAGTAGTTTTTTTAAAACACCGCTCCCAAGGCCCGAAACGTAGCTTGCGTTGCTGACTTCATGTTGTCCATATCGATTCAGTATAGTTTGACGGTTTGTAATGTCGTTTCCGTTCTATGCGTTAATTACATGTATATTTATATATTGAGAGAAAGGCAAATGCTCCTTGTGCCTTTATCAGTTTGATACCAATCATCTATTTGTTCAAGCAAGTAGCTCCTTTCCAGCGATGTAAAATCAGCAATTCTACGACATCCAATTATTTCATTAGAAGTAATACCATCCATTTCAATTCTTACAATTTCTGGATTTTCGTTTCGGTTAAGCAAAGGAGAATATGTTCACAATTCGTAGGATTAAAACTCACTTGTGTAAATCGTATTTTGCAAAGCATATTTTCGCAGAATTCTGAAGCACGTTCAGTTTTACCTAAGTACTCGTCCTTACATATTCGTATTAGATAAGGCTATGTTCTTCTCGTTTAATACTAAGTATTTGGAATGCAGGATTTTGGTTCTAATTTCTTGATATTCGGTGTAGAAAAATGATGACGGTAAAAACAATTATGGCTTTCGGTCTCTACTTTAGTATAGTCAAAATACATTTGGTTTTATTACTTCTACTAAAACTCCTCATAGTGGTTATTTTTTCAATTGCTAATATATTCTTCTGATCGAGTTTAAAGAGAAATTAAATTATCTGTATCTCCTCAATTTTTTGAAAGCTTGTTCAGCAAACCCCGACGTTTAGTATTCGAAATGCAAAGTGTATTCAGTTTAGCAAAATCGTAGCTTGATTCTTTCTGGCATTTCATATATAATCTGGAAAGTTTCATTAAAGTGGATAGACATGTTCTGAATAAGAAATGTAGAAGCAATTTTTTGATACGAACTAATGTACATTTTATTACTTATCCTAAGTGCCAGAGCATTTTTACCATTAGTAATTGATTTTGATTCAAAGTTTCAATACGAGTTTTGAATTTCTTAAAAAATTTTCTATTAAAATAACTTGATAGATACTCCAGATTTACTTATATCTAACTTTGGATCATGTCGTTCACTACATATATATACCTTCGAAATAAATTGCCAATACAGTAATCTACAAACTAAGCTTTTGTACCCTCATAAAAAAAATAATTTTCTGTAGATATAGATTCTATTGCTAATATTTTCTCAACCCAATCCTATTACTCGAATCAATTTGTGATCGCTAACTAGTAATGGGTTAAGATGCCTTCAACATAATTCTCTATTTAAAACGCTATCATAAACTTGCTCTTTTAAATTGCATAATAAACAAAAATTGAAAATTTAACCTACATATTCAGAAGTGCATATTAATTGATCTTAAATGAAAGTAATACATACTTCAATGAATGACTACGAGCTAATTTTTTAAACAATTTCTCATTTTACTCCTCGCAGGGTTAAACTCCTACAGCATGCTGCAAGATGTTGTAAAAGTTTATCGTAAATAAAGTGAATCCAACTGCCAATGACAATTAAACAAATTTATACTTTTCAAGTAAATGTGCAATGTATGCAAGTTACAAAACAGTAACCCAGCGTCGGCTCGCGGGTTAGAAAATAGGTGAGGAGCTACAATATTTAAAGTGCAAAAAAACTTACCTAGCGTTTAAACACCAAGTGAATTCTTCAGTATTTTTTCATTGCAAAATTGTCTATGATATTGTCATAAAATGGCCGTTTCTTTATCAGTTCTACTAGAAGTTCTCTTTGGATGAAAATATTGGCCAAAGTAGAAAGTTTTTCTTGAAATAGGGAATTTTTGAGTAAGCCTTAATAAGCTTTAGGCAAGAAAAACTTCTTTCCACGGACGCACTTGTCGAAGGAATAGTTATAATTAAAGAATAAAGTTTATACGCTTCTGTAGAAATGTTTTTATTTAGCTTTTTACACGGAACTTGCAGCGATACGTTTCTATAACTTCCATCGGCGTACAAAAGGCATAGTTCATTATTAAGTCTTTGGGTTTTTACAAATACCTTTGCGTAAAATTGTTGTGAGTTTTCTAAGGTATCAGAAAAGAACGTAAATTATATTGTTCAAATTTTGTGGTGTCCGCCAGTTATGTAATCCCCCATCTATTATCACTATATAAAACTAATACTTAAGAAGTTATTAGGAAATATTAGGAAATGTGCAACAATGTCATAAAAGACAATTTGTTACAATTTATTTCAGTTTATAAACGTTCATGGGAACGGAAGCGCTACAAAGTAGCACAAGGATAAGTGACACTGCAGATGTCAGGTCACAGACGGTCGTAGGAAGTCACGTACCGAGATTACGCAGAAGTAAGCTCGCAACAAAGTATTTATGAATAGCTTTTAAGATAGCAACTACGTATCATGAATAGAATCAAGTGTAAGCAGACATTAGGTCTGCAAGTTCCCACAGAACTGTGAGGGGGTAGGGAGATTATATAAGGCCCGGGAGCTTCACTCGCAGTCAGTTCATCAAACGTTCAGCTTTTACATTGCAGTTCGTAGATAGCTCACTTGTACAATTATTAAATAATTTTCAACTTGGAGTAATTATTCAAGATTGTAAAATCCCATTGTTCAAGTCTTTTTAAATCAAATAAATTTGTTAAAGTTCAAAAGTCTTTTTAAAAAGGACCGCTCGAAGCCACGAACCTTAACTCGCGATGCAAACAAATTGTAGCTTTTCACAATCCTGAAATCTTACGTCCATTTTCATAAAAATACGATCCAGTATTTCATAGAAAAGAACTCTATATTTTACAATAACTACTTCACGAGTAAAATCAGGATATTGCCGTTTAGCACTATTCATTTCCGCGATGCTATTGGCTCTTAAAAAAGTTGTGATTTGGTTTTTTGCTTAAAAGTTCACATGTTGCTAATGATTTTTATTTTTGAAGATCATCGAATATCTGTGATACCAAAAATATCAATAAATATGAATGCCAAAAATCCAAATTCAAAATCATTCTGTCATTTAAAAAATCTTTGACAAGTAGAATTGATTTCTGGTTAGATTCATCGGATTCTGTTATAAATTAAATCACTTCTTTCAATTTCTCACAATCTTAGACAATTACCCCACTAATCTAGAATTGGAGGACGATCGAGTTTTGGTTATAGTAAGTTTGCTGAGTGATGAAAAAACGTAGGAAGTTCACCAATACTTGCGAAAAAGATACAACATTTAGACATTTTTCTAAAACTTTGTTGTAACATTAAATTAAGGCGATGTGCTAGGCATTGTACAAACACAGCTTGTAGGGCTTATTCTTTAAACTTTCTTTGAAGTTCATTCAGGTGGCCAGAAATTGACCCTTGCTCCATCGCAATATTGCGCTATTGACTTATTTTGATATTGAAATTCATTTAAAATGGTATCTAGCATATTATATAACATTTGTGAAGTCATCAGCACTCACATTGTGGAAACCCAAAAAACGTTTTACTATTGTACCTTCTGAATTGACAAATCTAATAATCAAGGAGCATTGAAACGTTCGAGTTATGTCAGTGGTGTCATCAACCTGAATGGTAAAGAATTTAGCATTGTTAATCTCATTCCTAACATGCATATTGATATTGTCAGAAATGTACTCAATAAAATCATTTTGAATGGTTTTTGAGTCGCCCGTGTGTAAAATATTTCAGACCTTCTGCGTGCGTCGATAGACCTAAGGGTAGTAGAGGGAGTAAGTAAGGGGTTACTGTAACTTGTTGTTCACAGATATACAAGAACGTAAGAAGCTTTCATGATGTGTAGTCGCTTAGCTTGATTTATATTTAAATAAACCTTCCTTTAAACTTGATGTTGTTAATTGCATTACAACAACTTTGATGCCGAAACCCGGGAAGATCTGGTGATAAATATAAACGAGCTTTAACGTGAATATTCGGAATAACGGAACGTGAACGCGAATATTTAACAGACGGCTATACTATCGAGACTTCATGATGGAACAAGTAAAACGGACAATCTGTAGAACGCACTTAACTAAAACAGTTAATAATATAAATTCTATGCTAGAAAATAGTTTCAGTGTTGAATACATTTATACAGCTATATCAAAGTTAAAGCTTGCAAGTGACAATCTGAAAGAAATTGATAACCAAATTGAACCTCTGCTTAAAGAAAGTTTAGAGGACGCGTTAATGAAAAGGTATGAATATGAAGAGGTTGCTGTAACTACGATGTCTAAGTTGGAATTTAGATTAAAATGCCCAGAAAAATCGCAGATAGAGGTTGACTCGAATTTAACGAATACGGTACCAGTAAGTAACGAAGCAAGTAGGCCGTCCTTTACGTCGGTAAAGCTTCAACGTCTACAGTTAGCAAAGTATGATGGTACTGCAAAGGACTGGCTTCCTTTCTGGGAACAATTCAGAAGTATGATCCACGACAATCAACAATTAACGAACGGAGATCGATTCAACTACCTGCGAATGTATGTCACAGGAAGGGCCGCTGAAGCAATTGAGGGATTTCCTCCATCTGGAGCATTCTATGAAGAAGCTTTGAATATATTAAAAAATCAATTTGGAAATGGGGAACGGCTAATTGAACAATATATTGATAGGATTATGAAAATCGAACCTGTAAAATCCAGAAATGACGTAACCACTTTAAGGAAGAATTACAATCTAATCACTTCAGCTATGCGTGCTCTTGAAATCTTAGAAGCATCTAGTTCTCAGTATAACATAATCGTAAAGTCGACTCGCATGAAGTCGTTGCCAACGGAATTGCGCTTAGGATTTTATCGACAAATGAAAATGAAATCATCCAATCATCTAGAAATTACTACGAATAATTTAGAAGGTTCATCATCAAGGTCAGAGGAAGATGCAGATCGCAGTTTATTAAAAACGAACTCGAGTCGTTGGAACAAGCTTTAAAACCGGATGCAGATGGTAAAGAAAAGATGCTCCCAACAGAGAAGAGAACGCATTACAAAGGAACTGCGTCTAGTTTATTAGTCACGCCGAACAAACGTCTTGAATGCTGTGTTTTCTACAAGAAAGAACATAAAACCAAAATGTGTGACGCATATGTACCTTTGGCGAGGAAGAGAGAAATTCTAAAGGCAGCAGGAAATTGTTACCGTTGTACGAGAAATAACCATAGTGCTAAATATTGTAAAAATAGATTCTTAATATGTAAAGAATGCAATGGTCCGACACGCAACAACAATGTGCCACCCAAACTTTAAGCCAGGTAAAGATAGACACAACGCTGAGACGACAGGTATTACAGTGAAATTAACGAAAGGCGAGAGTTCAATGAACACCTCGGCGCCGTCGGTGTCCAGTTTGATGACAAACATAAAGCAAAGCATTTTTACAAATTTATTTACATTCCGACGATAAAGACGCACATCGATTCTTATGCTACAATAACGACAATGTTGCAGAACATTTAAAAGACTTTTCAAGTAAGTTTTTTCAAGGAGCCTCCATGAATTTACGCAACTAAACGATTAACGATCTCAAAGTAAACAGCAAGGTTGAATCGCAAAATGCACAAATTCAAAAGGTGTTAGGAATTAACTGGTGCAATCAGAACGATAGAATTAAAACCGAAAAGGTAGTGTGTTGGACAGATTCTCTGATTGCGTTGCAGTGGATTAAAGGTGATGCGTCAAAGTGAAAACCATATGTGGCTAACCGTGTTAAAGAAATTCAGACCATATTGAAAGATATAACATGGAAACATTGTCCGGGTCGCTAAAACCCTGCGGACTTATTAACCCGCGGAAAAAGTTCAAGTACTTTAATAAATTCTAAAACTTGGTTACACGGTCCTAGGTGGTTGCTAGAAAGTGAACAAACGTGGCCAGATAATACGATAGAGAAAGCTACGTCAACGATAGATATAGTATTGAAAATGTCTTCACTAATTAACGACACTATAAAAGGTAGCAATCAATTTATAGATTCCTCCAAATACAGTGATTTGGACGTTTAGTGCGGAAAACGGCGCATGTTTTACGATTTATAGGAAATTTAAAACCAGAAATAATAAAAAAATGAAGAGCTTAACCGTAAACAAATTTGAAAGAGCCGAAATATGTTTACTAAGGCAAGCGCAGCGGGAAGTTTATTATCCGGTTAACAGTTTAAAAAAAGGTGAGGGCATTGAAAGGAAATCAAGTATTTCAACTTTAAGCCCTTTTGTAGATAAACATGAATTGCTGCGTTTGGGTGGACGTCTTCATAATTTAAGAGAAGATTTCGACCTCAAGCATCCCGTTATTCTATCAAAAAATGCACACTTAAGTAAATTATTAATAATGAAGTTTCATAAAACTCTTCATCATAGTGCTGTAAATGCAACACTTTATGAATTACGTAAACGATTTTGGATTGTACGAGGACGGCAATTAATAAAGTCCGTTTTACCAAGATGTGTTATCTGTAAACGACTTCGTGGAAAGTCAGGGTCGCATCCCTTCGTGCCGTTACCTAGAGATCGAATACAGCAAACAAAGCCCTTTGAAATAACAGGTTTAGACTTCGCCGGACCGTTGTATTTTAAAGATAGTTATTACTCAAAACCATGTTATGTGCTTTTATTTACCTGCGCTGTTATACGAGCACTTCATCTAGAGATTGTTTTAAAAATTGATGTTGCGTCTACAATCAGTGCATGTAAACGGTTCTTTGCTCGTAGAGGTATTCCTAAGGTCATTTACTCAGATAACGCTAAAACATTTAAAAGAATATCGCGTGAAATATCGACCTTAAACAAAGTGATGGCGAGTACAGAATTGATCGAGTTCGTGAACAGTCGCCAAATTAAGTGGAAGTTTATAGTAGATGGAGCGGCTTGGCACGGAGGATTTTACGAGCGATTTGTAAAAAGTGTAGAAGACGCGCTTAGGGCTACGATAGGACGTTCTTTACTAAATTTAGATCAACTACACTCATTACCAAGGTTGAAGCAACAATAAACGCCAGCCTGCCCACATGCCTAGGTAGTGAACCTATAGATTTAATGCCATTAACCCCTTCGCATTTTTTATTGGGACCCGCTTTGGCTACTATTCCTTTTGTTGACCGTGTTATTAAAGGAGATGAGATTCGTAGGCTATGAAAGCAGAGAACAAACGTTATAGACTACTTTTGGAAAAGATGGAGCGCAGAATATTTACAATTATTAAGAGGAGCTCATCACAAGGTGAATGCGCGTGAGTGTGCGATTAAGCAAGGGTATATCGTATTAATACATGTAAATGATAAGCGACGGTTATTGTGGAAATTAGGGTTGGTGAAAGACGTGATAAACGGCCGTGATGGCAAAGTGCGTGCCTGTTACGTTAAGATTGCGAATGGCACCGTAATTAGACGCCCAATATAATTATTGTATCCTTTAGAAGTAAGAAGTGATAAGCTAAGTTGTGCCGCCGCGTCGGAGGATGTGTAAAATATTTCAGGCTTTCTGCATGCGTCGATAGACCTAAGGGTAGTAGAGGGAGTAAGTAAGGGGTTACTGTAACTTGTTGTTCAGAGATATACAAGAACGTAAGAAGCTTTAATGATGTGTAGTCGCTTAGCTTGATTTATATTTAAATAAACCTTTCTTTAAACTTGATGTGTTTATTGCATTACAGCCTGTAAAAACATTTTTGATTTTCTTGAAATAATTTTGAATTTTTATATAACTTCCTGAAAACAATAATCCTAACAATTTTTTAAAATTACGTCGGTTTAGGGAGGCACTACTTTCTTCATGGCCAATGCTAACTTTTGTTTTCTAAGATACAATACTGCATCAATAACTATATGCAGATAAAGTCTATTTAGGCTTACATTTTCATTAAATTGTATTTTATAAAGTCTAGCATTTTCCTCTAAAGCGTCTGCAATGGTGTTCTGATTTTTTTCAAAACATCTCAACATTCACATTTTAAATGCTCGCTGGAATCAATATGTTGTAACGAATGTATTTTCTGTAGTACTATTTTTGCAAGAATCACATCTGCACAATTTTAGTCTGTGGTATTTAATTCTCGTATTTGATACTGTTATATCTGAAAGAAACAATTCCATAATGAAACAGGAAATCATGACCGTTTAATTAACTTAAATGCTTTACCCAGAGATATTTAATAATAATATACACTCAAGAAACATATTTAAAAGGGATCTAGTCGTTTGTGTTGCCTAACTTGCAGGCGGATTATATCCTTTCATTCGTTAAAATTAGGATAGCGCTTGCGTGAATACGGTCACGAGGACGCTCTAAGCAGATGCGCCGTCCCGTACTTGTACGGTACGAATAAGGAAGTCAGCCCTTTGTATTTGAGAATGTAGTTCAGACCGCATCCATCTACAGATGGGCTCCCAAATTTTATATAAGTGGGGCCTCAGGATAGGCGTGCCGAAGTAGAGGCAGGAGGGCTGGTCGTCTTGGGACATAGAGAAGATTTTTATTCCTGTGACACCGGCAAGGCGCTTGATCACGCTTCTCCTTGAAATGGTTCGAGTCGGTATTTGTTAACGGTAAGACCGCATTATTCAAATAATTTATAAAATATCTTTATTTCCTTAGCGCATGATGAAGTAACATACATTTGAAGTACACATGAATTAACTAGATATACGTATAAAGAGATTGGGACAATGTTCGTTTGTTAAGAAACTACAGCTGTTGTTTGGTGTTTGGTTACAACCATTTAATAAGCAGATTTCAGAAAACGTGCGTCGCAGTTTGATAACTAGGGATGACGGCTTCATTAAAAACAGGTATCAAACCTTTTTTTGTTATGTTTGTGAGACCTTGAGTGTGCTCACATAACTTGTAATCGAAAATTGCTTAGTTATACTAAATTTTGTGCATAAAGAACAGCGTGGAGGATTATTGTTACGAAATGCTATTACAATAATTTTGTAAGATATACAGAACATTCACTTATTAAAAAAAGATGAGATTCTAAAGTCCATTTCCTGTTTTCTAGAAAATTACTTGCAGATGTCAAATTTTTATAAGCTCATTATACTTGAATAAGTTGAAATGTTATTTGTCCAAGTTAACTGCACGTGATTCAAATTTTTTTAAGAAATAATTTAAACTCAATGTGAAACATATGTAAGCCAATAAACAGATCTGAGTATTTAGTATCAAAAAACTTGTTATAAAATATTATTAAGCTAAGGTCTTGTTATGTCAAGGCAGATGTATAAAGAATCCAATTTTATTATTTCATTTTTGTAAACATATTTAGAAAAAAGACGAAAAGAGAGAAACTATATTAAATTTCATTTTTAGACTCAAGTTTTTTATTCCATGTACAATTAATTTTACTAAAATTTTTTTAAAGAAAATAAATCTTTGAATAATGAAAGTAGACGAGTGCTGAAGTAATTTAAAAAACACAGATATGCTACAACTGATTTGTTCTAGGTATTCATTTTTGACTCAAATATCTTTGGTGTGGTAATCTTAACATTAACCACCTGTAATTATTAGTATGTTTTTTTATTAGAAAGCACAAACGGTGTCGTTTTAATAAAAAGTTTGTTGTGTATTTTTTTCTTTCAGGATCATCGAGATCGAAGAGGTTGTAAGTATGTTCCAGAGGTTTCCAGATACAATAGTTCAGTAAGTTGTAAGTTTTTATGGTGCTTATATCCCATGAGTTTCTGTATCTTCTCATAGGAGTAATGAATTTCTAGTGTTATCGTCCATACAGATACAGTGGCGCTCAATTCCCCTTTTTCTTTTTATGTTAGCTTGTTGTAGAGTTTAGACCATTCCCACACCCTTTCTCATTGCTCACCCTTGGGGTAATTCCTAGACTTAGCCGCAAACCAATAAGGCTTCACTTGTATCCAACGAGTGGAGGCAAAAAACAAAAAAGGTTACAATGTCTAGGCAATGCCTTTGTAATATTTAGCTTTTCGATAAATTGATCTTATTTCCACATCAAATGTTGTTAGAAAATAACAGGCAAGGCCAACAAAACATTTTTTCTAAAATTTGGATACTACATAACCACTTATAGGACGAAAGCCAAGTAAACTGAAATTAGGGATGGACTCGGGCCGGGCCGGGCCGGGCTTTTAATCAGCCCGGCCCGGCCCGACACAGAAAAGTGACCGGCCCGGCCCGAGGCCCGACCCGAAATAAAAACTGGCGGCCCGGCCCGACTTTCATTCAGTGAATGAGAAGATATTTTTTTCAGTTGTGTTCAACAAGTAACTATCACTCTTTTGTTTAATTTAATAGTATAATGATTTTGAGTTACAATCAAGATACTTGTGGAACATACCGTAGTATTTCATTTGATTTTTGATTCTTTAAATAATCCTAAAAATATGTAACAAAGGTACAAAATGTTTAGCAATTTTCGATGTTTATGAAATTGTTGCAGCCGGATTTTTATAGCCTTTTTTTACTTTGAGCAACTGAAACTTTTAAAGAGAATTGAAGTTTGATCTATAATTTGATTGTCGTGCCAAAGTTCAAGATTTAACACTTTTGGTGAATTACTGAATGCTAAAAATTAAATAAATTGTTTATAAGTCACAGTATAAACGGTACCAAACTTCATCGGTTAATATCTCAAGCAATTGAAAATCGGTACCTGGTGTTATTAAAACTTAAGGAACCTGAAAGTCAAATAATATACTAAATGTTTCCTTAAAAAAAGTTGGATTTTTAAATTGTGGTATGTAGAGAATACCTAATTCTTTAGAAATACATACTATCTGATGAAATAGAAGTAAAATGAAGTAATTGTTTTAGGTTGAAAAGTTTTTTAAAAAATGATTATCAATAAAATTTTATTTACTTTATCCTTTTTTTATTAAATGAGTTAGATAATGGCATTATTATACATTATACCGCAATAAATAAAAACTATATTTGCAGCCAAATTCTACTATTCAACAATAAGATAAGTAATAATCAAGCACGTAGCTAGGGGGTGGGGATTTAGGGGGCTTAACACCGCCCCCAAATGTTCTAGCCCTCCCCAAGAAGGGTGATCAGAAAACTCTAAAAATATTGTTGTATTTAGAAAATGATTAATGACTGTTTAGTCCTCCCCCCTCTCATCAAAGTATTCAAAGTATGAAATTCAAAATTTCAAGTACCCTAGAAGTATCTTCTATAACTATAGTCTACGAATAGATGATTAACGTACTGTTTTCGAAAGTCTTATTGAAATCGTTATTTTAAAATACATGCAGCAGTCCGCTTTAAAATATAACAAAAGAATTGCGCGGTTCCAAATGTAAAAAATCCAGCTTAATCGCTTTACCTAAGCGTTGCTATGAATTGATATTTAGTAAATACCTATTGTCAGTGCTAAATTTTTGATCCAAAATTACGCTGAAAACGAGTTATTCTGATTTAGATATTGTTTCCTAAATAAAGACTAAGGTTTAAGTTACGTAAAAGTTCATTACATCACTAGTGATGTAGTGACTGACAGCTATAAAAATGTGACGTTTCATAACGTCAAAAATGCATTTAAAATTTGACATATCGTAACGGAGTTAAATAAATTAATATGTACCTATGTATTATGGTATAAGTAAATTAAAAATCTTATAATTCAAATTTATTAACACATATTTTTATTATGACAAGATTAAACCAACACATTATACTGATTTAATTATACATATCAGACAAATAATGTAATTAGATTTAAATAATTGCTTTGTTCCTTCCCATGAATTTAGACATAATAAACTCCTAAGCTGATTCAGAACTTAATCTATTTCTTTGCTTTCTTATTACACGAAATACTCTTCGAGTTTACTTCAAGACACTGCTTTTTACTTCTTCCCAAGTATTATAGCATTTTTGTTTTCAAAAGGATTTTTACACCTTACTTCTAGGAAAAGCATTACAAAACAGCATCCTCATATTTAGAGCGTTGACATTTTATATCTTTTTCGTGTTATAAACTTGGACATTATATCTCTAAATTTAATTACGGAAACAACACTACAAAAAGTCATTTAATTTCACAATATTTATACAGAAAGCTGACAATTAAATGTAAGTTTGTACGTTAGGCATTTGGTATATGTCAAAATTAAGGCGTCTTAAATGAAAGCATTCCTTCCCTGTATTTAAATAAAACAAAGGTGTCCTGTATTTTAATAAAGTACAAACACTACAGGTGTGTTAATTGCGCATGTGTAAATGTCAGATAAGAGAAAACTTTATTAAAAAATGGTAAAGTGAACGATGCAATAACTCTCTAGTGTTTTAGACAGTAGACATAAACTATACACGCAATTGATAATATCGACGTTCGCCGCATGATTGAAATTTGAAGTATATACATATACATAATATAAATCGTGCAACCTTTTGAATTATGAGTAAATTACCTAGTTTGATGTTGCTGGGCATTTTTAACTTGCCTAAAGTACAACATGAGGAACATTAAATAGAACTAGAAAAAATATTCGGGATAAGAAGTGAGTTATAATATCACGTCTTCTTTACATTAAACAAGACGAAAAACTGATTATTAATGGGTTCATGAAGGGACTACGTAAAAATACAATTAAGAATATTTACTTACTCAATGTGAGATATAAGTGAAAGGACGGTGGAGTATCTACTCGTGCGTTTTTCGGCCCGAAAAGTTCGGGCCGGCCCGAATCGTTTGGCCCGGCCCGGCCCGAAAAAAGCTGGGCCCGGCCCGGGCGAATAAAGTAGTCAACGGCCCGGCCCGGATTCGATCCCGAAATCGGGCCGGGCTCGTGCCGGGCCGGCCCGAAAGCCCGAGCCCGAGACCATCCCTAACTGAAATTTAAGGATATAAGACTTACCATTCATTTATTTTCCTTTTTTGTAATACAAGATAGGTTAGCCGTAGGTGGCCCTTCTATTAAAACGTCTATTTTGCGTTCATCTTTACAACGACTGAAAAGGGTTTCCAACAAATTACAAGTGATATCGTTAACATAATTGTTATTTCAGGATGCTTTAATATTATTTTATTTGTAAAAAACTGCTAAATATTTCAAATATCAACAACAACTTATGTAAAATATGTACACACCATAAAAACGAAATCCAATTATAAAAGAAAACTGCACCACGACACGCACACGTAACAAAGCACACTTTAATTCATTCAGTCTACAACAGTAGATGCAGTTGCAGACTGCAAGTGCGAAATCATATTCAACCAAATCTTCAATTGACGAGACAGGTGAATATGGAGTATACAACAAACGATGTCATGTTACCATGACAACCAGCTATTTTGATGGGAATTTAAAGGAGTGCGACGTGAATCTTCATTTACCTATGTTATATAGAAAACGAGATCTTACATCACGTTGCGTCGGGCTGCGTCGGTGTTGTATACGTAACAAGAGCGGAAACTTTATGTCTAGATTGAGGATATGAAGAATTTTATAAGAATTAGTATTTTGATAAATAAATATATTAAAATTAATTAATGAACAATTCCATTTCGAATGGACCTGCACCTTGCCGAAGTTCTAGATTACTAGAACAGGTGAAATGGCTTGCGTGTTCTAATAAGCTAAAGAGCAAAACTACAGGTCCAACTAAAGTAGTAAGGTCGTTAGTGAGAAACCAGACTAAGACAGGTCCTCAAAAGAGGGCAATGGCTCTTTCGGTACTTAGTTTGGCAGAGACCGGGGGTTGGTATGGCAGTCTAAGACACACTACCGCGATGTGGAAGGCAACGAGAAACCACCACATTACCTCCCAAGTACACAGCGTACCTGAATTATAATAAAATGATGGCATTCTCTGGGGGTAAAAGATTCCGCAGTTAAAATGGTCTCCTATTTGGATCTCCGGGAGTGGACTACTGCGGAGGATGCGATCGGAAAGTTAAAAATAACAGTCGGGAACATTCTGCGAGTCGGAGCGTGGAATGTTAGAAGTATGAAGCAAGTAGGTAAGCTAGAGAACCTAAAAATCGAAATGAATAGGTTATTACTAGACATAGTAGGCATCAGCGAAGTTCGGTTGCGAGAGGCGGTGGATTTTTGGAGTGAAGACTTCAGGGTAATTCATACAGGAGCAGAGGAAGGAATTTGGGTGTGGGGATAGTTATGCGGAAAAAGATAGGATACTGTATACAAACTTACTTACAAAAGAACGAAAGAGTATCCATGGTTAAATTAGAATCTAAACCGGTAAACATAGTAATAATACAAGTATACATGCCCACCTCTAGCCACAATGACAAAGAGGTAGAAGCGATCTACAAAGATATCGAAGACATATTAAAATACGTAAAAGGACACGAAAATTTAATAATTACGGGAGATTTTAGTGCAGTGGTAGGCGAAGGTAGGGAAGGAGCGATAGTAGGTACATTTGGTTTAGGCACGAGAAACGACAGGGGAAATAGGCTGGTAAAATTCTGCGACAAGAACAATTTAATCATCACAAACACATTATTGCAACATCATGCTAGAAGACGATATACGTGGAAGATGTCAGGAGATATAAGAAGATATCAAATAGATTATATTCTTGATAGACAACGGTTTAAGAATCAAGTAAAAGACTGTAGAAGCTACCCAGAAGCAGATATAGACACTGACCACAACATCGTAATTATGAAGGCCGCACTTAAATTTAAAAATCTGAAAAAAAGGAACGGAAAAAGGAACTTGAACTTAGAGAAACTAGAAGATAAAGATATTTAATAGAGATTCAAAAAAAGGTCAAATGAATTGCTCAAAGATATCTGGAAAATATCTGATACTAAGGAAGTAGAAACAGAATGGAATAACATTAAATCCAGCCTAGACATGGCGGCCAGAGATATTCTGGGGTATACACAAAAAGAAAATAAGAAACCGTGGATAACCAAAGATATCCTGAATTTAATAGAAGAAAGACGAAAATACAAAAATAAATCAGACGAAACAAGAAAACAGACATACAAAGCCATAAAATGGGAAATTATTCGCAAATGCAGGAAAGCTAAAAAAACACTGGATTAATGAAAAGTGCAAAGAGGTACAAACTAACATGGAAATAGGGGAGAAAGATGAAGCATACAAACTAATTAGAATGAATTTTAGGGATATAAAACCGTATAGCAAAAATATAAGAGACGCGGGAGGAAACGTCTTTATAGAAAATGTAGAGAAAGTGGGTAGATGGCAAGAATATATAGGGAATTTATATGCAGGAGAGGAACTAACTGCAATGGAACAGAAATCCAACATTGAAAATGATGACCTCTGATATCCTATACTTAGAGATGAGTTTGAATTAGCATTAAAGCGTCTGAAAAATGGTAATGCGCCGGGTACAGATAAGGTGCAAGCAGAACCTCTAAAAGCCGCTGGACAAGCACTAACAGAACGTCTCTTCAAACTTGTACGCTATATGTATGAGACAGGCGAGATACCCAAAGATTTCAAACGTAACATCATAGTAACTATACCAAAAAAGAAAGACGCGAATAGATGTCAAAATTTTCAAGTTTGTCAAAAATATTAACTAGAATTGTACAAAGACGAATGGAAAAACGGGGCGAAGAAATACTAGGAGAAGACAATTTGGGTTTAGGCAAAACAGGGGAACACGAGAGGCTATTTTAGCTCTGAGAGTGATAATGGAGAAAACAATAGAAAAAGGGGAAAGCGTGTACATAGGGTTTGTAGATCTGGAAAAAGCATTCGAAAATGTAAAATGGAAAAAAATGTTCGAAATACTAAAAAAGATTGTAATGAGTTATTGGGATAGACGAATAGTACATAGCTTATACAAAGAACAAACAGCAGTAATAGAATTAGAGCAGGAACGTAGAGCAGTAAACATTAGGAAAGGGGTGAGACAGGGATGTATCTTATCCCCATTAATTTTTAACTTGTACATTGAAGAGGCAATGAATACTATCAAATGCAGGAAGACATTTGGAACTACTAAGCAGGGACAAAAATTGTAATGTTTAGATTTGCAGATAATATAGCGGTGTTAGCGTCTAGCAAGGAAGAGTTAGAAGGTGCTCTTAATAAAATGGAAACTGTTCTAACGGAGAAATACGGTATGAAAATTAACAAAATTGAAACTAAAGTACTAGTATGCAAAGGAGGGGAAAATAAATCAAAAACAAAAATACAAATATGTAACACGAACTTACAAGCGGTTAAGGATTTCTGCTATCTAGGAAGACAAATAACGCAAGATGGGAAAAGCACCAAAGATATAAAGCAAAGATTAGCACAAGGCCGTGCTACATTTAACAAAAAAAGCAACTACTGTGTTCAAAGACGACAAACATAGAAACAAGGAAAGGATTGCTTAAAGCATATGTGTGGAGCACAGCACTGTACGGCTGTGAAGCCTGGACAGTACGAGAAGCGGACAAGAAAAAGATAGAAGCCTTTGAAATGTGGTGCTACAGACGTGCGATGAAGATATCATGAACAGACAAAGTTAAAAACGAAGAGGTACTAAAAAGGGTAGAGGAAGGAAGAAATATGTGGAAAATGGTAAAGAATAGGAGAAATAGGATGATAGGCCACATACTACGGCATGAGGGAATAGTGCGGAATATATTAGAAGCAGAGATAGGAAGAAAGAGAAGAAGAGGTACGCCTAGGTTAGACTAGTGCACACAGATAGTGAAAGATGTAGGCTGTATGAGTTTCAGGGGTATGTGTAGGCTAGCTCAGAAAGGAAATCAATGGAGGTACGCATCCAACCAATCCATAGATGGATAAATTAATGACGAAGGAAGTAACTGTACTTAAATATGATGATTATTAAAAGCAACTAAAGCATTGGTTGAGCAATATTCTCGAATAATGTTAATTGTGTGAAAGGATTTACTGGAAAATTATTATTTCGGCAAACGTTTAACTGTTGGGGGATCTTGGCAGCCACAGGCTGCTCAACCCCCTACACTGAATCTCGGTGAAATAGAGCATAAAATTAGAAAACAATAGAAGGGGAACCGAACTGTATAAATGCTGTGTGAGAATTTCAGGGAACTGTGTAGGCTAGTTCAGAATATAAATAAGTGCAGGTACACGTCCAACCAGTTTTATGACGGAAAACCTGATGACGAAAAAATAAGCACAGATAAATCTGATGATTATTATAAACAACTACATGTGTTTGTTGTGAAATATCTGCAACTAATGTTGACTGTGCGAAAAGATATACTGGAAAAAATATAAAGTCGGTAAATGTTTAAGTGCTGGGGGAACTTGGCAGGTACTGGCATGCTTACACCCCTTCACAACCACTGAATGTCAGAGAAACAGGGTTTTTAGTTGTAAAACAATAGAAGGGACCGAACTGCATCTAACAAGAAAGAACAGCGCTTATGATGAAAGACAACAAACATAGAATAAAAAGAAAATTGTTGAAGCATATGTGTTTTGGCACAGCACAGTATGCCTATGAAATACGGGCAGTTTGAAAAGCAGGCAGAAATACGATAGCAGCCTTTTGAAATGCTGTACTTCAGATGTACGAGGATGATAGCATGGACAGACAAAGTTTATAACACATAGGTTATAGAAATAGTAGAGGAACAAGGATATCTATAGGGAAAAAATAGTAGAAATAGAAGGGCAAAATACGTTCTTAGGCATTTTTGGGGAATAGTATGGGATATATTACAAGCAGAGATAGGAAAAAGGAGGTACATGTAGACCTAGATTAGATAGTAATAGATGCAGACTATGCAAATTTCAGGGAAATCTGTAGGTTAGTTCAGAATAGGAAACAATGATGGTACGCGTCTAACCAATTCCAGTACTGAAGACCTAATGATGATGAATGAGCAATTAAAATATATTAGTTTACTTAGACTTCTTACCATTAAAAATTTTGATCTAACCGCCTCAAATTACTCTTTTGCATATAATAAAATTCGCGAAAAATGTCGTAATGTTCGCCGCATCACTTCTGCTCTTTGGAAAAATATTGAAAAATCCCCAAAATTGAATTCTCACCACCCATCACGTTTGCAAAAATTAGTAGACACTTTTACCGATAGCTTGCAAGCCCTTTCTTTCGGTGCAAATGATCCTAAATCGCCTGGATGTGCACACTGCCTTCAATTTTGAGTTGCATTAGAATCCCTTTTATATCCCATCCTATGCAAAGTTAATTGCTTACTTGGAAAAAACCTGTAAATCTTTATCAAATTTGTCGGTCAATCATAAATCTAATTTAAACAAAGTTGTTCATACTGACAACAATGCTAGATCTCGCTCATCCGTTTCCATCTCAGTCCAGACGAAGTCCAATGTTAATAAATATTTGCTTTGCAAACAAGATTACAATCTTTATCGCAGTAATGATTTCGTCAAACTTTCTTCACAAGATCGCTACAACTTTGCAAAAGACCAACATCTTTGCATTAATTGCCTTAGCAATTCTCGCATTTTAAATAAATGCAAGTTTATTTTTTCATGCCGCCAATGCAATCAACGTCATTATTCCTTATTGCATTTCGATCGCGTTTCGTCTAAACCCGTTTTCGCTGTTAGTAACCAGGCTCGCATAAGCCTGGACAGCACCGCCTCTAAGGTTTCACATTGCATTAGTCCTGCTATTCAAGACCGCTACAAGTCTTCCGCTTCTCTTGCCTCTGAGGAATCATCGACTTCGTTTAGCTGTAGTGGTCCGTCAACTTCGAATGTCGTCTTATTTAATTCTTAAGTTAAAACTTCAGTTGTTCTACTTTTCACCCTTCAAGTGGAAATTGCGAATTGCTCTGGTTCTTTCAAAAAATTTCGCGGTTTATTCGATTCTGGCAGCATGACTTTCTTTATTTTGCAAAATAGAGTGAAACGTTTAGGTTTTCGTACTACTCCACATTCTCTTAACCTTGGTAGGCTCCATGTGCTTTGCAGCTCTGCATGGCGCTGTCGCCTCCCGCTCAAACCAATACATGTTTCTTCACCGATTATTAATTTTCAAGCTATAGTGCTTGCCAAAATTTGTGAAGACTTTCCTACTTTTAATATTTCTTTAGAACATTTCAGACATCTGGCTAATTTCAAGCTAGCTGATCCGCTCTTTGCTCAATCTAGGCCCATTGATTTCTTACTTGGCACGGAAATTTTCCCTCAAGTGTTATTAGACAGTCGCATCCAGGGTACTAGCGATCAATCTGTTGCTATTAATATTATTTTTGGATATGTTTTAATGAGAAGCATATCTTCATCGCCCGCTTCTGAAGTAACTAGCTTGTTTTGTATGACAGATTCTACTTTCCCATTGGAAGATATCGCTAAATTCTGGGAAGTCAAAGCCGTCCCGGCCGCTCAACCTTTACACCTGAAGAAACTTTTCTTGAAAAACATTTTGTTGATACTTTTCGTCGCAATGAACAAGGTCGATATGTCGTCTCACTGCCGTTTAGAGATCAAGAACCATTTGTTCCAGGTAGTCGTGATCTTGCCTTACAACGATTTGTTTCTTTAGAAAATCGTCTACTTAAGCAACCTCGTGTTTACAAACAGTACGTTTCGTTCATGCGTGAATATCTGGATTCTCAACATATGCAATCTGTTGTTAGTGGGTCTCATTCGGACTTTTCTTATTACATACCGCACCATTGCGTTGTGCAACCCGAAAGCATAAGTACGAAATTACGAGTTGTTTAATGCTTCCGCTAAAACTCTGTCTCAATCATCCTTAAATGATCATTTGTGTGTTGGGCCCAAACTTCAACCAGATATTATTGCAATTTTGTTACAATTTCGCCTTCATTCTTAGTTTATTACTACATATATTCGTCAAATGCATAGACAAATCCTTTTTAATCCCGCTCATTGTGACTATCAAATAATTGTATGGCGTTTTTCTCCTGAGGAGCCTATTCAGGACTTTCAATTGAATACAGTTACCTATGGGGTAAATTGCGCTTCTTTTCCTGCGATGTGCATGCTTATGCAGTTGGCCAAAGACGAAGGGAACTCTTTTCCTTTGGCCGCTTTTGCTCTTCGCAATCACACCATATCGATGATATCGCTTCTGGTGGGCATTCTATTGCGTCAACCCTTGCTTTACGAAATCGATTAATTTCTCTTCTAAAACTGGGTGGTTTTTAACTTCATAAGTGGTCTATTAATCAATCCGAATTGCTCAACGATCTTTCAGCTTCGCAACATTTCGCACAACCTCGCTCCTCTGAGGATCCTGACATTCAACCTGTGAAAGTTTTAAGTCTTCAGTAGAACCCCACTTCTAATACTTTTTGTTTTATAGTTTAACCACAATCGATAGCATGTACCAAACGTAACTTACTTTCCACCTTATCCAGTATTTTCGACCCTACGGGAATTTTATCCACCACCTAACTTTCTTAGTAAAGCATTTAATTTAGCGTTTGTGGTCGTTAAAATTAGAATAGGATGCTCCCTCTCCCCCGAATTAAACCGTTTGTGGGAAAGATACTTGCATGAGTTACCGCTTCTTTCCGATTTCGTTATACCTCGCTTGTTAATCCCGTCACAGTTTAGTACGTGCAACGTTCACTGCTTTGCTGACGCTTCCAAACGTGGCTACTGTGCTGTTGTTTATTTTCGCTTTCTTACCCCTTCCGCCGTTGAGGTTCGCTTAGTGTGTGCAAAATCTAAAGTTGCTCCTCTTCGTACCCTTTCTTTTCCCAGACTTGAACTTTTAGGCGCCACCTTGGCATCAAAACTATTAACCTTTACCCTCAAAACTTTGGATTCCCATCTTATGTTTGATTAAATTTTGTATTGGTCTGATTCCATGGATTCTTTCTTGAATTCGGTCCCCACCACAGCGCTGGAAGACCTTTGTCGCCAATCGAGTCTCCTATATTCAAGAAAACACTTCTCGCGCTTCTTGGCATTATATTCCCTGCAATGTAAATCCTGCCGATGTCGGGTCACGTGGTTTACTACCTAGCGACTTGTGCCAGTGTTCTTAATGGTCGGCGGCACCCCCTGCCTTGTACCGTTTGTTCGAAAAATACTGTCTACATATACCACATATTAATTCTCCTGAAGTTCTCATCGAAGAACGTTCTATTGTTCTGACCGCCGTCGCGTCTTATTCTTAGATTGAAATAGTTTTAGAAAATAATTCTTCTTTTCAATTCATTATTCGCATTGTCGCTTGGATTCTCCGCTTAGTTCCTAACCTTGAACATCCGTTGTCAAAATACATCGGACATTTGTCCTCTTTCGCGCAACATAATGCTTTGATTCCTTTGATTAAGTACACTCAACAAACTCATTTTTCAATTGAACTGGACGCCCTCCAGTCTGGATCAGTTCTAAAAAAGAATTTTCGCAGATTGTTTCCTTTTCTTAGAGAAGGAATCGTACGGGTTGGTGGTCGGCTGTCTCACGCATCCTTATCCTCTAAAATTAAATTTCCCGTGCTTTTGCCTAGTAAAAGTCCCTTCACGAATTTGTCCATTTGAAATACTTCCACGCGGGTGTTCAAATGTTTGATTTTATCGTTCATCAACAATTTTGGATTGTTTCTAGTAAGCAGTCAATTCGTCGTGTTCTGAGTCGCTGTGTGACTTATTGGAAGACTGCTCCTACCGCACCGCAGCCTCCTATGGGCAACCTTCCTGCATGTCAAGTCACCTAAGTCAAGCCCTTTTTGCGTTCGGGCGTCGACTTTGCTGGTCCCTTTTTTATTACCATGTCTCGAGTAAAGGGTGCCACAGCGTTAAAAGCGTATTTATGTCTCTTTATTTGTATTGCTACCAAGGCGTTACATCTTGAATTAGTTTCTGATCTGTCAACCGACGCATTTTACGCAGCCTCACGCCAATATATTGCCAGGAGTGGCCGTTGTAATCATCTCTACAGTGACTGCAGTATGAATTTTGGTTGTGCCCACCAACAGTTAATTTCCCTCGCAAAGTTCGCCTTCTCAAAAGAACATATTTCTTGGCATTTTATACCGCCCGCTGCATCTCATTTTGGTGGTTTGTGGGAGGCGGGTGTGGAGTCCGTTAAAACCTTACTTCTTCGTACCATAGGTGAACAAATATTGACCTACGAGGAATTGGCCACTGTTTTTGTTCAAATTGAGTATATCTTAAACTTGCTTACTCTCACACCCATGAGCAGTGACCCCAATGACTTGACTTGCCTTACACCAAGTCACTTTTTGACTTTGGCACTTTTAACTACTATTTCTGAACCTGCTCATTCCGACCTTCTGATCAACCGCCTTTTTCATTGGCAATTGCTCCAACGGATTCATCAAGATTTTTTGGTCCTATTGGTCTAAGGAGTTTCACCTCTTTGTTGGTTCCTTGAGCGTGTCGTAACGGTACATCCTGGAACTGATGGTGTCGTTCGCGTTGTCACCATAAAGACCGCTCAAGGTGAGCTGAAGCGCCTTGTCGATAAGCTCAGTCCTTTACCTTGTTTGTAGTTTATGTTCTGTTAGCATTAATTGTTCCTTTGTTTTTTTTTGCATTAATTTAATTTTATTCACAAAACAATAAAAAAAATAATAATTTGCACAATCGTTCTGTATAACGTGATGTACACAAAGCGTCAATTTGCTTATAACATAACATAAAACTATAATCCTAAACATTTAGAATAGCGAGGATAAAATCTTATTATCTAAATAGCACTTACATATCTACATACTAGTAAAATGTTTCCAGTCCTAAATATGTACGAGAATAAATTATATCTAAAATTTACCGTAGCATATGCTTTGGGGACTGCACCTCGTGAAGTTTAAGAAATATCTTGAAATAAATTTTTAAATATCTTAATCAAACAATAACTAGCAAGTTGTGGACGTTAACAGAAATGTAAACAGTAGAAAGTATTCTAACGCTAGCTTTAAAAATATGGTACAAAATTGTTCGTGTTGTAAGCGTAGCGTATAGTCTGCAATTTAGTGCGAACTCAAACTCCAACAAAAAGAAGTGTCTATCCAAAACAGCATCAAAAAATAACGAAAATAGAAAACTGTACCTTGAGCTGTCGGTCTCGTGCTGGTATCATCTTAGGATGATGGAAATGCGGCTGAATTTTACTACGGGTTTGACGTTGGAACCACCAACTTAACTCATACTAGCGCAGAAAGCATTTTAAAAGCGCGACTTTACAACATGACTTTTCGCGGAGAAGATGTTGTATTCAATGTATCGCTTTCAAAGTACGGTCTGTATTTATTAAGAAAAGAACCACATAGGGGGTAGATATTTGGCTCTCAAAAATATCGCCGCAGGATCAAGTGTGACGAATTCTCAGACGCAGCTGCACTATCAGCTGTATCAGTTTGCCAACAAAGAGATAATGTGTTAACAAAGAATTTTTCACAAATTTTGAATCCCTAAAAAGCTGTAGAATAACAGTATAAACTTGATATAGATAACAAACCCATTGTAGGTGTTCATTTGCTAGGCAAAAGGTTAAGCGGCCTTAAACTTATGTGCAGTTGTAATTGAAACATATCTACTGCAGGCGGTAGAAAATATTGCAATTACTTTGTAACGTAAAGTTGCTAAGCGCTGTTTGATTTTATAAGGCAACATATTATAGAGTAACTACTTGAGAAATTTTATAAAATAGCACTGATTCATATGGCAAGAAATCGAGCTTGTTGACTAATAGCTTTAATGATTCGTTAATAAATTGTTAGGACATTTTAAATAGAAGCAGGATGAATAAATATTCATGCAAAAAAAATCGCTTGTAGGGTTTCGAATGTAACATATACCATCCCTTTAAGAGGATTTTTTAGGCATTCTGCCATAATAATTAGTATAAATTATAATCTAAAAGAAACAAAACAATGTGCTACCTTAATTTGCTCTTCAACAATCGATTATTATGCGAGATTGAAAAAGTTTTTTGTTATTGTTAGTAATTGTAGGTAAGATATAGAAGCTGATCAATTTAAGTAGTATCAACATTGAAAATACAACGATAAAACCCAATTGATCAACTTACGACTTTTTGTTGGACAAAGAATCATTATCAATAAAACAATTCAAGTAACAAATAAGTAGATGATATTTAAATTTAGAGCAATAAAGAAATGATAAACAAATGTTTACGAAAATTAGATCTAAACACAATTATAAAAAAGTGTAAAATATGTTTGGTATGTTTTGATGCCTATTTATTGGTCTCCTCAGAATGCAACTTTTCTCCCATTTAACCCACTCCTTGTTGCTTACGGTTTTTGATATCCCAATGTTGGTACAACTTACGTTGATCAACATACATATTAGAATATTTAAGTTTCTCAAGGCAATGTATGAAAATCCATAAATCTAGAACATTATGCAATCAAGGCATATTAATTGTTATTGCAAATAGATAAGTCCTTATTTATTAAATCCCTGTAAAATTGGGCAAACACCGGTTACGGTTATGACGACCTTTCAAATAAAATGTTTTATTCCTCATTATTATCATTAATACTTTATAATCTGAAATGTCAAGCGCACACACTACCTACTATCCAAATAAATGAATCAAATATTAAATAAACGAAAACGTACTTGTGAGAGGTTTTAGGTTAAACTTGGGTGAATATTAAAGTGTGGCAATTCGGTCTTGCTAACATTGTAACTAAATGCTACCTTAATAAAAATTTGTAGCAAATGCAGCCAACCGCTTTTATAAATGCTAGTAGATGAGAATTAATGTGACAGTGGTCAAACTTTTTTAACCTGACTATGGTATGTTACCATTCATTTAAACCATTTCGCTTGATAATAGTTTGTTCCACAAAAGTACTCACTACTCCTGCGACGCCTCAATACGGGCCTGTACTTTTAAAAACACTAATTTTGGATTTATTTTATTAATAAAGCGAATTGTAGTGTACAACTTTGGTAAAAATTCATAAAAATTATTTACGCATTTCGAAAAATTACTAGATCGTATTTAAATCGCCCATCTCAAGTAGGAGAATATGTTTTTTGCAAATAAAGAAAATTTAAATGATTCTCCTATATAGACAATTATTTAGAAGTATATTTTGCCAAAACCGTTTTTTATTTGGATGGTTAATAAAAAAAAAATTTGCAGGTTTATAAACTTCAAGAAGGTCGCTACTGTGCTGAGTTCTTAAAGGTAAACAATGTTTTTTAACACAGACGAATAAAACATTTGTAAAAAGAAAGACTATATTCTCACCATAAATGATATACCGGTATTTGTTCAAACTTTTTTTTATTACAACTTTTTATTCACCATTGCAATGGTCTAGTCAATTATTTGAATAAAAAGAAATTTTTTGTAAAGTTAATCATATTCGGTTTTGAAAAGTTTGTCTTTATCTATCCTATAAATAAAGTGTACGTCAATGAGATAGGGGATTCAACCGGCAAGGACTTCCTAAATTTTAATTTCATGGGTTTTTTCACTGTCTGTAATGACTTTTTGAATGCAAAAAGTTTTTCACTTCTGTTACTGCTCACCTTGTTTCTAATTCTCTATCAAATTTTGTGTATTACGTTTCATGTATGCATTATATACGCACAGGTATCATTTACGCAACAATTAATTTCGTTCCTAGTGGATCAAAGACGAATAGATATAATCATTTGTAGAGTTATACATTCGTTAGTTCTCGTCTCATGTTACTGTCAGCGTTTGACTGTTTTAGCAGATCCGGTCCAATTAAGGACGTCGTAATTTCTTTGAACTTAAATAAATGAAACGTATAGAATTGATTCGTTTCAAATTTGTCGAAAATTAGTATTTAAGTAACCCAATTTTGATTAGATAATGTGGCGTGCTGAATGAATTGTAAAGTTTGCGTCGCAAATGACAGATTTCTAAAATGTGTTTGCTATTGTCGGATCCATTAAAAACCCTCTGTGCTTTCAGTGTCAATTAAAAACTTTAGATCAATTTGTAGTTTCACGATATGTGGAGGCTCTGATTTAACGTGTTCATTTGCAATACGTTGGATTGTTTGAGAATTGCTTCGCAAGGATTTGTGGTTAGAATGCTTGTTCGTTTTCGGAGTACAGAGGCCGTTAATCCATTATCTCGTAATAATTATTCTTGTCATTTTTGTTATTCAATTAGAGTGTCTTTTCTTTAAAGGTAGGGTGCGGTAGGGGTGAACCAAAATTAAATGCACCGCGATGCATAAATTAGATTACGCCCGTTGAATTACATAAATATATGACATCAGAAGTAATGCAAACGTTACACATATTAGAAAATAAATTCTTTATTTATATGAATTACAATACTATAATATAAATAAGAATAAAATACAATTTAATATAAAAATTTATATTATTAAATACAAATTGGATCAAAGACAAAAGTAAATTAAATACCAGATAATTAAAATTATATCTATTTATAAAAGCTATAGCTACAAAAAAGCTCACAGACTAAATTCCAATTTATCGTCAATAATTTTTTTGCTTCCGCAGCGGCAAATTAATAAGTAGTTTTATTGTATTCAATTTATGGAAAATATCGTGCCAGATTGCAATCGATGATAAATTAACCAAATTAGGATAAATTGTATGTTATATCGGTTTAATTTATTTTAATGGAGAATATAAATGCTCTCTGCTTGTTACAGACACAGATACTTTTAATACGTTTCGTGCTGAATTGACGTTACAGTAAAGTAGTGCACCGGACAGTTTTCAGTGGTGTGGGGTGAAAATAATACTACTCTTAGGGGTATACAATCGCTAACACTTTCACTTAATATTTTTACGCTTATCTTGAAAAGTCTCTATGCTTTACCTAATAAAGCCTTTGAACGCCAACCCATCTAAATGAAACGCCAAATACAACCTACCCGGATGGTGTCTAGTCCGAGCGACGGTTTAGCGTTTATTACTGGAACTAGAGGTTGATAGAGCTTTGCTTACACGTTTTTCACTTCCTTTTACTAGTTTAAAATAAACACAAATAATAAAGTAAAGTTCACATCTCGTATACCTGACTTACATCATCAAACAAGATTATCACAGTAAATAACAACAGTGAAAGAAAAAAGATCTACCCCTAATTGGTTAAATATTTATATAACTAGAAAAACAACTCAAATTAATCAATTTTAGACATACAAGTAATTTCATTTTTACTTATTGTCGGGTTAATCTGCAAAAAGAAGAATTTTACAGGAGACTAATAAAACTGTTTTAAAATTATTGTATTACATAATACTAAGCAGATTAAAAGTAAACTGTCAATATTCGTATCAATACTATTTATTTATTTGCTTAATTGTATAAAATCGAAGCATTGTGTATATATAAATGGACTTACAGCATCTTCCTGTACTTTTGTCATACTTTTAAAGACCTTCGGGAATTTTTATTTGATGTTAAATAAACAAGATTACTATTAAAATAAAACCAAAGGTTTTAGTTTTTTTAATTAATGTTATAAGAAAAACAATAACTCTTTTATACTTAATTTAATCAAAACTCAATCTAGATTCTAGTTTATAAAAACTTCTTATAAAAAGCATTTTGAAATAGTTCAATAAAGTAACTACTTAAAAGGTAGGCTATCGTAAAAGCCATGGTAATCTTTAATAATATTGTTTTTCAGCCGTTGCAGATGTACGTATTTATCATGTTTTCTAAGAATAGGTTGCTTGTAAAGTTGTGGCAAGTTATATACGTCAAGGGATAGCTTTTGGCGAACACGCTTCTTCACACGACAATATTCTAGCTCTTCAAATGAATTAGTGTGTTTCAGTTTGTACAAAACGGAACTATCGGGCTTATACTGCAATGTCCTAATATGGGTCACAAGTGGATTCCCTATTTTCTTACCAGGTCGTAATGATTTTAGAAAATTGATTTTGTAAAAGTCCTTAAAGAAATCGTAATTTAAGTATATCACTTTATAAGGTGCCGACTTCTCACGAGCTTTCAGGCAAATTTTAACATAATCAGCGGGTACGTTTATATTATCCTGACACGGTCCGCTTGAAAATTTTTTTTACAAAAATACACCTTCGTTCGGATGAGAGGTAAAATGGAGGTCCCGTGTGTGAGTGTTGTCACTCACGTTAAAGATTCCTACCTTGCTTGGAACAGCAAGGGTTTGGCAAAATTCCAAATTTTCCAGGTAAAGAAAACTCGCTTCCTGGCCAATGTAGTACCTTCGGGTGGAGCATTGGAAAATCACATGTAAGGTATGTTTATATTGACATGGCGCAACTTTCTCTCGATAGTGGAGTGAATGGAATCAGCTTCCATCTGTGTGTGGTCTTTTTCAAGGAATTTTTGGTCTATGTTTATATTAAGCCTTACAGATAGATTTATAAGTGCATTTGCTAGGATTGAGTTCCTGTTCTGTGAAGTACATCCATTAATATACAATCTAATTTTTTGCTCATATTGTAACTTTTCAAACACATTCAACTCTATGAAATTATAAATAATTGTAGCATAGTCGCTTGCTGATATACCTCCGAATAATTTGTGCCATATGTAGCAATAACCATCTTTGGTATTTAAATCAAATATGGTAAAATTGTGTACTATCAATTTTGTTTCAAAATCAAATGATGAAGGATTGGATTTGGGAGCCAGAAGTACAGACTGTAAATCCATGCAGAATACTTGATTTCCCGACTCCTTTTTCCTATTCTTTTTCTCTCTTGCTTCTTTTTTCTTTATCTGATGAATTCCTAAAGCCTGTTGCGATAAATTACCTGTTTGGTAGGCAACGCAGATGTCACACTCATCTTTTTTTGGCTGCAATGATGATAAATCCATTTCTTCAAAAACATGACAAAATGTAGCAATTGATGCAAAAGGCGTAGAATTTTCTTGACACCACTGCTTGTAAAACTGAAATAGTGCTGATTTAGATTTTTAATTTGATTGCAGATAGAGTTCATTGGTTGACGAACGGCAATAGTGTGATTCCATTTTCGGTACAACCTTAAAAAAGTTTTTAAATTCCCTATGAAATTTCTGTATCTATCTGACTTGAAGTCAGCTGCTTTTGTTACTGTGGTATTACTATTTATAGGGTTCTTGCCGTTATGTTTTTTAAGCCAATCCAAAATCATATTCTCCTTTACATTGTAAGTATGCAAAAACATATTTTTGCACACTCTAACTCTTTCTTTTTCCTTTATCATGTAATAAACCAGTGATTGTGTCCGTCGAGAAGTTTCATTTATTCTATTTCTTGGTCTATTTATGTTTCTGGCTCTACCGAAAAATGTCACATAGATTTTTCTTTCCGCCCAACTCATCTTGGATCAGAAGCGTGTCAAAATATGTATTCTCTCTCATTCAGAAAATGAGCGACATTTTAAAGCTGATCCCCTTTGAGATAGTTTACAGTTACAATGTGGCTGAATCACTTTCTTTTCCTTTTTAATATCGTATATCCACTTTCCATCTACCTTCTTCTTCCCAAAATATTCTTCTCCTTTTTCATGTTTGGCTTTCTTCTTGTTTTCATTCCATTTGCTGCATTTACAAACTGCCTTTTATTTCTTTTTCGAATAATTTCATTTGTAGTAGTATTTCGATTATAGTCACTATTTTTGCTTATATTGACATCTTGTGGATCTGCGTTTGGTACATAGTCAGGGTCAGTCCTTCTTTCCCTTTCATCACTCTCTTGCAAATCACAGTTTTCGTGGTTACTAGGGATGTTCTCTAGACAATCGTCAAGTGTGCTGCTTTTTACAGCATTCGTTAATACGATCTCTTGCAATGTGTTACTAAATGGAAACTCGTCGAGGTAGTTAATGTTGTTTTTAGTAGATTGTTGCACTACTTCCAAATCACAGATAGAGGTAGCTTCCAATTCAATACTGTTACGAGTATCAAAACAGATTAATTGTCTTTGTTAATTATTTTCAAATAATACATCATCTATTGCAAATACTGCTAGATCTGTAACATTGCCGTTAAGTTGAAAATTCGAATTGACCGCATTTTGAAATGAAGTAATATTGGCAGCATTGGTTTGTTTGTACCTCGGTTGTTCGGAAACTAAATGAATAACATTTTCATCAAAAATTATATTTTTTGGTGGGTCAACATCGCTATATAAGGAATTAGTTATGTCCGGAATATTTAGTATTAAGAGGTCGTTATTAACTGTGCATGTAATATTTTAATTTTCAGAAATATTGTTAAGTGTTGAGTTTGTGTGAGTTGATTCGTTAGAAGATTTCCAATAAGTGTCTTCTTTTTAATCTTCTCTGTTAAGAATTACTGTGTCTATAATCCTTGTTGGTTGTTCAAACTTACTTGTTTTATAAATGTGTTGTGTGGTATTTACGGCATTTATGTTTGACATCGTTAAAATCCCTTCTGTTCTGCTCATAAAACTTGCCATGTTTCTAAAAAAACACGTATAAACCTATCCACGGTTCAATTTTTGTTTTAAACAAATATAATTGTGATGTTATAAACTAAATACGACCATTAAAATGTTCGATTCTATAGACACTAATAAATTATGTATTATGTATCATGATCCTAAACAATCAAATAATCTGTAATTTAGATAGGCTACAAAAAAGTAATCATGCACTTCATAATAGAAAGAAAACACCGCATCTCCTCATACAAGCATCTGACTAGCTTACCTGCTGTTTTAAGAAAAACACACAAATCCATGGTTTAATGAAAATGTTAAATTGAGACAGATATCTTAGAAATTTACTACGTAATTATATAAAGTACACTACAATTACTCACCTACTGCTTTGTTAGCATAAATGAAATCAAAGCAGTGGTTTTAATCGCAATAAAAGTCGCGTTATCAGACAATGCACGTCTTGCATGATACAATCACAGTCGATATACTGGACATACTGGTTTTGCGTATGCCTTTGAAATGGGTTAGGGCTTACGGGGTAAATAAAACTGTTAATTTTACGCGGTTTAATTTATTTGGAGTTACGGTGGTTACTTTTACCTATGTAAGGAGTAGTTTGCCAACGAATGGCATCAAAACTTCCATTTTAACAAAATGTGAACTTACGGATGTTGCAGAATAAGCTGATGATATGAATTGTGCGAAGACAATTATGAACTTTTTCGTATGAAGATTTATTTTTTTACAATACGCATTAAATACGCGTGCACAAACGTAAAAGTGATTTCTAATAATATTACACACTCTTATTATTATTAACACCAATCACAATTATTTGATGCAAGGCAGCTGTACTATTTAGAAGGTGAAAAGGAAAAATTCAAGAGACATAATTTTTTTTGTTTTTCCTAACAAAAGTCTGTCAAACTTTCAGTGCAAGAATGGTTGCAAGTAAATTAATTACTCCAACTTTGTGTTTAATAAACGTTTTCAATTCAGGATACTTTCATCTCTAACGGTATTTTTATATCCTCTACATTTAACTTTCCAATACCCCGCCCGAGGGTAACTACATTAGCCAAAAAGAGAGTTTTTCGTACCTGGAAATTTTGAAATTTGTCGAACCCTTGCTATTTCAAGCAACGTAGGAATATTTAACTTTCGTAACGACATTCGCACACGAGACCTATATTTTGCCTCTCATTTGAACAAGAGTGCCTAATCCACGGAGCCGCTCGGTATTTTCATATTCGCGCTTTAATTTGCTTTTGGAAACCTGTGTACTAACAGTTCCGAGGCCTCATAGCATCACGTTCACTACCAGATTATCAACCTTGTCCCGTAGGTGATGGTAGAGTGTCAATGGAATTTAAAATTCTGTTCCTTTTTCTGGTCTTGATTAATTGAGAATGATCACACCATTTCTTATTCGTGCGTTTTGTACGTTTCAACACCCCAGGGTTATTGCAGTGCATCTAAACTTCAATGTCGTTATATCCACGTGTATGGTCAATTTATTCCCAGGCTACATTTGGTATCGAAAGTGGCGCTATTTGCCTTCGTATCTAACATACTTTCAACGGCTGTAATTTATGAGTGCATGGTAATTCGTGTGTATCTCCCATAACTGCATTTTTGTAAATACACACAGCTTTAATATGCCAGTTATTTTTCCCATGTCTATCAGTGTATTACTGTTTGTATATAATGTACTAGGTGTTTTTCTGTTTCAATTCCTTATCCCAGTTTGATATTATATTGAAATAGCAACGTTATTAAATATAAACTACTTAGTCTTCTAAATTTTAGAGGCTGCTTTTTTGCTAAAAGCTCATTTAAATAACTGAAATTAATAAACACATTTTTACTGGTTAATGTTTGATTAAGTGACGCACTAGCGTTACAGATGTTTTGAATATTGCTATGCATATGTTTGCCAAAGTAAAATTTAAATTAGAACCAATTTTAGGAGCTTTGCATTATTTTAGTTGTTTTCTGAGATTTAATATTTTAAAAATATTTTCTTCTTATTTATTAAATACTAAGCTCCAAGTAAATAAATCGTTAGGAAACTTGTCTTCAAATAGTATTATACGTAGCGAGATAGAAAACGTTAACTATTGCCAGAAAACATTCATTGTTTAAATTGGATAGCTTGGTTTGCGGTGCAATCAGCATGAGCGCGTTGAGTGGGCTAACGTTGGCAACAAGCTATATAAGCTTGCGCGAGTATTCCTGGTTCGGTTTTTTAAGAAGCAACAACCATGGATTTCTGCACAAAGCTGTGGTTAATAATCAATGTTCATTTACTTTTCGGGTAAACATACAGTGATTTTCTTTATACCTAGTTTTCTCAAAATAATTTCATCGATGCGCAAATTGGATATCGATTTAAATTTACTCAGGAGTTTTATTATGTAGTAGCTATTCTATAATTTAGCATACAAAATGGTTTAGTTGGTAATTAGAAATCAACGGGTGTTTTTGTTTTATCTTACAACAATGGCATAAATTGACTAGTTATCTTTTGTTTACTAAAATAAAGTCAAATATTCAACGACTTTTTCTATAGGTTAAAATTCTAAATGTGCATGTTTGTTTGCTGCTTGCATATGATTTTGTTGTTAAAATGAAAACAACCGGATGTGATATGCTTTGTGTTTATTTGTAAACTTTGATAACTTGTAAAATTTCAGTTACAGCTCGCTTGTAGTAAATTTTACATAAAACACACCAAAGATTATTGTTTTGTTTGTTCAGTTGAAAACATAAAACCAGTTACATGCTAAATTCACGCTAATTACTTGAATTATATTTACTCTACCAACGAGACGTAATAGTAAATAATGCACCATCTAGCTTTCAGTGGAGAGAGGTGGGTTTATAAAGCAAATACAATTTGTTTTTTGAGTTGTGCAAACTTTAACACTTTCATTTACACCTATATGGCAAGGTCTTTGAATTTTCTGCTTAATAAAAAGCCGTTAAGCGCCAACTTGCCTGATTTCAGTCTCGCTAGAAGATAGGTGTTTCAAAAGACGATTTAAATGGTTTTTTTCTGCAATACAGGTTGATGGAGCTTTATGTACACTTTTTTCCACTTACTAATTTAAAATAAACACAAATAAGAAAACTGAAAGTCGTTTATCTAATCTATACAATACAAGCATGCACATCACAGTATCTAACAACCGGAACAAAAGAAATATACTAAGCCCTATTCCTAATTGACTAAACATGGGTGCCTCTAACAGAAAAAGACTACCTTAAGTTTATCAATTATAGGTATTCAACTAAATTATTTTTCTGTCTGCAATAAATACCTATCCACGGATTTGATATTAAGACAATAAATGAATGCAATATGTTACCTTATTTTTAAGATATAGAAGTTATTTGGTATTTAAAACGCACTCTACCGTAAATGAAAATTTGTTTTAAGTTAAATGAAACGTGTTTTAGAAACTATCTACATACGTATTTTGAAATGCACAATTAATATGGGCTTCGTTCTTATGATTTGTAATGCCGTAAGTCTAGTATTTTCTGGAACTAATATTTACACATGGGTTTGATCAATGGATACTTGATTCAGATTCATTCTATGCCTTATATATGCAGTAGGACACGAATTAAAGGTGCGTTTTGTTTTAAAATGGTACTACAACACTAAATGTACTTAAAGCGTTTTCATTTTGCACGGGAATACATTTATTTTGCTGAAAGAATATGAATACACATTTATACAAGGCATAACTAAATATTGGAAAAGTATACTTTTCTCCATTTTGTGTGGGTTTAATCAAAGGATTTGGCTTTCAATGAACCCTCGTGCCCTCATTTTCACATTAACATATATTGCTGTTACATGGCCGAATTTTGGTTCGCACTAAAGAGTGCTGTGACACTTCTGTACAGCAATGGGAAAAATAGAATTATTGCCTTACCTTTCTTTTTTTTTCTTTGTCTGGCTAGCTTAATGCAGGTTGTGAAATTTACAAAATGAAATAAAACACAACAATCTCCAGAAAACATCTATACATTCAAAACATTTTTCTTTTATGTAAAACAGTTTATAAAACAATTCACAGTTCTAGTTTATACAAAAAATAATCAAAGTTCTTACCTAATATTTACTCACAGATACACATGTAGGCGGATAATCTACCCATTCTTTATTTCCACGCTTGTAATGGTGTTTGGCCAAAAATCCTTGACAGATAGTCTATTTAGTAAAGGTCAAAGTACCTCAAACTTTGATCTCAAAATTTGATTCAAATTATCCCCTTTACAAATAATATAATGAGAACTTATTATAAATTTAAATTACAAAATATACAATTATTTTGATCAACTAACAAACAAAGAACTAAAATTTTATACTTGCGATATAAAATAGCGCCTATCCAACTTGTATTTAAAGATTATATGCCCCGGATTTTATTTTATATTGACCTTAAACCGCAGTTTACCAGTTTGTCCATATTCTGTTAAATCTTTATTTAGAATATTAAATTTTCAAAGTGCATCTCCTTTTATTTTTAGTTAATTAACTTTAGACTAGCTTTTTATCGAAGAATGTTCAATCTCTATAACATTTTTACAAAGCATCATATAATTGCGTTTGATAATTTTTGTATCTTTGAAACTACTCAAACGTGTGAATTTTATTGCAACTCTGCGTGATATATCTCTTTATAGTCAAACGCAAATCAATGACCGCAAATTATTGAATTCTACATAGCCAATTTCGTAAATTTAAACTCTTACACATTGCTTGGTGACGCTAATTAATGAATGAGACTTGAATCTCGAACGAATGAATCGCCGAATATTAAATCTCATTTCTTACATGTTCTTGGCAAAATTCGAATTACTGAATGAATTGTTCTAATTAAATTCCAGCTTTTATTTAAAATTATCTAACTACGTCTCATATTCCATAGTCTTCGCGATATTCCGAATCTTAATCACCTACGTGATGCAATGTTTCCGCGAAATTCTACGGTTCTCTGGACTAATTTGCGTCATCTATGATTTATGTTTATCGCAAAACGCGGACTACAAATAACTTGTTTTTTTTAATTTGAATTGCCTTTGGGGCATGAACCCGGGTGCCGCCACGAGAAGGTTTGTAACGTTTGCAAATAAATTTTGCTGTAACATTCCGCAAATCTCAAAGGCCAGACGTACTTTTATAGCCATCTATAGAATTTATGATGTACTTTCGATTCAATTCTGTACTTCCACATTTAGTAGTGTTGGTGTTTTATCACCTGATGGCGGTTTTATTTACTTTTGCCATAGTACAAAGATTGTTTCGAAATTATATCATTATAATAGCTTCGATTACTTCATAGGGTTTTTGGAAACTATTTCACTCTGATGAGGCTTAACAATGAAACGATATTTCTTGCTTTACTAAAACACTACTTTAATATCACCATACTTCAAGTTAGGTGTCTGCAAAACTAAATCTTCCGACGTAACTAGGGGTCTATTCCTGGGGTAGAGCAATGAGCAATGGGGGGGTAAGTCGAAATCTGTGGGGGGTCACACTCAAACTAAAACAAACAGGCGCCACCAAGTCCAGATTGATTTATATTAATGGCATAGCAAATTTCTAAGGGCGGACGTGGAGACCCTAAGAAAAAAAGATCGCCTTCGCTGACATACAAACTTGTCTTAACAGAATAAGACACTGCTCCTGTAAGGAAAAATAATAATTAAGTCACATAGAAAATGGGAACACAATTTGCGTCCTTCAAGTATATCTAAATGCATAGAGAATGTTTTCTACATAATGGAATCATAAAAATTTAACTCTTACTGTCTTTTGTTTATCAGGTCTGATCAAACTAGATCAGAATAAAAAACTTTAAATGTAGATTATTAATTTACTAGAAAGAATTTTCTTTGTTTCAGTAAATAAAATTTCATTATAATTAAGTAAAATAAATATTTGATATTCTTGCAAAATTGTTGTAAGGTTTATCAACTGATCCTTACTCAAATATATTACAGTTCAGTGTAACTAACAATATTAAGGTTTTTATAACCCAACCAGATCTGTGTAGGTCATTTACAAATGAATATACGAAATTTTCTCTTTAATTTAACAAAGTTAAAATTAGTTTGAAGTCAAAATAATCACCAAGATATTCTCTAATTTTATCAAAAGTGGCAGTACTGTAATGCTAAACATCTGTTAGCCATTGTGCAATTGTTGACGGCATTGTTCAAACAAACAGGTGACGTAATAGCAGCTGTTAATTTACGTTGTAGCCACGTGTAGTCACATATTTACGGAACTAAGTGAAATCAAACCCGATACTGGGAAAACCAGTCTAATCACAGGTAAAGTGAATAACAATTTTGTACATCCAACAAACAAAATGAAATAATGTACTTTCAGAAGGAAGTACTGAGGACATTCTTAATTCTATTACGAACCCAAAACCGGCTGTCGTCTTTGGTTGCAATGGAAACAACTTCGCAGTGCGGGCCTGCAGCTAAATATGCTTGTTTTCCATGCTTTAATACAGATGAAGGAGCGAAGCGGATTTCTCTCATTGGTTCAAGGCAGCATTACTTCATAGCGTAATCTTCCGTTTTCTAATTTTATTTACAAATATAATCCTTCATTGTGTAGTCCATAAGTTAAGGTTTCTACATTGTAATTTCAAAGTGGTCGTGCGGTTTCTAATTTATCGTTGCAGTTTCTGACGTGTTGTTGCGCTAAATAAATTTTTAAATTAGCTAATATGATAACGAATATGCAAAATGTGGATTAAGTACTAACCGTTACTCAGGAAATGTTTTACCAAAATAAGGCGACCCGGAGGTCACTCGCCATTCTTTTTGAATGCATCTACACGCTGCCTTTAACTATCGACGAGTGCGCTCGCTGCGTTCTTGCATGGTGGGAGGATCATAAGTGGGGTTCTCGAACCTCTCACGCGCGCGCCAGTGGCTGTGGAATTGCACCGAACTCCGAAACAAATAGACTACTAATCCTAGATATAGTAATACTATAAAAATTTGATTGTTACTCGAATCTTTATTTTAGTTAATAAAGGTATTTCAATATTCATTGTACGTTTAATGAATAGGTTCTTTTACTGCTAAAATAAAATTGTTACAACAAGCCGAAACCGTCGGTCAGTGGATGTTTCCTTCCCTGTAAAGTAATAAGGCTAATGTTTTGTTAATGGCTATATAACTACTAGCCCGATTTGTATTTGTCAATAGCTCTTATTATTTTCATAAGAGTTTGTTTACAGATGCATCTTACTTTATATACTATTTCTTATTGCGGACTGCAAATAACTTGTCTTTGTTTATTTGAATTGCTTTTGGGCATAAACCCGGGTGCCGCCACGAGAAGGTTTGTTACGTTTGCAAATAAATTTTGCTGTAACATTCCGCAAATTTCAAAAGCTAGACGTACTTTTATAGCCATCTATAAAATTTATTATGTAGTTTCCATTCAGTTCTGTACTTCCACACTTAGAAGTGTTGGTGTTTTATCACCTGATGGCGGACTTATTTACTTTTGCCATAGTACAAAGATTGTTTCGAAATTATATCATTATAATAGCTTCGATTACTTTATAGGGTTCTTGGAAACTATTTCACTTTGATGAGGCTTAACACGCCGAAACCGTCGGTCAGTGGATGTTTCCTTCCCTGTGAAGTAATAAAGCTAATGTTTTGTTAATGGCTATATAACTACTAGCCCGATTTGTATTTGTCAATAGCTCTTATTATTTTCATAAGAGTTTGTTTACAGATACATCTTACTTTATATACTATTTCTTATTGCGGACTACAAATAACTTGTTTATATATAATATATATATATATATATATATATATATATATATATGTGTGTATATATATATATATATGTGTGTATATATATTACTCATATTTAGACCAGGGTAGAAAATTAAATAATCACATTAAATAATTTTAATCACCGTGTAGAAGCTTTGGGAAAAGGTACGCGTTGTTAAAAAACCGTGAAGCATAAAAATTCATTCGTTTCATTAAAAATAAGGGAGTTAAACTATGTACAAGACGCGTGCTATAAAAAAAAAGGAAGCAGTATTAAAAAGCTCTACGTGTAACTTAATTATTCCTAGTAAAGAAACAAATAGAAATTACGTGCAAAATTTAAATTAATTAACTCAATTTTAAGTAACCGGTATTAAACAAAATGTACAGATAATAATTAATATTTGATTAGGAGTCACTAAAAATTAAAGGGTATTAATTTTAATTGAAGTTAATTGAACCATTAGGAACATATAATACGCATCAAAACTTGTAAAAACCCAATAAAATGCAAATCGTAGAAGTGTTATTTAGAAGTATTATGTTTGAACACCTGTGTATTTTTAAAAAAGGTCATTCTGCGTAAATTTTGCAGATAATTAATGATTACAGAGAATCTTGGAGAAACCGTAGCTTAATAGTTACGGGAAATGCTAAAGGTGGGTTATTTCACAGTCCACATGGACTGAAATAATCGATAATAAAGAATATCAATTTGCACCAATAAGAACAGGGTAGACAGAGACAGATAATATGCGCAAGACCAAGACACATATAGTAAAAGGCGTGAGTGGAGCAACGTCACTGGGTTGCGATTGGTTGAAAATAAGAGGCAAACTTGAGAGGTAGAAATAACATTTCTGTATAAAAATTAATTAGTTATTTCCAGACGTTGCGAGCCGTGTCGAAATTTCTGAGATTTAACTGGTGCTAGTGCAAATTTCGTAAAAATCGCATGCCGGGCTGCGGAATGGGAACCTAGCATGCGAAATTCTGAAGAATTGTCCGTTTGGGGACAAGACCGACAGACAGGCTAACCTCTATATATACCCAGGTTAATATGAACAAGCTCTCTTAGATCTTCGACTTGATTCAATGCGTTAAACAGTGCTTTTTAGTTTTCCGATTTTGATTAAATAATTTAAACAGTTTGCTTGTATATTTTGGTGATTTAAAACAGTTTGTGCTACAATGAATGTACTTTAGTGCACTTAGAAAAGAAGATACAAGGTAATAAAGTTTAGTATCACTGTACCAATTAGTCAAATTTGCAACGACAAATGAATACACAAAAGTAGGCAGTTTTGGCGTATATTTGTGAAAGAAGTATGAATTTCTTTGCTATTTTTCGGGGGTGTTAATAATTAAATGGTTCATAAACGTGTCTGGATCCACAAAACAAGGTTCAGATATACACAGATGAGTTCCGGAAAAGCCCTGAAACAACTTTAGATGAATGGTGGTGGAGAAAATTTTAAAAGCGTTGAGAATCAGAAGCCGTAAATATAACCCAGTTGGAATAGTGTGATTAACAAAAGGGACGATGTACATTGAAGCTACGAGTGCAGTAACCTTCAGGTAAATTATACTATTTTGTTTGAACTTTGATGTTTTCGTGTGTGTTGAATAACTTTATAATTGATTTACTTAAAATGGACAGTAGTAAAATTGTACTAACAAGAGAATTTTAATTTTAAGGTGAAATTTGCTTGTTTAAGTAGAAAGGGGTATTTAGTATTTATGTTCTGGATTATGATGAAAATTTGGGTATGTCTTTGAGCTCAATTAGACGAACCTGGTTAATTAACGTAAAGGGTGGTAGATGCTCCTTTGTACTCAGACTCAGGTCTGCATATATTGTTATATTAATTAGTAGGCATCCTACAAGGACTTTAATTTTGGATGCACATTAAAATGATAACAAATTTAAATCTTGAAATTTTCTGATACTGAAATTTATGCTGAATTTTAATTTTGAAATTTTACTGTATTGTGAATATTGATGTAAATAGAGTTAACGTTGATGTTTGTGGTAGGAATGTGTTTGTTTTTTTTTATGAATGAGGATGAAGGTTTATCTAGGGGAGCAGCCGAGGCGATGAACAGAAGAAAGTCAACGGACCAGTTAAGTTAATAGCTTTTTGTAGGTTTCACAGCATTCTTGACGCCCAATTCGAGAGGCTCGATTCTAATTAAAAAGGTTTCACAGCATTCTTTGGCGACCCAAAAGTGAGGCTCTAGTTCCAAATAAAATTTTTGTGATTTTATTCCAGGAAACTGGCGATCTGAGAGAGAGAGTTTCTGTGTATGTATAAATTTAAAAGTATTTTAGAGTGTGTGAGAGTGATTAGAACGTATGCAGAGAAAAGAGTGGTTAAGGAGTCAAGGAGTGGAAATTGGAAGTGACGATAGTGCATTGTGTGAGAAAAATTCTAAAATGGAAGAAGCTGGAGGCAGTAGAGATCAGTCGAGGACGGAATCAGGGGTTCAAGGAAACGAGATGATAATGAGAATGCTAGAGAGGATGAGCGATGAATCGAATAGAGCAAGGGAGGAACCGAATAAGAAATTTGACCAATTAAATCAGGAATTAGGGGATAAAATAGAGCAATCGACGAAAGAATTTACAGAATTTAAAAATAGTCTTACCATGAAAATGGGGGAAGTAGAAAATAGGGTTGAAAAAAATGAGCGTGATATTACAGGTCTTCGACAGGAAATTGGACATTTAAGGTCCGAAGTACGCAGTTTTTGTGTAGAAGAGATTAATATAAAAATGACTGAAGTAACGGACTCATGTAGGGATCAGTTAGGCAGGGTAGAACGCGAAGTTAGTAGTATCAAGTACAACATGTCAAGTTTAACGGGGGATGATCCCAGATTTTCTACAGGTGGAGTATCATTGGACCAACACATGAAGTTTTATGGCGATAACAGGGTAAATCCACAAATTTTTATTAATAGTGTAAGAAATCTAGTGGGAAATTTATTTGACGAACAGACTAAACTGAATACGATAAAGGCTTTATTGAAAGACAACGCGAAAGCATGGTACAATTTAGTAGGACAGGACATAGACACCTACACGGAGTTTGAAGACAGATTTTTAAAGCACTACTGGAGTGACCACAGACAAGACCAGGTACGAGACGACTTAATCACAGGAAATTTAAGGGAGAATTTTCAGGAAGTAGGAGCAATATGCTATACGCAAGTATAGCATAGCAAAGCAACTGAACCCACCACTGACGGACCGACAAATTATCAAGTATTTATCACGACACTTCGAGGTAGAAGTAAGACAACACGTAGCACTACAGAACATAGTGGACAGAGAAATGTTTTAGAATACCTGCAGAGGTACGACGACGTAAGTAGTGGACGACCTCGGGATAATAGGGAAAGACAGATCAACACAGTTAGGTTTGACAATAGATGGGACAACTATGCTAGAAGAGGGAATAGTTACGGATATCAGCGACGGAATTGGGAACAGCGACGACCATACGTTAGAAGTAATAGTTTAGGAAGGGGACCTGCACCGAGACCGGAACCTACCAGAAGGAATAGTTCACCGGACATGAGGGGGACTGCTAATACAGACACAGAACAAGTGGAAACGCTTAGGACATACGCTGAGGTGACGGCTAGACCAGGACCAAGTAGGGAAAACAGACCTGGACAGGATTTTTAGAACGCGACAGACCACTAGATTTCAGTGTAAATGTATATGAACATCCACGTGAATTTTTCAAAATTGAGGAGGAAGTAGAGCCAGAAACTGAGGAAAAATTATGTTTGCCAATTATTAATATAGGAATTTTTGAGAATAATGTAGAAGTATTACTTGATACAGGGGCAGAGGCGAGTTTAATATCGGAGGAATTCGTCAGCAAAATTAGGGATAAGGTTTGTGATAGAATTATGCCTATAAAGCGTAGCCATTTAGTAGCTCCAAATAAAAAGAAGTTTGCTGTAGTGAATAGTGTTGTGGTGCTTAGGATAGATATAGGAGGTTTAAGCTGTGAACAGGAGTTTGTAATTGTACCTGGACTGAAGTTTCAGAGCATTTTAGGTGTTGACTGTATGATGAAGTTAGGGGTTTTGATAGATATGGAACGGAAGGTAATAAGGATTAATGATAGGGTAGTGTCATGGAAGGGCAGTTATGAAGTCACAGAGGATGACACGGGGTTTAGTATTAATGTAGTAGAGGTAGAGGATGATGAAGTTAAACAGATCAACACAATAAGATGTCCAGAGGATAGGAGAGTAGAGGTTCAAGCTTTAGTACAAAAACATGCAGAATTAGTGGGGGTAGAAGCAACAGCAACATATCGGGAGCAGGTGAAGGCAGAATTAAATAAAGATGCCCGAAAAATTAGTCAAGGGACCAAACCGCAATTCCATTGTCCACCATCCATGGACACATTTTTGACGAGGTTAAGTGGCAAGTTTGTTTTTAATAAAGTAGATTTAAGGAATTCATTCTGGCTGATTCCATTACACAAGAATTCTAGAAGGTACATAGGTTTTTCCGTAGAGAGAAAAATCGAGAATTTTAAGGTAGTATTGTTTGGTTTGTCGGAAGAAAAGAAAATAAGAATAAATAAGAAACAGACAAGTGTAGGGACTGAAGAAGAAGTAATATTTAAGAGTCAGGATAATAGGGATGATAAGTTTATTGTATGTGAGATAACAGGGATGATAAGTATAGATATAGAAGAGGGAGAAATAGGGATGAAGAGTATTAGGATGGTGAGAAGAAAGACTTGGAGGGTCAAGAAGAGAGTTAGATTTAAATAACTTGATGAACAAAGAATAGAGATAGGTGAATTTTAGGATAGTTATAGAAAATAAAGCTAGGTATAGGATAAATATGGGAGATAATTAGAAATAGGTTTAGGATGAGAATAAAGAGTAAATGTAGGAAGAAAATAAGATAGGCTAAGTGTAGATATTTCGTATAAGATTAGTTAAAAGTTAGGAATAGGATAGGTATATAGGATGTTTATAAAATTAGGTGATAGTTAGGAATAGGATAGGGATATAGGATAGGTGTAAATATTTTTTTTTGATTGGATATAAGTTAGGTAAGTTAGATAGATAGGGGTAGAGAGAGATAGGCAATTTATTTGGAAGTTTGTTTGGCAGTCTAAATGCTTTATATTTGCATTCAAATAAGTGGGATTATTTGTATTCAAATAGGGGGAAAATACTCATATTTAGACCAGGGTAGAAAATTAAATAATCACATTAAATAATTTTAATCACCGTGTAGAAGCTTTGGGAAAAGGTACGCGTTGTTAAAAAACCGTGAAGCATAAAAATTCATTCGTTTCATTAAAAATAAGGGAGTTAAATTATGTACAAGACGCGTGCTATAAAAAAAAAGGAAGCAGTATTAAAAAGCTCTACGTGTAACTTAATTATTCCTAGTAAAGGAACAAATAGAAATTACGTGCAAAATTTATATTAATTAACTCAATTTTAAGTAACCGGTATTAAACAAAATGTACAGATAATAATTAATATTTGATTAGGAGTCACTAAAAATTAAAGGGTATTAATTTTAATTGAAGTTAATTAAACCATTAGGAACATATAATACGCATCAAAACTTGTAAAAACCCAATAAAATGCAAATCGTAGAAGTGTTATTTAGAAGTATTATGTTTGAACACCTGTGTATTTTTAAAAAAGCTCATTCTGCGTAAATTTTGCAGATAATTAATGGTTACAGAGAATCTTGGAGAAACCGTAGCTTAATAGTTACAGGAAATGCTAAAGGTGGGTTATTTCACAGTCCACATGGACTGAAATAATCGATAATAAAGAATATCAATTTGCACCAATAAGAACAGGGTAGACAGAGACAGATAATATGCGCAAGACCGAGACACATATAGTAAAAGGCGTGAGTGGAGCAACGTCACTGGGTTGCGATTGGTTGAAAATAAGAGGCAAACTTGAGAGGTAGAAATAACATTTCTGTATAAAAATTAATTAGTTATTTCCAGACGTTGCGAGCCGTGTCGAAATTTCTGAGATTTAACTGGTGCTAGTGCAAATTTCGTAAAAATCGCATGCCGGGCTGCGGAATGGGAACCTAGCATGCGAAATTCTGAAGAATTGTCCGTTTTGGGGACAAGACCGACAGACAGGCTAACCTCTATATATATACCCAGGTTAATATGAACAAGCTCTCTTAGATCTTCGACTTGATTCAATGCGTTAAACAGTGCTTTTTAGTTTTCCGATTTTGATTAAATAATTTAAACAGTTTGCTTGTATATTTTGGTGATTTAAAACAGTTTGTGCTACAATGAATGTACTTTAGTGCACTTAGAAAAGAAGATACAAGGTAATAAAGTTTAGTATCACTGTACCAATTAGTCAAATTTGCAACGACAAATGAATACACAAAAGTAGGCAGTTTTGGCGTATATTTGTGAAAGAAGTATGAATTTCTTTGCTATTTTTCGGGGGTGTTAATAATTAAATGGTTCATAAACGTGTCTGGATCCACAAAACAAGGTTCAGATATACACAGATGAGTTCCGGAAAAGCCCTGAAACAACTTTAGATGAATGGTGGTGGAGAAAATTTTAAAAGCGTTGAGAATCAGAAACCGTAAATATAACCCAGTTGGAATAGTGTGATTAACAAAAGGGACGATGTACATTGAAGCTACGAGTGCAGTAACCTTCAGGTAAATTATACTATTTTGTTTGAACTTTGATGTTTTCGTGTGTGTTGAATAACTTTATAATTGATTTACTTAAAATGGACAGTAGTGAAATTGTACTAACAACAGAATTTTAATTTTAAGGTGAAATTTGCTTGTTTAAGTAGAAAAGGGTATTTAGTATTTATGTTCTGGATTATGATGAAAATTTGGGTATGTCTTTGAGCTCAATTAGACGAACCTGGTTAATTAACGTAAAGGGTGGTAGATGCTCCTTTGTACTCAGACTCAGGTCTGCATATATTGTTATATTAATTAGTAGGCATCCTACAAGGACTTTAATTTTGGATGCACATTAAAATGATAACAAATTTAAATCTTGAAATTTTCTGATACTGAAATTTATGCTGAATTTTAATTTTGAAATTTTACTGTATTGTGAATATTGATGTAAATAGAGTGAACGTTGATGTTTGTGGTAGGAATGTGTTTGTTTTTTTTTATGAATGAGGATGAAGGTTTATCTAGGGGAGCAGCCGAGGCGATGAACAGAAGAAAGTCAACGGACCAGTTAAGTTAATAGCTTTTTGTAGGTTTCACAGCATTCTTGACGCCCAATTCGAGAGGCTCGATTCTAATTAAAAAGGTTTCACAGCAATATATATAACAATTTCCTACGATGGGTGCCTATAATTGTTACCTGAAATTTACTGAAAAGTTATTACATTCTAAACTATTTACTTTAAAAAAGTTATTTGATATATTTTCACATGCCGAATGCCAATTTCGTTTCAAAAATGAAAAATAACACCCTTTTTAGCCCCCAAATATCACAGTAATATATATATATATATATATATATATATAATACTGTGGTTTGGTAAGCTAGATATGTGTAAATAAGCCAATATTTATTTATTTGTAGGTACCCTGTACATAGAAATCGATAATTAAATTAAAACCCTTCAATATGATTAGACTGGAGTAAGGTTAGATAAGATAATGTGGGTTACATTTTTATAAGTTAATTTAGCACAAGGACAACAATTAATTATGAATGAGATTGATGGCAAAGTCAAAAATCGTGTACAGATATTTTTATTATAAAAGCTTTTCAGCGTAAAAATCAATAATTTAAGCAAGGTACATTTATTAAACGTAGCATAAGCTAAAGCAATCGAGAAACTTTACAAGGTTTGGTATTTGAAAACAAGTTACAACGGTCAAGAATTTCATAGAACCGACGTGCGATAAATAAACGATTCCTATAAAAGCTGGTATACGTTGAGAAAATAGTTCTAGGTAAAATGTGTTAACTGAAAACACAAGGCCAAATGCAACGGTCGACTAGTTGAAAACAGATCGATGAAATTAGGCGACAGACGATATTTAGTATGTAACAGAGACAGATGAAAGATATCAGATGGTTAAGTGACAATGACTTTCAAACGTTTGTAAGACGAGTAAATTTTAGAAGCCAATAAGCGGAACGAAGATGCAACATGTTTGCAAAAGGCATCGATTTTTCAAGGCGTGCACAAAAGAAGGGAGAAACAACTCTAAACAATACAGTAATAGAGGGACTATAATAAAGACAGAAAACATGGGGCAGACAAAGACACCAGAAATGTAGAAATAACGTAGACAATTTAGTTAGGATATTAAGTCAAAGCTATGAGATGTTATTATGAAAGCAGAAGTGCAATAGTAGTATGTACCCGCACATAAGAGACGTGATTGGAGTTGTTTGGGGTAACAAAAAATTAGAACAGTTGGCAGGTTTACAGAGTCTTTCGCGGTAATGGAGTGTTTGTGTTGAAAATTTCAAAGTTTTAAAAGACGGGTAATTTTTCGTGTACATTTATTTGTGGAATTGAGTAGTCGTTGGCAAGTTTCAAAAAGTGTTTAACAAAAATACGTGCAACTTAAGAGGAGTTGTGCTTATATAAGCGTTGATAGAGGCGGCGTTCGCTCTCTTAGTTTTTAATTCTACGGAAGATCATCCTAGCTTCTAACCACGCGACTAGTGCAGTCCGAAATTAAATTTAGAAGTGTTTTAAATGCGCAAGTAGGTGCAAGTTAGTATAAGCGGGGTGAACTGTATTAAATCATTTTATTAATTGAAGCAGGATGACTTGTAAGTAGAAAATTATTTGCAAATTAAATGAGGGTGCTTGTTGCACTTTGCGTGTAAGAAAAGATTATGTATGGATCTGTAGCGGTAGTCCTGAGGGATTGTTGATGATGTAGACGCCCAGCGGGGTCGAGATTTAATTGCTGTTCCCAATGTAAGGCAGCAATATTTAGTGATTCTGGTACGTGCAGTCGATAGGAGAAAACATCTTCAGAGGTGGTGATCAGGATGAAGAAGAATCTCCAAGTAATGAATTTTTTTTGAAACTTGTGCTGGTGCTTATTTGTTTAAACTATTAGTGATTTTGAGTTTTATTTGGTGACAAATTTATGAACCAAAAATTAATTTTATTTACCTATGTGAAGGACATTTTTGAAGTCTGAGGGTGTAAAAACTTGTATATAATAATTATGAATATTTCACAGATGTAAAAGATAAATGGGTCTTTTGCATAATTTTCAGTGCTAAAATTTTGCACACAAATATAAAAAGGTTTATACTGAGCTCACCATAGACCAAGGGAAAGTAAAGTAGGGTTCCGGGATAGGCCCATCTACTTTATCATAACTCAATGAAATGTAGACGAGCAGAAAATCATGGGTATATTAAGTTGATGATTTTTACTATCGAGTAGGAGTATGAAATGTTTAACTTGAGTAAAATTTGCAAATATTGAGATTTTGTGCGTTTATTATTTATTTGTCAGACTAAAAGCGTTGTATGTTTTTTTGTCGGATTATTTTTTAATTTTTTATTAGTTAGAAAGGTTGTAGAGCAAATGAGTAGCTGTGGTAAGTATCCCTTAAGAACCAGTGAGCAGAGCTAGCCGTGGGGTGTCATTTTGTAAAACATTTTTAGAGGGTACTCAACTAAAACATCTCATGATTCAAAGCTTGAACTCAAAATTTATTTAGGTGGTATTTAGTGGAGTTTTTTTGACAGGTAATAGTATAGCAATTTTTTATGACAGCCTAACTGTGGGGCACGAAATAATCAGTTTGTTCCCGAGTATCCAGAGCATTTCTATGACGCCCAATTTGTGGGGCTGATTTCTGCAGGCAGTTCAGAGCAATATATATATATATATATATATATATATATATATATATATATATATATATATTGATATATATATATATATAATATATATATATATATATATATATATATATATTTGGGTTTTTGAGATATAGGTCCTGTTTAAAAAATAATAAAAGGCGTACTCTTTTTATTCCATCTGAATTGTCGAGTATATTTTAACTCTTGGTCACAGATTACTAAAAATTACACGTTGTACAAACATAGTTTCTGCAAATGAATATATACTTACAATAGTCGAGATTGTGTAATTACTAGCATGTGTAACAAGAAACATTTTTAAAAAGCTATTTCGAACAATTATACAATTGAGAGTGTCTGACAAATGATATAAATTAGAACATTTGTATATAAACATGCAAACTAAACTAAAGTAGAACTAAATTTAAATTATGAGTATGCTTTATGGTAAATGATTAGAGTGGGATGTACTAGTAAATGATATTTGGTCTGCAGGTGAATGTGCTTTTCTATGTGGTGTCGCATATATTATATATTGATGTATGTTATGTATGTGTGTGTCTGGTAAGCTTTGTTTTGTCGTGTAAAGCTGTGCGTGTGTGTGTTTTGGTGTGGGTACGTGTACGTATGTGCGTGTGTGTATGTTGAGTGTAACTACATTATTTGTCAATAGAACCTAAGTTGTTTTTTTCCTTTATATATATATATATATATATATGTATATATATATATATATATATATATATATTATATAATTTTTTCTATTTGGGTGACTTGAAATTGAGCAAGTAGGTGTATATCGAACCTAGATTGAAGATATCGGTTTTTTATTTATACTATTTGGACAGTTATATATGTGACACATTTCTATGAAAATGCATTTAGATGTCACTTTTTCGGTTTCTAATATTTTAGTGCCATTGAAATTCTAAATACTAAAATATTAGAAACCGAAAAAGTGACATCTAAACGCATTTTCAAAGAAATGCGTCACATACATAACTCCCAAATAATATAAATAAAAAAACCGATATCTTTAATCTAAGTTCGATATACACCTAATTGCTCAATTTCAAGTCATCCAAATAGGAAAAAGTACATAATATATATATATATATATATATATATATATATATAACATGTTATTTGCAGTCCCCAATAAGAAATTGTGTAGAACAATATATAAAATAGGATGTATCTGTAAACAAACTCTTATGAAAATAATAAGAGCTTATTCACGATATAAATCGGGCTAGTAGTTATATAGCCATTAACAAAACATTAGCTTTATTACTTCACAGGCGGTTTTATTTACTTTTGCCATAGTACAGAGATTGTTTCGAAATTATATCAGTATAATAGCTTCGATTACTTCATAGGGTTGGAAACTAATCTGCTCTGATGAGGCTTAACAAAGTCGAAACGGTCGGTCAGTGGATGTTTCCTCCACTGTAAAGTAATAAAGGTAATGTTTTGTTAATGGCTATGTAACTACTAGCCCGATTTGTATCGTCAATAAGCTCTTATTATTTTCATAAGAGTTTGGTTACAGATACATCCTATTTTATATATTGCTCTACACAATTTCTTATTGCGGACTGCAAATAATTTGTCTTTATTATTTGAATTGCCTTTGGGGCATGAACCCGGGTGTCGCCACGAGAAGTTTTGTTATGTTTGCAAATAAATTTTGCTGTAACATTCCGCAAACCTCAAAGGCCAGATGTACATTTATAGCCATCTATAAAATCTACTATGTAGTTTCGATTCAATTCTGTACTTCCACACTTAGTAGTGTTGGTGTTTTATCACCTGATGCCGATTTTATTTACTTTTGCCATAGTACAGAGATTGTTTCAAAATTATATCAGTATAATAGCTTCGATTACTTTATAGGGTTGGAAACTAATCTGCTCTGATGAGGCGTAACAAAGCCGAAACCGTCGGTCAGTGGATTGGATGTTTCATCCCTTGTGAAGTAATAAAGCTAATGTTTTGTTAATGGCTATATAACTACTAGCCCGATTTGTATCGTCAATAAGTTCTCATTATTTTCGTAAGAGTTTGTTTACAGATACATCTTATTTTATATATATATATATATATAAAGGGAAAAAACTTAGGTTCTATTGACAAAAAATGTAGTTACACTCAACATACACACACACACACACACACACACCTACGTACACGTACCCACACGAAAACACACACACACACACACACAACTTTACCCGTCAAAACAAAGCTTACCAGACACACACATACATAACATACATAAATATACAATATTCGAGGCACCACATAGACAAGCACATTCACCTGCAGACCAGATATCATTTACTAGTACATCCCACTCATAATCATTTACTATAAAGCATACTCATAATTTAAATTTAGTTTTACGCTAGCTTAGTTTTCATGTTTATATACAAATGCTTTAATTTATATGTCATTTGTCAGAAACTGACAATTGTATAACTGTTCGAAATAGCTTTTAAAAAATGTTTCCTGTTACACATGCTAGTAATTACACAATCTCGACTAATGTAAGTATATATTCATTTACAGAAACTATGTTTGTACAATGTGTAATTTTTAGTAATCTGTGACCAAGAGTAAAAATATACTCCAAAATTCAGATGGAATAAAAAGAGTACACCTTTTGTTATATTTTAAACAGGACCTATAACCCAAAAAAGAAAAACCGAAGAGTATTAAACCAGAGGTCGTTAAGTCTCAATATTATATATATATATATATATATATATATATATATATATAAATGAAAAATATTTGCTTATAGCAAATTTTAATAAATAAAACAGTGTATACGATGTATAAATAAACACAAACTTTACGAAGAATCGAAAGAGTTATTAATTATACAAAGCAAGCTAGTAATTTGCATAGCCATAAATGAATGGCTATGCAAATTACTAGCTTGTTTTGTATAATTAATAACTTTCTTACAATTCTTCGTAAAGTTTGTGTTTATTTATACATCGTATACACATATATATATATATATATATATATATATATATATATATATATATATATATATATATATATATAAAGTTTATATTTGTGTTCATTCTAGCGATGTATGTTAATTTGCATTCTAAATTTCTATGGAGTTTTTCTACGTTGATTATTTGCCTTTTCTCGAAAGTGTAAAGTGATAATCATGTGATACTTGCAACGTTGAACATTTGGACCATTGTGGTTGTTGGTGCACATTCGCCCCGCGTGCTGGTCACATCCAACTTTGTGCTTCACGTACTATTGTGATATTCCGCTTATTTGAGATAACTCAAATACCCTCGTTTATATTTTATATATTTATTGTTTACACCGCCTGTTGATTAGAGTACATTTTTCTCTACTATAGTTTATTGAATATAATATTTTTGTATGTATACTACAAAAGTATAGATACCCTGTTCATAAGAAGAGATAAAAACTTTTATACAAAGCTTAAATAATCATTTCAAATCAAGCTACTAATTGAATGATGGAAGATATAAGGTTTCGGACAGGACTTGAACCGGTATCTTTGGATTTCGCGTAAATCATGTACGCAATCATATACCAACTTAATTTTCAGTTACGTATGGCATTTTTTGTCAAACATCTGACCGTGTTATGTTTTTGTTATGTTATAGACAGGAAGCGACACTCAAATTCAGGGCTACAAGCCAACTATTAATCACAAATATCAGTAATTGCACAATGCAAACTGGTATTTGATGTTATATTAATTTACCAGATGAAATAATAACGTAGGCTATCCCTAAACATCTCTATTGTTTGCTCAGTTGACTGTGAAGGGACTTATCCGCTGGCGCGTATGGATTTTACACGTTTTAGTCGGATATCTAGCAATATAGAGCTCCAAACCTTTTCTTATGTTTTTATTTCAAAAGCTTTCCAGTCTGTTGATAATGTTAAACAATCAAAAATCTATTCCATCATTTAAGTAAACACATTTGTAAATTTTCATGCAATTAATTAGAGTACGCTGTGCTTAATTGAAATATCAAGGGTATTGAGCAAATTCTCACTTTGCATGAATTTTAGTAATATTCGAACGCACGTACTTCGCATTTGACATTTACAGATTGGAAATTACGACCAAAATGTAAATTGATAACTAAATTCCACATCAAGTGAAACGGTAAATTATAAACGATGTATCCGTAATTAAATTTTTATACACATCATAATGAGATACCGGAAAATAGATCATATACTAGTAATTAGCCATTTCCTAAAGAGGAAATTAATATCTTGAAAGCAATATTTATGATATAGCCATTAAGCTTTTCTCGTTCAATCAATTTTTAAAAGGCAATCATTATAACTGAGAAATGGCTTTCTAAGCTTTAGTAATCGAATTAAACCTACATCACAAATAAAACTCTTCAAAACGCAGTATTGTATTAAAAACTTTGTTGTTTACTAAAACGGGTACAGATTAATAGATTATCAATCAAAATCGATCAGCAATGCAGCTGAATTTTAATGGACACTTTAATGTAACTCTGACATTACTTGATTTAAATTGGAAACGCTAAAATTTCTGTGGATGTACTGACAGCATAAATACCTTTTTATGTACAATTGTTATACCTATCGTTAATGATCATGCAGGATGCACCCGCTAAATAAAAAAGCTTTTCTTGGTATAAATTTTTTGAAAAGTATTTAATGTTTGGCATGCTGGGAATTGAAATTGAAAGTCCATTGTTCAATTACAATACTTGCAAAGTAGAAAGTTATTGACAGTTCTGGACCCACATTTCCTCCAGCATCCACATTTCCTCACACATTTGGACCAAATTTACATGTAAACTTCCATAAGGACAAAATGTGGAGATGAATCTCCTCCTGCTCTTGCCTTGTGGATTGCCTTGTGGGATTTTTACCCCAACCATCCCTACCCTAAAAATCGATAACCTAACCCCTAAAATTTTCGAGATACTCCTCGGTGCCTATTGGCACCGCACCCACGAGATAAATCTATATTGTTTGGTATCAATTAATATTAGAATTTTCTCAGCTACCCGAATCTCTTTAAATTTTTCAGATAGCATCATGCCCCAGAGAGCTACCCTCATTTTAAGATTTTTTGCTGATAGCAATTTCTGACCGTCCTTATAAATTTTCTTAACCATGCGATACATCAAATTAGTGTATAATTTTACGTACAATCCGAATCTGTAAACATATTTAAAATAGGATCACCCCTTACAAAGTTACACACACACCCTCTGCGAGATAAATCTTTCTCCACATTTCCGCCCACGAGATAAATGTGCCTTGTTTGGCATCAATTGATATTAGAATTTTCTCAGCTACCCGAATCTCTAGGAATTTCTTAGATTGCATCACCCCCCAGGGAGCTACCCTCACTTTAAAATTTTTTACCGGTAGAGATTTTTTTGACCCTTCGCATAAATTTTTTAACCAGACGACACATCAAATTAATCTAAAATTTTACGCGGAATCCGAATCTGCAAACAGATTTGAAATTGGACCGCCCCTTAGAAAGTTACATATATACCCTCTGCGAGATAAAACTTTCCCCACATTTCCACCCATGAGATAAATCTATCTTGTTTGGTATTAATTAATATTAGATTTTTCTCAGCTATCCGAATCTCTAGGAATTTTTTAGATTGCATCATTCTCCAGGGAGCTTCCCTCATTTTAAGATTTTTTACCAGCAACGATTTTTGGCCGTCCTTATAAATTTTTTAGTCACGCAATACATCAAATTAGTCTAGAATTTTATGCTGAATCCAAATCTGTAAATAGATTTAAAATCGAACTACCCCTTACAAAGTTTCACATATACCCTCTAAACTATAACTTTCCTGCAGCTCATACCTAAAAGAAAATCTAAAAGCTATTCTTAAAACTTTTTATTACAGACAATTTTTACTAATACAGTTTATTTTTTGTAAACCACATTTCTAAATACATATTGACAATTTTTATTCTTATCCCAGAACTCCAAACATCGACTTATACTTATTAATATTTATTTTTAAATAGAGCACTTTTTCCAAAGACCAACCGGACCCACATGTTTTAAATTTCTCTGATTTTGTTTTCATGGTTTCGCTTAAGACCTCGTGCATATTTTCCAGATTACTAGAAGACGATATAACCATATTTTTTGTGTTAAAGGATTTCACATCGGTAGTCTCTTCTCCCATTTTGGTGTAAACGCCGTAGAGTTCGCAATAGACTTTTATTGCTGTATGTTGTGTTCTTTTTCACTAAGTAATCGAATAAACCGCTCTTTATGCTTCCAAAGAAACTCGGACACTCCATCGTCGACACTGGCATTCTTTATGCGATAGCTAGCCATACGGTTGTTAAACGCGGTGCTAACCATTTCTATGCCATCTTCGCCAGTAACGGTAACTGTGGCATTTTTGTCTGTTGCTTCTCAACTGTGCGGCATTGGTAGTCTTTTCTATTTCGAAATCGCATACTTTACACATAATTCGTGATTGTTTCGTACAAGACCCTTTAACAGCTGGCGGAGCTGAACGTTTACGGCTTAATGACATACCATTCTGTTTTATCTTGTGCCGCTGTAAGCTGTCCATTCTCGTAAAAGCAACACCGCAAGACATACAGTTTAAGTATTTGGCTGCTGACGGATGTATAAGCTTAACCCTGGACGATGTTACACCACGACATTTGTTCTGGTGCCGTTTGAGAGCACCCCTCCTGGTAAAGTAGACGTGACAGAGCTCGCATTTAAAAACGTTTGCAGGTACCATTTTAGTACAAAACAAAATCCGCACTATAGAACTTTGGTTAAACTTGTAAGCGAACTAACTTATGACTAAAAAAGTTTACTCTAGCTTACCTGCTTTATGTACCCTATAGAATGCATACCCAAGGTTTCCGAAGACGATCGAACGAAGTTGAGGATTCAGCGGGGAACTAAATAAAACATTTTAAACCTTTACTAAGGGAATACCAAACTTGTTGTCTACAGCATATTTACTAATAAAGCAATTTAATTTTAAATAACTTCTACGTCATATTTTCGGAAATGGCAGGCTTATATATTTTCTTTGGAAACAATCGAAGATTGTGGAAGACATTCGAAGGGTGCACAAACGCGGTAACTACCAATTAGCATTAATACTGAGTATTCCGTACTTTCGTAGGTTGCTCATTTCCTAGAACCAAATCTTCCGCGTAGCGGTCGGTAGCACGTAATGATTTCTAGAACCGAAAAGTACTCGATATCGCCCAAATAGAGAATTAGATGCTCGATGTCTGTCACCTTCCGATTCCCTCGTAAAAAATAGAAGAAACTCGGTAAATCATCCATCTAACTTATACCACGACCCGCTCCCGTTCTGATAAATTCCAAACATTTTTTCAAACGACAATGGTCTCAGAATTTTTAAACCTTCGAGGTATCTATAAGTCGTGACCAATTACACGTTTGAGCTCCCGTAAACAAACATATTTTATAGTAACAGTGCGTTGTATAATACATGCATACCCCTTCTCTGCGCTACTGCTGTTCTTGTAGTTGCTTGAAAAAGTCAGTCGCCTTTTTTTTACTGCTAGAACCTCTGCAAAGCACCATTCTATACTTTCTTTAAAAGTATAGCACATCGCGCACTTTTTTGTCTGATAATTAAATTTTGCTCATGTAGGCTTTTGCACTTTCGCATATTTAAACATCTAATACGATCGATTAACCACTTTCGATTATTCTAACGGGAACCACCATACATTCCGCCGCACCGTTCTTTTTGAATCTAGCGATCCGATGGGCTTCCACACACTAACACCTAACGTATCTTTCCTACTATTTGTTAAACAAAAACTACCGGCATCGCCATGTTCGTATGTGGTCGTAAGCAGATGTTTGTGGATGTGTACGAAAATATGTAACCATATACATTAATTAGTCTAAGCTATTTTATTTAGTACAAGAAAACTACTATTTTTCTAAACCACAATTACTAATCGCCTTTATAGCTTTAACATTTCTACCATTTCCCAATGACTGGTGCTACGTACATGGAAACTTTAATTTCTTATAGGAGAGAATCCTTATTCTCCCACGCACTGTTGCGTAGCTGCATTCCCACCCCTTTTGGGAATATATGCTCGTTATAGATTGTAGGACCCTCGGTTTTACTTAGCTACACTTCGTAAGACCCTTTTAATCTTTTTAATCGTGTCTTACTCGCTTACAATACAGTAGAACTTGGCTTTCGTACCGACGAATTCTAATACTACACCCCCATTAAATTCGTCTTTAAATTTTCGTACAACTTTTTTGTTGACAAGCGGTATATTGTATTTATTATCCGCTGATTAGTCACTCTTTTGAGATAAATATATTTTGTTTGGTATCAACTAAAATTAGATTTTTCTATGGAGCCCAAACCTGTAAACAGATTTTAAATAGAACCACCCTTTACAAAGTCACGCTTTTTAAAGACCCAAACCTCTAATTTTTACCCATCTTTATTTAACTCCATTTTTAAAACCCTTTTTTTTCGCTACCCAAGACATGCTTTAACCAACCACTTCCCTAGAAATCTAAAACCGCTGTGTCCCGCGTACACCACGTGGGGATAACACGTATACTCTGTCCACCAGGATAGAAGCAGGAAGGATTTGGAAGATGGGCGAAAAACTTAAAAATTGTGGAATTTAAAACTAATATATACAATAGATTTACAAAATCAAACAACTATCTTAGCTTTATATCTCTATGCCCCAATGCATGGGTTGATATGCTTTCAGGTATGACGTTACGCTTGTCATCTTCTTTCGATAAATTAATTTTACTAATAATCTGCGTGTACAAATCGTGTTTTTTTACTCCGGATACATACACCGGCAGGTACTCCTTACCAAATAAAGAATTAGATGCTTGGGGACTGTTAACATCCGCTTCCCTCGTGTACATCTAGACACATCCCAGCCCACGCGCACCCCCGACCATGCGCACCCCTGCCCATGCGCACCCTTACTCATGCGCAACCCTGCACAAGCGCACCCCTACCCATGCGCACCCCTTTCTGTGCGACTGCTATTTCGTGGTGACGTCATAGGCTTTTATAAATAAAGAACAATGTAATACTATTCTAACATTTTTATTCTGACATACATATCAAAATTTAAAAATATTTAATACCAAGCATGGAGTCATTTAAACTTAATTTTAATACAAAGTTATACACAGAAGACAGTCCTTTCTTTATGTTTGTTTGTAGTGGTTTTAATTTTATCTAATTTTATTCGCAGCTTATAATTTAAATCGACACCCAAGTCCTCTATCTCCTTTTCTAGCCAATAGTTTGATACATATGGACCGTCTAGATTTTCGAATTGCAAAATGTACCGAAGTTTGCCTCTATATATAAAGTCTTTGAATCCACAAACAACCAGATCCATTCCTTCGTGTAATTCTTGCAGTTTGTGACAATATTTTAATCGCGGCTTTCCCACTATATCTTGCATACGTATCTTGTTAGCTTGATCGACTTCTTCTTGTCGGTATTGGAAGAAATCCTTATTCTCCCACTCCGTGTTGCGTAGTTGCAAGTCCACCACTTTTGGAAATATATGGTTGTTATAGGTTGTAAGACCCTCGGTTTTAAATGATCTGAAAGGTTCGTTACTAGGCAAATATACAATGTTTAACGGAACCCCTTTGCGTGTGGTGTACGCCAAGGTTACGAAACCTGCATTCCTTAGTTCGTCTATGTTATCTGCCATTTCGATAAATACGTTTTTAAAATAACCTTTTAAAAAGTATACGGATTTAGTACCATCCTTTTTCGCAAGGACGCCTACATAACTAAAAGAGACCTTTTTACTAACTACAATGCATACAGCTTGTAGAAACCGGATGCATCTATAGTGCGTTTAACGAACAGATTCAGTAAATGCTCCGCCCATATATCAGCGCCAAGTTTAAATAAAGATTTTGTATTGGTTGGCCGGATTCAAACAACCACACATTTCAATTTGTAGCATTAACCTACAAATGTCAATTAGTTTTTCGTGTTTGTCTTTGCTTTATTTTTTGTTCACTCGTCTTTCGTAGTTTTTGCTCTTGTACTTTTTTTTTTCAAAAACAGTATTTTTCAATACTTATTACATTTGTGTAGGTTATTTACAATTTGATCGCTGTAAATCAAGCTTATGCTCAGTTTGTACTGCGCAACTAAGCCCATCCTATTATTTTAATTACTGAATCTGTTCGTTAAACGCACTTATAAGTCAGTCCATCGGCACATAAAATAATCTTTTAATTCTTCCTCATTTTCTCTAATAAGATGTTCTTTGTCTAACACATCTTTGTATTGTTCGCGTATTGTCGCAGTGTTTTCCATGTAGTCCAAACTTTCGCTTTTTTGCATCCATTTCCTCTAATTCCAGTTGTTCTTTTCTTCCACTTACAGCGTATGGCGTGCATAATGGGGCAATTTTCTTTAGCGTAAACGGGTAGAGTTTACTGCCAATATTTACGCGTTGTCGTACAACCTCTGGACGAATGTTAGGTGTATCTATCAACCCCAATTCCGAAATGACTATTTCTTTTGGAATTGTAGAATGTGGTGTTGCAGATTGTGTAAAATAGTACTATCTGCTTTAATGTAGCACTTGTGTAAGATTTTTATTTTATCTTGGCTATTTTCCTCCTCTACTATCTCCAAATAATTTACAGATAAATAGTTAAAACTAAAAGCCGAAAGCACATACTTTATCAATTTTTCCCTTTCCTCTAGTTTTTCGGACAACTTAATTTCTTTGTATTGCTATTTCCCCAATACACGTACTGTAGTAGGTTATAATACACTAAACAGCAGCTATTTTGTAGCTTGTCCGATAGCTTACTCCACATTTTGGCAAGTGGCACCGAGTACATTGACGCCTTTAGGAAGTATAACTTACTATCTTCCAATAACGTTAAACAGTCTTTTAAGGGATTATACACCCGTTCCGCACTGACATAGTTTCCAATTGTACAGTTGTATATTGTCGCTTCCAATCGCGTAATACCATGTTCTTTGGCCAAAGTAGACGCAAATGTTTCCCTTAAACGTACATCTGGGCAACGTAAAAAATCTAGTATATGATTGCCAAGTTGTTTATTAACACCAGGACTTGTTATCTGACACACAAATTTGTTGTATATCTTAATTTTTGCATTGGTTGTTAGCCATGTTAAACAATCAATTCCCACAGTTTTATCGTTGTCAACTATAATACTACACTTTTTTTCGTATTCGCCCTTATAGCAAAAATTATGGTTTGTAGTTAAATAATTACACATCTCCATCTTGCTAAATATGCCAGCAACATCTTGGGTTACATCCATGTCAAAAAGATAGTAATAATCTTTTTTGAGTTTGTCTAATATATCTGGTAGTTCCTCCAATAAAGTTTCCAACTTAACATCTGCTAGTTCCACTTTGTATGGAACACATACAGATTTTGTAATTTTTATTAATGCATTCGAGGTCTTCTTTTCCGATAATTTCTTTTACTCTCGGGCCCATCTTGTTAGTGCTTTCCAGAGAAAACGGAAGCTTAGCTCTAACACCATGCCTAGCGGAAACAAATCGGTCGATCATTCTTCGTAGATAGCTTAAATGCACCACAAATTTCTTTTTTTAGAATAAAAATCCTTTTGTTTGCAGATGTTTGTTCGGCGTCAGAAAAGGTCGCAAATTTTAACCAACATTATATTGTCACAAATTGGTTCTGTAATTGGTATGTGTAGTCCGCCAGTCAGCATCTGTTCGCCTTCGACATAACAAATACTACCAATATCTGTCACCAGATTATTGTTGCACATATTTTCTGTCAACAGCCATAATCCAAATCGCTCATTTGTGGGGTTCACTTTATTCCCTAGAAGTTGAGACACGTTTATCACCTTGGGGACGCTCATGTTTACCGTTCTAGCTACTGTCGAATACTAAATTGAATTCGAAAAAATTGCCCCCTTATGTATCCTACAGAGTGGGAGCGTATATTGCCGAGGATAGCCGAATATGTCGGACGCGCCATATCCCTTACATTCTCTTGTTTAAAAACTATTCTGTTATCCGACCTAGGTCGGCAAGGATGCGCAACGACATATGTCCGGATATATGTCGCATATATGTAGGATGTTAGGTTAGAGTGAAATTACCCCATAGGGTGAAATTGCCCCGTAGGGTGAAATTGCCCCATAGAATGAAATTGCCCCATAGGGTGAAATTGCCTACGACCTAGGTTGGATGTGGTTGATAGGTTAGATCAGCGCCGTGGCGCTGATCTAACCTATCAATTTTTCCTTTTATCTAACCTAAGTCCACACAAGTCCAACTAACCTAACCTAACTCCGGACAACACTAACTAACCTAGCTCCTGACAAATGCTAAATTAAAGCAGGTAGTACATATTTTACACAATCTGCAACACCATATTCTACAATTCCAAAAAAAATAGTCATTTCGGAATTGGGGTTGATAGATACGCCTAACGTTCGTCCAGAGGTGGTACGACAACGCGTAAATATTGGCAGTAAACTCTACCCGTTTACGCTAAAGGAAATTGCCTCATTATGCACGCCATACGCTGTAAGTGGAAGAAAAGACAACTGGAATTAGAGGAAATGGATGCAAAAAGGCGAAAGTTGGACTACATTGAAAACATTGCGATAATACGCGAACAATACAAAGATGTGTTAGACAAAGAACATCTTATTAGAGAAAATGAGGAAGAATTAAAAGATTATTTTATGTGCCGATGGACTGACTTATAAGTGCGTTTAACGAACAGATTCAGTAATTAAAATAATAGGATGGGCTTAGTTGCGCAGTACAAACTGAGCATAAGCTTGATTTACAGCGATCAAATTGTAAATAACCTACACAAATGTAATAAGTATTGAAAAATACTGTTTTTGAAAAAAAAAAGTACAAGAGCAAAAACTACGAAAGACGAGTGAACAAAAAATAAAGCAAAGACAAACACGAAAAACTAATTGACATTTGTAGGTTAATGCTACAAATTGAAATGTGTGGTTGTTTGAATCCGGCCAACCAATACAAAATCTTTATTTAAACTTGGCGCTGATATATGGGCGGAGCATTTACTGAATCTGTTCGTTAAACGCACTATAGATGCATCCGGATTCTACAAGCTGTATGCATTTGTAGTTAGTAAAAAAGACTCTTTTAGTTATGTAGGCGTCCTTGCGGAAAAGGATGGTACTAAATCCGTATACTTTTTAAAAGGTTATTCTAAAAACGTATTTATCGAAATTGCAGATAACATAGACGAACTAAGGAAAGCGGGTTTCGTAACCTTGGCGTACACCACACGCAAAGGGGCTCCGTTACACATTGTATATTTGCCTAGTAAAGAACCTTTCGGATTATTTAAAACCGAGGGCTCTACAACCTATAACAACCATATATTTCCAAAAGTGGTGGATTTGCAACTACGCAACAGTGAGTGGGAAAATAAGGATTTCCTCCAATACCGCCAAGAAGAAGTCGATCAAGCTAACAAGATACGTATGCAGGATATACTGGGAGAGCCGCGATTAAAAGTTTGTCACAAGCTGCAAGAATTACACGAAGGAATGGATCTGGTTGTTGGTGGATTCAAAGACTTTATATATAGAGGCAAACTTCGGTACATTTTGCAATTCGAAAACCTAGACGGTCCCTATGCATCAAACTATTGGCTAGAAAACGAGATAGAGGACTTGGGTGTCGATTTAAATTTTAAGCTGCGAATAAAATTAGATAAAATTAAAACCACTTTAAACAAACATAAAGAAAGGACTGTCTTCTGTGTATAACTTTGTATTATAATTAAGTTTAAACGACTCCAGGCTTGGTATTGAATATTTTTAAATTTTGTTATGTGTTATGTCAGAATAAACATTTTAGAATGGTATTACATTGCTCTTTATTTATAAAAGGCTATGACGTCACCACAAAATAGCAGTCGCACAAAGAGGGGGCGCATGGGTAGAGGCGCGCATGGGCAGCGGTGCACCTGGCAGCGGTGCGCATGGGCAGGGGTGCGCATGAGCAGGGGTGCGCATGGGCATGGGTGCGCATGGTCGAGGGTGCGCATGGGCTGGGATGTGTCTAGATGTACACGAGGGAAGCGGATGTTAACAGTCCCCAAGCATCTAATTCTTTATTTGGTAAGGAGTACTTGCCGGTGTATGTATCCTGAGTAAAAAACACGATTTGTACACGCAGATTATTAGTAAAATTAGTTAATCGATAGAAGATGACAAGCGTAACGTCATCCCTGGAAGCATATCAACTCATGCATGGGGGTATAAAGATATAGGTCTAAGATAGTTGTTTGATTTTGTAAATCTATTGTATATATTAGTTTTTAAATTCCACAATTTTTAAGTTCTTCGCCCACCTTCCAAATCCTTCCTGCTTCTATCCTGGTGGACAGAGTATACGTGTTATCTCCACGTGGTGTACATTACATGTGATTTTCCAATGCTCCACCCGAAGATACTACATTGACCAGGAAGCGAGTTTTTTTACCTGGAAAATTTGGAATTTTGCCGAACCCTTGCTGTTCCAAGCAAGGTAGGGATCTTTAACGTGCGTGACAACACTCACACACGGGACCTCCATTTTACCTCTCATCCGAACGCGGGTGTATTTTTGTGAAAAATGCTCGCCTAACATTTTTCAAGCGGACCGTGTCGGGATTCGAACCCGGGACCTTGGGCGTAGTAGTCACACACATACCACTACGCCACGGAGCCGCCTCCACGTGGTGTACGCGGGACACAGCGGTTTTAGATTTCTAGGGAAATGGTTGGTTAAAGCATACGTCTTGGGTAGCGAAAAAAAGGGTTTTAAAGATGGAGGTAAATAAAGATGGGTAAAAATTAGAGGTTTGAGTCTTTCAAAGGCGTGCCTTTGTAAAGGGTGGTTCTATTTAAAATCTATTTACAGGTTTGGGCTCCATAGAAATATCTAATATTAGTTGATACCAAACAAAATATATTTATCTTAAAAGAGTGACTACCCAGCGGATAATAAGTACAATATACCGCTTGTCAACAAAAAAGTTGTAGGAAAATTCAAAGACGAATTTAATGGGGGGTGTAGTATTAGGATTCGTCGGTACAAAAGCCAAGTTCTACTGTATTGTGAGCGAGAAAAACACGATTTAAAAGAGTAAAGGGGTCTCACGAAGTGTAGTTAAGTAAAACTGAGGGTCCTACAACATATAACGAGCATATATTCCCAAAAAGGGTGGGCATGCAGCTACGCAACAGTGCGTGGGAGAATAATTATTCTCTCCTATAAGAAATTAAAGTTTCCATGTACGAAGCACCAGTCATTGGGAAATGGTAGAAATTTTAAACCTATAAAGGCGATTAGTATTTGTGGTTTAGAAAAATAATAGTTTTCTTGGACTAAATAAAATAGCTTAGACTGATTAATGTATATGGTTACATATTTTCGTACACATCCACAAACATTTGGTTACGTCCACATACGGACATGGCGATGCCGGTAGTTTTTGTTTAACAAATAGTAGGAAAGATACGTTAGGTGTTAGTGTGTGGAAGGCCATCGGATCGCTGGATTCAAAAAGAACGGTGCAGCGGAATGTATGGTGGTTTCCGTTAGAATAATCGAAAGTGGTTAATCGATCGTATTAGATGTTTAAATATGCGTAAGTGCAAAAGCCTACATGAGCAAAATTTAATTATCAGACAAAAAAGTGCGCGATGTGCTATACTTTTAAAGAAAGTATAGAATGGTGCTTTGCAGCGGTTCTAGCAGTAAAAAAAAGGCGACTGACTTTTTCAAGCAACTACACGAACAGCAGTAGCGCAGAGAAGAGGTATGCATGTATTATACAGCGCACTGTTACTATAAAATATGTTAGTTTACGGGAGCTCGAACGTGTAATTGGTCACGACCTATAGATACCTCGAAGGTTTAAAAATTCTGAGACCATTGTCGTTTGAAAAAATGTTTGGAACTTATCAGAACAAGAGCGGGTCGAGGTATAAGTTAGATGGATGATTGACCGAGTTTCTTCTATTTTTTACGAGGGAATCGGAAGGTGATAGACATAGAGCATCTAATTCTCTATTTGGGCGATATCAAGTACTCTTCGGTTCTAGAAATCATTACGTGCTACCGACCGCTACGCGTAAGATTTGGTTCTAGGAAATGAGAAACCTACGAAAGTACGGAATACTTAGTATTAATGCTAATTGGTATAGTTACCGCGTTTGTGCACCCTTCGAATGTCTTCGACAATCTTCGATTGTTTCCAAAGAAAGTATATAAGCCTGCCATTTCCGAAAATATGACGTAGAAGTTATTTAAAATTAAATTGCTTTATTAGTAAGTATCCTGTAGACAACAAGTTTGGTATTCCCTTAGTAAAGGTTTAAAATGTTTTATTAGGTTTTTGTTTATAGTAGCACTGCATCTTCTACCGCAAGACTTGCAGCCAATTTGTGTGCGTAAGCTACCACTCTTTTAGATTTTTAATATGCACGCGATGCGATTGTTGATCCGTATAACATGGAAGAGGTTTCCGATGTTTATACTAACTGCATTCGCAGCATGGACGATGCGAACCGGGTGCATGCATTGGTGCTAAATGTCCTGCGCGAGTAGCAAGGATTGGCAAAAGATGACGTCATTTAGTTCCCCGCTGAATCCTCAAATTCGTTCGGTCGTCTTCAAAAACCTTCGGTATGCATTCCATAGTGTACATAAAGCAGGTACGCTAGAGTAAACTTTTTTAGTCATAAGTTAGTTCGCTTACAAGTTTAACCAAAGTACTATAGTGCGGATTTTGTTTTGTACTAAAATGGTACCTGCAAACGTTTTTAAATGCGAACCCTCTCACGTCTACTTTACCAGAAGGGGTGCTCTCAAACGGCACCATAACAAATGTCGTGGTGTAACATCGTCCAGGGTTAAGCTTATACATCCGTCAGCAGCAAAATACTTAAACTGTATGACCTGCGGTGTTGCTTTTACGAGAAAGGACAGCTTACAGCGGCACAAGAAAGAACAGCATGGTATGTCATTAAGCCGTAAACGTTCAGCTCCGCCAGCTGTTAAAGGGTCTTGTACAAAACCACCACGAATAATGTGTAAAGTATGCGATTTCGAAATAGAAAAGACTACCAATGCCGCACAGTTGAGAAGAACAGACATAAAAATGCCACAGTTACCACTACTGGCGAAGATGGCGTAGAAATGGTTAACACAGCGTTTAACAACCGTATGGCTAACTATCGCATAAAGAATGCCAGTGTCGACGATGGAGTGTCCGAGTTTCTTTGGCAGCAGAAAGAGTGGTTTATTCGATTACTTAATGAAAAAAGAACACAACATACAGCAATAAAAGTTTATTGCGAACTCTACGGCGTTTACACCAAAATCCTTTAACACAAAAAATATGATTTTATCGTCTTCTAGTAATCTGGAAAATATGCACGAGGTCATAAGCGAAACCATGAGAACAAAATCAGAGGAATTTGAAACATGTGGGTCCGGTTGGTCTTTGGAAAAGGTGCTCTATTTAGAAATAAATATTTATAAGTATAAGTCGATGTGTGGAGTTCTAGGTTAAGAATAAAAATTGTCAATATGTATTTAGAAATGTGGTTTACAAAATTTAAACTGTATTAGTAAAAATTGTCTGTAATAAAAAGTTTTAAGAATGGCTTTTAGATTTTCTTTTAGGTATGTGCTGCAGGAAAGTTATAGTTTAGAGGGTATATGTGTAACTTTGTAAAGGCCAGTTCGATTTTAAATCTATTTACAGATTCGGATTCTGGACTAATTTGATGCATTGTATGACTAAAAAATTTATAAGGACGGCTAAAAATCGTTGCTGGTAAAAAATATTAAAGTGAGGGTAGCTCCCTGAGGGATAATACAATCTAAAAAATTCCTAGAGATTCGGGTAGCTGAGAAAAATCTACTATTAATTAATACCAAACAAGATAGATTTATCTCGTGGGTGGAAATGTGGAGAAAGATTTATCTCGCAGAGGGTATATGTGTAACTTTGTAAGGGGCGATCGTATTTTAAATCTGTTTGCAGATTCGGATTTCGCCTAAAATTCTAGATTAATTTGATGTGTCGTATGGTTAAAAAATGTATGCGAAGGGTCAAAAAAATCTCTACCGGTAAAAAATCTTAAAGTGAGGGTAGCTCCCTGGGGGGTGATGCAATCTAAGAAATTCCTAGAGATTCGGGTAGCTGACAAAATTCTAATATCAATTGATGCCAAACAAGGCACATTTATCTCGTGGGCGGAAATGTGGAGAAAGATTTATCTCGCTTAGGGTATGTGTGTAGCTTCGTAAGGGGTGGTCTTATTTTAAATATGTTTACAGATTCGGATTGTACGTAAAATTATACACTAATTTGATGTATCGCATGGTTAAGAAAATTTATAAGGACGGTCGGAAATCGCTACCAGCAAAAAATCTTAAAATGAGGGTAGCTCCTTGGGGCATGATGCTATCTGAAAAATTTAAAGAGATTCGGGTAGCTGAAAAAATTCTAATATTAATTTATAGCAAACAATATAGATTTATCTCGTGGGTGCGGTGTCAATAGGCACCGAGAAGTATCTCCACAATTTTAGAGGTTAGGTTATCGATTTTTAGAGTAGGGATGGTTGGGGTAAAAATCCCACAAGGCAATCCACAAGGCGAGAGCAGGAGGAGATTCATCTCCACATTTCGTCCTTATGGGAATTTACATGTAAATTTGGTCCAGATGTGTGAGGAAATGTGGATGCTGGAGGAAATGTGGGCCCAGAACTGTCAATAATTATCTACTTTGCAACCATAACAGGTATCGTATACTTGCATTTATATAAAAATAGGCTGTCTTTATCGCAAGGCCTCAAAAAACAGCCGACAAATCACATAAAAACCGGCTTAAAACTTAAATTAATTCTATTTGTTGATAAAGTACATATAAAATAAGCAAGATGGTGACTTATAATGTATATACACTCCAGCTGGGTAGAGGCATAACCTCACAATCCCACCCTAGAGAAGATACCGATGACAGAAAGAGCAAGTAGACGTTAATAAAGACTAATATCTACGGATCCGTGCGTGCTATGTTTTGGGATTTTTTGAAGGTATTAAAGTTGGAAGGTTTGAAGGTACAAATGGGTAGTTTAAAACTAAATAAGTTAAAGCTTAGTGAAGTTAGGTGACTGACAGAAGAAGGCGGGTCCGTGGTATGCGTGTAACTACTATGTCCCAAGTCCCGGGTTCGAATCCCTACACGGTCCGCTTGAAATATGTTAGACGAACATTTTTCACAAATATACCTCCTCGTTCGAGTGAGAGGAAAATGTAGGTCCCATGTGTGAATGATGTCACGCACGTTAAAGATCCCTACCTTACTTGGAACAGCAAAGGTTTGACAAAATTTAAAATTTCCGAATGAAAAAACTCGCTTCCTGGCTAATGGAGCACCTTCGGATGGAGCATAGGAAAAAAATCACATGTAGGAGCTGGCAGAGGAAGACTTTTGGAAAGAAGAGTTTAAGACCATACTCTCATTTCGAGTAATGGTATACAGGTGTGGTTTTTAATTTAAATGAGTAACGGCAATAGTGCAACGTGTGCAACAGGTTAATAATGGGATAAACGGTCACACGAAATGAAAGGACATAATGGTACTTCGGGTATACGTTCCCATAACAGATCGTAAAGATGAGGCAATAAATAGTACGAATGTATGACCAAATTTAAGAAGTTATTTACCACTCCTTAAAGGGAGAACAATTGCGAGTTATAAACGACTTCACATTTATAGAACAAGGTAGAAAAAAAAGTTGTAGGTGACCATGACATAGGAATGATATGCAACACAGGTGATAGGTTAACAGAGTCTTGTATCTGAAATGAATTAATTATAGCTAATACAATGTTTAAAAATTATTGACGTGAGTTATACACAGTGAAAATGCAGTTGTGAATCAAGGTAGAGAGGGAATATCGGTAGATGGGTGTGGTTTAAGAGTGAATTGAAAGAAATGAAACGTTCAAAAAGTTCTGTGACAAAAGAATTAATTGTTGCTGTTACAATGTTCAAGAATCATAAAGATCGGCTAAAGACGTGGAAAACCACCGGTGCTATACGTAGGTTTCACAGAGGCTATAGATTAGTTAAAAATAGCGGCTTGAAGTGGATCCCAGAGTTGAGGGGCACATGTCACATGAACTAGGGAAATTTTCTTGATGATCGGTAATTCTACTGATACAGATTACAGGTACTATATTTATAAAAGACCCAAACACTGCTGGATTTCTGTAATAGCTAGAAACGTAAAACACTTACACGTATGTAGAAACAAATGCAAGTAAGGAATTTAAATCAAATAAGTTTATCACAAAATGATTCAATAAAACAATATTTATCTAGATGGATTTGTAGCGAATTTGCTACAAGCCTACGATTACTTTCTGGTGTCATAAGCTGTTTCGTAATCTCGTGCTCAATAGCTATAAGTGCTAATCCAAATAAGCAAACATCTCCCATTATACGTTAGTTATTAAGTAGCGAAGGTATGAAAATGAACGCCCAGCACAGTCTGTTGTTACAGGTCAACGTATGATTATCTCTAAAAGGTCGACTACAGTTGGTACCGTATCTTGTAGTGTTGATTAAAAATAGACTTACCATGCATAGCAGTGCAATTTCATTCATTTTTGATAAAGAGGTTACGCCAAGTTTTGTATCTCTGAAAAAGTGGGAGATAGCAAAGGCTCTATGATATTAGAGCTGAGAGTAGAAATTATCTTTGAGGCGATATTTTTTCAAAGAGCATTTAAAAACCAAACCGAAAACCCTTTGAGATTTTGCACCTTTCGAGAAGTTACGGGGAAAAATTTTTTGTTAAAGCAATGGCCCTTCCCCTTTTGAAACGCCCGGGAAAGCTATGTTTGGTTTTTCAAAAAATGAAAAAGTTTTTGCCCCAAAAAATACCACCCCCAGGGAAACAACGGTTTTAAACGCTTCAACATTTTAAACCATGAAGGGGTTGCATTTGTTGGCCCAATGGGAAAGGTTTTTTACGAAAGATTTTACAAAATTTTTTTGCTTTTCCGGGGATGAAGTTACGGTGCCCGGGTGTTGGGAAATATTGGCCCAAAGTCCAAGTTTAATTTTGGAGAGGATAAAAGCCGACGTAAACCACGGTTTGGGTTTTAGAGCATTTGAAATAGGAAGGGTCCCAAAAGTTTGAGGGCCATTTTAAAAACAAAACCCAAAAGATTATTGTAAGGAACAACATTTAAAAAGCCCCACCTGGTTTCATAGAAGAAACCAAGGTTTGAAAACAAGAAGTTAGGATTACATAAATACCCCGTTCTCAAATTTTACCCAAAGGGGTTGCGATTGCAAGCCGTTACCGGGAAACGTTTCCGCCGGTGCCATATTAAAAACCAAATGAAACCCCCAAATTGAAAAGTGCAAAGGATGAAATAACCCAAAACACTTTAAACCCCAAGAAAAACCAAAGTTGTTACAGGTACACTTTAAAATTTAAATTTAAAAACTTCAGCAAAGGGAAATATTTTTAAAGCCCGTTTTTACGAAAAAACAAACCCATTTAGACCTGAATAAAATTTTTTGGCCGTTAGTGTAACCAAATAAAGCCGTTTTAAAAATGCATATTTTGCCCTTATTTTTAAAGCAGATAAAGTACCTCCTTTTTTAGAAGAAAGAATTTTAAACCATAAAATCCTTTTCTGATAAAAACTTCGGTTTTCCCAGGGTGTACAAATTTTAAACCGGAAACCGATATTCCAAAAGATTGTTCATCGTAATTCGTTTTAAAAGAAAACCCAATTATTAAACTGCCCGTTGCAAACAAATTTTTAAACACCAGCCAATTTTGTCGGGTTTCATGGGTCGCCAATTTTAGCACCCAAATACAGCAAATTTCCCCAGCATTTCGGTTCTTTACCCATCCCCTTTTTTCCATAAAACCATTCCAAATTTTTATAATACCCCCATTTTGTCAAAATTAAATTTTTATTGGGTTTCCATTTGTTTTTAAAATCAAACGATTTTAAAAATTTTATTTAACGGGAAAAAGCACCGTTTTTTCCAAAATCGGCTTTCAAAACCCAGCCCTTTAATTTTTAAACAAAAAGTTGCCTTTTACGAAACAGAGTTTGGTACATATTAAAAACATTTTTATTTTTTTAAAACATATTTTTAAACCACAAAAACCAAAGGTTTTCAATTTCCAAATTCACAATGGAAATTTAATTTCAAAGTTTTTCCCGCATCTAGCAGCCCCTTTGGGGCCATATGAGACCCTCTTTTAACATTTTGAACCCCTTTTTTTTACCCACCCCCCCTACATAAAAATTATCCAACTTCAAATTTTCCCCAAATATTAATTTTCAAACCTTTTTTGGGCAGAATAATTTTTAAACAATACCTTTTTAAGAAAATTTTATTCTAAAAAATTTTTAGGGAAAATTTTAAAGATTTTAAACCACAAAAGTTTGGAAACTTTTTTCCCATCTTTATTTAACCCTTTTCCACCCAAGACAAATTTCCCAAATTCCCAAAAAAAAACCGCCCCCTGAGATAAAGTTATTTCCCAAAGGGAAAATTTGGGGGAAAATTTAAAAAATTTTAACAAAAAAAAATTTAAATAAACCCATCTTTGCCCTGCTAATTTTTCTATTAAAATTTTACCTTTGCACTTCCCGAAACAAAAACCGGCCACCCGGAAAGCGCAGATAAACAAAAAAATTAGGGAAAACATCCCCCAAACCCCAAAAACACCATCCCCCCCCGAGCAATGCCCATTTCCCCCTCGGACCAACCTGCATCGACCCCTTTCGGCACCAATTAAGCCTTTTTAAAAAGCCCGCAAAAAACGACAAACAAAATTTAAAAATTTTCCCTGGAGCATTTAAACCCTTTTTTCAAAGTTTCACAAAGACATTTTTTTTAGTTTTTTGCATTTTTAAATTTTAAAATTTTTTCCAAGTTTAAATTTAAACCACCCAAATCCACCCTTTTCTTGTTTACCCTCTTTTTCGAATTTAAAAGCGAAGCCAAAATTTTGTTGGACAAAGACCTTTTTCGTAATTTTGCCCAATTTTAAACGACCCACCAACTGCCCAAGCTTGACACCTTTTGCTTTAGGAAACCTTTTTTACCCTGCGTTTTGCGTCCACCCTTTTAAAATTTGGTTTAAGACCCTTTTTAAACCGAGGAAAGGTAAATCATGTTTCAACCCGTTTTGGGCCTTCAAACCCGCACCAGTTTTTGTTTCGCCATTTTGATAAAACGTTTTAGAATATTTTGATACGGATTTTAACCACCTTTTTCCAGAAACCCACATTTAAAAACCCGCGCAACAGAAACCCGGTTTGTCACCATCGAACATTAAAAATTTTTTTCTTTCATTTTTCCAAAAGATTCTTTTCAACACAGATTGCCAGCCATGACCACGCCTTTTGCACCATTTCTTTCCCATTGTTTTTCCTTCCACCAGCGATGGACATAACCCACAAACGGAAGGATCAAATATTTCGCGTTGTCGCAACCCCCGGGAACCCCCAATTCCTACCGAAAGAATGGGAATTGGTAAAATGCACCCTTTTTGCACTGGTTTTTCTCCTTTCCTCTTCATCTCCAAAAACAAAAGTTCTGCCAAACAACTTTATCCCCTTCTTTTGGCAACAGGCCCTCTTTCATTCCACAAAACGACAGGGAAAACCAAACAGCATTTTTTAGCTTGTCCGAACCCAATTTTTGGGGGCGCCTTTAGAAGATAAACCTTCTTCATTAAACGGGGTTTCACCGCCGCACGCATGCCCAACCTTATTTCCCCAATCGCGAAACCACCCAAGAGACGCAAGTTTCAAACATCTGGACAACGTTCGGTTGCCGGGTTTAAACCAGGACGTTTTCCCACAAAGGAATCAATTTTGCAGGGACCAGCACTCCCCAGTTTTCGTTGTCAACCATAAAACACTTTTTCGTATTCCCCATAAAAGAGGAGTTTTAACATCCATCCAAATACCGACTTTTCATCCAGTCAAAGAAACCCGATTCGCTTTACGGGTTCCTCCAAAAGTTTCCAATTAACCGTAGTTCCACTTTTAGGCCCTTGATTTTGAATTTTTTTAACACGAGGTCTTCCCGATACACCCGCCCAGGGTTTCAGAGCAGCCTTTGCCGGAAACAAATGGGTTTTTGGTACGTTTCACAAATTTCTTTTTAGGATAAACATCCGCAAGCGGGCGGGTCGCAATTTTCCAACAATACCAGCTTTTTGGTTTCCACGTCAGCACCGCCGCCCGACAAACAAATTCAAATCACCAAGGACAATTTTCGTCAACCCCAAAACCCGTTATTTTTCCAAAGCTTAATATTGGGCCCGCGCGAGAATCAAATTTAGTTTTCAACCATCAAGAAAAAAAGCCACCCGCCCGGGATGCGCCATGCAAACCGGATTTGTGGATGGGGGAAAGCCCCAGCCCATACCACTCCCAAGCCATTACCGCCACGCCATTAAAACGGCCCAAATTCCTTAAAACCCAACACACGACCCAACCTAAAAATTAATTTTCCCCCACTAATTACCACACTGTTTTTAATGGAAAACCTTAAAGGGTCAATGGTCATTGGTTAATTGGTCTTGGCATATGGTCTGTGGTCTTGGGGATGTTCATATTGGCCATGGGTATGGGGTTTTCACCCTATGGGGCTTTCCCTTTCTTAAACCACATTACCGGAATATGTCGGCCTTGTGGTTGGTTGGATAACAACATTTCGACTTTTGGAATATCGTCCTCACTTGTAGAAACGTGAGAACAATTTTTTCGTATTCAAAGATTGGTGTTAGAAGGAAAATGAGCGTCTCCGGTGATTAACGTTTTCAACTTTGGGAATAAAGTGAAACCGTGGCATTTGGAATGGTGTTGACGAAAATTTGAAAATTCTGGAAAAGATATTGGTTTTTGAGTGAAGGCGGGTGATGGTGGACTAACAACCAATTAAGAACCTTTTGGCTTAAGTTGGTTTTTTGGGACCTTTCGCCCGGCTTGCAAACAAAAGGAGTTTTCCTGAAATTTGTGGTGTTTCGTATTAGGAAAGTTGATTTTTTCCCAGGCTGGTGTTAAAGCTAAGCTTCCGTTTTCGGGCACTAAAAGATGGGCCAGGGTAAAAGAAATTTCGGGAATTTGCTTAATAAAAAAATTAAAATCCTAAGTTTATCGTGGTAAGTTTAATTGGAAACTTTATTAGGAATAAATATTTAGAGAAGCGAAAAGATTATTTCTTCTTTTGCGGAGTAACCCGTTTTGCAGGCTAAGCAAGTGGAGATGTTTTTTCTAAAGCTCTTTGCAAAGGGGAAAGAAGAAAAGGAATATTTGTTGCAACGTCTGGTGGGGATTGATTGTTTAAATGGCTAAAACCAATGCAAGAATTAAGTTTACAACAAATTTGTGTGCCGTAACAATCCTGGTGTTTAAAAACTTGGCAATCTATACAATTTTTACGTTGCCAGTGTAGTTTAAGGGAAACATTTGCGTCTATTTGGCCGAAATGGATTGGTTGGGCGAAGATGACAAAAGGTACATCATTCCTAATAGTACAACAATCTATGCATGGGAAAGATATAAGATAGTTGTTTATATTTGTAAGGATTTTGTAAATCTATTGTATATATTAGTTTTAAGATTCCATAATTTTTAAGTTCTTCTCCGACCTTCCAAATCCTTCCGGCTTCCTGGTTGACAGAGTATACGTGTTATCTCCACGTGGTATTCGCGGGCACGGCGGTTTTAGATTTCCGGGAGATGGTTGGCTAAGGCATATGTCTTGGGTAGCGAAAAAGGTTTTAAAAATGGTGTTAAATAAAGATGAGAAAAATTAGTGATTTGGTCTTTAAAACGCATAACTTTGTATGGGTGGTCCTATTTAAAATCTATTTACAGATTTGGGGTCCCTAGAAAATTTAATATTAGTTGATACCTAGCAAAATATATTTATCTTAAAAGAGTGACTACCCTGCGTATAATAAATATAATATAACACTTGTCAACAAAAAAAGTTGTAGGGGAAATTAAAGACGTATTTAATGGGGGTCCAGTATTAGAATTTGTTGGTAGTAATGTTAAGTCCTACTGTATTGTAGGCGAGAAAGATACGATTAAAAAGATTAAAGAGGTCTCACGAATTGTAGTTAAGTAAAACCGAGGGTCTTACAACCTATAACGAGCATATACCTCAAAAGGAATGGGCATGCAACTACGCAGCAGTGCGTGGAGAATAAGAATTCTCCAATAAGAAATTAAAGGTTTCCATGTACGTAGCACCAGTCATTGGGAAATGGTCGAAATGTGGAACCTATAAAGACGATTATTAATTGTGGTTTAGAAAAATAGTAGTTTTGGCTTAAATAAAATAGCTTAGACTGCTTAATGTATATGGTTACATACCCTCGTACATATCCACAAACATCTGTTTACGTCCGCAATGGCGATACCGGTAGTTTTTGTTTAACAAATAGTAGGAAAGATACGTCAGGTGTTAGTGTGCGGAAGCCCATAGGATTTTCAAAAAGAACGGTGCGGCGGGTGTATGGTGGTCTCCGTTAGAATAATCGAAAGTGGTTAATCAATCGTATTAGATGTTTAAATAAGCAAAAGTGTAAAGGCCTACATAAACAAAAATTTAATTATCCGACAAAAAGTGCGCGATGTGCTACACTTATAAAGAAAGTATGGAATGGTGCTTTATAGCGGCCCTAGCAGTAAAAAGGGCGACTGACTTTTCCAAGCAACTACAGGAATAGCAGTAGCGCAGAGAAGGGGTATGCAACGTATTATACAGTTGCTACAAAATATGTTAGTTTACGCGTAGCTCGGATGTGTAATTGATCACGACTTAAAGATCCTCGGAGGTTTAAAATTCTCAGCCCATTGTTGTTTGAAAATGTTTGGAAATTATCAGAACAGGAGCGGGTCGAAGTATAATGGATGATTGACCGAGTTTTTCTACCTTTACGAAGGAATCGGAAGTTGACAGACATCGAGCATCTAATTTCTATTTGGGCGATATCAAGTACTTACCGGTTCTAGAAATCATTACGTGCGATCGACCGCTATGCGAAATGTAAAAGCCACAGAAGCAAAATTTTTTATCAGACGGAAAAGCGCGGATGTGCTATAGAAAGTATAAAAATTGGTGCTTTGCATCGGTCCTAACAGTAAAAAGGAGAGTGACTTTTTCTAGCAATTACAAGAATAGCAGTAGCGCGGCGAAGGGGTGCATGTATTATACAGCGCATTGTTGCTATAAAATATGTTAGTTTACGAGAAGCTCGAACGTGCACAAATTAAATTTTAATCTATAATTAATCACGGTCGTAAAATGGGAAATTAATGGGTAATTTTAATACCGCTACATATACTTTCGCTTGGTGATTCATTTAGAAAATATTCAAGCCCACCATTTCCTAAAATATGACGTAGAAGTTATTTAAAATTAAATTACTTTATTAGTAAGTATCCTGTAGACAACAAGTTGGTATTTCTTAGTAATGGTTTAAAGTGTTTTTGGTTATAGGAGCACTGCATCTTCTACAGCACGACTTGCACACAATTTGTGTGCGTGTGCTATCACCCTTTGGATTTTTAATATGCACGCGATCCGTATAACATGGAAGACGTTTTCCGGTGTTTCTACTAACGGCATTCGCACCATCGACGAAGCGAACCAGGTGATGCATTGGCGCTAAATGTATTGGACGAGCAGCGAGGATTATGACGTCATTTAGCCCTCCGCTGAATCCTCAACTTCGTTCGGTGTCTTCGGAAACCTTCGGTTTGCATTCTATAGGGTAATAAAGCAGGTGCGCAAGAGTAAACTCCTTTAGTTATAAGTTAGTTCGCTTACAAGTCAAGTCTTATAGTGTGGATTTTGTTTTGTACTAAAATGGTACCTGCAAACGTTTTTAAATGCGAGCCCTGTGACGTCTACTTTAGCAGGAGGGATGCTCTCAAACGACACCAGAACAAATGTCGTGGTTTAACATCGTCCAAGGTTGCTTTATACATCCGTCGACAGCAAAGTACTTAAACTGTGGGACTTGCGGTATCGCTTTTACGAGAATGGATAGCTTACAGCGACACAAGGAAAAACAGCATGGTATGTCATTGCCGTAAACGTTCAGCTCCGCCAGCTATTAAAGGACCTTGTACGAAACAACCACGAATTATGTGTAAAGTATGCGATTTCGAGATGGAAAAGAATACATATGCCGCACATTTAAGAAGCAACAGACATAAAATGCCATCAGTTACCGCTACTGGCGAAGATGGCGTAGAAATGATTAGCACAGCGTTTAACAACCTGTATGGCTAGCTATCGCATAAATAACGCCAGCGTCGACGATGGAGTGTCCGAGTTTCTTTGGAAGCAGAAAGAGCGATTTATTCGATTACTAATAAAAAAGAATACAACATACAGCAGTAAAAGTCTACTGCGAACTCTACGGCGTTTACATCAAAATGGGAGAAGAGAAGTCCGATGTGAAATCCTTTAACACAAAAATGTGGTTATAACGTCTTCTAGTAATCTGGAAAATACGTACGAGGTCTTAAGCGAAACCATGCGAACAAAATCAGAGGAATTTGAAACATGCGAGTCCGGTTGGTCTTTGGAAAAGTGCTCTATTTAGAAATAAATATTAATAAGTATGACCCGATATGACAAGTTCTAGGTTGAAAATAAAAATTGTGAATATGTATTTAGAAATGTGGTTTACAAATTTAAACTGTATTAGTAAAATTGTTTGTAATAAAAAGTTTTAAAGAATGGTTTTTAGATTTTCTTTTAGGTATAAGCTGCAGGAAATTTATAATTTAGAGGGTGTGTGTAAAATGGTAAGGGGTGGTTCGATTTTAAATCTATTTACAGATTCGGATTCTACATAAAATTGTAGACTAACAAGATGTGCTACATGTATAAAAAAATTTATAAGGACGCTCAAAGGTCGCTACAGGTAAGAAAACTTAAAATTGGGGTAGCTTCCTTGGGGATGGTGTAATCTAAAAAATTCCTAGAAATTCGGGTCGCTGAGAAAATTCTAATATTAATTGATACCAAAGAAGGTAGGTTTATCTCGTGGGTGGAAATGTGGAGAAAGATTTATCTCGCAGAGGGTATATGTGTAATTTTGCAGGGCCTGGTCCGATTTTAAATCTGTTTGCAGATTCGAATTCTGTGTAAAATTCTAGACTAAAAGATGTATTACATGTATAAAAAATTTTTAAGACTTGTTAGAAATCGCTTCCGGTAAAAAATCTTAAAATTGGGGTAGCTCCTTTAGGATAATGCCATCTGAAAATTCCTAGAGATTCGGGTAGCTGAGAAAATCTAATGTTAATTAATACCAAACAAGATAGGTTTATCTCAAAAGATGCATTGGCTAGACGAAGAAAACTATTTGTTAGGTTTGCTTATAGAGCAAAGAGCAAAATTTAGAAGATCAGGACTTTAAAGGGTATAACTTTGCAGGGCGTGGTCCGATTTCAAATCTGTTTGCAGATTCGGATTCTGCATAAAATTCTAGACCAACAAGATGTATCACATGACTAAAAAAATTTATAAGAACGCTCAAAAGTCGCTACAGGTAAGAAATCTTAAAATTGGGGTAGCTCCCTTGGAGATGGTGCAATCTAAGAAATTCATAGAGATTCGGGTAGCTGAGAAAATTCTAATATTAATTGATACCAAACAAGATAGGTTTATCTCGAAAGATGCAATGGCTAGTGTAAGAAAAGTATTTGGTTCAGAATGTTAGCCGTAAAAAAATCTTAAAATGAGGGTAGTTTCCTGAGGGATGATGCAATCTAAGAAATTCCTAGAAATTCGGGTAGCTAAGAAAATTCTAATATTAATTGATACCAAACAAGATAGGTTTATAGGTTTATCTCGAAAGATGAAAAATGGTTAGTCGAAGAAAACTATTTGGTCCAGATGTGGGAGGAAATGAGGGATTCTCCTCGTTTCCACAAGGCGGTCCACAAGGCGAGAGTCACTCCTCCTCATTTCCTCCTTATGGGAATTTACATGTAAATTTGGGAGGAAATGAGGGTTTTGGGAGGAAATGAGGGGGTGATTACACCATAAATACACTACTATTAATTAATTTATTATTAAACATTACTTTGATTAACGGTTTTACTAGCAGCATACCTGCAGGCTGCAGAACTAGTAGTTTTGTTACTTTGGGCACCAGAAGGTTTTTTTGCATTCCAACCGAAATGGGGTATGAAACTAATATCAGTCATAAGAGCATATTGATTTCGATTCGAATAAGTAATAGTAAATAATAAACTATTAAAAAAGTTAAATATCACTATATTATTTTGAGATGCATTACAGACTTAAAAATTAATTTTTTTTATATCTATAGTATTGTTTACATTGGTTGTGTAAAACTAAAATCAGTGCGCCAATGATACTGTTGCGAGCTACTACTAGGCAACCCATCAAACACACAAGCGCTGTAGACTCTGCATACTTTTCAGGATACGAGAATTCTTCTAGCAATCAATTACACACAAAACGCTCGGGGCACGGCGTATTCTCAAGGATTCCAGAATTGTTCTAGAAATTACGGGAGCATGAGTCATCCTTGTAATCCAGAGTATATATAAGACCGCTAATGAATGCAAGAGTTAGTCTATTCTTGAATGTCTAATATAAATTATATCGTGTACAGTAAGCGTGGTTGAGCTTTTAGAAGTATTACATAAATGTGATATGCTGTGCAGCTTGTAGTATACATAAATAAATAGAAGTGTATAAATAAATAGTTGTGTTAGTGGTTAATGGACTTATGGTAGAGGAGTTAGTTTAAGAAGATATTAGTGCTTGTCAATTCATTAGTGTAGTAGTGCTTCATTGTTAAGTGGACTGAAAACATCTATAAATAAGGCATATACTGTTAATTAGACTTGTGAACAGTAAGTAATAAAGACGTTTGTTATTACTTGTTGTAAATTAAAGAAACGCGGTAGTAGTAGCCCGTTACACTGGTGTCAGGCATTTGTGGGGTATATAGTGATTAATTTAAAACACAAGTCTAAAGACATTTAAGTAGTTTGCATATGCCAGTTACAAGAAGTCAAAATAAGATGGAGGCAGAAACTTTAATGAATTTCCTCAAGGATTTTAAATCCGGTATGGAGGAAAGGTCGGCTAAACTAGAATTGACACTTAGTGAAAATGCTGAGAAAACGGAGGAGAGGTCGGCTAAACTGGAAGTGACACCAAATGAAAAGTTTACGGAAAATGCTGCGAAAATGGAAGCAAAGTTGAATGAAAATACAGCTACGCTAGAACAAAGATTAATGGAAAGCTCCATTGCATTGAAAGAAGATTTCACTGAACGGGTAAAAACAGTTGAGCAAAAGTTGGACAGTAAATTGGTAAAAATGGAAGAAGATATAATGAGGCTGCAAGAACAGGTGATTTCACTAACAACACGGCCACTTGAAACGGCAAATCAAGTTGTAAATGAGAACATTCCAGATATAAGAACCATGGAAAGAAGCGAGTCCATTCCGTCTAAATTTAAAGTAAAACCACCTACATTCGATGGTAAAACACCTTGGCCCACATATTTGAAACAATTTGAAGCTGCTGCAATAGCCAACGGTTGGTGCAACAAAGAGAATGCTATCTCCTTAATAGTGGCCCTACGGGGGGAGGCTCTTAACATCTTACAAACGATTCCCGATCACCAGCAGAATGATTACGGCCTCTTAACATCAAAGCTTGAGATGAGATATGGAGATGCTCACCTTCAGCAAGTTTACCACGCACAAGTTAAGAACCGCTCGCAAAAGACAAGTGAAAGCCTGCAAGAATTCGAAGCTGACATTGCCAGGTTAGTTAGATTGGCATACCCAACGGCACCAGATAGCTTCCTCGAACAACTTGCTGTCCAAACATTTGTGGATGGCGTTAAGGATGGCGAAATACAGCAAGCGCTAAGACTAGCACGGCCAAAATGTTAGATGATGCACTGGCCCATGCGCTTGAATTTGAAACAGCTAAGCAGACATCACATAGGGTAAGTCACAAAGCTCGGTCTGCCTTAGAGGAACCTGGTCAAGTTCAGAACAGCATAGATGAAATAGTCAACCGTGTGGCAGAAAGGCTGGAACTACAACGACCGCGGCGATTGCGTCTGCGATGCTGGAACTGCGGTGAAGTTGGTCACATACAGAGACGCTGTACTCAACCAAAAAAACAACCGGTTGAGCAGCAGGAAAACTAAAGCAAGTCGACGTAAGGGGCGAACGTCGACAGCACAACGTAGTGCCCGGAGATTATCATCCGTGCTGCATCGTCAATGGGAAGTCTGGACAGCATTTATATCGATGGTAGAATTAATGGTAGGGTTGTCCGATTACTTGTGGATACAGGAGCGACAAGAACTATTGTGAGACCAGATTTGGTTGTTCGTGGAAAAGTGCTACCTGTATCGGTGTGTCTCCGAACGGCAAGTGGTGAGAAGATTGGTACTCACGGAGAGACTGCCGTTATGTTGACAATTGGGGACAAATTAATTAATCATCGAGTGTTGGTAGCTGAAATTACAGAGGAAGTGATCTTGGGAATGGATCTCATGAGAGAATATGGGTTTCATGTAAACATGAAAGAAAATGTGCTTAGGATAGATGATGATGAGATTCCATTTCAAGGTAGAAGTAACCAGACGATGCAAGTTCGAATGATTTGTGATATGAAAATACCCGAGAAGGCGGAAATGATAGTAATGGGACGCCCGGATGGTACGCTCCGGGAAGGACAAGTATGCATGATGGAAGCAACTGAATCGGGAATGGGTCAGAGGACTACTGATTGGAAGAACGCTGGTAAAGTCTCGTAATATGGTACCAGTAAGGGTGCTGAACATTAATCCGCATACGGTGACCCTGAAGAAAGACACAATTGTGGGAAGTTGCATTTCAGTATGCCATATTAAACGTTGTGTGGACGATACGAGAGATAAACCAGCCAACGGTTGCTCACAGAAATTGCTGGATATGTTAATACCTTCGTGTCAAGGATTAAACGGCGACCAACTGGGCAAGGTAAAAGAGCTGGTCGGACGATATCGAGGTGTGTTTGCACTGGATGATAGTGAGAAGGGAAGGACGAATGTTGTGCAACACAAGATCAATACTGGAGATGCGCAACCGATAAGACAACACCCCAGGCGGCTTCCTTTGGCAAAACGTAAGGAAGCTGAGCAAATTATCACCGATATGGAAGAACAGGGAGTGATTGAACTTTCGAATAGTCCATGGGCATCCCCGGTAGTGCTTGTCAAGAAAAAGGACGGGTCGACAAGGTTTTGTGTAGACTACCGGCGGCTTAACAATGTGACAAAGAAAGACAGCTATCCTTTGCCCAGAATTGATGACACCTTGGATACTCTATCCGGATCTAAATGGTTTTCGACCTTGGACTTGAAAAGCGGATACTGGCAGGTAGGCTTGGAGCCAAACGATAAAGAAAAGACTGCCTTTACAATTGGAACTGGATTATGGCAGTTCAAGGTCATGCCATTTGGATTATGCAATGCCCTGCTACTTTTGAACGATTGATGGAGTCGATACTGCGTGGACTGTCTTGGAAGACTTGTCTGGTGTACCTGGACGACGTGATAGTTCTAGGCCGGTCTTTTGAAGAACACCTTAAGAACCTAGAGGAGATATTCCAAAGATTACGCGGGCAAACCTTACATTGAGCCCCAAGAAGTGTCACCTATTTGGAAAAGAAGTGAAATACCTAGGACATGTTGTTTCAGAGACCGGAATAAGAGCTGACCCTGACAAAATAAAAACGGTACAAGAGTGGCCTACACCAACAGATATACACCAACTACGCAGTTTTCTAGGATTGTGCACATATTACCGACGTTTTATACTTGGGTTTGCAAACATTGCCAAACCGTTAACAAAATTAACCGAAGATGGACAAGAATATGATTGGAATGACGACTGCCACAGAGCATTTGAACAACTGAAACGGCTACTAGTTACAGCACCAATTTTGAGTTATCCACGGATGGAGGGAAATTTGTGTTGGATACCGATGCCAGTAACACAGCTATAGGAGGCGTTCTTTCTCAAGTGCAGGACGGACAAGAAAAGTTATTGGGTATTTTAGCAAAGTCTTGTCGCGGCCGGAAAGAAACTATTGTGTGACAAGAAGGGAGCTGTTGGCCGTCGTCAAATCCGTAGAGCACTTTTATAAATACTTATACGGCCGTAAATTCCTGTTGAGAACAGACCATGCTGCATTAAAATGGTTATTGCAGTTTCGAAATCCTGAAGGGCAAGTGGCAAGGTGGATAGAGCGGCTGCAGGAATATGACTTTGATACAGAACATCGTGTAGGAACTAGCCATCGGAATGCAGACGCTCTATCAAGGAGACCTTGTCCGGTGGACTGCAATCATTGCTCCAAGATGGAAGAGAAAATAAGTGTCATCCATAGAATGACGGTAACCGATGATACTTGGCAACCCGAAAGAATGCGAGAAGACCAGGAGAATGACGCCGAATTGGGACGTATTATTGAGTGGAAAAATAGAGGACAACGACCAGCTTGGGAAGAAATTAGTATTTTAAGTAGGAGCCTGAAGGCATACTGGGCACAGTGGGACTCCTTGATGATGGAAAATAGAATCTTGAAACGACGCCTGGAATTTGAAGATGGCACTGAGAGACTTCAAGTGATTGTGCCGAGAAGCAGAGTGCCGGAAGTGTTGCAGCACTTGCACGACGGTATTTCCGGAGGGCACTTTGGCGTGAAAAGAACTCTCGAAAGAGTGAGAGAAAGATTCTATTGGGTGAACTGCAAAGAAGATGTGAAGGAGTGGTGCCGGAAATGTGAACTGTGTGCCTCTGCAAATGGCCCGGTCTCAAAACGGAAAGCCCCAATGAGACAGTATAACGTGGGGAATCCTTTTGAGAGGGTAACCATTGATATAGCTGGTCCGTTTCCTGAATCAGAGAAAGGAAATAAATACATCTTGGTTGCAATGGATTATTTTACCAAATGGCCGGAGGCATATGCTATACCTAACCAAGAAGCCGAGACGGTTGCAGATGTACTAGTCAGGGAGTTGTTTTGTCGTTTTGGAGTTCCGTTGGAATTACACTCCGATCAAGGTCGAAACTTCGAATCAGCATTGTTTCAAAATCTCTGCAAGCATCTTGGAATCAGGAAGACTAGAACCACGCCACTTCATCCCCAATCAGATGGAATGGTTGAAAGAATGAACAGGACGTTAGGGAAGTACCTGGCCAAAGTTGTCTCTGAACATCAACAAGACTGGGACCAATATCTGCATTTGTTCCTACTGGCGTACCGATCTTCGGTACACGACAGCACAGGATACTCGCCCGCTTGCGTAATGCTAGGACGTGAACTGCGGCTACCATGTGATCTTCAGTTTCGATTTAAACCTGGAGAAGAGATCGCCGGTGAAGATTACGTTAGTAAGCTTCGTGAAAGATCAAATAGTATTCACGAAAGCGTCCGAAAGAATATACAGGCAGCAAGCGATCGAATGAAATCACAATATGACACGAGAGCGCAAGAAGGTGGTTATCAACCTGGAGATTTAGTGTGGTTGTACAATCCACAAAGAAAACGTGGATTGTCGCCAAAACTACAAAGACAATGGGAAGGGCCGTACGAAGTGTTAAAAAGGATTAATGATGTAGTGTACCGGATCAGAAGATCCCCTCGTGGTAAACCGAAAGTGGTACACTTTGACCGTTTAACATCCTACGCTGGCAACAACCAGGAAGACTCGAATAATGATAATGGTGTTCAGCAAGTTATTAATCATGAGCCAAATGTAGATTTTGAGGGTTTTATGGCGGCGTATGGTGGTTCCGCTAAGGCGAGATTTGGCGTTGTTGTTGAAAAACAGCAGGACCTGTTTAGAGCACCAGAAAAGTATTCCCTTGCACATTGCGTAGCTCAAGATCTGGAAATGTCAAGGGGAATAGCTGTTGTTTTCAAGAAAAAGTTTGGATGTGTGGATGAATTAGTACAACAGCGGCCAACTGTAGGAAAAGCTTTGGTTCTTCAAGATAAAAATCGTTATGTTTACTATCTGGTCACCAAAAATTCTTCATGGCAGAGACCTAGTTATGGACATCTATGGGAGGCTTTGCTAAATCTTAAGGCGCAGATGATGGAAAATGGAGTAACGAGACTAGCGGTGCCCAAGCTGGGCTGCGGACTGGATCGCTTGGATTGGAGGATAGTCCGAAATATGCTAGAAGTAGTTTTCCAGGGAACCAACATCCAGGTCCTTGTTTGTTGTTTTCAACCGGTTGCCTACCAAGACCAAGAAAAAAGTGTTGACTGTTATTTCCAACGACGTGGTGGATGCACCAGAGGAGATAGCTGCCGATACCGTCATCAGTCATCCAATTGGCGCCAAAATGTATCTACAGTTACGAGACGTAACGGTTTTAAAGAGGGGGCAGTGTTGCGAGCTACTACTAGGCAACCCATCAAACACACAAGCGCTGTAGACTCTGCATACTTTTCAGGATACGAGAATTCTTCTAGCAATCAATTACACACAAAACGCTCGGGGCACGGCGTATTCTCAAGGATTCCAGAATTGTTCTAGAAATTACGGGAGCATGAGTCATCCTTGTAATCCAGAGTATATATAAGACCGCTAATGAATGCAAGAGTTAGTCTATTCTTGAATGTCTAATATAAATTATATCGTGTACAGTAAGCGTGGTTGAGCTTTTAGAAGTATTACATAAATGTGATATGCTGTGCAGCTTGTAGTATACATAAATAAATAGAAGTGTATAAATAAATAGTTGTGTTAGTGGTTAATGGACTTATGGTAGAGGAGTTAGTTTAAGAAGATATTAGTGCTTGTCAATTCATTAGTGTAGTAGTGCTTCATTGTTAAGTGGACTGAAAACATCTATAAATAAGGCATATACTGTTAATTAGACTTGTGAACAGTAAGTAATAAAGACGTTTGTTATTACTTGTTTTAAATTAAAGAAACGCGGTAGTAGTAGCTCGTTACAATACATATAATTTAGCGAATCTTCTTTAATTGGGGCTCACTCCTTTTATTTTTACCATTGTACTGTTAGCATAAACAGTACTACAGATATAAGAAATACCTATTCTTAAGTTTTCCGTGATTTCACGAATCTTGTATGTTTCAAAAACAGACTTAGAAATAAGTTAAATAAAACTGTATAAAATACACACAGTATTTATAAAATGCGACCAACCTTCCTAATTTAAATTATATCAATACAAGTGCCTCTCTGGTACATTTTACTTTAGAACCTGTATAAAAGAGATTTTTAAAAAACTAAACGTGACTCTTAATATGTTTTCGCTATTACTTAGCAACTTATCAACCCTAATCAGATTTTATACGTTATCAATACACAATGAGAGCATCATTTATATCGCTTAGGTAAATAGGTATACTGTTGGTTAATTTTCATTAATTTAATTAGTAATAAATTATTTTTACCTGGAGAATTATATCTGTACCTATTGTCATCGATCACCGATATGTGTCTAAAATTTAAGCAAAATCGGATCATGAAGAATGGGTAAAAATGAGGGAGAGAAACAACCACATGAAAATAAGTTAGATAAACAGTGTTAAAGCCATACAGAGAACTAAAAACGACGTAAGTATGAGCTATTGTTACTTTTAGTTTTTTCCGTATTAGTGTGCATAATAAAGCAGCGTGTAAATACATCGTATATCCATTATAAGAGAGCTAGTTTGAAACCGCCCCAATAGCGTCAGAAAACAGTGGCATAAGCTTAGAAACACTGTGCATGAATAAGCGATATACAAGCAAGTAAAGGGAGTGTAAAGGTGTTGACAAATTGTGTAGAAGAAACGGTCGTACATGCGGCAAGGGATTATCTAGTTTGTGCTATTAGTGAATTCCATTACGTTAAATTGTCTTTGTCTCGTCGATTTCGTTGAATATACTGCATATACATTTGCTTTATAGTTTTGTCAAGTTGTATTATCTAAAGCTTTAATTGGCGCACTAAAACTGTAATCCATGTAGACACGCGGTTTTATATAACAGTCCTTACAGATTGCCAGATTTCCAATGTTTGTACTTTAAATATTTTAAAATTACAATCATATTACATTCGAATGATTTCTGTGTGAGAAAGATAAAAAACCGGTGTTAACAATAATTTTGTAACTATTTGTACTCTTCTTACACGATTTTCACTTTGTCTTGGGGTTGATTAATTAATTATAGTGACCCGTGGGTTCTTTAATTTCCCCAAATGGAACCAGTAAACTTTAAGGAAGGAATTCCTTAAAATGATGGAACGCAAATATCTTCCAACTATGCTAGGGGTCTATTCCTTGGGTAGAGCTTATGAGGATTGGTCGTGGTTCTTTTTACAAAATATTATTCTCTTACTAGGCTTGATTCTTATCAAAACAGGGGTTTAGGGAGGGCGCCATCAAGTCATTAAGTTTTAAACACAGGGTTTCCCTAAGGGGGACTTGGAAGTCCTTAGAGAGGAATATCGTATTAACTGCTAACGCAGAAGCTGTAAAGAAAATTTAATTAAATTAACAAAGTGAGGACACAAAAGGTATTCTCTTGTTACCTCATATAAAAAAACAGAAAAGATTAATTATGCGCACAATATTATGAACACAGATTTTATGCTTCAAATTCTGAAAAGGCTATTAAAGCTTCTCGTTAAATCGGGGGTACCACTTTATGCTATTTGTTCATATACCTGGTTACACTATTTCTGAACTTACTTGTTCAAAATAAAACAATTAATTAGGAGAAATTAAATGTTCATTCTTTAATAAAAGTTGTTTCTTCATAAAAAATTGTATGTATAAAATTTACGTTTAAAAAAGATAATACAAATTTCATCTACCCTGAGGTAGGATTATGAATTCAAAAGAAATATCAAAAACTTTAAGTGTTTCTTTTACTACAAAATTTAACTCAAATCTATACCAAAAATACCAGATCTGTTATTCGGTTTACACATATATAAGAAAATATCTAAATTGTTTATTAATTCAATGTTTAAAAACTGTAATTGAAATTATGCATAAATGAAACTTTAGTCAGAACTCTATGGATTTGCTTAATTTCTTTAATAATAATAACTGTGATTACACTGCATTTATATTGACAATAAAGTTTATCAAAGTCCTTTTTAGGTTGTTAGACAAAATTATAGTACTAATAGGTCATCTTAAAGTTATTTTCTGGTGCAGCCTTGTATCAAAGTTTGCCAAGTGCAGACGTGATGTAAGAATAATACAAATTCCTTACCTACAGATGTTGTTTGTGTGATGGTACTACATCATGTGTAAACAGATGTTTATACATACTGTCCTTGAAAAACAAATGACGTCGCCTCTTTATGTTGTACAGCAACAATCAGCTGCGTGATCCTTGTACCTGCCCATATGGACTTAAAGCGTGTCTTCTATACGCACCAAAGGGACAAACCAAATCCATAACAACGGTTATTGCAAATACGTCAAACTTCGATGTACTACCATATGTAGATCGTTACCAAAATAATTATCCTCGTGTACTTGTCCACATAGCTACTTGTAAATTTATACTTGCAATTTCAAAAAGACCATTTTCATTAATTAAAGAACGTTAGATTCAACCCATAAAATTTCTATCTACTTTGTAGAACATTTCTTTAAAATTTAAACATACTGTTTCTTCGCAGAACTTTTCCATTAAATCCAAATACTCGTTAAGTTGAAGGACGGTCATCAATGAAAAAATATTTTCTTATCGCTACACCGACGCGATTGAACTATCAACTCGATACTCGTAAAATGCAAATAAAGGATCAATGTCATCTTGAAACACTGCATTTAAACGGCCTAGTTTTTATAAAACCAAATAAAAGGAATCATTGTAACAAATAAATTTACGAAGGAGTTTTCAAATAGATATGCAGAACGATTATTTAAATGTTATCCATAGGAATTTGCAGAAGAATTTGTAAAAGAAATATTTAATAGAAAATTTTAAAAGTGTGTAAAATGAATATTTGAGTGAATATTTTATCGTAGTATAAAAAAAGAACGAAATAAAAGAGCACTACAACAAAATTATTTAGTTTGTCTAGTAAATTGATTTTTAATCGCTTACCAATATTAGAAATCACTGAAACAAGTGTCCATTACACTTCGATTTTTCCACTATGGCTTAAAGCCACACGCAAATTACTTGCTATAACTCTCAGGTTCCCCATGTTAACTCGTGACAAGTGTTCTAGCTAAAGTGAACGCTGGCACCTTGTGCACGACATAGGAAAGCTGTTTGGCCTTGGTATATATTTATACTAATATTTAACGCCTGATGTCAGCAACCAAACTAGCATCTCCGTATTGCTGTTAGACCTCATGATTCCAATACAGATATTTATTTAATTGAAGATGTTTAAATGAAATAATTAACTAGACAAAAGGTGTGTAAAACTAATAATTTATTGGTGTTCTGCAGTGGTCAAAAAAATTGTTACACTCTATCAGTTTTATTTATTCTAAATTAACTTTTTATTAAGGTGCAACAATGTTTTCTGAGAGGTATGTGTTCTTAAGTCTTTTGGCGTTTGATTTTGCAATTCAGAGAGGATAGGTAGTAAAACTTTCGAGGGGGGAGCCTGCGTCCATTCTGCCCCCGCCGCTACATTTATGGTTAAAAATGTCAAACTAAAAAACAAGGTAAGAGATTGTAATAATTTCTCAGGTGTAGAAAGAGATATACACCTCAATTTAAAAGTAGAAGAATCTGAGCTAAAGTTAAAGAAAATAAAAAAGTAGAAACTGATCAACTTAAATGTGAATAAATTTAACAACATCAAAGTCAGGGAGAAATAAACGAAGAGTAGATACGTGGACATCCGTTAAAATTTCTGGGTAAAAATTGCAGGAATGTTGACAATCATTGACCACGAAGTTTATTTTGACTTTTGGAAATGTGGAAAGTTGTTAAGACAACTCAGGACTGTACTGAAGATGAGACATTAATTACACTTCTGTGTTTGTGCAGATTGTACTGTTTTGATGCAAAAGATGCAATATTTTCTATTTTCTTTTTGTAGTTGAAAGAACCTTTGTTGTAAACAAATAAAAGTATGCTATTCTGCATTTATAGTTCTACATCTTTGTAAGAGTAAAGTAACCACTTATGCAACTATTTGAGGTCAAACAAGCAGTCGTTTTCTTTGAAGTACAATTGCAAGGAGTAACGTTTATTAGTTTTGTTTCAACCTGAAATATTCAAAAAGTTGATTGTTGTTTCGTGTCAGGTTCACAAGTTTGTATGTATATATTTTATGTTCATCCCGCTAACAAAATCTTAGCACTATATAGAACGGAGAGATTTCTGATGTTGAGCTAGGTTGTAGGGTATCAAACTTTAATACAATATTTTGACACTTATATGATTATATAAAATTTGACTAATCTTTTTCATATCAATTTCCAACTGTGACTCAATTTTTTTTACACGTTAAATGACGATCTACCATTATTATAATATGTCGAACAGCATTGATGTTTTACGCGGTTTACGATATCGTTGGTCGACCTTCACCACATTCATCACCAGGGCCACTACAACCAAATCTAATTGTTGATACCGCTGAAACTTAGTGGCACATTTGTGACATTTTTCGATGAAAAATTAAACAAAGGGACTGCTCAACAATACCAACAATTGAAATCCGTTTTTTCAAATGTTATTAACTTTAAAATTATGCCGTGATCAAGGTGATCAATATTTTTCGCTATATTACTTTAGTTTGACAACATAAATATCAAGATTTAAGATGTCAAGCATCTGTTAACTACACCGTTGTCAGATCGTGCAGCTCTTGTGTTAAAACAGAGTACATTTGCAAAAACGTAGAACAAAACCAGAATTTCCCTTATGAAATACTATTAAAGCAAGCACACATGCTTTATATATATATATATATATATATATATATATATATATATATAAAGCTACTCCAATCTAAGAACGTTGACAAAAATACAGACAATTAAGCATAAGACAAATACATTTAAGAAGAAACCTAAATAGCGATAGATAAAGAGCAATTGTTAAAAAATGGAATTAGCACTAATGAAGTCATACCCGACAGCCTATAAAATGGTTAGGAGCATCAGACATGTCATTATCGCGGTTTCAAAGGTTAAGAACGGTATTATTATCGTAATTTTGTATTCTAACCTAGTGCTGTTTTATGATTCACTCGTTTTAATTAATAATGTATAACACTGACACATATGACCGCATTGTTTTGGTACGAAGAAGCTTCATACGCAAAATTAGGCTGACTCTGAAAACGAAAAATTTCCTCCGATTGTTTATGCTGTGTTATTAAGATAATATTATATATGCTAAAAAGATAAAAAAAACGTGTAAACCCAATTTTAATTTGCAGTCTTAATTCATTTGCACGAATTCTGCTGAAGATAATTTAGAATTGTGTATGGAGGGAAGATAAATTTTCTCATAAGCACTTCGTCATTACCATCGAGACAAATAACGTACAAATTTGAGCAGATACAGATAATCGTTGATAAAAAGGTATAGAACTGATTAATGTGATTAGTTGATAAAGTTGGAAACAATACCCTACCAAGTTGGTTACTTTCTACTTTAGAAGAATTGTTCCACCAGTAGACAACTTCATGTTGGGAAAGGGTTCTGATAATTTAGAATATTAACATATTTAACGAGTTTCCAGAAGTCTCGTAGGATCTGGTTTTATGTCCAAGAGATAATGACTTTTAGGTGTTTCGAGGTACTTATGGTCAAAAGTCATTCGTATGGTATTTATAGTAATCTCTCTGAAACTATAATCTTCAGTTACCATAAATAAATCAACATTTTTATTTAATTGCCCATAATACGTTAACTGTTATTAGTTTAAAAATTAGAAAGTAATTTTGTTCGCCGAAAACGTCTTCCATTAAGCTAAATAAATTTAGATATATCTGGTTAATTGTTTCGTTTAAGAAAATTAATATGTACTTGTAATAAAAACATAATTATATAATAGTCCTATATTAGAGCTTTTCATAAAGGTAGTTGTTCCATCCTTGGTGTAGTAAAATATATTGCAATCACATAGAAATGTGTTTAGTTTACAGGTAATCTAACACTTGATTTTGGAAGTATGTTTCTCAGCTAACAGTTTTTAAATAAGTATATTAGTGTTTAGTGTCCTTGTTAACGTTTATTCCAGGTTGGTTTTAACATTAGCCTACTCTATTATTCCTCGTGTGAATTTTATGCCAGAATCATTTTCTTGATTTCGGGTGTTAGGATTCTCATGTTATTTCTTCTGGGACTTTTTGCTAGAAATCGTATTTCGAGAGTAGGTGGCGTCCAAGATAATTCCCCATTAAGACTTGTATTTCTCTCACCCTTGGCGATCATTTGTGTTAGTACAGTCGAGGTTTTTAGTACTTTATAGAGACAGAGGTTTTTAGCGTTCTACTTTATCGAATTTCTCTGTTAGTTGCGGGCTAAAATTTCTATTGCCAAAACTGTACGTAATAAACTAGTACATTAATATTACAATAAATTGTACTTTAGTGTTTATTCTATCTTTATCCGCTGTTAAATTAAAAACATTACCTTTGTTGCTACAGTTATTCTTTTTACCGAAACTGGAAGCTAAAATGTAACCACGATAATCCTTAAATAAGCAAAGCCTGCTTGACAATAAAGTGAAATACTGCCAAATTATTCATTTCTCAGTATATAGGCCATAACAGCCTTCTGGAGGATTGCGTTTTACTTTGTGTTTGAGTTGTAAATCAACAAATTTAACCTAACTTTAAGCTGCAAAACCTCTTAATCTTCTCAAGTTTAAAGCTCAAAATATTCTTAATTACAATAGCGTTTGTTTATGATCCCTTTAATACAAATTTGTACAAAGCATGCTTGATTATTATTGATAAAGATTTTCATTTTTGAATGTAACGAAGCGAAATTAAAATCCATATAAGATTAATTGTTCAGAAACATTAAGAAAACTTTCTCATAAAAACAGTTGCTTGTAATTTCTATAACTTATGTTCAACATAATTTAGTGATTATAGTAACAACTTTGTACTGAAGGTTAATTTTCAATTTTTGCTCGTTACATTAAAAATCTGCAGCAGATTGATAACATGTTCAAATATAAAACTTTCGAATGTGCTAATTAAATACAATTCCATTTCTGTTGCAATTATGGGTAACTCTTAATAAGTCTATCTTGTTTATTATTAATTTTTAAGTTCGTATACATTGCTAGGCACAAGCGGTCTCGTTAAATTTTTCATTTATTGAGTATTATTACAATGCGCTTCCAAAAGCTGACCCTTGTCTGCGAGTGAAGTTAAGCTTTTAGTATCTACAAGCGCTATTTCTCGTTACTTGATATACTTACTTACTCCCTAAACATCAAGTACTCTTTAAATATACTCAGTGACATGGAAATTGCAACACTAAGAAGGATTGGGAATTTTTTGATCAAAGTTGGCAGAGGTAATATTTGTTTAAAATTTTAAAGAAGAAAATCAAGAGATTAACACAATTTTTATTAATAATGTGTTGGACCTTCTTATTTATTACACACTCTTATAGTCTTTTGGTTTATTTTGTGATTTTATTTAACGAGAATTTCCAATAATCGTATAGAGCCCACGGCAAGTTCTGATGGAAAATGGCCCAAAGTTGTGGAAATCTCAAAGGCAAAGCGGCTACTCGAACTATATGCTCTGGGTGGAACATGAGCTGTGGGTCGGGGTTAGATAGTGACCAAAAACATGAAGAATAAGGCGCCACCGTATTTTTCTATACAGAGAAGACCTTACTCAAGTCCCTTGTACAAGGCGAATGCGGAAACCTTTATTCTATAACCGCTATACTGTTTATTACAGACAACATAATCCCTGAAGTTTCTTACCTTATGGCTCGACCTTGATCTTAGTAATTCACTGCTACACCTGTGAACAAATTAAACAAAGAATAGCACTGTTTGTGCATTTATACTCAAAAAATTTTTAAATTCAAATGGAATCAACTTTCATTCATCCTAATTAAAAAAAATAGTCTTGTTCAAAATAAAAATCTATTCCTCTAGTATTCAATTATGTGATTCTTTACAAAATATCTTTCTTTCTTTATATTGTGATTAATTTAATTTATGAAAATTATTTACAAGGGCACTGGATAAAATCAGTACCAATCAAACTAAATGTGGTTTTATTAACAAATAGATAAAGCATAAAGTTGCTTTCTAAATTGTTGCTTATTGATAACAAAAATGTTAGTTTTGGTAGATCTACCTTAACCTTACAATGGATAATTCCAAATAGTTATTAATGAAATAGCAAACATAGAAGTTTAATTTCTAAGTTCTCATAAATAGAAGAATTTACTTTCTATAACACGTAATGACACCTACCGTAGTTTCATTGAATTAATAAAAGAATTAGATATGTAAAAGTTTCAGATTCCTATTACTTAATATTGAAAAATATAATTGTGGTCTGTTCTTGACCTATTTAGAAGTTTGAATAACTTGATTAAACAAAAAATAATCTGATTACAATGTCCATAGTTCAGCTAACATACGAAAACAATTTTCTACATACCAGAACTCCGTCTGTCTGAAAAATACCATAAAGGAAGTTTACGTCAGCATTGAAATACGGAAATCTCCAATTTAGAACGAATAATTGCACTGCATACTGAAATTCCACATTACTTGGCATCCATTTTGAGTAATTAAATTTCGCCAGATCCACACCATGAACAAAGCGTAAAAACCTATATTTTCTTCTTGCTTTTAATCAAAAATAACGTAAACCAGTCTCCTGATTACCAATCTGCATGTTAATTTAAAGTTGCTTTATATGTAAATTAAACCATGAAAATTATCAAATGATGCATGATAATTTAACTTGAATACTATATGTACAATTTCATGTTATATATAAATAAAGTTGCATGTAATTTAGATTGAATACTTTATGTAAAATTTCATATTATACATAAATAAAGTTGCATGTTACCAACGGCCCTTTGACCAAAAAATTTCACGTCATCTACGAGCAGTTCAAACAAATGGACAATCAAAAATGCCTTTCGGAGATGACATTCTCCTAACAGAACTTAATCCGCACGTGCTTCCAACACGAAAAACAGCAAAAAACCATTGTTTCTAGGAACAATTTGACCTGCTTTCACCACAGCTGTATTGGAAGTGTCGGGGTCAAGCGAGTTGCTGCCCGGCAACACAATCACTTCACAATTTCTTAAATAGATGGAGCCCTAGGAATGATACTAAATGGAAACTTTTATTTTGTTACCGTGGAAATTAAATTTTAATTGAATGCTAATACTTTATTGGGCAATAGGTAATATTTAATTAGTGGATTGAATAACATTATTATGCATTATATTGTTTATTATTAAATAAAGGGATTAATTATATGAACATATCTAGATAGAAAATAAAATTGCTACACTCTTTCACTCTTCGTGGCATCGAATCCAGTATGTGGTCGATGTCCTTTTGAGGTATTGTTTCCCAAGCAACCTGCACTTTATGCCGGAGAACTACTAATGTATGCGGAGGATTTCTCAAGTTCCCAAGTCTTCTACCAATAATGTTCCACACACGTTCAATTAGCGAAATATCGGAGATCTAGGAGGCTATTATAAAATATTGATAAGGGTGTTTTCAAATAGGTTGAGAGTAGTCCTCGCTACGCGAGAACGGGCATTATCCTACTGGAAAAGTGCTGTTGGAAATCAGGAAGGATATGAGGTTCCACAATTTCATTCACGTAACGCTCGGCGTTTATATTGCCTCGGATGAACACCAAATGGAACCTACTTATATGTTATAACACCTCATAACACAACTCCTAGCAGAAAATTTAACATTGGCACGTTCTCCACGTCTTCGCCTGACTTCCAAGCGGTTCTCATAGATACCTAAACAGAATCGGGATTTATCACTGAATACTATCGTTGCCACTCTACGTTCTAGTGTAATCGCAAACTGTATCACCCTAAACTTTGCTGTCGGTGTTTAACCGAAAGCGGTAACATAAGATGTGGTGGATAGGATTGCAATCCGAAAGCCATAATTCGGCGATAAACCGTTTGAAGGTTACAGGACGACTTCGTTACCTAACCAGTGATCAGCAATTGACCTCTGGAAAATCGGTCTCTTTGAACCATTAGACGAAGATGGCCGTCTTACACATTAGTCTGCTTTCGGCCACCCGTTCTTTTTTGCGATATTCCTGGCCTTCTCTAGTTTATAATTGATAGCAACGCATAATTGTGGATTAGTTTCGGTTAAGGCGATTTGCAATTTGATTAAAAAAAAAGCGTCAACTCACATACAACAAAATATAGAAATATACATTTAAACAAATATAGATTAGGAATTATTTTCCAGTCACATAAAATTTTAAAATCTAAATAATACATACAAAGATACCTACAAAATGTTTAAATAAATGCAATAAGAAAATAAAACATAATATGTACAGTATTAGAACGCTGTTTTACCTACTTCTTGAAGTGCACTTACTAAAAGCAATAACGTATTCGTAAATTTAAGCAGTCTAACACTAAACTGAAATGAACCAAGTGTTAGAATTAGTAAACAAGTTGTTGAGGTTAGCATTTCGCAAATCTTAAGTTACAGTAGGTAAAATTGCTCTAATGCAACTTTTGGTTTATATTAATTGTAACTTGAAAAACAATTTATACTGCCATAAGCACGAGTAAAAGAACTCAAGCACTTACGTGGTTATCAATTAACAAAAGAAGTAGCTATTTCATCGCAGCATTAAGAAAAATGTATAATTGCATCTTAAGAAGAGTTACTGCCTGCTTCTGCTACCATCATAGCAGATCTGGAAATGCGTACTTACACTTACTCACGGACTGTATACTCTATAAAACAATTTCACTAGACTAAGTTTGACTTTAACACTGAAGTAAAATAATGCCTTTTAAAAGAAAGCATCTTAAGTAGCACCGCGACTTGACAGACTTTCTGTACCAGAAACGACGATGTATAGAATAAAACTCCTGTCGAAACCTTGTCTGTATTTATAAGGAGAGAAAACATCAGGGAAGGTAACGCATTTTTCTTTCAAAGATAGTTCCGAACATTAAATATAAAGTATTCTGAAAACAACACCGGCAAAGGTATTTTCAAGTTAACAACTATAAAGTATTCGTGGAACACGGCTTGCAAACAAGAGTCAATTAACTAAAGCAAAAGTCCTAAATAACAATAGCGACCTCCATGAATTTGTCTGCATAAAAAACCATGTCTGTTCAAATGGTTAGGTATATTTGCAACTCTCTTTGTAGCATTATGGAGTAAGCTGTATGACAGGTTGACTTTCTAGTTAGCGCTTGAAGTGAGCGGACGTGTTTTACGGAGGTCCTGTATACAAGGCTACAAGTGTTTATATAGGGTTTTTATTATTTTATTATATTTTAAGCTTTGCTTTTTAAAGTATTTTATTTGTATTATTGTGCGGCATTAATTTTTAAACACAGGACAGTGAAAAAAATTAAAAATAATAATTTAATTGGTGAAATAATAAATAAATAGCATTTTTCTTTGAACTTAAACTAAAATCGCGTTTAAAAAAATGAACTAAATTGAGTTTCAGGCTAATAAAGTAGAAACTAATAAACAAACACCCCAAAATAATTTTAAAATAATTTAAAAGGCGTTCTTAATAAATTTAAAACAAAGACCGGGTAAATCATGTAAAACACCGCCTAATACAATTAAAAAAGTGTGTAAAAAGTTTATAGTGCGCGTATAATAAAATAACAACTTAAAAACCAAAATCTAGGCTCTTTTAAATTAAATAAATAGCTCAAAAACCGTAAATTTCGAAATAAATTAAATATAAATATTCCATATTTTTAGACGTGCATACTTAAACGTTCTTAAAGTTGAGTTTTAGTTTAATTAGTGGTGTAACCCTTGAAGCTCGAGTAAACACTGGGTAAGTGCGTTTCCGGTACCGCATTCCAATATTTGTTTATTTCCATAGTTAAATTTAAAGTACAGTGTTTTATAAATAATATTTTAAGTAATTAGCTTATTTAAATTTGATTTGAGGGTTGAAAAATTTAAAATAAATAAATAGTGTTGTTATTTGGTTTTAGTTGTTATTTTGGCGTTAAGCGTTTATTTTATCTTTGATAAATTTGAAATTTCATTCGGTTTTGAAATTTAAATAAATAGATAAATTTAAATAAATAAATACCAGGAAGTTTACCGTTCATTCTAAATCTAGGTATTTTATCTGAGTAGCGTTTTTGTTGTGTACTCGCCGCTGTTTGTGCCGTATAGCGGTTTATATTATCTTTGGGTTTATTTAGCGTCGAAACGGTTAGGTCGTTTTTGATCTGGGCTTTAGTTTGTTTCTGTTGTTTTGTCGTTTTGATTTGTTAACATGATTTTCCATCGAGATGAGGAGCCGTTGCTGAAGAAGAAGAGGGGTGGTCGGACGGGGTCAGTCAGTGGTGAGCAGCCCGAAGCTGGGCCGGTCGAGAAGCTGGAGAGAAGGAGCTTGTGGTCGCGGTAGAGAAGTTGGTGTCGCAGCCCGACAGGGAAGTAGTCGCGTCGTTGAAGAAGCTTGGGAGTGCTGTGGTGGAGTCGGAGGGGTGGGCGCCCCTTGTGTGTGGAGCTGAACCTGTGTCGCCCGCAACGTCGAGAGGCCAGCGTCGTGGATCAACTAACAGCAACGGAAGCGTTGCGGTTAGCGATCTAGATACGCTGAATCTCTTGATGTTCCAAGCAAGGAGGCGCACGGCTTTATACACAAGTGAGTCCCTGCCACTTCATCAACCATCACCGTAGACGACAGGAAGGTGACTCGCAACGCCGCGGACGAGTTCCCAGGACGTTGCGAATCAGCTTTTAGAGATGGTTAGGATAGTGCGAGGTGAGGTAAAGGAGACTGTGACGGATGTAGCAGTCGCAGCGGCGAGGACGTAGCAGATGGTAGTAGGGCAGGGGTGATCAAGAGGTCGCTTGGTCCCAGGGGTAGTTTCGTATGCGGGTGCAGTAACGAAGAAGGCAGCGTCGACGGTCGCGGTTTGTGTCGACGCCAATCCAGGGGTCAAAGAAGACGTCATGGTGACGTTAAAGAAGAAGATTGATCCGGCCAAGGATGGGTTTGTTGTTGTCGGAGCACGTAGGAGTAGGGGTGGCGTTGTTGTCGAGTGTGCTGGTCGGGAGGACGCCAAGCGGTTGCAGTCGACGGTGGGTGGGGCTTGTCAGGGTCTGACGGCAAGTACCATTGAGAGGAGGAGGCCGCGCTTCGTGCTCCCTGGGGTATAGAGGGAGATGATACAAGAAGAGCTCGTGAAGAGATTGGTTGTTCAGAACCCCCGCTTCAGGGGGCTTAGATTCCAGGAGGAGGTCAAGGAGAGGTTTCGGTTCGGCGGCAGGGGACCCAGAAATCCGTTGGCCAGCGTTGTTTTCGAGGTGTCGCCGGAGGCTAGGAGGTGTTTCTTGGCGGATTCGGTCAGTCTGGGTTGGCGTAGGGTTTGGGCTCGTTATCACTTTTCGATGGTCCAGTGCTATCGCTTTTACGAGTTCGGTCATAGGTCAGCGAATTGTAAGGAGCTGGTGCAGTTTTGCGGTAACTGCGCTGAAGTGGGGCATCAGTTCAAGAACTGTAGACGGGCAGTTTCTTGTTGTGTTGTCTGTGCGAGGTCGAACGATAGAGTTGGTAGTGTCAGGGTCGACACTCGTCACGACGCCAAGTCCAGCCAGTGCCCAACGATGCAGCGTTTGAAGGCAGTCATCACCAGGAACATCGACTATGGATCTTAGACCATTAGACGATGTTCCGAGTAGCTCGAAAATTAAATGTGCGTAAATTAATTTAGACAAGGGCAAAGGGGCCACAAATAATTTCGTTAAATTAATGAATGAAAACAAAATATACATCGGGGTCATACAGGAACCGCACCTGTATGCCCACAAAATAACAAGTTTTGGGAGGGGGTTTACCGTCTTAAACGCGAACAGCAAACGACCGCGCAGCAAAATATTAATAAATAGTGGCGCGTGTGCCGGAATTATATTAAATAATTTATCAAACGAGTTTCTAACGACGGCCGAAATTAAAACCGGATTAAATACGTTTTACGTGATTGGCGCATACCTTCCGCCGGTCGACTCCCGACGGGAAAATTCTCAAACAGATTACTTAATAAATCAAATTGAAGGAGTTCTTTGTAAAATTGGCAGGAATAAAAATTTAATTATCGGGGAAGATTTTAATGCCAAGTCGCCACTATGGGGAAGCCCTATAGAAGACGATAGTGGTTTGCAGGTTGCTGATCTTTTAACGGAATGGGATCTTAGTGTGATAAACACCAATGATTCACCTACGTTTGAGGGGCATAGAGGCAGCAGTTTTATTGATATTACTGCAGCCTCGCACGAGAAGTTGAAAATCATTTGTGATTGGAAATTAAGGTCGGACGAGGAAACGCTCTCTGACCATAAATTAATAACATGGGACGTTGAAACCAAAACAAGCGCAATCGAGCAGCTAACTATATTTCCGCGCTTCTGTAATAAAAAAGCAAAAAGGGAGCGGTTTCAACAAAAATTTGGCAAAAATATCCCTGCGCTCGAATACGAGCTATTTAACTGCCGAGAGGCAGACGAAATAGAAACACTCGCAGAAAATTTAAACGACGCGGTGGTAGACGGGTCGTCGTACTCCATGCCGCGAAAGAAAACATTTAAAGACAGCGTACCCTGGTGGACCCGGGAACTAACCACCAAGCGGGCAGAAACGCGTAACCTAATACGCCTCTATCAACGCGCCTCGGGAGATATAAGAGAACAACGGAGGATAGAATACAATCAAAGTTACCGCGAATATAAGATATTAATAGAAGAAACGCGAACGAATAAATTCAAAGAATTCTGCACGCGAAACTCAGAGAAAAAACCCTGGGGAACCGCATACCGCGTAATAAGGGGTAAACAACAGAAAATCGCGCTCGGTAACATAAGAAAGACAAATGGCAAATATACGGAAGGTTTTAAAACCACGGTGGAATATTTATTAGAGAAATTCTTCCCTTCGGATAATTCTCAGGAGGATGAGGGGTCGCACGATTTAGTACGTCGCGAAGCTACAGAGGCGCAAGGAACAGGTGCCGATATGGCAATACTAGTTCACGAGGGCGTCAGGGCTCTTAAGAGGATGAACCCTAAAAAGCCACCAGTGCATGACGGAATCACTTCAGGCGCAGCTCTGAAGGCGTGCCTATTAGTCCCGTGTGTCTTTGCCGGGTTGCTTAACATTTGTCTAGATAGTGGCGTTTTCCGCGTTGCTGGAAAGTCCAGAAAGTGAAACTCATAACTAAACCTAAAAAGGCGAATGCGTCAGACCCGAGCAGCTATCGTCCAATTAGCTTGCTACCGGTGCTGGAGAAAGCTTTGGATCGCGTTATGACTACCCGAGTTGAGCACTTGGTGCGTGACAGCGGCGGCTTTAATAACCGACAGTTTGGTTTTATGGAGGGAAAGTCGACTATCGACGCATTAGAGTTCGTTGTCGGGGAAATTAAGAAGGCGAGAGATTGTAGCAATTTTATTTTCCACCTAATATATATCTGTATAATCAATCCTTTTATTAAATATTAAATAATATAATACATTATAATGTTATCCAATCCACTTAATTTAATAACATCTATTGTCCAATAAAGAACTAGTATTTAGTTCATGTTAAAAGTTAAATTCTACGGAGACAATATAAAAGCTTTTGTTTGGTATCCTTTTTAAAGCCCCCTCTACTCAGGAACCGCAAGGTATCGCTGTTACCAAGCGGCAACAAGCTCGGCCGGCACTTCTAACACAGCTGGGGTTCAAGCAGGTCGATAGTTGTTCTTAGGAGCGATGTCCGTGATTGATTTTTGGTGTTGGAAGCGTGCACGATGGAAGATTGCACGTACAAGCCATCTTCAAAAATTGTTTTGGATGGTCCATGTTTTTGTTGAAACCAGTCGTGAAGAACGATGAAGTTTTTGTTAAAAGACCATTAGGAACAGTAAGTGAATTTGTTTCTATAACAATATTGATTGAAATTTTCAGTGTAACTTTGGGAATAATTTATTTTAAAATATATTGCAACGTAAATTATAAATAAGCAACCTTTCTGAATAGTATTCATGCGAAAATTAAATGAAAACAATTCTATTCTTGTATAATATGGAATCACATTTATAATTTATTCAAGTTAATTACAAACAACATTTGCTTTCTTGTGGTGTGAATTACGCCTGGAACATCTGTAAATTGAAACGCAGATAATGGAAGCCAAGTGACGTGTTTTTCAGTATGCAGCGCAGCTGTTTGTTTGGAATGGAATTTTCCGTTGTTAATACATACGTCAGCTTTCAAGCAAGTATTTAGGTGCAATTTGGAGTTCTGGTATGTACAAAAAATTATGTTCGTATGTTGTTTGAACTGTCGACGTAGTAACGAGATAAATTTTACTTTAACCGACTTGTGTTAACTTTGAACAGGTCAAGGACAGACTTCAATTATATTTTTCGTAGTCATACGATATGAATCTGTAATTTGTTCCTACAAATTCTTTTATTAACTCAATGAAACATCAGAAGATGTCACTACTAATTAGATAAAGTAAATTCTTCTAACTTTGAGCCTTTAGAAATTAAATTTCTACATTTGATATTTTATGAACAATTATCTGTAATTATCTACTGTGAAATTAAGGTAAATTTACCATAATTAACTCTTTCTATAAATAAGCAATTTTATGCTTTGTCAATTTGTTATATAAACTTCATTAAATAGTAATTGGTACGGATATATTCAGTACCATTGTAATTAACTCTTCCTAATTTAAATTAACTTATAAAGGAAGACATATTTTTGTAAAAATTACTTTATTGGATACCAAAAGAATAGATTCTTATTTTCGGACTAAAGACTATCTTTTATTTAAGAGGAATGAAAATCGATTCTGATTGTATTTAATTATTTTGAGTTTGAATGCACAAACAGTGCTTTTCTTTGTTTAATTTGTTCACAGGTGCAATGGAGGATTGCTAAGGTCAAGGTCGAGCCATAAGGTAAGATACTTTAAAGATTAGGAGGTCTTTAAAAATTATATAGCGGTTATAGGAGAAAGGTTTCCGCATTAGCCTTATACAAGGGACTTGTATTAGGTCTTCTCAGTATAAAAAAATACGGTGGCGCCTTATTTTATTATTAGTGGTTGCAATTACACCCCGACCCACAGCTCATTCTCTACCCAGAGCATATAAGTTCGACTAGCCGCTATACCTTCGAGATTTCCTCAACATAGAGCCACCTTCCATCCGAACTTGCCGTGGGCTCCTTTTTAATTATCGGAAATTCTCATTAAACTAAGTTTAATTAAATGCTAAAAGGCTTCAAATAGCGCCCAGCGTGTAGGCCTCGATTGCTGTACCAATTGTATAAGCACATAAACTATAGGCTTCGATTGACTTTGGTTGTTTACACTTGTGATTCGTAACTCATTTACCTTCAGGTTGGTTTAGTCTATTGATGTTGTTGTTTAATTGAGTTTAATTTGTAATTAGTTAGTTAGTCTATCCCATGATGGCTGAGACGTATCAAGTAGTTTATTTGCATAAAGATGAGTTGGATTATGAATTGAGAATTCGAGGAGTTGTCAGCAGCAGACCGATGCAGGATAAGAGGAAAATGTTAGGCCGATTATTAGCCAAAGAAACAACATTACCTGATTTTATTTGTCAATTAGCTCTAACGGAAATTGATAGTATATCAACATTAATAAACTTGTGTAAGAAAGAGAAGAAACTTTCTTACATGGTAAAATTGTTCGATAGGAATATTATTGTTCTTTTAGTCGCAGCTTGTAGTATTTCAGTGAATAATAATTCACAGTGTAGTTGATAATAGTGATTTGTATTTAGGTTTTCTTCCATTTGTATTAGCTACAATAGTTGTTTGATAAATTTTTATAGTAGAGATGATAGATGTTTATAATTTGGTACACTGGTTTTACTGTCGGTAAACCGTTTCAAGATTGCTCTTGTGCATAGGCACGTTTTGTTTTGATATAATTTATTTTGATAGCAATTTTTGATTTATTTATATCCGCATTGCAACGCAGTATGTTAATTGGTTGTAAGTCTAAGTGAAACTTGTCGTCGTGGTTGGTCGGATTAGCAGTATGTCAGTCTAGACGAGACTTAGGAAAAGTCGGTCGCTCAGCATTACATTAGTCTAAACGAGACTCGAGGTAAGTTGTCACTCTAGCAATTTTGGCATCACTATTTTTGAGATTGGTGATGAGGTTATAATTTTTTGTTTATAAGTCTAGGTGAGACTCACAGAGGAGTTTGTCACCCTAGCAAGTTTATGCGTTGTGAAGTACTTTTGTCTATCTTGACAGTTTGATTATGAGTAGTGTAAGAGTGTACTAGAACATTGATTTATTGTTATCCTAGATGGAAGGTTGAGAGTAATCTAAATTATAAATTTATTATGTTTAAAATTGTCATTGTCTGCGAATTTAAAAGAGAAGGTGTTCTTAAAGTTTGAAGTTCATTGGTTTAATGTTTGAAGTCATGTTGATAGTTTAGTTGAGATCAAGTTAGATAATGTGGATCCTTGGTATGTGTCTCTTCGAGAAAAAATTTTAGCTTCACCTGATGATTACCCACAATGGAAGGTAGAAGATAATTATGTATTTAAATTTCTTTCATCAAATTTACCACTCTCGTCGAATGTAAGGAATGGAAATATTTAGTCCCTAGATCACAGAAGGAAGAGGTTATTCGGATAAATCATGACCCTTCAGTGGCCGGTCATTTTGGTTTTTTTAAAACATTGGCACGCATACAAGAGAATTTTTATTGGCCAAAAATGCGTAATGATGTGTTGAAATTTTGTAAAAATTGTTTAACGTGTGGTGCACAGAAGGCATCGAATAGAGGACCCCTTGGTTTAATGGGAAAGGAAAAGAAGTGAAGTTCCCTTTCAGATTATCGCTATAGACCTCATGGGCCCATTTCCACGGTCCAAGGTTGGACACAAATGGTTATTAGTTATTGGTGATTGGTTCTCGAAATTTACGTTATTGTTTCCGTTACGTAGTGCAAAAGCGCATATAATAGAACGTGTATTGGAGGAAAAAGTTTTTTTAGTTTATGGCGTTCCCAAATATATTATTTGTGACAATGGCTCACAATTTAGTGGTAGAAATTTCAAGGCAGTATGTAAAAAATATGACGTTCAAAAATTTGGTTTAATGCAGTTTACTCTCCCAATGTAATTTTGTAGAGAGGATAAATAGAACAGTCGGAACAGCTATACGTTCGTATATTAAAGAACATGATACTTGGGACATAAAATTACCCCAAATTCAGTATGCGATTAATTCTGCAAAACATCATGCCACTGGTTATTCGCCAAATTTCTTAGTTTTTGGTAGACATGTTCCTGTGTCTGGAAAATTTTATGGTCTTGATGTGGAACCCTCAGTTGATATTGATTTTATTTCTAGTGATAGACCTTCGTATGTGTCAGATCATCAAGGACTATTTGATATTTTTATAGACGTACAGAGAAGGTTACATTTAGCTTACATGCAGTCTAGTAATTCATATAATTTAAGGAGACGTAACATTTCTTTCGAAGTAGGTGACAAGGTTTGGAGGTCAAATAAAGTTCTTTCGAAAGCAAGTGATAAGTTTACAGCTAAGCTTGCGCCAAAATATGTTTTGAGCATTGTTAAAAGAAGGTTTCAATTTAATTTATGAATTGATTAATGAAAATGGTTCAAGGGCAGGCAGATGGCATGTTAAGGACTTAAAACCTTATTCAGAGTTCAGTGGTGATATTGAAAAGGAGAACGTTTCTGAACATTAATTAGTGTTGTTGATATATTTAATGGTTGATAGTAGGAATTATTTCTGTCTTATCTTTTAGTTAAGGATTTAAATATTGTATTGGAATACTGTTTGGTAGTCTAAAATTTTAGATGTTGGATAAGAAGTATAAAAGAATTTTGTAGTGCAGTAAGGTTGATACTAGACTGTGCTGATATTATTAGTTGCAAGTTATTCATTTGAGTCAAGATAAAAGTTACATGTTTCCGTTTGTCAAATGATTTCATTTGTCGTATAATTCTCTAGTTCAAGGTTATAAAGGAATGTTTAGGTATTTTATGATTAAAGTGTTTGATAAATAAAGTTGTGTATATTTGGTTATTATTTTTGGATTTGTGACTAAAGTATTTGATAATTATATTGGGAATCAAGTAGTTTGAGTCCATATTAAATATTGGTTGGAGGTCAATATTGTTAGTAACTATGATAGTTATGTTTAATTATGAATATTGCGTGAGATAGCAATGTTCTATGTTTAATTATGAATATTGCGTGAGATAGCAATGTTCTATGTTTGATTATGGATATTGCGTGAGATAGCAATGTTCTATGTTTAATATGAATATTGTGTGAGATAGCAATGTTCTATTTTGTTCATTCATGCGTGAGTGAGATTTGTGAGAAGTAAGACGTGGTGGCGTTTTACTTGTCTCTTCTGGGAAAGAGATATTTCTACATTTTGGTTGCATATACATGCGGTAGATTGTTGAACGTTAGTGATTTCAAGACTTGTTTGCTGTTTTGAAGTTATGTTTGGAGTGGATCTCAAAAGTAGTGAGAGTCCTTTTCTTCTTTTGTAAATATGTAAATTACGGTTAATATAGTAAAAATATGTTTGTCATGATAATTTGATATTTTCATTAAGGAATCATAATACGGCAGTATTATATATTTTGTTGTTTAAGTTTCGAGTATAAATGAGTGATATAATAACCCCGAATATGATTAAACGATAATGACACCCTACCGATTAAGACTTCCCGAATTTGTCCCCTTGTGGCGTATAGTACGCGTAGTTACTCGTCACTCATTTTCAATTATGTTGTATCTTAAGTGGTAATTTTTGTTTTAGTTTGTAAAAATTAATAATAATAAGTTGTGAATATGTAACAATAAATTCAAAAAAAATTCTTCGCATTTATTCCAGAATTTTTTCTCTTAGAAAGAGGCAGTGTAGCAATTTTATTTTCCACCTAATATATATCTGTATAATCAATCCTTTTATTAAATATTAAATAATATAATACATTATAATGTTATCCAATCCACTTAATTTAATAACATCTATTGTCCAATAAAGAACTAGTATTTAGTTCATGTTAAAAGTTAAATTCTACGGAGACAATATAAAAGCTTTTGTTTGGTATCCTTCTTAAAGCCCCCTCTACTCAGGAACCTGCAAGGTATCGCTGTTACCAGGCGGCAACAAGCTCGGCCGGCACTTCTAACACAGCTGGGGTTCAAGCAGGTCGATAGTTGTTCTTAGGAGCGATGTCCGTGATTGATTTTTGGTGTTGGAAGCGTGCACGATGGAAGATTGCACGTACAAGCCATCTTCAAAATTGTTTTGGATGGTCCATTTTTTTGTTGAAACCAGTCGTGAAGAACGATGAAGTTTTTGTTAAAAGACCATTAGGAACAGTAAGTGAATTTGTTTCTATAACAATATTGATTGAAATTTTCAGTGTAACTTTGGGAATAATTTATTTTAAAATATATTGCAACGTAAATTATAAATAAGCAACCTTTCTGAATAGTATTCATGCGATAATTAAATGAAAACAATTCTATTCTTGTATAATATGGAATCACATTTATAATTTATTCAAGTTAATTACAAACAACATTTGCTTTCTTGTGGTGTGAATTACGCCTGGAACATCTGTAAATTGAAACGCAGATAATGGAAGCCAAGTGACGTGTTTTCAGTATGCAGCGCAGCTGTTTGTTTGGAATGGAATTTTCCGTTGTTAATACATACGTCAGCTTTCAAGCAAGTATTTAGGTGCAATTTGGAGTTCTGGTATGTACAAAAAATTATGTTCGTATGTTGTTTGAACTGTCGTCGTAGTAACGAGATAAATTTTACTTTAACCGACTTGTGTTAACTTTGAACAGGTCAAGGACAGACCTCAATTATATTTTTCGTAGTCATACGATATGAATCTGTAATTTGTTCCTACAAATTCTTTTATTAACTCAATGAAACATCAGAAGATGTCACTACTAATTAGATAAAGTAAATTCTTCTAACTTTGAGCCTTTAGAAATTAAATTTCTACATTTGATATTTTATGAACAATTATCTGTAATTATCTACTGTGAAATTAAGGTAAATTTACCATAATTAACTCTTTCTATAAATAAGCAATTTTATGCTTTGTCAATTTGTTATATAAACTTCATTAAATAGTAATTGGTACGGATATATTCAGTACCATTGTAATTAACTCTTCCTAATTTAAATTAACTTATAAAGGAAGACATATTTTTGTAAAAATTACTTTATTGGATACCAAAAGAATAGATTCTTATTTTCGGACTAAAGACTATCTTTTATTTAAGAGGAATGAAAATCGATTCTGATTGTATTTAATTATTTTGAGTTTGAATGCACAAACAGTGCTTTTCTTTGTTTAATTTGTTCACAGGTGCAATGGAGGATTGCTAAGGTCAAGGTCGAGCCATAAGGTAAGATACTTTAAAGATTAGGAGGTCTTTAAAAATTATATAGCGGTTATAGGAGAAAGGTTTCCGCATTAGCCTTATACAAGGGACTTGTATTAGGTCTTCTCAGTATAAAAAAATACGGTGGCGCCTTATTTTTATTATTAGTGGTTGCAATTACACCCCGACCCACAGCTCATTCTCTACCCAGAGCATATAGTTCGACTAGCCGCTTTGCCTTTGAGATTTCCTCAACTTAGAGCCACCTTCCATCTTAATTTGCCGTGGGCTCCATTTCTAATTATCGGAATTTCTCGTTAAACTAAATTGGAAGGAAAAAAAGGCTTCAAGATGCAAAGGAGTATTGTGTCGTTGTTGCTTTGGACATTTCAGTTGCATTTGATGCTGCTTGGTGGCCATTGATTGTTTGCGAGTTGGAAAATAGGGGTTGTCCGCGAAACTTGATGTCTTTGGTCAAGAATTATTTCTAAGGACAATTGGCACAGGTTGAAATTCCGAGTGAGGTTTTGTCGCGCTAAGTGGAAAGGGGATGCCAGCAGGGGTCATGCTCTGGTCCCACGTTTTGGAAGTTGTTGTATGAGAGTATCTTTAGGGTCAAGTTGCCCACAGGATGCTCAATCGTTGGGTTTGCGGATGATACGCTTTTAATTGTCAGATCGCGATTGTTAATGGAAATGCGCACAAAACCGAACGAGGCGCTTACTAAACTACACGAATTATCGCAGACGGTAAAATTAAAATATAACATGGCGAAGTCAGAGGCGCTTTATTTCGGAAAGAAACCGGGACAGGGACCCCCTAGGCTAGGGCTGGGAGGGGAGAAAATACCGTTTAAGGAAGCAATTACATACCTCGGGGGGAAGATTGACGATAACTTAAATTGGAAAACTCACGTGCAGTACGTTAAAAGCAAAGGCAGCGAAACATCAAAGAAAATGATGGCGGTTGCGAAAATAAACTGGGATTTCAGGGGCGAATCGCTGAGGACGATTTATGCCGGAGCAATTAAGCCGGCAATGCTGAAAGCAGCTTCTGTATGGGCGGAAGGTTGTAAAGTCCGGGAAATGCGTCAATTGACGAGCGTACAACGCATAACCGCGGTGAAACACCTCCACTGAGGCAGTTCTGGTGATCAGCAGGACTCTCCTTATCGAATATGTCGTTAGGAGATTAGACATAGGAGATTGATAAACATAGGGAAAGGGCGCGAAATTATCGAAGATATTCATCTTGGTAATAGGGGGGTAGAGAGAAAGATCGTTGTATCGGAGTTGGGGCACCCGGCCGATATTAGAGGAATCGAGTTTGTCGAAGGCGATGGGGACGCGGTGGGTATCAAAATTTACACGGACGGTTCACGCATGGATGACGGGCAAGCAGGCGCAGCGTTTGTCGTGTTTAAGCAGGAAAAGGAGGTGTTTCGGTTTCAAACCAAACTCGCAAACTGGAGCACTATCTTCCAGTGCGAATTGGTAGCCATAGGAGAGGCTATCGATTACGTAATAAACCACGCGGGCAGAGATGAATATTATATAATCAGCGACAGTAAATCAGCGTTGACAGCTTTATCAAACATGAACACCTTGACAGACCTCCAGGCGGATGTCTGGAGGATAGCGCATACGGCGCTCGAGTTTCGACGTTTAAAGTTCTGTTGGATTAGGTCGCACAATGGTAACGTAGGGAATGATAGTGCTGACGAATTAGCTAAAGGAGCCGCCACGGGCGACTTTCGGATATCACATTCGTCGATACCAAGGTCTCTAATTAAAAGAAAGCTGCGCGAAAAGTCAATTTGACAATGGAGAGAGGTGGAACTGCGCTGCCACGGGCAGGTTGACCCACAAATTCATTCCGAGTATAGTAGCGAGAGATAGAATTGAGGTGAAGCTTGACCATAAAATGGTGCAGCTGGTAACAGGGTACGGCGCCCTGAAAACGTATTTACAAAGATTCGGTTTAACCGACAACGACCGCTGCGAATGCGGTGAGGACGCAAAAAGCGCAGAGCACGTGCTCTTCGACTGCCCGCTGGAGGTGGCAAATCGAGGGTTAGCTGATATAAAATTAGCAATCGCAGGGCTAGCATGGCCAAAGAGCCTAGAAGATGTCGGGAAGTGGCTAACCAGAAGGCGTTCTGGACAGCCCTTGAAGAATTCGCGGGAAGAGTCGCGAGATTATACGGTGATAACTGCGCGTAGATCGGAGGGGGATGGGCGGAGGATTGAAAATTTTAGAATTTTGATTTGGTGTGAGAAAGGATACGAGCATGTAATAACCAAAAGCTGGAAAAAAAGGAAAAAATAATAGTAATAACAACAATTGTAACCAAAAGCACATATGCACGAGAAACCCCCACACCACTAATACAATCCTATCTCACCTTATACGCGCGGAAAATCGAGAATAAATAATAACAAATAAACAATAACAAATAAATCGGAAACCCTAATTAAATCAATAAAATAAACAAAGCTAATAAAATAGAGTGAAACCGCGCATCCCCCCAGGATTTAAAAGTGATAGTGATTGTGATACCCCCAGGACGTTTAGTGTATGCCCTCTAAGACTTTACTAGTGCATATTCATTTCTCCTTAGAAGTAAGAAACAATAGATGTACGCAGACGACCAGATCCTCGGATGCTAGAGAAATTTATATACGAAGTAAGAATAAAGTTGTGGCGGCTGTACTCGCATGAGGATTTATTTGTATTAATTATAAAAATTTTGAAATAATTTAACGAGCACGTTTTTTTGTGTAAAATGGCGCTAGCCAACATAATGCTCATGCGAGTGCACCTGATAATTCATTTTGGTGATGCTTTTGCTAATACGTGCACCGTCACATGCTAATGCTTTTAGTTGTTATTTATTTATATACATATCTATATTTGTTTATATTTAGTTATAGTTATATTTAAATTTACATTTTATATTACATTTTATATTTATTTTGCATGTACTTTAATACTTTGAGGCTTGATATGTATTGTCTGACGTTCTGCCGTCATTTTGGTTGCAGTATATTTTTAGGAAGGAAGATTGTAATTGTGAAGACTGTAATTGTAATATACATCAGCTAGGGAGTGATAGGAAAGCTAGGGATGGATTTAGGCTAAAGATAAAATAAACTACATAGACCAGGAAAGACCAATTTATAGAGCAGGCAAAATAGCTGGATTCACTATTAAAATATTTGGCGAATGCTTAGAAATTTGAATCCATTTTGAAATTAGTTAGCTAGCTTTGGATAGTTTTAAGTCGGCCCTTCAGGTCGCACCGGTAAGCAGAGCTGGTGGCTGCTATCCCGTATTACGGATCCCTCCCCCTTTCACTTTTGCTTGTGTCTTGTTGATCGGGAACGCTCCAAAATCAACGCTAGGGATGCCATTATTTAAACCCAATTTTTAGTTTTTGTTTCAGTTTGCTAGATGTTTATTTAGGATGAATTAATTTTGAAGCTAGATTTAATTTGAAGCACATTTATATTTTTCGCGTTTAAACTCAATGTAGTACCTTTGGGTGGAGCATTGGGGACGTGACCGCAAGTATAGCGGCACTTACTCACATTATAATGTATGACAGGTTGCCTATCTCTTTGTATAAAACCATAGCGATTTACTATTTCTAATTATATTACCGAGAACTAATAACTATGGGACAATTTTATTTCCCGTAAATGTGAACATTTGTGCGATAACCAAATACCGCATTTATTATTTCGTAGTAAGGGTATTGACAACAAACCAATAAAAAAATTTGTTTACGATATGCAGGTGTTTGCTTATTTCGGATGATTTATAAGGCGAAGCTTTAACCTTTGTTAAACCAAAGCAAACACTCATCGAATAAATTCCAAGTATTTACCGTCGTACTGAACACTTAAAAAAATTTTATAGGACGTTTAAATGGGTACCCATTTCAATTAAAAAGTAATCGAACTTGTTAAATCAACATCCGTAACACAGGAAGTGTTGAATTGTTTGAGTTAAAAGGTTTATAGGGCATTTCTTAGTAAACATAAACGAAGTAGTTGGCAATTAATATTTATATACAGTATGCAGAAAGCAATCGCTTTGAAAAATTTAACGTAACAGAGTCACTCCCATGATGCCACAATTACTCACAATTTTGCGTTCTTATCTGTCAGTTTAAAGTTTTTACGATCATAAGAGTTTCCCTTCCTTTATTAATGAATTACCGCAATGGTTGTTATATCTTTCCTATTGTGATTTTACGAGTTTCTGCATAGCCATTGAGACTCGTTAACTTATCTGGTTTATAGTTTCTTGGTGTTATCACTGTTTAAATGCCAAATTAGGCGCTATCGATATAGTGGACTGTAATAATTAATCGCTGTGCATAATCACGTTTATTAAACAAAAGATCACACTGGAATGCAAAGCTGATATATAAGTTATTGTAATAGTAATCAAGCAAGGTAAATTTAAATATTAACACAACTAGATGTTTACGCGTTGACCGCTGTTACCCGACTCTCTAGGGGTTGAATCGGCGCATGAACAATACCCTTAGGCTTCTTTAAAGTAAGCACGCTCTTTCATCCTGATGTGGCACGAGTTTGCAGGTGACAACTAAATCCAATTCAAGGGCACCGGATTCTTATTTAATTTATCAATAATAATTGTCCAATCACTTCCAGCGAATCTGCGTGTATTCATTAACAGAAAATAATTAGGTGTTCTTAGATTATGATTTATGGCTTTGAGAACACTCTAGAAAAAATACCGTATTTTTTGTTTTGTTAATATAGATATAACGAATTCGAAGATTCTAAAACTATTTGTCTTTTTAAGTATGTAAATAAATGCAGTGTATTATGTTTATTAAATGATATTTTAAGAAGTATAAATGCATTATGAAGTTTACATTTTAGATTCGTTTTGCAATTTTTTCAGTCTACATAAATGCAATGAAACTCCTTTTAAAGGTATTTTTTCACAAGAATAAATATTTATACACGGATTAATAATTGCTTTAAGATTCAGCTTCGTTTTTAAATGATATGTGAGTAATGTATCTCCCAATCTACATATATATATATATATATATATATATATATATATATATATATAACAAAACAGAATTTATTGAGAACTACTAGAAATTTTTAAAGAAACTTAAGTTATATGCAGCATTGTAATTTCAAGGATAAGTCAGAAAAGTTATTAAAAGCTTACAAGCAGGTTGTAAGAATGGATGTGATCCATTATATTCCAGACAGTAAGTGATACTGCAGGTGCAGGTCACAGACGGTTAATAAACCGCGTTTACTTAGAAATTAAGATTGTTACATTGTATAATGAATAGAATTAAGAAATAAGCAGACATGAGCTCTGCAAGTTTCCTCAGACATGTGAGAGGCAGGGACAACATATATATAGGCATATTAGTATATATATATATATATATATATATATATATATATATTCCCGGTAACTTTACTTTGAAATCGGAAAGAGATATTTGAATTATATAAAAACAGATTATTAGAGCATAACATTTACACTATATAGATAGTCGATTTGTTTTTAAATTTAAAAATAGATATTGCAAGATATATTTTGAGTCCTTGAGAGATTCTTTTTAAAAAGTTTATTTCCAAAAACGACTATCAAGTTTATTTTATTTCATTATTACAAAAATGAATTGCTTCATTTGCAATGGACTTGAACGCTTATATCCTTTAACGCAATTAAAATGCAATTGAAAATATTACAAGTTAATATTTAAATTGATCGATAATTAATAAATAAGATTGAGTAGCTTGAACACCTAACAATGTTAAAGTTATGAAGTTCGAAGACTAACTGACTAGATAAGCTTCTTACACTTAACGAAATGCCTGTGGTGTCACATCGTTCTGTGGGAAACTGCATTATTGCTTCTATGCTGTTTCCTGTTAATCGTACTGTTACAACCTTCACGGTATCCTGGATGTTGGTTGCCCTTGTGGCACCTTGTTCGCACGCATGTATTGTAAGCTTTTGCTTGGACAGTTCAGTTGCATTCAGACTCTTAAGCACGTTGCTGCGTAGTAATAACTGTAACTCATTATTATACAATACAGTCCACTACAATTATAATAATAATAATAATAATAATAATAATAATAATAATAATAATAATAATAATAATAATAATAATAATCAAATCAAATCAAATCAAATTTATTTATTTCTTATTTTTTACAAATAGTACACCTTAAGCTAACTCAACGTTGCTTGACAAGGTGTATCAATATTTTATAAATTTTGTAGAGTTGTCTAACTGATTAATTGTCCAGTAAATCGAAATAGTACAACCTACTATACACATTGATTTAATTTCTATATTATTTTGTTTTGGCTCAACCCTCTATTTATATAGTTTATAATTGATTCCTGCTTTGTATTAATTTTTATAAGATAAGTAGTGAATGTATTAACTATCTTATTTATGAATTTTTATGTTTTGTCGATTGTTTCTAGTATTTAACTTAACTAATATGTAAAAATTAAAAGCTAATGTTAATGTTAATGTTAAGGTTAGTTAAGTAAGGTTAGTTAAAATTAAAATTATTTTAGCTTAGTTAAAGTCATTTTACATTTCTATATTCTACGGTTTTTGTAATTAACTTAAGATAATGTACAACTAAATTGAAACTAAATTAAACATGAATATTAATTTTAAAATAATAATATAAATAAAAAACATTCATACAGTTGCAAAGGAATTGGCAATTCTAATATGTTTTTAATTTTATAGCTCCAGTAACTGCATGATTATTGCTAAAAAGTAATAAAATATTAAAGTTTAGCCCTAGACGCTTATATTAATTACTACTATACATTATATTTAACTAAGTATTTTTTCAGATCATTCTTTAACTTAGCCATATTTACAAATATTTTACAATCGTCTGGCAGTTCGTTCATTAATTTAGGAACAATGTATGAAAGTGTTCTTTTTGAGTATTCATTATGAACACGCGGTACAGTATACTTTTCATGCCGCAGTTCATATCCAAAGTTTTGTTTGACCAAATATGACGATAGAAAATAGTTATCCATAATTATTTTATAAAATAGTAATGCTCTTATACCTAAAAGGTTACATCTATCAAAAAGTAATAATAATAATAATAATAATAATAATAATAATAATAATAATAAACGTTTATTTCCAACAGGAATACACCCAATTACAGGAAATAATTTAAAAATTATTTAACACACATTCACAAGGTATAATAATTGTGTACAAAAATAAACCTAATAGAAAAACAAAAAATTGACATCAAAAATTAATTAATATGTTTTATAAGGTCTTCAAATCTATCGTTAAAAATATCCGAACCATTGAAGTATTTGTTGTAAGTTAGACACACTACTGTGGCTGGAGAGTGCAACAATAAATTTGTTCTACTCGTTTGAAAATAAAAAGTATTGCTAAAACGCGCATGTTGACGAGGCACTACCAATGAAATCTTTCCTAGTAGATAAGGGCAATCTATTTCATTGTTTAATAATTTATATAAAAATCTTATATTTATACTTTTTCGTCTGCATTGGAGTGACTGACAATTAAATCTTTGAAGTAAAGCCTCATGGTCAGACCCAATAGGTGGATAGAATCCGTCACAGGTAAAAGATACATATTTTAAAAATTTCCTTTGAACTGCTTCTAAGCTATCGCTATGAACTTTATAAATTGGTTGCCATATCAGAGATCCGTATTCAAGTTTAGATCTAACAAGAGTGTTAAATAGTAGTAGTAATGTATTGACAGAGAAGTTGTTGCAGTTTCTGTATATTAGACCATAAGATTTAAATGCACTTGAAATACATTTATTACTATGTTCAACGAAGTGGAATTTTTCATCAAATAGGATACCTAAATCTTGGAAGCTAGATAATCTTTGAACAAGGGTTTCTTGTATGAAGTACGAGAAGTTTATCATGTCATGCTTTTGACCATACGAAATTACACAGCATTTTTGTATATTTAGATGCAACCGATTACTTAAGCACCAAGTAGTCAAACTTTCAATATCGTTTTGTAAAAGTATGCAGTCGTCAATAGAAGTAATAGTTTTGAAAATTTTTAAATCGTCTGCGAACAGTAATTTTTCTGCTTTGATACCCGGAGAAAAAAGTTTTTTGAAATTTTAACAATTTATTGTGCGGTGAAAAAATATCTAAAATTATACCAAAAATGTGTTAATATCAAATACAAATTTTTTTAAATATTACAACGCAAATGTGCTAATATTTCTGTAGAAAATAATAGCACAATTATATTGGAAACTCCTACATTTATTGAACAAAGTTTGAAAATCATTTTGTACTATGCATTACTATACATTTATCGGGGAGTATCAAACAACTGTTGAAAACTACTATAAACACATTATAAATTATTAATATATCTTTGTGTTAATAACCGAAAGATATTGTAGTTACTTTCTTTACAACATTGTGCTAAAATTTAGATTATTGTACGAAAAGTACGTTCAAGGCTTGTTTTGCTACGCAGACGCCAAGGGACCCTAAACTTTGTTGCCGCGATATTAGTTTCTCATTCTTGCTCATAATATTCATCTCTTCTTAGGCAGGAAAGTGAGTAACTTGACCTAACTAGACGATTTCCAACATTCCAGTGTTGTGTTTCTAAAGGTACCTACGAAATGGACGAATTTGTTAAAAATATTTTAGGTTCTTGGAGGCTTTTGCCTAAAATCGAAAAGGCATTTGACGGTAAGTACAAATATGTTTGATAACGCTATAAATCGTTTCTAAATCAGTAATAGGCGCATGTATTGGGATGAATTTAATTTTTAATTTTATTTATTTGGCGGTAATGTATTACGTTTATATTCGCTTGTTTTTATAAACCCTGTGAACGAATCTGAGCTTTCGTTCATCGTGTAATTATGGCGAAAATGAAGCAGTAATATATTTCTCAATCTCATCTTTAGATGTACCTGACGGGCGATTATTTCTATTTTTAGAATAGGGATAACGAAATACGATGGGAGAGTCGGCTAGAGCAAGGGTTTTTGGTAACGGTTATGTTAAGGAATAGATCAGCTAGGTATTTGTTTAAAATCATAATTAAAATATTTTCATTAAATGTAGTTTTCTTATGGGTAGTGGATGGGTTTACTTATGCCACAGTAAATTCTAAATATTGTATAGTCACGTTGCATTAATTCATGTTTTAAAAATATCCTAATATAATGTCCTGCCTGAAATAATTTGCTTAATAATTTTGTTTGTGACGCGTGAATGTCATATGAACTAGACTAGAACATCAATTATATTCTCATATATAATTAGCCCACCATTTTGCTTAGATTTAAATGCAAAAAATCATACTTTTTATATTTCAGATAATGAAATAGACGAGGACGCGTTCAATAGTTTATTGGACGAGGATATTAAGGAACTCATTCCTGTGCTAGGAGTTCGTAAGAAATTTCAGGCAAAATATAACGACTACAGCACACTTAACAAAGTAAGTACAAATTTTAATTTATGCTATGCAATAGTAAACAAATCATCGTATGTGAATCTAAAGGTGAAATGGGTGGGGAAGCTCCCTCACTAAAGTTTGTAATTTTGAACAAAAATTTTTTAAATTATCAAAACAAAACAAAAAATTGATGAAAATAATAATTACTTTTAGTTTTATAACTGATTATTGCTTGGAATTTTATAACAAAGGAAATCATTATGGACGTAACGTTGATTGATTAATGAAGTAAGCACTTGATGAAGAACAAGGCAAGTTTATTTATGTATTTAGCATCCATTCTTTTCATAAGTAGGTACAAAGTGCAGAGAAAAATTTGGCCAGCCCAATTGCTAGTGTTAGCATAAACAAATTATAGCCAGTTTTGAATCTTAAATAATGTTTGTACATTTATAATATAATTTTGGTAATTGTTGGATAGAATATGCAACCAAGTAGAATAATTTATTATAATTTTAAAATTGAAACGCTACTGCGTAACCAAACATCTATACGTTCAGGCATAAAATAAGATGTTTAAACTTGCCAGAAAAGTATAGCACTAAATTCTTTTTTGTGAACTACGAATCAACAAGAAAAGGTGTTATTTTAATCAATAATGACAACTATTGCACTAAATCGCACATTTCTTATTTACTTTTATCAAAATAAAAGCTACTAAATAAGAAAAAAAGTTGTATTTTAATTGAAAATTACAAGTTTTGCACGAAATCTTTTTTTGGCCATGAATCAGTAACAAAAGATTGTATTTTAATCACTTGAGATACTGCACTAAATCGCACATTACTTATTTATTTTTGTCAAAATACAGATAAATGCTACAACATAAGTTAAGTAAAAAAATTGTATTTTAATTGAAAATTACAAGTTTTGCACTAAATCTTTTTTTGACCATGAAACAGAAACAAAAGATTTTATTTTAATCGGTAGAGCTAAGCATTGCACTGAATCGCCTATTACTTATTTATTTTTATCAAAATACAAATAAGTGTTACAACATGAGTAAAAAATTGTATTTTAATTGAAAATTGTAGGTTTTGTACTAAATCTTTTTATTGACCATAAGTTGCATTATTGATTTCTTGTATCATCTTTGAACACATGGGATATCTACTCTGAATAAAAATCACTAAAGTTTGTCAACAAATAAGATAAATTTTGATAATCTAATTTTTATTGCAGGCAGTGCAGTACGAACCCATATTAAGTCCTGCAAGCACAGTATCAGTATCTACTCCGGGAGTGTAGGGCTTCATCATCAGCGGATGAGCATACAACACAATTTTTATCTAAAATGTTGGCACTATACCTGATAGGCTGTTTTGTTTTATCTGTCCACACTGTAGTAATGTATACATTCTGTCGTTTGGCCTTAGTGTATTCTTAATTAAAGTTTTTCGAAAAATTGTGTTTTTATTTGTGTGCCATTTTGCAGAATGTTGAAGGCCAATATTGATGGAACACTGTGGCGTATTGTCAAATCAAAAATGTTGATGGCAAAGTTAGTTTGACGTGGAGTTGTCTTTGTGGGTTAAAAGTCCATATAAGAAATAAAATTTAATTTATATTTTTCTTGACGTTTTGGTAGTATATAAAATTGTGTTGGTTTCTTGGGATGCACTCGTTTGTAAGTAACATTATCGTGTCAAATTGTAATTTCTATTCTGACGTTTTGGCATGACATTTATGCCATATTCTTAGACTAAAATATGATGTAAATAGATTAGCATATACTGTTTTAGAACTTTTAATTACAAAAATCATCATATTTTAGTCAAAGAATATGGCATAAATGTCATGCCGAAACGTCAGAATAGAAATTACAATTTGACACGATAGTTGTTACTTTACGAACGGTGCATCCCAAGAAACAACACATTATATATATATATATATATATATATATATACAGGGTAGCCCATTCGTGCGAAAAGTCCAACATCTCATTTTATAATAGGTTGTGTTGCATTTTATTACAAATGTATATGAATACTAAAGATATATTGTAAGATTCTACTACAAACTTAATAGGAATATTTACCATAGATTGTGTAACTACACACTGATAGGAATATTTATGACACTGCATTAAAGCCATTTACAAAGTTTTCATAATTTACATTTGCTTTTGGTCGGATAAAGAAAACAACTAGAGAAGATAATTAATTTATTCATTAACTATCTTCTCTATTAAAGTAAAAGTAAATTATGAAAACTTTATAAGATGCTTTAATGCAGGATTTTAATATTCCTATGTGTGTAGTACAATGTAACACGATCTATATGGTCAGTACTTCTAAATGTTTGTAGTAAAATATTACAATCTATCGTAAATATTCATATAAATTTGTAATAAAATGCAACCGAACCTATATTTTAATTATTCCTATAATTTTGTAGTACAATTTTACACTACCTATGCTATATATTCAAATAAATTTGTAGTAAAATTTAAGACAATCTATCGCATATATTCTTATGTCTGTAGTAACATTTAACACAATCTATGGTAAATATTCCTATAAGTTTGTAATAAAATCGAACAACCTATCGTAAATATTTAGACAAGTTGTAATAAAATTTAACACAACCTATCATAAATATTCGTATAAGTTTGTAGTGAAATCTAACATAACCTATTATAAATATTTTTATAACTTTGTAGTACAATCTTACACAAACTATAGTAAATATTCCATTAAATTTGTAGTAAAATCTAGCACAATCTGCACATATTCTTATATCTTTTAGTAAAATCTAACACAATCTATGGTAAATATTCCTATAAGTTTGTAGTAAAATCTAACATAATGTTTGATAAGTATTCCTACAACTTTGTAAGTAAACCTAACACATTATAGTGTAGTTTTATACAATTTATGTGAACAGATTGCACAGAACTGTAGCGCAATGAACTGCAATTAATTTTAATAAAGTTAGAAATAGCGTACTAAAATTTAGCAAAACATTCTCAGGACAATTTTGTGTGGAATTTTCGCATTTATTGTTCCTAGTCGTATTTTCGAGATAAATTGTAGTAATAGTTCTCACATTTGTGCTATTTTTCACTATACTTTTTTTCCCGTGTAGAATCCATAATATCATTAATAAATATTAGAAAAAACAAAGGGCCAAGATTTGACCCTTGCGGGACACCCGATGTTGGAGTAAATGTTTGAGAGTGATAGTTCGAACAAGCTACGTGCATTTGTCTATTTAAGAGGTAAGACTGAGTAAGGTCCAAAAGTGCTTGTGAGAATCCAATAGCATTTAGTTTACTCAAAAGAATGTAATGATCGATTTGATCAAAGGCTTTCTGGAAATCAGTGTAGATAACATCAACTTGTTTGTTGCTCTCGAGTGATTCACAAACAAATTGGCTGAATGTAGCTAAGTTGGTAATTGTTGATTTCTTTTCCATAAAGCCGTGTTGCGCAGGTGTAATATAAAGTTTTATTTGAGCATATATATGCTTGTATAATAACGACTCAAAAACTTTGGCAATATTCGATATAATGGAAATAGGACGATAGTTAGTAACATCGGAGGTGGAGCCCTTCTTAAGTACTGGTGTAATCATTGACATCTTCCATATATTCGGAAAAGACCGCTGTCTAAGAGAAAGATTGTATAGGTAGCATAAAGGTTTGGCTAATACATTTGCGCAGTCTTTAACAAAGAAAGACGGCACAGCGTCGACACCAGCAGTATTTTTGTTTTTTAGTTTTCTTATAGCTTCCAACACTTCCACCTCAGTAAAACTTGTTACCGAAATAAAGCGAGTGTCAAGAAATACTGGAGTGGTGCTCGATGAATTTGACTTAACATAAACACTTCTGAAGTGTAAAGCAAATGCATCTACAATTTCTTGCTGAGTAGTGTTAGTTTTATCATTGTATTTCATTGTACCAGGTATTCTAGTAGAGCCTTTCTTGTTATTTACAAATTTCCAAAAATACTTCGGTTCCGAAGAAATGTTCACCTGAATCTTGAGAATAAATATTTTGTACTCTTTATCAATTAATGTTTTACATAAGGATCTTATGGATTTAAATTTAACGTAATCATTAATACTGTGACTTTGTTTATAGTTCTTCCAAAGTTTATGTTTTAGTTTCAATTGGTTAATTATAATTGAATCAAACCACGGTGGATATGTACGGGAATACTTAATACGATAGCGTGGCACTGTCGATTTAAATAACTTATATAAAGTATTGTAGAATTCCAAAATTGCAGAGTTAATGTCCTTGGTTTGATATACAGGAGCCCAGTCTACTGAACAAAGGGAATCGTACAGTAGCGGAAAATTAGCTTTTTTGAAATTCCACCTTACATCTTCATTATTTATTGAGAAATTGATGTCTAATTTATATTCAATATAAATTGAGATATCTAAAGTTGGATGATAGCCGTCTTCAGGAACTATTGGAAAAGCACATTTAGACACTTTTGTGGCGGTGTTACAGAGAACTAAGTCAAGTAAACGATCAGATACATTCAGTATTTTATTATATTGTGTTAGGTTATTGAAAGCACAAAAGTTGTTGACTACAGTGGCAGCTGCACTGCTAGTATTGAAACAGTAATTAGAGATGTTGAAGTCACCTAATAATATAATTTTTTCATTGGTACAAAGAACCAAACTATTTAATAAATCGATAAATGTTTCATAATCGGAGGTTTTCGTAGAAGGGGGTATATATATATTACAAAAATGGAAAGGAAAGAATTGAAACTGGTTTTAATTCTTGCGCCGCAAATATCAATTGCGGGAAGCGTTGACGCCAACGATGATATATCAATTTCCATACACGAAAATCCTTTATCGATTGCTAATAATACTCCACCTCCACGAGATGTATTAGTTAAATCAGAACGACGATCTTTTCTAAATATTGTGAAATTATCGTTAAATAATTCTCCATTGTAAACATCAGTGTTTAACCAAGATTCAGTTATAGCAACAATGCAATCCTGCAGAATAGATACATTATTAAAGAATTCTGTAACCTTTCATCTCAACCCTCGCACATTTTGATATAAAATATTTACAGATGGATTGAAATTGGGTGAAGCATTTAGTTTTTTTGAGTAATCCTAGGTACATTATTAACATATTTAATCTGAATGTTGGTTTCGCCTTTTGATACACGTTCATGTAGTTCTTGCTTCAAACGTCTATATTCTTCTTGCTAGTATTTAGTCTTGTCGGATGCTGTAATCAAATTTTTAAACTTTTCACGTGTTTTCAATGATGCTACGGATTTAATCACACCATAGAAATCAATTTCACAATGGAATTTGACTCTTAGCGGACGTGGACGTTTAAGATCGGCTTTAGGGCCCAAACGATGAACGTATAAGTTTGAACAATCAGTACCGGGTTTAATAGTTTGAACTAGTTCTTTCACAGTGTTTTGCTCATCACCATCATTAGCAGATTCTGGCAAATTAAAAACTATAATATTATTTTTCCTTTGATTGCGATCATTAATTTCTTGGATGGCAGTTTCAAGAGTGAAATTATTCGCTGAAGGTTCAAATGTTTGTTGACTTCTAATCAGCTGCTTGATGTTATTCAATTCAGTTTCAAAATCAGTTTTTAATTTGTTAATTGATGAAGTAAATTCATCCCGCAATGAAGACATCAAGCTTTTTAGATCACTATATTGTGATAAGTTATTATTGCATGAATTGCACACCAACTTGATTACTTTTGATTTAGAACGAGTCAATCTAATATCGCTATCAGAAAGACCTAAACATGTGGTATGTTTTCACACTTGTTGCTTATATTATTTATCAATCAGCCACAGCTGCAGTAAGAATTTCCATTCAGTGCTGTACGCATCATTTGGCTCTTCGAGCCGAATGTTCCAGAAAATTGCACCACTTCGGTCTTAATCCAGTGAATGTTCCAGAAAATTGCATCATTTTTGTCGTAAACGAACAATTATTCCAGAGAATTGGGTTACCTAACATCTAAGCTCTCTATAAATGCACGACTTTCATCAAAATCTTACCGCGCAATCCGTGATTGCAAAGTAAATAATATACGTTATTAAACAAACCGATTTGCCGTCGCATTCTAGTTTTAACAGCAACCCGGACATTTACAGTAACCTGGGGTGTTCGCGGGCTTATTCGATACGTGTTGCAGCTAATACAAGATCGAGACCACCCAAGAAGCCGTGCTGTAGGTGTTCTACCAGCAGCTATATTACTAGCTTGTAAACAAAGCACAAAGGTAAGCAGTTCCATGGCGAAAGTCCAGCGGGCGTGCCCAGCGACAACTCCTGCGAGCTTATTTCGACAACAGTAAACAACGTTAGTTTCCTTTGATTTTTTCCTTATTTTCACTTTAATCACAAAACATGTCAGTAACTCCAGACTCAATTAGTGAAATTCTCAAATGTCTTAAAAACAAACGCTCATATGAAGCATAGTTTAATAATTTTACAAAAACGATTTGCAGATTTTACCGATTCGTCTGAAGACATCGATAGTATTAAACTTTAATTTGCGATTTGTGAACGATCTTATAAACAATTATAATTCATTTTTAGAACAAAATTTTGATGACGATTTTGCAGATCAATTCGATGAATGTTTTTTAGAAAATAGTATATCTAAATTGTTTTCAAAATTAAAAATAGATTCAACGAAAATAATTGCAAAAGAACGGGTAAATTCATCAACTGATAGTTCACAATCTCATTTATTTATCAAACTGCCGCCGGCTTCACTACCCAATTTTAGTGGTCAGTACGACGAATTTTTAAGCTTTTGTGATAAATTCTATCATTTAATTGATTCCAATCCTACAATTCCCAAAATTCAAAAATTAGAATACTTGATGTCATCAATCTCAGGAAATGTATATGACGTTTTAAAATTCCTTGAAATAACAGAATCGAATTACGAAGTTGCTCTAAAGCTACTTCATGAAAGATTTGAAAATAAACGTATAATTACTAAAGCTCATTTAAAGGCATTATTTGAATTTCCGAATATTACAAAAGATTCTCATCACGCTATTCGAAAACTACTGGATGTTTTTACACAGCAGCTCCGAGCATTATTGTCCCTTTGCCGTCCTGTCGATCAATGGGATGATATGATAATTTACTTAATGATGTCAAAGCTCCCACACGGCATTCGTTGCGAGTGGAAAAAAACTACAATCCAAGGATAACCCATCTTTAAGCGATTTAAAAACGTTTCTAATAACATGTGCCATGCACCCGAATTTAGTTTTACAAAGGAAACAGCTTCTTCCAGCACAGAAGGGTTTCGTAAACAAATGATTTGTAGCGCCTTTGATAGGTCAACATCCACAAAATCATGCTTATATTGCAATAAATCACATTTAATTTATCGATGTCAAGAATTTCTTAAACTCGATGTTAAAGATAAAATTAAGACAGTTCAACAAAAAGGAGCTTGTGTAAATTGTCTACGCGTAGATCATTCTTCTACGAACTGCATGTCGTTTAAATGTAGAGATTGCAATAAAACCCATCACTCAACACTTCATTCAAATGTTACTGATGACGGTCCAGCAGGTGCCGCCAGTCTAGTTTCAATTATAAATAAGCCACCTTCTTTAGTATTTTTAACCACCTGTCGGGTAAACATACAAGACGTTGCTGGCAATTTCCACGAAATACGCATCATGCTCGACTGCGGTTCTCAAACCTTAGTTAGAACAAGCGATTAGCGCCTTATCGTTACCTACAAAGGAAGTCATTTTACCCATAGCAGGTATTACCAAGGGAAGTGTCGCACGGAATTATGCTTATGCTACATTAGCCTCTAGAGTACCTAACTTCAAGGTCAAACTGACTTTCTATATTTTAAACGACATCACTAACTGCATACCTCAGAAGAATGTAGATCCCGTTACAATTCCAGACAATCTGGAATTAGCAGATCCTACATATTTTAAGGCAAGAAAAATACAAGCATTGGTCGGTGATGAAATATTTTACGATCTTTTGTGTGATCAGTCAGGTATAGTTTTTCAAAATAGCTTATTTGGTTGGTTGGTTACCGGAAGATTACAAACGTCTCACAAGGTGCTGTAAATTGTAACTTAGCAATACAGGCAGACTTAGATAGTTTAATACGCAGTTTCTGGGAAGTTGAACAATATAATTCGCCCCAGCAACACATCCGTTCTACCGAAGAACAGGACTGTGAAACACATTTTCAACAAACCTCCCTGCGTGATACTGATGGCCGTTTCATCGTGTCATTACCCTAAAAGGGTGACCCATTGTTACTGGGTGATTCGTATAACTGCACTAAACGCAGACTTCTCGCTTTAGAGAGAAAGCTTAACAAAAATTTCGAACTCAGAAATGATTATAACTCGTTGATTTCAGAATACAGCAAATTAAATCACATGAAATGCGTTACAGATACCTTAAATTTTACCGATGCAGATTATTTTTTACCGCACCACGCTGTGCTAAAGGATAGCCTAACAACAAAATTGCGTGTGGTTTTTTATGCGTCAGCAAAAACCACATCAGGTAAATCCTTGAATGATCTTCTCATGACCGGTTCGAAATTGCAAGACGACATTTTCTCAATTTTATTACGTTTTCGTACATATCAGTACGTAATAACTAGCGATATCGCTAAAATGTATCGCCAGGTACAAGTTAGTCACTCAGACACAAAATATAGAAGGATATTATGGCAATTTAATAAAACAGATCCCATCGATATTTTTGAATTGCAAACAGTAACATTCGTCACGTGTTCCACATCCTTTTTAGCCACACGATGCCTACAGGAAATTGCCAATGAAATCAAACAAACGGAGCCGAAAATCGCCGAGATAATTACTCGCTATTTTTATATGGATGATTTTCTTACAGGGTCAAACAACTTAAACGAGTTACACGAGATTCAGAACAGGGTTTCGGAACTACTCATGCAGAGCGGTTTTGAGCTCAGAAAATGAGTTTCAAACAGCGAAATATTTTTATCAGATTTAGGCAATACTTCTGATAGTAACATTGTTTTACAGTTTGATTTGGATTCGCACGTATAAACTTTAGGAATCTATTGGACTTTAAGCTCTGACGAGATTCGCTATTATAAGTCACTGACAACTACACAAGGTTGCATAACTAAGCGATTAATTCTTTCAACTATAGCTACGATCTATGATCCAATCGGGTTGTTAGGGCCTATCATAGTGATTGGAAAACTTATAATGCAATCTCTATGGCAATTAATTCTTTCTTGGGACGAGCCAGTTCCTCAAAAAATTCAAACGCATTGGAAAGAATTTTTAGGCGAGCTGAAAGGACTTCCTGAATTTAGAACAAATCGTAATCTTTCTAGCCCTAATGCTAGATATGAAATTCACGCCTTTTACGACGTTAGCACTGTCGCTTCGGCGCTTGTGTTTATTTAAAATCCATCGCCAGTAACGGCAATATTATTTGTAATTTTTTGTGCTCCAAATCTAGGGTGGCACCATTAAAAACAATAACCTTACCCAGGCTAGAATTGTGCGCTGCAGTTCTACTTGTGGAATTAATTACTCGCGTAAGGGAATGTCTACGTATAAAACTCAGAAACGAATTTTATTATAGTGATTCTACTATCACACTGTCGTGGGTAAAATCTTGTTCTACACGCTTGAAAACCTTTGTTTCGCATCGTGTTGGAAGCATTCAAAAAATTCCGATTTAATAATTGGTATCATGTTATTAGCGCTAATAATCCAGTCGATCTTGTATCACGCGGTTCGACGCTTACAAGATTATGCAACTCCCGCTTGTGGTGGCACGGTCCCAATTGGTTAACTAATTAAAATATAATTTTACCTCAACCAGTAATTCAGGAGAAACTACCTGAATCAAAGGTGTTGCTGGTAGCAATCAACCCACCAGATTTCTCTTGGCACGAAAGGTATTCTAATTTAACGACACCCATAAGGGTTACAGCTTTTATGAGGCGGCTTATTTACAATTGTAAAAATCATGAGGTTAAGTAGAATTAGTTATAATAAAAAATTTGCAGAATCAACATGTTTCGGGAGAAATAAGCATTCTTAAAAAATCTTTAACTTTACCTAAAAATAACAAGTTATTGTGCTTAAATCCGTTTTTGGATGAACAATGCATTCTGAGAGTTGGGGGTCGTTTAAAAAACTCTAATCTAAAACACGAAACTAAATTTCCCATCTTGTTGCCAAACAGCTGTCATTTTACAGACGTTGTGATTAAAGGTGAACACTTATGTACATTACACGGGGGTACTCAAATTACATTAGCAAGGATACGCGAAAGCTACTGGTTGATAAACGGTAGCAGTTCCGTCCGCAAAATATTGCTTCAATGCATTTCTTGTTTCAAGTCTAATCCTATTTGACCTGAACCCCTTATGGGTCAATTACCTAATGTACGTACCGAAACAAGTAGACCTTTTTACAATACGGGTGTTGATTATGTTGGACCCCTGTATGTAAAGGAATCGACAAAACGCACTAGTCGTCTTGTTAAGGCATACGGTGTAATTTTCGTTTGTATGGCTACGAAGGCGGTGCACATTGAATTAGTTAGTGATCTTTCTTCGGACGCGTTTCTAGCTACCTTTAAACGTTTTATTGCGAGGAGAGGTTGTGTCAAGAATATTTATAGTGATAATGCCCCTAATTTCGTAGGTGCAAGCAAGGAATTGCGTGAAGCATTCAATTTCTTTAACGATAATTCAAACAACGCCTTTATATCAGATAACTTAACTAAATTTCAAGTTCAGTGGATTTTTATTCCACCTTGCGCTCCTCATTTCGGAAGACTTTGGGAGTCTGCGGTAAAATCTGCAAAGAAGCATCTTAATCGAATCCTTTCTAATGTTCACTTAAATTTTGAACAAATAACTACTGTTGTTAATCAAAAATGTTAATTTGCATTTACAATCACACAAAGGAAATGATAATTTAAAGGAATATATCACCTACCTTTCACTGGTTGTAGTGGTTGATTGTACTTGCACTGCTATCAGATAATTATGGACTGTATAATGTTCACTAATTGTTGCTAATTACTGATGCTCGATGCACCAAACTAAATCACGAACCAAAGCCAAGCGAGAACGAAGTTGAATAGTCGTCCACTCGTAAATTACCAACCCTTTTATGTCGTTGCACTAAAGGTAGGGATAATGGAGGGGTTCTAGCTGGGGAATAGTTTAAGGACTTAAATTAATTGTGATTGGCATAATACAACTACAAACAAAATACTTATAAAGCCTTAACATACCGCCCACCAAAATAAGTATTAGGAACTTATTTTCTAAGTGCGTCTAAACGAACAAAAAAAATATATATATAACCGTAAATTTAAAAGTTAACTTACCCTAATATACTAACTATAATACTAAGTTGCCTCTGGAATGGGGAGAGGGCACAATTTTACCACGGGTCTTTTAAATAGTCCCTGGGATGTTGCCACGGTAGCCACACGACAAACATTGTCCTTTCCATAATGCAACGTATGTATACGTCTCATTTTCCACTGTAATAGAGACATTTGAGTATCTTTAATCAACACTAACGTTCCCACCATTAACGAATAATTAGCAGAAAACCATTTGGTTTTCTGTTGAAGTGTGTGCAGGTACTCCAAATGCCACCGTTTCCAAAATGATTGCTGAATACGTTGAACCAGTTGCCAACAATTTAAGGAAGATAGTTTCAGATCTACGACATTAGGGTCGGGAATGACAGACACTGGTTCTACGTTCAGAAAATGATCAGGACTCAAGAATGAAAAATCAGTGGGATCGTTATTGATTGGACATAAAGGTCTGGAGTTTAATATGGCTTCAATTTGAGCTAGAATGGTGTTAAATTCTTCGTACGAGAGAATTTGTTCGCCTACCACCTTCTTGAGATGGGACTTTACAGATTTTATCCCAGCTTCCCACATTCCCCCAAAGTGAGGAGCCGACGGAGGATTAAAAACAAAGTGAATACCTTCCGTTTCAGATGACTGCTTCATATATTCGATTAGTTCCCAAGATGCTCCGATAAAATTTGTTCCACAGTCACTATGAATTTGAAAGCATTTACCTCTGCGTGCTACAAACCGCCGTAAAGCTGCAATAAAGGCCTCTTTAGATAGGTTTGATGCCTACTCCAGATGTATCGCTTTTGTACTAAGACAAACAAATAAACAAACATAGGCTTTCAATGATTTGGCACCTCTAATACGATTCATGGTGATAGAAAAGGGTCCACCGTAGTCTACCCCAGTATGTAGAAACGCTTTACCGGCAGTAAGTCTAGCGGGGGGCAAGTCGCCCATAGGAGGGCATAGTGAAATAGGTTTTTGACGAAAACATCGAATACAAGAGTTTAGGCACTGTTGAATAGCCCTTTTTGCAGACAGAATCCAAAAATTTTGCACTAACAAAAAATGAGTAGTTCTAAGTCCAGGGTGTAAATATTTCGTATGGCAATCTCGAATAATGAGCTCTGTCACCCGGTGTGACCGAGGAAGTACCAAAGGAAATTTTGTATCATAAGGTACGTCTGCATTTCGCAACCGGCCGCCCACCCTTAACAACCCATCACTGTCAAGGAAAGGACTGAGAGGTCGAAGTTGTTTATTACTAAGTTTTCCCTTTCGAATGATATCAATGCCCTGACTGAAAACTTGTTCTTGAACCCGTTTTATTAATAAATGAAGTGCATACTGTTCGGGGGAGACCAATAATTGTTCTAAGTTTCCAATATCCAAATTTGCACGAACTTTCAAGTTACGAATGAACTGACAAATATATACCAGAATCCTGCATATTTTTCGCAAATCTGAAAATTGATTTACCATCGAGTCTACGAAATTATCTGCAACGTGTATATTAAGGGATAAAGTTCTTTTTTCAATGTGCATCTGAGTGTGATCTGTAAGAGTTGGTTCCATATGAGCAGGCCAATTCTCTTTAGGTAATAGAAACCATGATGGAGCCGTCCACCACAAGGGATGATTAACAAGCTCAGCAGCTAATAATCCTCTTGATGCACAGTCAGCAGGATTATCCTGTGATTTAATATGATGCCACGATGATGGAGCCACTCGTTCTTGGATATGCGAGACACGATTGCTAATAAAGGTCTTCCAATTATACGACGAAGATCGAATCCATGCTAATGCTACTGTGGAATCTGACCACGCAAATGTATCGTCCAATACTAAATTATTTCTATACGTATTTTGCACATACTCAACCAAGTTCGACAACAACACTGCACCACACAATTCTAATCGAGGTAATGATATACGATTGGTTGGTGCGACCTTAGATTTGGCACAGACCAATGATACTTGGATGTTCCCTTTCCATTGCAGTCCTAAAATTTTTTGAGACGTATTGTTTACCTCTTCAAACAAAAATGCTTGCTGATACCGAACGGAATCAGGTAAATGGCCAATGACACTTGGCACATTGCTATTCCACTTTCGCAACACAAAACCACCTGATTGGCAAATTTGGTTTAATTCATACACGAGTCGTTTTCCATCCTCTATCGAATCACACCCTGTAATCAAATCATCCACGTACGTATCCGACGCTAAAATCTGGGAAGCAATAGGAAAACGTAACGATTGACCTTTTGCAAGTTCTTGAATTACACGCATGGCTAGAAATGGTGATGATGTGATGCCGTATGTAACAGTGTTTAGCTGATAATCGATAACAGACTCCGAGGACTTAAATCTCCAAACTATACGTTGATAGTCCCGATGGCTAGTAGAAATAAGAATCTGTCTATACATTTGCTTAATGTCCGCAGTTAAAACTACAGAATGTAAACGAAAGTGTAATAACAACTCCATGATATCTTTTTGAAGAGGGGGGCCTGCGAGTAAATGATCATTTAAAGACCCTCCACTTTGAGCGCTGGCTGAAGCATCAAATACGACACGAAGTTTTGTAGTTGTACTGTCTGGTTTGAACACGGCGTGATGTGGTATGTAATATACCGGCGATAATGTATACGATCTAGTTGAATCCGATACAATACGAGACATGTGACCACTATCGATATAATCCTGCATAAATTCTCTGTACGAATTATACAGTTGAGGATTTATTTCCAAACGGCGTTCTCGTGAAAGAAATCTTCGAAGTGCTATTTCCCGAGAGCCGGCAAATAGCGGTTCAGGACCATTGAAAGGTAACAAAACAATAAAACGACCGGTGTCATCCTGCTTATGAGTGTCCACAAAATGCCTTTCACAAATTTCCGCATGAGGAGATAATTTGTTAGAATCTGGAATATTTTCCAGTTCCCAAAATCGAGTAATGTTAGCATCTTCTACAAGTGCAGCTAATGAAATACGAGATGTAACAGAAGAAAGAACCTTCCCTGTTAATATCCACCCAAAGGTAGTGTGAATTGCCACGGGTTCTTCTGGTGACCCAATGCGAGTTGCGTTTAATAAAACACGCGCGAACAAATCCGCACCTAACAATAAATCGATATGGCTAGGTTTGTCGAAGTCCGAATCTGCTAAATCTAATCCAACTATGTGAGGCCAACTATTTGGTGAGATCCTCGATGAAGGAAGGGTTCCACAAATGTCTGGTAAAACAAAACAATCAATGCTGTACTCTGGAACAGTTTTACCTTGAGGACTAATTTTACACGATACTTGTCCATACGCATGGGAAGCAGATAGACCTAAGCCTTCAACCTTCATTGAAATATTCGATTTTCTTAAACCTAAGCGTCGACAACACTTATCAGTCATGAAATTTTCCATTGATGCACTATCTACAAGTGCTCTTACGGTCTGAACTTTACCAAACCCATCTGTAATTGAAATTCTTGCGGTGCCTAATAACGTCATTGTGTTGGACGATCTAGATAATAATAACGTACTTATAGTAGTGTTGCAGGTGGGTTCGGGAAGTTGATCTGTTGCCTGAGTGATTGCAGGTTTCTGTACAACTGTAGGGTTTTCAAAGTGCAATAAAGTATGATGACCCCTTGCACATTTTTTACAAACAAGTTTGGAAGAGCAGCGTGTAACCATATGAGAGTTGCGAAGACAATTAATGCATAAGTGTTTGTCTTTAACAAAGTTATAACGGTCTTGTGGCGATTTATTCAGAAACATTTCACATTGGTATAAGTTATGAGTACCACTGCAAAGACTGCATTTCTGAATGAACGAAGTTGTTACGAATGACTTTCGAACTTGGGGTTTTGAATATTCAAAGGAACGTTTTGAAGGTACACTAGATGATATGGTTTGTTTAATGGACGTATTAAATTTGGACGGTGTATCGGAAACAACCATATTGCTAATTTCTAATGCCTTGCAATGTTTTTCTAGAAATAATTTTAATTGATCATAAGATGGAATGTCTGATGTATTTTCTAACTCAAATGTTTTCAAAGATTTGTATCTACCTTTTTGATAACAAATTAAACAATACGAAGTCGAGCAAATCAATCTTAGTTTGACGTAAACTTGATAGATTTTCCGTAAAGCAATTAAGCAATTCTCTTAAATCTGTATGTGAATTAAATTTTGCTTTTGGTGACGATTCTAAAGCATTCCAATGCGTGTTTGCAATTAAACGTTTTGAATTAAACCTCTCCACAATAATTGAATAAGCTAGCATATAATTATTATTCGAAATTTGCAAATGTCTAATGAGTTCTCTAGACTTAAAATCCAACGCATCAATTAAAAAATAGAACTTTTCGATCGGTAGCAATTGATTATTTTCATGAACCAAATTATTAAAAAATTGAATAAACTCTTGAAAATGTTCTATTTTTCCAGAAAATTTTTTCATTTCTATACGAGGGAGACGAATATTGCTGCACGAGCCAATTCCAGTAATATTTTCAGTCAAGCCTTTTTCAGCAGTGGATATATTATCAAATTGCGCTTTAATAATTTTAATGTTTAACAAAGACCTATCTATTTCAATTCTTAGTGTTGTAATTTCATTTAATAATTCCGAGTTGTCCTCATCCAAAATGCACGTTTTATAAGCAGTATCTACATCGTTTTTGATATCAAAGGCGCTTTCAGCCATAATATTAACAGAAATACAATTGCCTTTAATATGCTCCAATTTATTTATCGCATCAGATACATCAGATAATCTATCGAGTGCCGCCTTCAAATCTACAATCAACCTATCGGATGAAATATGTGCCATCCTAACGAACAAGGTTACTAATATCGATTTTATATTGATTTCAGCTACAAAAATGAAGGGTTTTGTTCACCTAATAATAGGATATACCAAGGGTAATGTTGAACTACCTGGCAAAGAATTTTTACTACAACGTGCCTAACGGGAGCTTGCAAGTTTCAATATGACAATGAGCAAAGGGTTATTCTACCCGGTTTTACGAATACCTAAATACTCTAGCGAACTTGAATTACAAGTTTAAGTAACTACACCTTTTTTCTGACCACAAATTCTTACGCCAAAGTATCCCTAAAATTTACAAAGATTTGTCATTTTTAAGGCTTTATAAGATTCTGTATTAGTACAAAATTTCAAATTTAATGCGAAATTGCATCTACTATAAGTTAGTTTACACAATTGACTATGAAACTGGTGGTATGACTACACTTTTATTCTAAATGCGGTCAACCCCTAATTTAAGCGAAGAGCAATTAACAATGTAGTTAAAATGAATGCCAAAAACGCTAATAATAAACCAATTAATAAGCAAAATATTTGCTCAAAGGACCAAAAATGTTAATCAAAAATGTTAATTTGCATTTACAATCACACAAAGGAAATGATAATTTAAAGGAATATATCACCTACCTTTCACTGGTTGTAGTGGTTGATTGTACTTGCACTGCTATCAGATAATTATGGACTGTATAATGTTCACTAATTGTTGCTAATTACTGATGCTCGATGCACCGAACTAAATCACGAACCAAAGACAAGCGAGAACGAAGTTGAATAGTCGTCCACTCGTAAATTACCAACCCTTTTATGTCGTTGCACTAAAGGTAGGGATAATAGAGGGGTTCTAGCTGGGGAATAGTTTAAGGACTTAAATTAATTGTGATTGGCATAATACAACTACAAACAAAATACTTATAAAGCCTTAACAACTGTTCTCGCACAATTCGAGTCGATTTTAAACTCACGTCTTTTACTACCGCTAACCAGCGATCCAAATGATTATTCTTTTCTAATGCCTAGTCACTTCCTAATAACTAACAAGGTGGACACTAGTCTCGAGCATAACTTAGTAGATGCGCCTACAAATCGGCTTACCAAATAGCAACGTATTGAGCAATTGTGTTAACATTTCTAGAAAAGATGGCGGCATGAATACTTAACAAATTTACAGCGTAAAAATATGTGGAAATCTCGCAGGAGCTTTCAACTGAGGTTGATCAACTTGTTTTAATCTCAGAAGACAGCGTACCTTCAAACCATTGGCCAGTAGGTCGCGTCATCGAGGTTCACGCTGGAAGTGATAACGTCGTTCGTGCGGCTACAATGAAAACGTCAAGGGTCATTTTAAGAGACCCGCCGTAAAACTGTGTGTTTTACCATTCAGTGAGAATAAATAGTTTGTCTTTTTAATGATTTTTTAATTCATTACGTATACTCAAGTTATCCTTTTATTAACTGCCTTTTGGTTTTAAATTACTTAGATGGCTATACTTAGCATTGTTTATTAGTTTGTTGCGTTCGCTATCATTAAGTTGCAATATTTAGTTATTTCAAGGGCGGGAGCAAGTTACAACCTTCACGGTATCCTGGATGTTGGTTGCCCTTGTGGCACCTTGTGCGCACGCATGTGTTGTATACCTTTGCTTGGGCAGTTCAGTTGCATTCAGACTCTTAAGCACGCTGCTGCGTAGTTATAACTGTAACTCATTATTATACGATACAGTCCACTACAATTATAATAAATACGGTTTTACATTTGTTGTTTGCATCACTTATCAATCAGCCACAGCTGCAGTGAGAATTTCCATTCAGTGCTGTACGCATCACGTACAATGTATTTATTTCTAAGTAACTAAAAGTAAGTCTGCTTGGTGGCAGTTCGTTGTTCCTTACCTAATTGTATCAACTTACGTGTGTATTACAAAGTAATCGTTTCTTATTCTATGACTAGTATTAACTCGGTTGACATTTATTATATTACATTCTTTTCTCAATGTATCATGCTATATCTAAAACATAATTATAACATTTAATTTTAAATACATATTAATATAGGGAATATATAGCTAGCGCTGTTCAAAAATTTTTTTGAACGCAACTTTTTGAAGTAGTGCGAGATAGATTTTGTGTCGTTGGGAACTTCTTTTTAAAAAGTTTATTTCCAAAGACACTTCTATCAACTTTATTTTAATTTTATAATTACAAAAATTGTTTTTCTTTTACAACAACTTGAAGGTTTATGTTCATTAATTAAAGTTGAAAAACAAAAATATTCTTAGTTAATAAATCAATAATCAGTAATTACCAATGAGTAGCTTGAACTACTAACAATGTTAAAGTTATGAAGTTTGAAAACTGACCGGCGATCAAGGGCTTTTCAGAGTTTATATGAAGCTTCTGGTCTCACATCACCTTGTGGGAAATTGCAGATCTTGCTGTCTGCTATTTCTTGATAATCATACATTGTATTATTCTAAGTAATTGTGAATGAGTCTGCTCGATTGCAGTTCATTGTTTCTACACCTGTGGTATCAGGTTGCGTCTGGAATACAAAGTGGCCGTTTCCTTTCTTATTTCTAATATGAACTCTGATAACACTTAATTTATAACCTTCATTTAATACAATGTAACATGCTGTTACTAAGACGTAATAATTACGTTTATTTTATATACATTTTAATATGGGATATTTGTAACTACCGCTTAGAAGGATTTTGGATTAGATTATTCTCATCATAAAAAAATTTGATGTAGGTTTACAGCTGAAATAAGTACCCCAACATTGCTTGATTACTGCTGTAAGTTGGAATAGCATCGAGGTATAGTTTTAAATAGCGGTCACTTATGGTTGATGGTAAATTATTAAAAAAAATTGTAAACTTTTAATCCAATATCTACTCCGTTACAGTGAGAAATATCTAAATCGTTTGAATTTGCTATTAATTCGTTAATATCGATCATGAACTCTGCAAATTTTGGTATAAAATCTTAATGATTAAGATTTTCAAAATGTTCAATGATTAATCAATATAATGCCTAATTAGTAATCATAAACGCATAATCATTTTGTATAGGCCATACTTAATATTGAGTAACCAAAACCTTCAATAAATAATTTTCAGTGAATAATAATGCATATAAAATTGTTCGCAGTATAAATTCGTATAAATTCATTTTATAATCAAATAAAATAATATTCGTTCCTTGCATGGTGCTCACATCAAAGAAAACTTTATTCTCAATTCTTTCTCTAGTATCTTCTTTAGAACTCTATTGGTTTTGGGATTTCCTTCCTATCGTAGCTTGTGTTGGACGATGTTGGTATTTGTTTCAAAGTTTTCTATTTCCAAATAAGAAGTAAAACCTTACAGTTCCTTTGAAATTCTTTCCGACTGTGATAAAAACGTCTTTGACCCAGGTGAAGTACTTTTTAAAATAGAATTTTATTTTCTAAGCCAAAGATCATTACTAGTTTTGAGTAGTTACAAACACACTTCTTGATTCTAAGAGAGTTTGTTACATACTGAAGTTCTTAATTCATTTTTATTTTACGTTAAAATTAAAATATGTTGCCTTTAGTACTCTCGTAGAAACAAATAAGCTTTCTTGCGATCCCTATTAAAAATACGCATTCAATTTTATTTTCTATAAATTAGTCGCTTCTCAGTAAGTTAATTATGTTAGCAGTTGTTAAAATAGTGTAATTGACTTGTTACTAGACGGATTATATTTCGCTGATATGCATGTGAATAGTTTTCTCCAACGGACGTGTTTAAATGAGGTGTACGAACTTCAGTCTGTAATTGGAATTCAATGTAATAACACGCATTTTCATTATGTGTCTTAGAAGTATAATTATAAATTGTTTTTAAAAACCGTTTTTCAAATTACCGAACCATATTTGGCGCAGTCAGTAGGATGTTCGGAGAAGAATTTACCGAAAAATTTTCGTCAGTTTCAACTGTTTACGGGATATCAAATTGCATTTTATAGAAGCATTCTCAGGGAACACTAATTGTTAGAGAGCCATTCCAGAAATTGAATAAGCCATCCACAGTGGACCAACATTCCGGTGCCCAATTTATTGTCTACACCGCGTAGCAGTCCCACGAATTTCTCAAACAAAGATTATACAAAGCGTAGGATGAAAGGATTAATTCCAATCTGCATGTAAGTACGTCTTGAAATTCTAATTTGTTGATTTGTGCATAAAATCTTTCATGGCAATTGAATCGTTGACTGAAAACGTAGGAAACCTCGAACTATCAGACTCTAATACAGAAATAATAATGGAACAATTTAAATTAAAGTATTTAAAGTGCGTGTCAGATTTTGATGGCAACCCAAATGATTTAATCGAATTTATTTCCTCTACAGAAAGTATAATAAACTCAATCGTTGATTCCACAAAACCAAACACCTTTCAAAACTTCTTCATATTTAAATCTATTTTTAATAAATTAACAGGTCAGGCCAAGGTCGCTGTTAACATACAACAGGTCGACACTTGGTCAGAATTAAAAAATACCGTTCTCAGAAATTTTAGTGATCAAGGAGACGATACTTGTTTAGTTCGCGATTTGGTGTTACTAAAGCAGGGAAATGATAAGCTTTGGTATTTTACGAAAAATGTATTCAAATTTTAAATTTACTGTGCTTGTTTGTAATTGCAAACGAACGAAATAAAAACGTAAAAGTAGCGAAACGAGAATTTTTTACTAAGCTGGCGTTAAAGTCGTTTCTTTGTGGTTTAAAGGAACCTTTGGATAGTAGTATCAGAGTTATGAGACCGGACACTCTTCAAAGGGCTTTGCAATTTATTACAGAAGAAGATAACGTTAGATACTTTCAAAAGGAGCAAGTATCATATAACACGGGTAAACCTTGGGTAAATAACAATAAGTACGGGCAACAACCACCTAATTCTGATAAAAATAGATTCCCTTGCAGCCGCTAAACCTACAAATGTTCAGACATTTGGAAGGTCGCATAATTAAACCTATCAGGGTCAAGCGTCCAGAGACGTTTTTAAGTCGAACCCAATTTAAACCCACTAATCCGGCAACCCCTATGTCTACTTCGACTAGGCAAACTTTTCAAAAACCCTTTCAAAATATACCTAAACGATTTACATCGGAAGAATTATACAACCAAGAATCTGAGGAAAGTCAACCGGTAAGCGAAACCTTGCGTTATAGGATACTACCAATTCCAATTTAGAGGAATTTGAAAATGACAATGACGTTTGTAATCAAAATCCAAATTTTTAGGAGGTTCCAATGCGGAACGAAATTACGTAATTGATTTCAATAATCATGAGAGCAGAATAAGTAAACTTCCTTATATATACCTTCTCGAACAGGAATTATCTCTTTTAGTTGATACCGGAGTCATCTCCTCCTTTATAAATCTCGAAATAGTAACCAAATATTGGCCAAAAAAACGTAAAATATGACCTAATTACAATTTCAAATTGTTTCAATAAATCCAGAAAAAAGTAGGGCTATTAGAGATTTTCCCCTACCTTCGATTACTAAACAAATAAAGGGATTTTTAGGCTTATTAGAGTACTATCGTAAATTTATAAAAAAATTTGCTGACTTGACTAAACCCATGACGAAATGCCTTTAAAAGAATGCTAAAATTGAACATACCCCCAATTTTATGGAATGTTTTGAATTGTGTAAAAATGTATTAAACAATGAACCGATACTTCAATTTTCTGATTTTGAACGTCTGTTTAATATAACGACCGACGCAAGTAATGTAGCTATAGGTGCAGTATTATCACAGGGGCCAATAGATAAAGATCTTCCAATTTCAAACATGTCTCGAACACTTAATGATAACGAGCGCAATTACAGTACTATTGAAAAGAAACTTTTGGCAATTGTTTACGCAGTAAAATATTTTAGACCATATGTGTATGGGCGCGAATTTAACATAATCACGGACCATAAGCCGTTACGATGTTTGTTCTCATTAAAAGAGCCCAACTCGAAACTTTTAAGGTGGAGATTAAAATTAGACGAATATAACTATAATATTATTTATAAGAAGGGTAAACTGAACTCCAACGCCGACGCCTTGTCACGTGTTGAAATTCATACTAAGGAAATAACTCGGAATTCGATTGTTGATAATGATCAATCCCCTGAGGAACCTGCTAACGATGAAATTTCAGATAACCAGTCTGTACTTGTAAACCTTGATGAACAAGAACACTTTAATGATTCCGACAAAATGACGCAACACTCAAACAATGACGAAAACCTGATCCTGGAAGTATCAATTTCAGAAAAACCACTAAATTATGGCATTAATCAAATAGTAGTGACAATTGTAAATTTTTCACCTTGTTTGCCAAAAATTTCATATTATCGTGATCGACAAAGACTGCGTATTCAACTATCAAAAAATAATTTTGACACTGACTTAATCAATTTCATCAAACAATTTATTGTCCCCCGACTAACGTATTATGTCTATTTTAAGGACGAGGACGCGTATACGAAATTCTGTGCAGTACTAAGACGAAATTTTAATTGGCAATCTTATAAATTCATAAAATGTAACATAATTTTAAAAGACTTTGAAGATAATCGGATCGAAGAAATTATAAACGCATACCATGCCTCAAAAGCGAATCACCGTGGTATAAATGAAACCCACGAGAGAATAAAATTTAGATATTATTAGCAAAATATGAAATCTTCTATCCAAAACCTAATAAACCATTGTAATATATTCCAGGCCACTAAATATGACCGCCATCCCTTAAAAATCCCTTATAATATAACCCCCAAAGCAACCAGACCTTTTGAAATGATTCATATTGATACATTTTCGGTGAAAAAAAACAGATTTCTTACAATCATTGATACGTTTTCAAAATATGCGCAGGCATACCAAATTAATGCTATTAATTCAATCGAGGTTATGCAAGGCTTAATTAAGTTCTTTTGTCATCATGGAATTCCTTCCACAATAATGTGTGATTTAGGTGCTGAGTTTAAAAATAATATTTTAGAAGAGTTGTTAAAATTGCATAAGATACGTGTTCACTTTACCTCATCAGAAAACCCAAGTTCAGACGGTATTAACAAACGGTTGCACTCCACCCTACTCGAACACCTAAGAATCTTAAATAAAACGCACCCTTCCCAAGACATGAAAACCCAAATGTTATATGCCATATTAGGACACAATAACTCAATCCATTCTGCGACTAAATTAAAACCAGTAGAGGTAACCAATGAACATATATCAGACGACGATCCCTTAAATATAGATTTAGATGCTAAAATCATATCCACATATGTAGACTCCCATAAACAAAAAACTAAATTGCTCTACGAATCCATAAACGAAAACTAATTCGAAACAAAGACAAGGTGGCATCTAAACTAAACGAGCGGAATAAGGCTGACCCCGCATTATCAGTAGAAAAAGCAGTAAAATTAAAAGCCCCTGTAAATATTACTGAAAGAGATAAACTCCGAGATCGGTTCTCCGCCGAAACAAAAATTAGCCAACTTGATGCGGTGACTAAAACGTTAAAAACCGAAAGTCGACTAAACATTAGATATCATTTTAGGGACCTACAAAAGCCCCGTCAAACAGACCCCAGTTGTTCAAAGTTCATAGGTTTTGATTCGGAATAATGTTTCAGGATCACGCACGTAAGTGCCCAAGTAATCCTACGCAGATTACAAACCAATCCAGGACTACTCCAGTAAAATTAGGTACTGCAAAAATTCAAGAATACACCCACAAATTGATACACTATTTCGATTTGGAACTTCTACTTCATGAAATGCATCGTTTGGATTCTTAAAGGCAATATGTCCTTAACGTCATCTACATAAATCGTGTGCACTCTATAGAATTAAATAATTCTATTAAAATTCTCAATACTGCGCAAACCATAGTAGAATCAAAAATGTACGTAATAGTCCCACGCCAAAGGAGACAAAAGAGAGGTCTAATTAATGGAGTTGGCTCAATTTTCAAAAGCATTACTGGCAATCTGGATGCCGATGACGGCGTTCGTTATGAACCAGTCTACAGCGTAATCAAAACAAATTAGCGGACCAGATCCGAAATCAGAATATTATATCTGTAGAAATAATCGAAAGGTTTAATAAGACTATCCAAGGCATAAATCACAACAAAGCTTCTTTGAAGGCCCGCATTATGCTTATCGGGAGAGAAAACGAAATCGTTGAAAAGGCTTTAGTGACGTCAAACGTTGTAAATCAAATAATTAAGCTTTATCAAATAATTTATAGTTTACTACAGTACATCCAAAATTCTATAACCTTCGCGAAATTAAATGTACTCCATCCGAGCATTATAAAAACCGAAGAAATGTTTGTTATTTTAACAAAACTAAAGGGATTGCTTTCACCAGGTCAAGTACCTTTTAAGATCGAATACGGTAATATTTTACCTTATAAACTATTAATAAAATTCAGTGCTATATCAGCAATTATAGAATTGTATTTGTTTTAAATTTACTAATCAATCATTCTCAAGATTTTAATCTTTATCATTTATATTTGATTCCAGTCCAGTATGATAATTCTAAATTTTATACTATTTTATCTAAGAAAAATACATTGCTATTTCTGATGAGTTTTATGCACAAACAAATGAAAGATGTTCGGAGATTTCGGATAATGCTTACTATTGCAAACAACTACCCCTGATCCCATAGGTAGCAACTACAACAGCTGTGAAATCAATTTAATTGTTAATCAAACAACCAACGGACGCCAATCCGAAGAAGCGACGGTCACCTCGCCACAATTATTCAATATTGGTAAAACTAGTAAATGGATTTTGATAAGTCCTGGTCGCCAGAAAATCTACGTCTAGTGTAAAACACAAAACGAAATTAAAAATCTAATGGGTACACACTTGATTATAATTCCAAGCGATTGACAAATTACGGTCAACAAGAAAACCGTATGTTATAACGAAAATGAGGAGACTTATACAATGACGTTCTTTGAAATCGATATTGCAAAATTAGCTGCTCATAATGAGACGATTGCCCCTCTTCAGTTGGAAAATGTTAATTTGGATGAACTCAGGGATGCGAACAGGAAATATCTCTACAGTAACTTTCAACTGGAATCCCAATCTGATGTGAATTACCATAATTACGTAATTTATTGTATTGTTGCTATCGCCCTTGAAATTGTTCTCTTTCTATATTATAAAAAATTGTGTATACGAAGAATGTCAAAAAATAACTCAGCAAGGAAACCAGAAAATATTCCCATGAGTCAAATTTCGTTGCAGCCTGCAATTTGAAACTCGCACGGAAGAAATTATGTTAGAAGTTGTTAGAATAGTGTAATGGACTTGCTACTAGACAGATCATATTTCGCCGATGTGCATTTGAATAGTTTTCTCCATCTTCAGTCTGTAGTTGGAATTCAATGTAATAACACGCATTTTCATTATTTGTATTAGAAGTATAATTATAAATTGTTTTTAAAAACCGTTTTTCAAACTACCGAACCATCAGTCTGGGTGGTACAATGTATGAGGTCTCAAATGGCGGTTACAATGTAACAAACTGTTGTATTTCTTACATTTATTAAATAAATCAGTTTACAGTTAAATATTTCGTTTGTTTACAAATGGCATAATTATTCAGAACAATGAGAATTTCCTTCACAATTTTGTTAATTATAATATTCGCTACAATCTGATCCGAGTTTTGTTGAATTCTGATAATTAATAATAATTTAATTTATATCTAATAAAATTATTTTGTGCTTGTTAGAATTCTTCCTAAATCTCAATATTTTCTTAAATTGATCTACATGACATTAAATAGATTAGTTATACATTCTCATAACCATATATGGGCAATATCTTAACTGGAGTTTCGGTTCAGACTGTTATCAGAGGCTTACCTACAATATTACTGTCATAAATTAAGAAAATAACAACTAGAAGTTTTTTATGCTTAAATGTTAAAATATTAGATGTTAATTTTGTGATTATAATATAAAGATATGTCAGATATTTAAAACTTAACACTAGATAAAGCAAAACAAATTGAAACTTTTAATTGTGTCAACTCTATACATAAGAGGACATTTGACTAGCTAATGATAAACCCAATTTTTGTTTGTATAGGTCAATATTGGAGGATATTATTAAAGAATCGTATTAATGAACTATTTCATATCAAGTTATAATGAATATTAAAGGAACCATACTGATCTACCTGTGAATTAATTGCATAACTGATTTTATAGAATTGCATCGCGTGAATAAAGTTTTTCCTACTGCTATTACTCTATGTGTTCAAAATATTTAGATTATCAAAATCAAAGCTACGAATGTTGTCCTTAGCTTGAATTGCTGGGTTAGTGCGTTTTTCGATGCTACATTTACTGTATATTTGTGTTCGTAGAGACGCTTGTGGACGTATTACTTGTGTTGTCGATGTAAATCGATTTTGTAAATAGCATAAGTCATGTTGTTATAATCGACTATTTATTTAAGTTTAGTAAACATACTTCTTAAAGAATTGCTAGGTTAAAGCATTACCTGAATGTAATAACAACTACTAAGACATTTATGAATTATTTCAGAAAGCTTTAGGGTGTGTATGATTCCTGTTCAGTTTTCCTTTAGTTGTTGTTTGTTATTGTTGCTATTACAATTATTTCATTTCTTAACTATTGGTTCGTAGAAAGTGTTAGTGTACTCATTACTTTTTGTTATAATTTTGACGATTATTAGGTATATGAATCTATGTCTATTATGCGCCAGTTATATAATTCTTTCATGGGTTTTGTTGTTAGAGTAGTTAATCGACTCCAAATAACTACCTTACGATAACACCTATATAAGAAATTACAAATCCATTTAAAATATGTTTGAAAGATTCATACTCCAAATGCAATCATAAAATATATTCCCAAATATTCAGAACAGTGATGAGTATATTTGTTTCATTACTATTACAAACTTATTCAATTAACTCTCGAAACTCACCTTACAGAAGTAGTTTACCATGTGTCTAAAAAAAATGTTCCCATGAGACAAAGAGAAGTTAAATCATTTTGTTATAGCTCACAACTTGGAAAAAATTAAGGGGAGCAGACTGGGCTGCAACGTGGGGCTTGATTTTTTATTTACTAGCTTTATTTTTTTTTGTTTATTGGCTTGATTTTATTTGTTTATTGGCTCAATTTTTTCGTAGAGATTTGATTTTATCATGTATGACCTAATCATTTTTTGTTTATTTTCTTTTGAGTAGTAACGATCTCGCTGTCCATAGATTTGATCTAGCCTGAATTTATTGGTGAATTATTTAAAGGTACAATTCTATAGTATTTAATTGGTAGTCGATACAAGCACTTCTAATTACTTTTAGTAGTTCGATCGGAAAACATTTCTAAATTGTTTAGAAATCTGATATTATCTCTTGAGTAAGTTTATGAAGAAGAGATGTCCAAAGTATTTCAAGTCGTATGTCTACTGAATGAAGAACTCGATTATGAGCTGCAGATAAGTGGACTTGGGGCAAGTAAGCCGATAGCAGATAAAAAGAAGATTAGGTCATATGCTGACGAAAGAAAGTTAAGCCAAGTTGTTTAATATATCTTATCGAATATAATGTAAAATTTGCAGTAGAGAGTGAAGAAGTTAGTATTACGTTAGAGTCAGTTCGGAATGTTTTGCCAGATTTTAAAGGTGATCGATTTGATTCCATATTTAGAGAAGCATATTCAAGATTATTATACCGTACTGATCTAGTTAAGAGAATATAACTACCAGCAAAAAACCCGGAGGCAGTTCTTACAATTAAACAAGAAGCATTAGCCGATATTCTTATTTTAGAAGCTGAGTTACTTGTTAGAGTAAGTTAGAGAGATACGCCGCAGAGTGATGATGAAACAGTTAGGGTATTTTCACCTGTCAATAGTGTATTTTTTTATTAGATCAGTTACATAAAGCTATCTGAATCTGTGGGCACTTGGTCCATAGAATTTTCTGAAAATCGCAAACAACTTTACTCATTCCTGGAAGGAGTTAGTGAACCGGCAACTGTCATTATCGCGTAAAGTTTCCAATCAGGATTTGTTTAATGCTTCTTCTGACTTGCTTACTGGCGTTACATTAATTTGGCTACCTTGTGCTAGCAGTTCGTTGAACGACAGGGATTTGTTAGAATCTAGATTAAAGGAAGATTTTTTACCTGCTTACACCGAAGACGAGGTACGGGACACAACTAAGTCGGCTAAGCAAAGGAGAAATAAATAGGTGGTTTTGCTTGTGGCTCATATGAAATACTTACTTGAGGGATCACCTCGTGCTCTTGCAGAAATTACGAAAGTCAGAATTATTAGGAAGAATTTATAGCCGGAGTACAATACTCGTTTAACTTTCTTTTAGATTGACAATATTTCGGATTCCTTGAAGTTAAGGAAAAGATTATAAGAAACTTTTCTATTAAGACAAAGTTTAAGTTCATCTTTGTCAGGTAATACGTTACACACAAGTAAGGATAATTCCGGATCACAGTTTGAAAATATTCTTCTAAATGGCGGTAGGAAGATTCTCTATTTTGAAGTACAATTTTTAATAATAAATTAGCTAATCTACAAGCCGTACCCTTAGGCAAGTCATATTGAAAAGAGTATAAATCGCATTCTTAATATGTTAAGAGGTTCAAACTACACGTCTATCCTCGGTTTTAGAAAATTGTTTTTCCAATTACCGCTCAATAAATCGTCCTGAGATTTAATGTTATTTTGCGAGGACAATACCGGTTTGTGATGGTGCATTATGGTTTAAAGAATGCTGCTCACACACAACAACGCTTGGTAAATACTATATCTGTTCCACAGATAGACGTACGTGTTTTAGCATCTCTACCACACTATTCTGTGTACCTCGATATTTCAGGAACACTTTAAGCTTTAGAGTTGTTACGTTCACTTCCGACGGTAAGTTAAAACCACATCCTTTTTGATTCATTATTCATTTACTTAGATTCTGCTTAAATCCTCCAACGACACCCGGTATATTAGACCTTCTTACAATAAATACTCTTCCTAATAACTTTCATTTTAAACAGATCTACTACTAAACGAAAAGTACTTCTATAATCTCAATCGTTCGTACCTTGTTTGAGGTATCCGTTGACTTGATATACAATACTATAGCGCATAATTACTTCTTATTATACCCAATCACAAAAACTCGTTGAAATAATGGATCGTACTTATTTGTTAAGTTTTGTTTCAAGTTTCTAATCACATTTGATAACACGAGGATTAAAGTTCGAATTCTTGTTATTTAAACAATTTCAAATTGATTCTGTAGTTTGTCCTTATATGTATTTTCTATATTACTCGTCCTATTACTTCAAGAGCGATGCACGTGTTTTTTCATAAGAAGTGTAGATCTTGGGTGTATCGGTAAGTTCGCCTGCGTTATTAATACTAGTAAGACTCTCTTTTTAGCTCTTAGCTGGAGGACAAATTGTTGTATGTAAGCTTGATTATTCTTTTTTTGTAGAACCAACTGTGCTGCTATGTGTTCCGCTGTTGCAGTGATTGTCACAGCGCTAAACATTTGTCGACTGTGGTGACGCTGCATCTGGACGCAAGCACCATGACGCTTAGCTGATTCACCTCCGTGGATGCAATGGGCACACGATAGTATCTTGGCACATGGAGGTACGTTGTGTAGCTTTCCCATATACATCGGGGCACCTCTTTTTTTCTACTTTTGATGTTAGTGCGTCGTTGGTGCTCCATAGTACTTTATTAAATGATTATTAGAATTTGTTCTACCGTTAATATTTTTACTTTAACACCCTGGTGTTATGAAAAAGCATAAATAGAAATCTTTTTTCCCTATTTTACTAATGAATTCTACATATTAAACGAAATGCTCACTTCGTACGTCAATCCTTAAAATTTGTTCTTTGTAATATAACTATTTATTTATCTTTCTTGTTGATTTAAACCAAATTCTTTTTTTAATTAATTTTTATTGTAAATAAAAAATCGATGACAATGTATTTTTTGTGTGCCCGGAATACCTCCCCTCTCCGCATTGGCAGTTAGCCTGGTATTTCTACGTTTCTTGTGTTCTGTTTTGTAATCGTGATTCGTGCGGGTCCTCACTTTAAGTATCCTTTCTATTTCTGTCTGACCCGTACGCTTCATAACGTAACAGAGTAAGGTGAAAAAGCGCTTGAGAGCAGCTAACCTAACCATTAATCTTAAAAAGTGCATTTTTTTAAAAAGACATTGAAGTTATTAGGTTACGTGGTAGGATCAAATTCTCTTCCAACGGATCCTGATCTCAACGATGGTGAATTTTCCCTGTACTAAGACTACGAGTGGTGTAAAACGCTTTATCGGCATGAGCAGCTGGTATCATCAGTTTATTGAAATTTTTCCTTGTTGGTCTGTCGCATCAACAATTTAATAAAAAAAAAGAGAGTATATCATGTGGTTGATTGGACTCCAGCAGCGGCGGATCCTTTTGTTAAAATTAACCAAGCCCTGGTCTCGGCTCCTTTTCGTTTCAACCAGATTTTTCAGTGCCATTTATACTGACATTTGATGCAAGAAATACAGAATTAGGAGCTGTGTTACTTTAGAATATGAAGGATGTCGAATACGTTATCTGCTATGCAAGTAAATCTCTTACACGTTTAGAGCGCAACTATTCCGTAGCTGAGAAAGAGTGTTTGGTTGTCATTTTTGCTTTCAAAAAATTCCTGGTTTGAATCAGAGTTACACGCTTTACAGTTGTTACTGACGAGCTAACAAGGTGGGTTGTTCGCCTAGGCAACATATTCTTGAGTTAGTCTACCGCAAAGGAAAGTTTAATGTGGTTTCAGTTTAAGTAGAGCAGATCAGGTGGAGAATACATCGGTTGATTTTATGTAAGTTCTACCTGAAAACTTAAATTTTCTGTATGAATTGTTAAGAGAAAATGTTCGTTCATCTCATGGAGATTATTCACAGTAGAAAATAGAAGATCAGTTCATCTTTAAGTATGTTTCCTAAAACTTACACCTGACATCGAATGTTGTTGAATGGAAACGCTTGATTCCAAATCTCTGCGGTAGGGGATAATTGTTAGTTCGTTCCAGGTTACTCCCGCGACTGGGCGTTTTGGTTTTGCAAAATTCGCGCCCGAATGCAAGAATTAAAGAGTTGCTTTATTGGCTTAAAATGAGTATGAATGTGGTACTGTTTTGTTGAAAATGTTTAAAATGTGGTCGTTGTCTTTTAACAAAGGTCCTTTTAATGGAAAGAGAAGAATTTCCGTTTCAAATAACTTGATCTTATAGGTCGTTTTCCGCAGTCAAAGTTGGGACATAAATAGTTATTGGTAGCCGGAGATTGGTTCTTGAAATACACTTTGTTATATGACTGTAGTAGCGCCAAGGCTCGTGTAATAGAATGTATTATGGGGGCATAAAGTTTTTCTTGTTTTTGGAGCACTGCAATATGTTATTGGTTACAATGAACTGCAGTTGTCCGGTTCTACTTTTAAGGGAGTATGTGATAAATACGAGATTTATTAAATATGATGTTACACAGTCTTCACCTCAAGGCAATTTTGTAGAGCGAATCAATAAGACTGTTGGTATCGTATTTTATCTATACGTTGAAGAACACCATACGTGGAATCTTGAACTACGTAAGATTTGATATGCTATTAACCCTTGTATACATCAATCCACTGATTATACGTGAAATTTTTAGTGTTTGGTCGTCATGTTCCTATGGCTAGTAAATTTTATGGGGTAGTATGTATCCCAAAGAATAATACAGAAGTTGTCCCTGGTAACCGCTTGCTGTATGTTTCCGATCGTCGGGGTTTTTATGATATTTTTAAAGATGTTCGAATGAACTTACGTTTAGCATACAAACGTTCTAGTAGATACAATCCGAGAAGTAATAGTATTTGTTTTGAGGAAGGTTAAAACGTTTGGAGAGTGAATAAGGTTTTATCCAGTGCTTGTGATAGGTTTGTCGGGAAGTTTGGGCCAAAATTTGTATTAAGTTTTGTTTATGAGGGTATCGTTTACGATCTAAAGGATGTTGATGGTTCTAAGGCTGGAACTTGGCATGTTAAGGATCTTAAACCTTATACTGCGGTATAGCCGATACTTAATGTTTTTAAACTAATTTTTTTATGTTAGATGAATTCGAGGCTGCGACTCCAGTCTTCATTATTTTAATTTGATGATCAGATTAGTATGAGTAAGTTTGGAGTAAAGTATTGAGTAGCCGATTAGAATTTGCATGTAGAGTATGTCACAGTGGAGAATTAACAGTGGTCTGTTTTGTTTTTTTAATTTACACTATAGTAGAAGCATGCATAAATGCATATTCCTTTTGAAATTTGTAAGTTATTGCGCATTTGTTAAATTGGGAGTGTTGTATAAGATTTTTGCTTAGGAAGTTATAATTTTCTATAAGTTTTAGGTAACGTTTTTGTTTTCGCAATTTTTGTAAATTTCTCAAGGAAAACTGACAGATGGGGTAATATTTTCAATTGTTTGGTAAATTAAGGTTTAGGTTTGAGATAAGTTTTTAATAAAATTTGCACAGTTTAGTGTTTAAAAAGGGTCTCATAGTTAGGATAAGTTTAGATGTAGAGATTTTTAGTTGGTATTTGGTTGGTTTTACGAGAGGAAAGGTGCTTAACTATTTCGGTGTAGGCTGCGATGATTCTTTAGTGGAAGCTGTATTTTTTAGTGTTAGTCTAGGTGAGACTTCTGGTGAGCTAGTTGCCTTGCAGTTTATATCGTTTTTCTAGATTGAGAATGCTGTAGTTTTCTTCTGTGTTGGTTTAGGCGAAATTTCTGAACGAGTCAGTCGCTGAAGTAAATTAGAGTAATTTCCTGGATAGAGACTGCTATAGCTTTTGGCGAGTTAGTCTAGATAAGGCTTGTAGCGGAGTCAGTCATTCTAGCCAGCTTATCCGTTATAGGGCACTGACATGTAATGTCTCAAATCGTTAAAAAGATTAGATAATAGTTAGTAGCTAGTTTTGTAAAAATGTGAAGGGTTTAAATATAGTCATAAGGTAAATTAGGTAAATAAATTGTCGTCCATATAGTTTAAGTTTTTGTTCCAAGAATTTCCTAAATGTTTTTTAAGTGTTAGACTTTCCGAATAGATCTTTCCTGATTTAGCTTTTCCCGATTTTGACTACTTCACATATTTGTCTCGCTTTGATGTATAGCACACTTAGCTACTGCAACATTCAAATATCTACTTTTCATTATACTTAGTTAAACCTTAAGTTAGTCTATAAGCTTTTGTTAAGTACTCGTATAACATGATTTAGTTACTTGTGTTTACCTTTAGAACTGTAGCTACCAAAAAAAGTTCCTTCGGCTCGAGATATGGACAATTCATTTTTCCCAAATATTTTAATTTTTTTTTAGAAAGAGGTACTGTAACATGTACAAGCTTCGGTCCAGTATTACTTGGATAGCTAGCACATACGTGGTAGTAGCGCATGATCGTTTAGGTTTCGCTTTCTCGAGTTGATGATTTAAAGTATGAAGATCAACGGGGTCAGTTGTTGGAGGTGGTTTAGGTAAAATGTCCCGAAAAAGACGTTTTGCTAGGTTACACCGAATAAATATTTAAAACGTGTAAGTTTTACAGGTTGTGATGTTTTTGACGGTAGCAACATGTGAACCTATAAGTTGAAGCCGGAATGGTCCCAGAATTTATAATTCATCAATTGTTAAGTTAAAAAACTTTATTAAATGTTAATTATCTACGTTGCACTTATAGCGCAATTAACATCTTAAGTTAATTCTTTTGAATTAAATATGCTTCTAAATTGTGGAGGACAATGCAGTTTGAGAATTTGAAAATGGTTATTGTTTCATTCAATTTCCTCATACCGTAGAAAAGTTATTATTTCTAATAGAGAAGTGCAAATATTTGTTAATACAAGCTGTATGTATTTTTGATTTGGTCTAACAATATTGCAAGGCATTTTAATTGCGGTGTCGTTTGGGAAGCACATGTTGTGGTTCGCTATCCCAGTTCCCTGGGTGAGGGATATGTCAATATATTTATATAAAGTATAACTGATAAGAAGAAGTGGTTCTTAAATTTATTTTGTTCATTGCTTAAAATTTTGAAGAAAATTAATTTGCTCGGGTAGGGTTTATAAAAGTGTTTAGTTGTTAGCCTTATGTTGTTCGTGTTTACGGTTTTCACATTTATATGTGACCAGCAATTTGTTACTTACAAGAAGCTTGAAGCGTTTATTTTTTCTATTGTAAAATTAAGCTTAAGTAGAGATAAAATGGCAGCACGGTAGAGCAGTCTTTAAGTCGAACCTTTTCATTTTCGTTAGAGGAACTGGTAAGATAATAAATTTGAATTAGTTCTGTTATTGAGCATAGACTTAGAAAGAATTTTCAATAAAAGTTTACCCGGTACATCTAGTTATTTGTGTACTATATGTATTAATCCTTTAAAAAAAGCAATATCATGCAATAATTATGTGAGCTAGCATCGCTTGTACATAGCAAACCTCGTTTAAATAATGCCGTTCTGAGTAGAATCGCATGCAGGTGTGTGGATTGGAAGTTCAGTTGTATTGTTGACGTTCTCGTTTTAAGATAGGCTGTCGAATTTCGCAAAACGAAAGGAAAACATGGCTCGGTTAGCGAAGTCGGACTTATGAATCGGTCTGCAAATGCAGTAATGTCTTCTTCTACGTCATGTGGTTGACTCCATAACAATAGTAAGTGAATTATTTATGTAAATTATGGTATTAACGTAATTTTCGTCCATAGTGCAATTAATTTAGGGTGGCCTGCAAATTAATTTAGAGTAATATGGAAATAATTTAAATTGATACTAGGATTTAGAAATATTGTGTCTACTAATAAATTACGGTCTGGTTATGAAACGTGATAGCTGTTATATTTGATACAATCTAATACTGGTTTAAAAACCTTTATTCGCTTTCTGAAATTGTAAAAAGGTAACAGAATTAATTTTTTAAGCGGTTCGTATTGTTGCCTTGCCAGATGTTCCGACATAACAAACAACGTCTTGTTCAAATGCTGGAAGTGGTTTTCCCGGCCGTATGAAAACTGGTTCTTCAACTTTCTGAACTATTACAAGTAAGGATCTGGATGTGTTTTGGTAATCTATTATCTGTGCCATTAAATGCCTTGGTACGTGCCGCTACCAAAAGCTTACTCGGTTGTACAGTACTATGTTCAAGTATCTATTTATATAGATTTCGCTCTTTATATTCAAATTCGAACTCGTATATGATACGTTACTATAGAGATTGCGTACTTCAACAAGTTATTCAAACCAGCTTCGCCGCGAATTTGAAAGTTTGTTAAAATTCATTGTAGTCCGTATCTTGTTTAATAAAAGGCCGTATTAGTATACTTTGTATTGGTTTACTTACGTTACGTGATTGCATTCAGCTCTTCGAAATGTTGATTGGCTTTATCAATTGATAAAGACTTGCTAAGAATTCTACACACACATGTTTTGATAAGGTGTTGAATTAGACTTTGCTTGTGATGAAAGAACATTCAAATTCTTTTGTTAAAGCTATATAACGAACAATATTCATGTTTCTATAAAAGCAAATTCCTTGTTCGTCATGGTCTTACTATAGATGTTTCCTGTAGAATTTGAACAGGGTGAAGTTGACGCTGTGAGTGTCTTTGGAACGATAATCTTCTCATGTGGTATGCTAATTTGGATGTTTCACCACTATATAGATGGTTGATATTCATTAGGTCCGACTGTCCGTCCTATCGATGCGTGCGCGAAGCCACCATATAAGTTCATTTGGTGAGTCCCACCCATATTACCGCTTTTATTTTAAACTTGTAGTCTACGCGACAGACTTCTACCTATTTATAGTCACTACAGGGAGAATTTATTTATTTTGCTACCTCATAAATTAAGGGGTAAATATAATTAAACCTACTCGAAGGAAATCGTCTTATCGCACGATGCTACGAAATGAGTAGCCTATCTAGAATTGGTCCACAAATTTTAGTTGTGGTTTCTGTATTTGAACAAATTTTTTACCGTTCATTCTAGTGATACTTGCCAAGTCTGCGGTTATCTTCTAGGTTAAACTTTCCATTAGTACTGATAAAATATTACCAATAGTGTTTATTCTACAAATGCGTACTCTTATATGTACATAGTTAGTATTAGTTTTAACTTAGAATTACGGCTTTTTTGCGCATGGAGAGAACGTTTTCCTATGGTGACTAAAAATTGCCATACATTTTGATTACTTTAATTGTACTAATCTCCTGTGACTGATTATATATATATATATATATATATATATATATATATATATATATATATATAGTTACGAACTACAATTAGGCAACCCGTCAAACACAAGCTGCGTAACCGAAGTATATTCTACAGAAGTCTCAAACTTTCCGGCATATATCAGAGTATGAATCATCTATTTAATTCAGGGTATAAATAAGACCACTGATGAAGTACAGAGTGAGTCTATATCTAAATGTCGAATATAAATTATATCGTTGAAAAGTCCAATAGTAAATATAAATTTGTGTTATGTGAAGGTGTATATTATACCGACAGTTTGTACATAAATAGACAAAAGTGTAATATATAAATTATAGTAGTGTTAGTGTTGTTAAGAAGACTTATGGTTAAGAATTTAGTTTAAGAAGATATTAGTGCTTGTAAAGAACATTAATGATATAGTGCTTCATTGTTAATTGAACTGAAAAACAGCTATAAATAAGGCATATACTGTTGATTAGACTTGTGAACAGTGAGTAATAAAGACTTTTGTTATTACTTGTTTTAAATTGGTGAAACGCGTTAATAGTAGCCCGTTACACTGGTGTCAGGCTGTGTTGGGTGTATAATAATTAATTAAAAAGAAAACCCAAGTCTAAAGACATTTGAGTAGTATCAGCAGCGTGCTGTCAAAAGAAGCGACGGAAGCACCGCTTCCGTAGCTGTAATAGGTAGAAATATGAAATTGCGGGCACTAAGAGTGTATCCAATATTGAATAGAATTTTCGTAAATTAATGGTTACACCCCCTATAATACAAGCGTACGTTTATTCGTTAAAGTAGAGCAAGTTCCGCGTGTACAAATAGTCACCCTGTATGATATAAGCGTATTGATGATATATAGCAAATAATGTAAGGTGTATATGTAAAAATAATTAATAATAAGATACTTTAAAAACGCTTTCAGTGTGAACGCAAATCGATCATTTTGAGCATATAAAAATGCTCTTCATTTGCTGTAAATGGCATAGAATAGTTCTAGCTTTACGTATTTAGCATAAAAACTACAATCAATCTAATTAAAAACCCCAATTTTAACCTTAAAAGTTTGCATTATAAAGCTTTAAATCAATTTGCTTTTGTATAGCATAAAAACATTTTAAAAAAACATGTTCTCGCATTTTCGAGAGGAATTGAGAAAAACACGTCAATTTCATATGAACTCACTAATAAATAAACGTTTATATAGTTAAACTATTAAATACAATTTATTCTTATATTTTACAATTCAGGGCTGTAAATCAATATCCTGATACTGATCTAAATCAATCTAAGTTAATATCTTGATACTGATCGAAGTCAACATCGTCCCATATCTAAATTAAATTTCTGAATATATTTCTAAAATTACCCCCAAAAGGAACATAAAAATGCGTCTGAAAATACGATCAATTAAACAAAAGTCAGGACACATGAATTCCGAGCGAAACTACAAGCAATAAGTTGAACAAGTGTAGGAAGGGATGCTGAACACAGATACTCTGAGGCAATTCTAGTGACAAGGAAAGAAAAACGCAGGTTAGTGATCTTAAATATTTTATTAGTTAAAGACTGTTTCAATTTTAATATTTTCTGTATATTGTATGTCTGTAAGAGTCAACAAGAAGGTCATTTGAGAATTGGAAAACAGGGAAAGCATCTTAGAACGTTTGAAGGTACTTAAAAGTAATTAAAAAGATATTTTTGCTGGCTTTCAGGAAATCATAAATTTGGTAAATGTTAATGTTCTATTTAGGGGCTAAATTTTGAATTTATATAAAATTGTACATATTATTATCAATCACTATATTGTGTAATCTTTGGATTGCTTTATTTAAATTTATTTAAACAGTAGAAAGAGTAAGGGTTAAACAATCTTTATCGTCGTACAATAGGAATATGATATCAAATAAAAATAACATTCAACGTAAAGCGATTTCATATCAATTACAATGACACCCACAGTAGGGGAATTTCACAGCAATTAAAATCGCGCACAAACGTGGGGCATAATTAGGGATATCACAGCAATTTAAATATAGATATATATATATATATATATATTTATATTATTGTGCAGTTACCCTGTTAAAACGTGCCCCACAAACTGGGTTGCCATAATATTGTAATGTGTAACTCGAATCTTGCCTTCGGCTGCTCCCTATTCTTATTAACTTAAATTTACTAAATTTACTATTGACACATACTTGTTATATCCAAAAACTTCCTCGCAATATCCCCATACTAAAACCTAAATAGAAATTCGCACCAATCACACACTCAAAAATAACTCAATTGACCATATATATCACACTCTATTTAAATTAGATCCTTAGTACATTTTAAAACACCATTCCTTTATGTATATACATAAAGATCAATAAATTTTATAACAATAATCATGCAAATTGATACCCTTTTAAACAGATATACTTTTATTTAAAGTAAGAGGGCGTTCCTCATATCTTACGTAACCCTTTTGGTCTTAGCATGAGCTCATAATAAAACTCTACAACTGTGAATATAAATTTCCTGCAGTACCAAATTTCAATAAGCCCTCTATACCTCTTTACAACATTTGGTTATCTGTAAATTCATTAATTATTTTCAAAAATGAATTTCCTTCTAAAGTCCCATAAATGCTGTTTATAAAATATCAAATAATAATAAAAACACATCAAACTCAAATCCAAATAATCACAAACACCATAAAAATATTCGCCACTCAATGTTCTATTCTATCGCCTACCTGTTTTTTATTTTCTAAATGTGCTCCAACACCTAGCTACTTGGAGATGCTGCCGTCTGGTAGATTCCCAGTCCATCAGCTAACTCCCTGGTCCAATTACCATATCTGCCATGCATGCTGCTGTTTACAATTTCCAATCCAAAAATTCCAATCTTCAAAATTAACTTTTATTATTCAAACATTGCTTTTTCCATCATCCAAACAATTTTAAATTCTAATATTTCCGTACACTCCAATACCAACATAATAAGCTTTGTACTTACATACCACTTTAACGTTTTAACACAAAGATGCTTTATTAGTTTCTACATAAATTTTTATTAAATTGCACTAGTTCACTTGAAAGTAACTACTATCACCAATGATAGATGAAATCAAAACGAAAGAAAGAAAGAGAGACCGGTGCCTCTCTGTCAGTGATTATATAAGTAAAATTCGCGCCCCCCTTTATTTTAAATTGGCACGTACGCTTGTATACTCGTTCTTATAATTCTTGAAAATCTTTTCTAACCGCTCGTTGTTCCAGCGAAAAACCGCTCACGAACTTCGGATGATTGTGAATTTTCATAACGAACATAACAATACTCGGTAAATCTTTTTAACAGACTCGTGTTTGCTTCTAAATATCCTCGAAATTATTGATTTTATTTAGGTCTCTCAACTATACTGTCCCCTAAATTAAGTATACGCATCCCTCTTGTACTCAATACATTTTTATTCTGTCTTGGTCTTTCTTGGCTCTTTTCTATACTACCTTCAAGATTGAAATTAATATTTTAACCACCAAACCGCGTTTACATTTGTTCCAACGGCTGTTCATTTCCAATCACCCATTAAAGTTTGTTTGTTGCCAAGCTTACCGAGAAATATTATCTTCCCTCGTTGTTTTGTCTTAAACGTGTTGGATTTTACGTTTGAAAATAGAAATGTTATTTTAACACCTGCTCCACGCTTTTAAGTTATCATATAACACTTTACTACAAATTTAAATACGTTAGAATGATTTTACCCCAATTATTATTTATTATGCCCTATATTCGCACAAGTATTATGTTACATTATCCTTGGCTAATTTAAATTGACCCTACATTATTCTACATTACTTAAGCTAAAAAAATAATGGTTAAAAATATTCCAACTCCCTAACTAAATAAATTTACTTTATCTTATTCAAAAGCTCTCTACCTATGAGTTCACTTGTGCCTATATATATCCCAATGACCCCTTAATTACACGATAATATACATTGTTGTGATATAACTCTTATTTCCTTTTAGCCTACGTTGGGTGTTATTTTTATTTGCTGTGATAAAGTCCCACGATTGGTGCGCAATTTTTATTGCTGTGATATAGCCCCTACTTTGATGTGCCCTTTTTTATTGCTGTGATATAACTTTTTTATGATTAGCGTTTCAATTTTTTTATTGGTTTAAATATTAACCCCTTTTGACATCCTATAATTTCTTAAATGAAGTAATCCAAAATTACACAGTTTAATGATTGATAATATGTACAGTTTTATGTCAATTCAAAAATTAGCCCCTGAATAAATTATCCGCATTCACCATAATTTTCCTGAAAACCAGCAAAAATGTCTTTGTAATTACTCTTAAATACCTTTCGATCGTTCAAAGATGCTTTCCCTGTTTTCAATTTCTCAAATGACCTTTTTGTTGACCCTTACAGATATATAATATATAGCAAATATTAAAATTGAGACAGTTTTTAACAAATGAAAAAATTTAAGTTCTCTAACCTGCGTTTTCGTTGCTTGTCACTGCAATTGCCTCAGAGTATCTGTGGTCAGCATCTTCGACTTGCTTCATTTGTTGGCCAGAATGATGGATTAATGGTTGCTTGTATTTTTCCGCTTGGATTTCTGGAGTAACTTTCAGTATCTTTACGTTTATTTCTTTGTAAGTATTTTCGAAGTATTTTTGGATTTTCATTTAGATCTTTATTCGGAGCTTTATTCGAAGCCTTTATTCGGATCTTTATTCGGATCCTTTTTCAGATCTTTATTCAGAGCCCTAAATTTGTTAAATATTTAAAATAAAATTCAATTAATAGTTTATCTTACGTTCACGCGTAGAACGGCTATTTTTCGTTGTACATATTGGCACTTTCAATTTTTTACTTTTAATAAATTATTTACTTTTCACTAATTGTTACTGGTACGTAATTTTTCACTTTAAATCGACGTGGTTGGTGCCTTGTTGAAGATATATTGTCTATTTTCGAGTTTCCTATCGTATTTATAAGCTCCACCTTCCAAAGTTTTAATTGGCGTGTCCGTTGATCAAGGCTTGTACTTTGTGCCTATCTCTTGTAGAACCCGGTATTTCTCAAAATTCCCTGGTTTAATTCTCGATGAAATGCTCAGCCGATCACATAAGCGTTCTGTATATCATAGTATATTCTTAGAATTTCCAAATATCCATTGCAATTTTGTCATGTCTTTTACACTTGTGTCGTTTATAGTCCAAAGCTTATCGTATAACGAACCGCCTGTTGCTTATTGTTTGTTATTTTAAATATGTTGGATTTTCATGTAAACATGATATTCCAGTCACGTACTCATCTTTCTAATAATGATGTATTTGAATGCGTTTTCTTATTTATGCGTTGACATTTTTAATAAAATTCTTAAATAGCTAGAATGTCAGGTTGTTTATCTTTACCGATAACGTGTTTATTTTGATAAAACTTGATGTATTTAAAACATTATTTTGATTCGTTTCTTTAACTTAAACGTATTATACGGCGTACACATTATTACCTAAAAATTATCTAATTATTGAAAATGAACTTCTTTCTTATGCATTAAATTAGATACAATTTATATACAGTGTACTCGCTATTGATCTTTTGTAAAATTTTCGATTTACTCCAATTTAATGGTGGAATTATTTGGTTTTCTTAATGTTAATTATATTTACAGTTATTTTACGACCCCTATGTCTTAATCTACCCTTAAACTACCCTCTTATCATAGCAATATATATATATATATATATATATATATATATTGCTACGCAAGTTAATGTTCGGGCCTTTGGAGCGGTGTTTTTAAAAACAATTCCAAACTCTTAACACATTTTATTTTAACTTAAAACAGAAATTAACATGGAAATTTGAATAACTTCTAAAATAACTTTAATTCAAAAACATTTAATTAATTGTAATAAGGTGAGTAGCTTGAACAGCGAAGTATGGAGTTCGAAGATTGACTGCCGGGTCTTGAGCTCCCGGGCTTTTTATAATAACCTGCCCTCACACGGCTGTGAAAACTTGCAGATCTCATGTCTGCTCTTATTTCTAAGTAATTGCGGTATGTTAACCGCAGGCGTCGCCGTGGATCAATGTAGTAAGCGTAAGACTACGGATCCCAAGGTCCTGGGATCGAATCCCGACACGGCCGATTGCTTGAAAAATGGCAGGTAAGCATTTTCCACAAAAATTACGCCCTCGTTCGGATGAGAGGTTAAATGGAGGTCCCGTGTGTAAGTGTTGTCACGCACGTTAAAAATCCCTACCTTGCCTGGAACGGCAAGGGTTCGGCAAAATTCTAAATTTCCAGGCAACAAAAAACTCGCCTCCTGGAATGTAAATGAACGGTATGTTAACCGCCTGTGACCTGCCACCTGCAGTATCACTGCCCTCTCGGATGCAAAGTTGCATATCCGTTCTCATGAACTGTTAATAACCTCTCTGGGCTAGCCTTGTATTACATTGTTGCAATGAACTTATACCTCATTTAACAATTTCTAATAATTCCTATTAGATTCAATATATTCAATATATATAGATAATTGGGGGATACATAACTCGCATCTTCTCTGTAACCAATCGAGCCCCACAAATTGAGCGTCATTAAATTGCCATGCATCTTACTTTTGAGCCCTAATATTGTGAACTTGCCACTGCTCAAGACCTTCCAAAACCTTTCTATAATTACCTAAATAGATTTTAATTCAAACCTATTTATCACGATATGTTCTAGTTAGACACCTTCTGAAGATGATCTCTATAAATGACACCACGCGGCAGCTCTTCTCACTGCTTCTTCAGGGATACTCACCACGGCTGCTCATTTGCTCTACAATTCATTAGTAACCCCCTATTTAATAAAAATAAAAAAAAAAAGACAAATAATTTGGCTAACCAAAAGTACATCCTTTTTTATTCAGACACAATAAAAATGAAAACCACAAAAATCTGAATATTTACATAACTGATCAACATCAAATATCTAATTCTGCCCCTAACTATTAAATATCATCATTTTAATACAACAAAGATTTTCAGATTTGACTATATTCGTATGCTCATTTTAAACACCTATTTACAATTTTAAATCCTTTCATCGCAAAGGCAAATAGTTTAGTTTCATGTTCATAACAATATACCCCAGAATCACTGATAGTTTAAACCACAAATTAACACCACACCAACAGTTTTTAAAAAAAATCATTACCTGGAATGTTTTTCATCCTACTCTTTGCCATGAAACCACCTCTATAAATGCTCTCCTTTATAGACTGCTTGTGCCAGGATCACTCCACATTGCTGCAAGCCATCAGGAACAGCAGTTATTCCTCGAAACCGCTTGGCATCCAAATGACGATACTCATACAACCTCTGGACTGCCGCTACAGGTCCATAAATATTCTCTTCTTTCAACCCATGTGCAACAAGTACCATCAACCAAATTATAAAGAAGTCGTTATTTACAATTCATCCTGCTTCATTTTACAAATCAATCTTATACGCTTCACTCCGATTTTAAATGTTGCAGCAACTTGTGCTTTAATCACTTATAATATAAAATGTCGGACTGCACTAGTCGCGTACTGTAGTCTGAAGCCAGGATGAAGATGTTCAGCAGAATCAAAAACTAAGGGATCGAATGCCGCCTCCAGGTCGTTTATATAGTCATAAACTCTTTTCCACGTTGCACGTATCCATAACAAACATTCTACGAAAATCTTACCCTAATTCTAACTGATGCATTTTTCCCCGTAAAATTTCTCCAACGGCTGACGCTATTCTTAAAATTACTATGCACAATAACACAACCGTCGTTCTTTTCTCCAAATTTTGACCGCCCCTTTTCCAACCGTCTTCTAAAACTTAGAATTTTGTAGCACAAACAAGTATTTTACTCGGAAAAGCTCGTTAAAATTTTCAACCGTACTGGTTTTCTCTGAAATTTTTACTTCTGCTATCACCCCCAAACAACTGAAAACACGCCTCTCATATGCGCGTACATACTATTATCTTACTTCTACTCGAATCATAACATCTTCCAGCCGCCATTTCATACCCCACCTTACTTTCCTATGTCATTTCTACTTTTCGGGTATCCTTGGCTATACCACGTTTTCTATCTCCTTTTCCTTGTCCCTCTATAACCACCTTGTTCATAGTTGCTTCTCCCTACTTTTCTGTGCACCTTGAAAATCAATATCTTCTGTAAGCACGTTGCATGTTTGTCCCACTTATTACCTTTAAAAATATCCTCGTCCTAGAGACGTTTGAAAACCACTACAACTGACAATATAATTTCTTTCCTCTGTTTTTAACACATGGCAAATATGTCTCGCTTGATTTTATCGATCTGTTTATACACGAAACCGTCCGTTCCCTCTTATAGACCTGGGTTTTCAGTTAACAATTTTTACGTAGAAATATATTCTCAACGCTTAAAAGCTTTACTGGAATCGTGTTGTTTGTTTGAACGTTCCTTCTTTGAAATTTATAGCCGTTGTGGCTTGTTTTCGAATTTTTAACCTTGACAACTTACATAAATGTTTATGCTTTATACTACCCTAAAAAGATTCATCTTCCTTGCGTAAATTATCAATTTTTATCTTACGTTCAACCTGAAAAGCTTTTATAATAACACATTTATACACTATTTCTAACCTTGCCATTGATATTATTAGCAATTAATTATTATTCCAGTTCTAAATTGAAGCAAATAAATTAAACCTACATTATTTTACATTGTCTTTTTCCTATTTAATTATATTAAAACGTTAAGCTTAGAAATCCACAGTAATATATATATATATATATATATATATATATATATATATAATATATATATATACATATTGCAATGAACTTTTCTAAAGACCAATCGAGCCCCAAGGTTTGGGCCGTCATAACAGTGCAGTGGATAATGCTCCTGCGAAATTTACATAAATATTTCCTGAAAATAAAAAAAAGACCTTCCAATATCTCTGAAACGCCCCTTTATTTCAGCATACCACGGCTAGCTCTAAAATCTGCTTCTTTAACGATACTTACCATCCTAAGTTTACTTTTTCTCACTTATACTACCAAATAAAATTACCACTCAAATAATGCAACGAAACATACAACCGTTTATTTATACAAATTAAAATTTTACGTCACCAGATCAATATTTACAAATTTGGATATACAGCTTCATAAAATATTACAAACTCAATCATTAAATCCTTTTAAATTTCATGACTTTGATTTATTTCAACATTTTTTTTTATATAAGTAGATGGGCCTGTCTTCAAACCCTAAATTGAAATTTACTCTGGACTATCGTGAGCTCAGTATAAACCCTGTTACTCTAAATGCATAAATAAATCGCATCTTTGTGTTTAACAACCTTAAAGACCCGTTTACTCTTTACATTGTATTTTTATATCATTTATTTACACGTTTAAATAATAACTATAAATTGCCCTTTTCATATACCCTTCAAGTTAGCTTTTATGTTCATAAAATACACACCCAATGTGTCAAATCACTTTAGCACAAAATAACAGCACAAAATGTTCAAGCAGTATCAATAGAAATTAATTTCGTTACCTGGAGTAAGCTTGTTTCATCGTCACCTCTGAAGATTTGTCCAACAAAACCTCGTAGTTGCTTCCACATACCTCTCTTCTATATGTAGATCCAACTTATTTCCAATCGCTATCCAAGTCTCTGCAGACGCCTTCAATGTTCCTACCCATATAATTGTCCGAACCAAGTTAATCACCTTCCGCATCTACCAAACACCCAGCATCCTCGTTCCAAAAATTTGTTAGCACGCGTACCTTAGTAACATCCCTCGTTTGTTCTTTGTGTGCAGCTACAGCACCGTTTACAAAATAGCACTCACTCGTGCTTCTCGCACTTTTAATTAACTTTCGACGGACTGCACTAACACCGTTTTATAAAATTGTACACTTGGATGTTACTGTAGAAGCTAAGCGTAGTCAAAAAGATAAGCGAAGTAAGAGAGCCCTACTACGTCTTCTCGTGTATTTATAATCGTCAATTCACACCTCCTGCTCCTATTTCAAACGAAAAGCTCCCCTACCGTAACCGATTCTGAAAATTTTATATCCAACGAACTTTGTAAAGCTTAGAATTTGCATTCCATCGTTGCTTTAGTCCGAAACACTGGTTACCAAAATACAACCGTCGCGCTCTTTTTGAAGTTTGCTTTCACCCCCTAACACTCAGCCAATCACAAACATTTCTCCCATTTTTAGGTCTAGCCTTTAACTATCTCACCTTCGTCTAACTTATAATCGTTGTCTCTTTTACAATCCCACTCTAGCAATATAAAATCGATATTGTGGTTGACCGCTAAATTTTGTCGCATACTTTAAACGAGTGTTTTACCCAACTTCTATTTGTTTTTCTCGTCTCGCCTATGCTATCGATATCCCGTCTTAACTTGCTTTCAAACCACCTGTTGTTTTCGTATCCGTCGCATCGACGGTTAACTAAATTTCTACAGAATTATATTCCAACGTACATTCAGGCTTCTTGAACTTGTTTATTTATCTGTCAGGCTTTTCACTGAATCAACTGTCCGTTTGAAATCGTATTTTTCATGTTGTTCAACTTATGGAATTTCTTAGGAATTGTATTTAACGAACGCTTTGTTTAGTTAAATAGAAAATATGCGTTTACATTATTGATTTTATACCCAAAAGCTCTCTTTATTTGATGTGATAGATTTACAACTTTTAAAATATTACAGCTGATTCTATTTGTATCCTCCTTGAGTTTTCACGTACTACAAAGTTTCTACACTTATGTAAATTTAACATTCCAATTTATTAATACAAAAGTATGCTATTATTCGCTTGTTTTAATGTCAAAACTAATTAACTTGGCGCGTAAATAAATTATTCCTATTTTCTATATACACGGTCGTTACAAAATTATTTTCTTGACCTATCTATCCCTCTTAACCTATAACTTACACGATAATATATATATATTGAATTCGGGTTGGTATATTATTCTTGGGATACTTTTGGTCAAATTTAAAAACGGTTGCTTTTTAAATTCGTTTAATTGCTTTACGTTTCGGTCTAGTTTCTGACCTTAATCATAAGCCTAAAAGGTGTGGTTCTATTACAAATTACAATGAGGTTTAAATACATACATTAAACTGATTTTGTAATAAATACAAATAAAAATGTATAAATTATGTTTCTTCTGTCTTACATATAGGTGACAGATGTCAATGACATCTTTTGTAACTATAACAATATAGGAAACGTATTATTACGTATATGTAAGATTTTGATGTTATAAATTGCGTATTATTAGGACAACAAAATTACTTGACTAAGAATAATTATGTAATTACAAATAAACAAAAAAATTTTTAAATAATAATAAAAAACTATTAATATTAAAAGAAGACAAAGGAGAGGTAACCGTCATAATGAAATTTCAAGACTACACACAAAAATCATTTGAACTTTTATCTGACAAAACTACATATAAAATATTACAAAAAGATCCTACCACTACAATTCAAAAAACAGTAAATGAACACTTCAAATACTTCATAAACAAAATATGATTTCAATGAAAGAAAAAAAAGAGCTCATTAACAACAGTTCTAATCCAGGAAAGTATTATGGTCTACCTAAAATACATAAACCTATTATTTCACTAAGCCCTATTATTTCGTCGATAAATACTCCTACATACAACATTGTCCAATTTTTTTCTGATATTTTAAAAAAATCCTTTCTTCTCGAATGCTACAATACAAAAGATAGCTTTACGTTCGTCAATAAATACAATAATTTTCAATTACCCGAAGGTCATATACTTATTTCACTAGATGTTATATCTTTATTCACAAACATTCCAAAAAAACTGATTTTAGAAATCATATCCAAACAATGGAACAAGATTGAACCCCATTGTAAACTATCAAAAATAATATTTCTTAGCACCGTGAATCTTATTTTTAACAACACTTAGTTCGTGTTTTAAAAGAAATTTTATTTACAACTTTTTGGTACTCCAATGGGTTATCCCTTATCACCAATTCTAGCTCAGATTGTAATGGACCTATTGTTAGACACAGTCATTCCGAATCTTCCATATCAAATGGTATTTATGCTTAAATATGTAGATGACATTATCTGTTCAGTACCATACAATCAAGTAGAAGTTACCCTCCAACACTTCAACAACTTCAACGAACACCTAAAATTTAATATAGAAAAAGAAAAAAATAAACAAATCCTCTTCCTCGATACTAAAGTTATTAGATCTACCAACAACTGTTTAATTTTCGATTACTACAAAAAACCAACTAATTCAGGCAGATATATCAACTACTATTCTAATCATTCATTTATGCATAAACTTAACACTCTAGTAGCACTAAAACAACGCATAACCGAAATCAGTAATCCAATATTAATTTAAAAAAACATTCAAGAATTAAAAAAGATTTCATTAATAACGGTTATCCAATTCAGCTAATTAATCAATTATAAAACACTAATACAATTACAAAAACTAAAAACAGAAACAATTTTCAAAAAATTAGCGTATATACAAAAACTAACACCACTGCTTGTTCGAATATTAAAAAAACAAAACATAACATTTACATATTATTATGAAGGATCAATCAAAAATTTTTTTCACAACTTAAAGACAAGATAGATGATGCAATGTGCAACAACACAGTATATAAAATCCAATATAGTTGTAATCATTCTTACATTGGCCAATTAAGTCAATGGCTCCGTAACAGGATAACTCAACTTTACAGTGACACTAAGTTAGGGAACAACAACTGTGCTCTTGCTATACATGCCTATGCTGCTCAACATACACCTGCATTTAATGAAACCAAAATTTTAGAAAAGGAACCCAACTATTACAAACGCCTATTCTTGGAATCGTTTTATATACAAAAAGAAAAAAATTGTATCAATAGTAAACAAGATCTCAATAATCTAAGTGTAGCCTACTCTGAACTTTATAGACACTAAAAACATATTAAATTAGAAATGATTATTATAAAAAAAGAGATTTTTTAATCAATATTTACTAAGCTTATGTTTTGCAATTTTTCATTTTAAAAATCTTTCACATAATTATTCTTAGTTAAGTAATTTTGTTGTTTTAAAAATATGCAATTTATAACATCAAAATCTTACATATACGTAATAATACGTTTTCTATATTGTTATAGTTACAAAAGATACATTTTTATTTGTATATATTACATAATCCAGTTTAATGTATGTATTTAAACCTCATTGTAATTTGTATTAAAACCACACCTTTTAAGCTTATGATTAAGGTCAGAAACTAGACCGAAACGTCAAGCAATTAAACGAATTTAAAAAGCAACCGTTTTTAATTTTGACCAAAAGTATCCCAAGATAAATACACCAACCCGAATTCAATATAATATTAATCTGGTCACAAAAAAATGCTATATATATATATATATATATATATATATATATTATTGTGGATTCAAAGGGTTAAAGCAGAGTGAAACAATAAAATTTTAACAACCCTGTATATAAAAAAGAGAAAATTATTTACGCGAAAAATTAATTTAATTTATTTAAGGAGAACGGACGGGTATTAACGTATTTTTATATTTAATAATTGAAATGGTAAAACTACATAAAGAAAAAACAGTTTTAAAGCACATACAAGTTCAAGGATACGCATATTTAACCATAAGTTATTTGAATTCAACACGTATAAGCATAAGGGAACGTGTTCTTTAAGAAAATCAATAATTCCAAGGCAAATTTATTCGTTTTATACAGATACGACAAAATATAAAGTATAAGAAGTTGTTATGTTCAAACGTTCGATAATTAACAGAAACACCTGCGTTTTAAAAGGTTACATTCAAAGAAGTCGAGCGTACGTTAAGATAAGATTTTATAGAAAATATTTTCAACCGTCAGTTTGGTATAAACAACTAGGGAACAAACATCTTAAAGAGCGAGGGAAATGCACCATCGGTTATATACAACAGATAGAGACAAATGAAAAACCGTTGGGATTAAAAATGCACGTACAGTGTACACGTGGAGTTAAGATAGAATGTCATCAATATCGATTTTCTGTAACGCAAGTGGGGTTTTGAACGAGACAGAAAATATGCATAAGACAGAGATAAATAGCGTTTAGACGGGGTTTATGACGACAGAAAACTCTATCATTGGTCGAAAGTCAACATGTTACTCTCATGATCGCATGCAATACACTGAGCGGATATCGAAACGTAAGTTTGACTATATCAGGGTACACGTGCTGAGTACAGAACAACTTTTACTAAGAATTGTGAAACCAAATTTTTTAAAATTTTGAATAATCAAAATTTACAATCTAAAATCGGCGAGGCAGTTCATTAGTTTAAGCTCTGATAAGCGTTTTTCAACACACGATGGATAGCGACCTAAAGACTATAAATACGAATTCAATTTCTGCATAAATCAGTCCTAGTGCTCTTCATAGCTTGGGGTTCACCTCTCCACCGCAGTGCTCATCATAGCCTGTGAACAAAACCCTTTCCAAAGCGGCGCTCGCAATAGCACGCTTAATCCTAGCGCAGTGCTCACCATAGCCTGCGTCCTGCCTTAAACGTTACCCTATCCGCCGCCGTACCTGGAGGCCGTCGTCGTAATTCATCAACACACAACTAACAAGCACGTACGAGCGCTCAGCCCCGTTCCATACTGCACCGACGTCGTTATTGTGATTACACCCGCCAAGCTCTACCACAAGGACGACATCCCCGTAGAGGCATCAACCCCACGACGCCGCCGAACACTTCTTTGGGAAGGATTCCCACCAGTGATCAATGGGTCAGCTCCGCCTACTGCCGCCACCGGCACCAGCCCATTATCACTGAACATAGAGACAGAAAGGTATACCTACGGACGGATGTCTCAAGAAGAGGTGCCCTTTCACTCGCAACAAGCAGCAAGCGACCACAGAAAGGTCCAACGCCGCCACACGACGGTGACACCCGTCACCGCCACACCAACTGCAGCTAAGCAGCTCGCAGACGAATTCTTGCCCAGCAGCCTTTGGGAAGGATTCCCACCAGTGATCAATGGGTCCGCACCGCCTACTGCCGCCACCGGCACCAGCCCATTCTCACTGAACATGGAAACAGAAAGGTATACTTACGGACGGACGTCCCAAGAAGAGGTGCCCTTTCAACAAGCAGCAAGCGACCACAGAAAGGTCCAACGCCGCCACACGGCAGTGACGCCCGTCGCCGTCCAACCAAATGCAACTACGCAGTTCACAGACGAATTCTCGCCCAGCCGCCTTTGGGAAGAATTCCCACCAGTGATGAATGGATCAGCACCGCCTACTGCCGCCACCGGCACTAGCCCATTATTACTGAACGTAGAAACACGCAGACCACGAGCTAGCCACACAGCCCGTGTCGACCTGCCTAATATTGTGCAACGCGCACAAACAGAAAGGATTACCTACGGACGGATGTCCCAAGAAGAGGTGCCCTTTCACTCGCAACAAGCAGCAAGCGACCACAGAAAGGTCTAACTCCGCCACACGACGGTGACGCCCGTCACCGCCACACCAACTGCAGCTAAGCAGCTCGCAGACGAATTCTTGCCCAGGAGCCTTTGGGAAGGATTCCCACCAGTGATCAATGGGTCCACACCGCCTACTGCCGCCACCGGCACCAGCCCATTCTCACTGAACATGGAAACAGAAAGGTATACCTACGGACGGATGTACCAAGAAGAGGTGCACTTTCAACAAGCAGCAAGCGACCACAGAAAGGTCCAACGCCGCCACACGACGGTGACGCCCGTCGCCGTCCAACCAACTGCAACTACGCAGTTCACAGACGAATTCTCGCCCAGCCGCCTTTGGGAAGAATTCCCACCAGTGATGAATGGATCAGCACCGCCTACTGCCGCCACCGGCACCAGCCCATTATCACTGAACGTAGAAACACGCAGACCACGAGCTAGCCACACAGCCCGTGTCGACCTGCCTAATATTGTGCAACGCGCACAAACAGAAAGGAGTACCTACGGACGGATGTCCCAAGCAGAGGCGCCCTTTCAACCACAAGCAGCTGGCGATCATGGTGAAGCCCGACGCCGCCGCACAAAACGCAAACATAGATCTTTCGACAACAAAACCCCGCCGCTTCTTCTCAACAACATAGCTACGCTACCATCTTCAGCGGGGGAATGTTACTCTAATGATCGCATGCAATACACTGAGCGGACATCAAAACGTAAGTTTGACAATATCAGAGTACACGTGCTGAGCACAGAACAACTTTTACTAAGAATTGTGAAACCAACATTTTTCAAATTTTGAATAATCAAAATTTACAATCTAAAATCGACAAGGCAGTTCATTGGTTTAAGCTCTGATAAGCGTTTTTCAACACACGATGGATAGCGACCTAAAGACTATAAATACGAATTCAATTTCTGCATAAATCAGTCCTAGTGCTCATCATAGCCTGGGGTTCACCTTTCCTCCGCAGCGTTCATCATAGCCTGTGAACAAAACCCTTTCCAAAGCGGCGCTCGCCATAGCACGCTTAATCCTAGCGCAGTGCTCACCATAGCCTGCGTCCTGCCTTAAACGTTACCCTATCCGCCGTCGTACCTGGAGGCCGTGGTCGTAATTCATCAACACACAACTAACAAGCACGTACGAGCGCTCAGGTCCGTTCCTTACTGCACCGACGTCGTTATTGTGATTACACCCGCCAAGCTCTACCACAGGGACGACATCCCCGTAGAGGCATCAACCCCACGACGCCGCCTAAGACTTCAGAAAATACCGAATACCTTCTGACCCTTTGCCACTAAACACACGAAGATTACCGACGAGAGCCGAACACCACCGAAGATGTCTGGACCTCGCCGACCTGTATATATGTCTTAATCTTCGCTGTTCAGTTCACACTGGGCCTCTGAAGCAAAATCCAAAGCTCCTCAAAGAAAGCCGAAGCCTTTCGAAGACCTACACACCCCACTAAATGGTGCATACAGTTTACTCCTGGCTCCACAGCCCCCAGAAAGTCATCAGAAGCCATCCTAACTATTAAAGCATTCAATTATAATTCTTATATTATGTTAATTTGCAACTTATATTGATTTTTCTCATGTTTATTAAACATTGAACTAAGCCAAGCCTACTTGCTTACAGACGCCGCCCCCTTCAAACGATAACAAATGTCGCCCAACGTGTCTGGGCCGTCTTCATAAGAAGATTTTGCAAACAACGCACTTGCAAGGACCACCATCAAGCCCGAGACGAAGACTCAAGCCACCTCTAACGTCCAGCCGGACACCAACCAGCCGCCTCCGACCCAGGAGGCCACTCAATCAACAGTTCTGGGACTGCAACAACCCAGTGGCGCTCAACAATACCGATCAACAAAATGGCCACCACAGTCACCCCCGTGGCAGAGAGACCTACATTCTCTGGCACCCTCCTGGAGGATCCCAACGAATTCCTCCAGCAGATGGAAGCGATGAATGCGGATGTACCGACAACAACCGCACGATTCCGAGGCCAAGCGGCTACATGGTGGAAACCGTATGCCGTGTTCCAACCTACCTATATCGAGTTCCGAAGATTCTTTTTGGATAAGTACAGCGGTACAACCAGGGACTCGGAAAACAGCACCCCGGCCGAGCCACGCCAGACTACAGGCCGGTCGGGCGCAACGAACTGGCACAACCAACCGACGATGACCCACTACCAAGGATCCCCGTCACGTTCTTGGTAGTCGCAGACCTCGCTGAGGATGTCATTCCCGGCGAACCATGGCTACAGACATGCAGACCACGAGCAACCCACACAGTCCTTGTCGTTCTGCCTAATATTGTGCAACGCGCACAACCGGAAAGGAACACCTGCGGACGGATGTCCCAAGAAGAGCTGCCCTTTCAACAAGCAGCAAGCGACCACAGAAAGGTCCAACGCCGCCACACGACAGTGACGCCCGTCGCCGCCACACCAACTGCAACCAAACGGTTCGCAGACGAATCCTTGTCCAGCAGTCTTTGGGAAGGATTCCCACCAGTGATCAATGGATCAGCTCCGCCTACTGCCGCCACCGGCACCAGCCCATTCTCACTGAACATGGAAACAGAAAGGTATACCTACGGACAGATGTCCTAAGAAGAGGTGCCCTTTCAACAAGCAGCAAGCGACCACAGAAAGGTCCAACGCCGCCACACGACGGTGACACCCGTCGCCGTCCAATCAACTGCAACTACGCAGTTCACGGACGAATTCTTGCCCAGCCGCCTTTGGGAAGAATTTCCACCAGTGATGAATGGATCAGCACCGCCTACTGCCGCCACCGGCACCAGCCCATTATCACTGAACGTAGAAACACGCAGACCACGAGCTAGCCACACAGCCCGTGTCGACCTGCCTAATATTGTGCAACGCGCACAAACAGAAAGGAGTACCTACGGACGGATGTCCCAAGCAGAGGCGCCCTTTCAACCACAAGCAGCTGGCGATCATGGTGAAGCCCGACGCCGCCGCACAAAACGCAAACATAGATCTTTCGACAACAAAACCCCGCCGCTTCTTCTCAACAACATAGCTACGCTACCATCTTCAGCGGAGGGGAATGTTACTCTCATGATCGCATGCAATACACTGAGCGGACATCGAAACGTAAGTTTGACCATATCAGAGTACACGTGCTGAGCACAGAACAACTTTTACTAAGAATTGTGAAACCAACATTTTTCAAATTTTGAATAATCAAAATTTACAATCTAAAATCGCCAAGGCAGTTCATTGGTTTAAGCTCTGATAAGCGTTTTTCAACACACGATGGATAGCGACCTAAAGACTATAAATACGAATTCAATTTCTGCATAAATCAGTCCTAGTGCTCATCATAGCCTGGGGTTCACCTCTCCTCCGCAGTGTTCATCATAGCCTGTGAACAAAACCCTTTCAAAGCGGCGCTCGCCATAGCACGCTTTATCCTAGCGCAGTGCTCACCATAGCCTGCGTCCTTCCTTAAACGTTACCCTATCCGCCGTCGTACCTGGAGGCCGTCGTCGTAATTCATCAACACACAACTAACAAACACGTACGAGCGCTCAGGTCCGTTCCTTACTGCACCGACGTCGTTATTGTGATTACACCCGCCAAGCTCTACCACAGGGACGACATCCCCGTAGAGGCATCAACCCAACGACGCCGCCTAAGACTTCAAAAAATACCGAATACCTTCTGAACCTTTGCCACTAAACACACGAAGATTACCGACGAGAGCCGAACACCACCGAAGATGTCTGGACCTCGCCGACCTGTATATATGTCTTAATCTTCGCTGTTCAGTTCACACTGGGCCTCTGAAGCAAAATCCAAAGCTTCTCAAAGAAAGCCGAAGCCTTTCAAAGACCTACACACCCCACTAAATGGTGCATACAGTTTACTCCTGGCTCCACAGCCCCCAGAAAGTCATCAGAAGCCATCCTAACTATTAAAGCATTCAATTATAATTCTTATATTATGTTAATTTGCAACTTATATTGATTTTTCTCATGTTTATTAAACATTGAACTAAGCCAAGCCTACTTGCTTACAGACGCCGCCCCCTTCGAACGATAACAAATGTCGTCCAACGTGTCTGGGCCGTCTTCATAAGAAGATTTTGCAAACAACGCACTTGCAAGGACCACCATCAAGCCCGAGACGTAGACTCAAGCCACCTCTAACGTCCAGCCGGACACCAACCAGCCGCCTCCGACCCAGGAGGCCACTCAATCAACAGTTCTGGGACTGCAACAAACCAGTGGCGCTCAACAATACCGATCAACAAAATGGCCACCACAGTCACCCCCGTGGCAGAGAGACCTACATTCTCTGGCACCCTCCTGGAGGATCCCAACGAATTCCTCCAGCAGATGGAAGCAATGAATGCGGATGTACCGACAACAACCGCACGATTCCGAGGCCAAGCAGCTACATGGTGGAAACCGTATGCCGTGTTCCAGCCTACCTATATCGAGTTCCGAAGATTCTTTTTGGATAAGTACAGCAGTACAACCAGGGACTCGGAAAACAGCACCCCGACCGAGCCACGCCAGACTACAGGCCGGTCGGGCGCAATGAACTGGCACAACTAACCGACGATGACCCACTACCAAGGATCCCCGTCACGTTCTTGGTAGTCGCAGACCTCGCTGAGGATGTCATTCTCGGCGAGCAATGGCTACAGACATGCAGACCACGAGCAACCCACACAGTCCTTGTCGTTCTGCCTAATATTGTGCAACGCGCACAACCGGAAAGGAACACCTGCGGACGGATGTCCCAAGAAGAGGTGCCCTTTCAACAAGCAGCAAGCGACCACAGAAAGGTCCAACGCCGCCACACGACAGTGACGCCCGTCGCCGCCACACCAACTGCAACCAAACGGTTCGCAGACGAATCCTTGTCCAGCAGTCTTTGGGAAGGATTCCCACCAGTGATCAATGGATCAGCTCCGCCTACTGCCGCCACCGGCACCAGCCCATTCTCACTGAACATGGAAACAGAAAGGTATACCTACGGACGGATGTCCCAAGAAGAGGTGCCCTTTCAACAAGCAGCAAGCGACCACAGAAAGGTCCAACGCCGCCACACGACGGTGACGCCCGTCGCCGTCCAACCAACTGCAACTACGCAGTTCACAGACAAATTCTCGCCCAGCCGCCTTTGGGAAGAATTCCCACCAGTGATGAATGGATCAGCACCGCCTACTGCCGCCACCGGCACCAGCCCATTATCACTGAACGTAGAAACACGCAGACCACGAGCTAGCCACACAGCCCGTGTCGACCTGCCTAATATTGTGCAACGCGCACAAACAGAAACGAGTACCTACGGACGGATGTCCCAAGCAGAGGCGCCCTTTCAACCACAAGCAGCTGGTGATCATGGTAAAGCCCGACGCCGCCGCACAAAACGCAAACATAGATATTTCGACAACAAAACCCCGCCGCTTCTTCTCAACAACATAGCTACGCTACCTTCTTCAGCGGGGGAATGTTACTCTCATGATCGCATGCAATACACTGAGCGGACATCGAAACGTAAGTTTGACCATATCAGAGTACACGTGCTGAGCACAGAACAACTTTTACTAAGAATTGTGAAACCAACATTTTTCAATTTTTGAATAATCAAAATTTGCAATCTGAAATCGACGAGGCAGTTCATTGGTTTAAGCTCTGATAAGCGTTTTTCAACACACGATGGATAACGACCTAAAGACTATAAATACGAATTCAATTTCTGCATAAATCAGTCCTAGTGCTCATCATAGCCTGGGGTTCACCTCTCCTCCGCAGTGTTCATCATAGCCTGTGAACAAAACCCTTTCCAAAGCGGCGCTCGCCATAGCACGCTTAGTCCTAGCGCAGTGCTCACAATAGCCTGCGTCCTGCTTTAAACGTTACCCTATCCGCCGCCGTACCTGGAGGCCGTCGTCGTAGTTCATTAACACATAACTAACTAGCACGTACGAGCGCTCAGCTCCGTTCCATACTGCACCGACGTTGTTATTGTGATTACACCCGCCAAGCTCTACCACAGGGACGACATCCCCGTAGAGGCATCAACCCCACGACGCCGCCGAAAACTTCAGAAGACACCGAATACCTTCTGACCCTTTGCTTTTGTATATATTTGTAAATAGTAGTTTTTAAGTGCATATAATTTTCAGTTCATAATTGCTTTAACGTAATTTCTACCCACCACTAAACACACGAAGATTACCGACGAGAGCCGAACACCACCGAAGATGTCTGGACCTCGCCGACCTGTATATATGTCTTAATCTTCGCTGTTAAGTTTACACTGGGCCTCTGAAGCAACATCCAAAGCTTTCCGAAGAAAGCCGAAGCCTTCCGAAGACCTACACACCCCACTAAATAGTGTATACAGTTTACTCCTGTCTCCACAGCCCCCAGAAAGTCATCAGAAGCCATCCTAACTATTAAAGCATTCAATTATAATTTTTATATTATGTTAATTTGCAACTTATATTGATTTTCTCATGTTTATTAAACATTGAACTAAGCCAAGCCTACTTGCTTACAGACGCCGCCCCCTTCGAACGATAACAAACAGTGTTAGAAACGAATGCACACGCGACGGTTGTAAGCGAATTCAAAGTATACAACAAACATGGCGGGAAAAATTTTTAGAATCAACCGACGGTTGTACTCAAAATTTGTAGAAACGGTATTGAAAATAAGCTTTTCGCTGGAAAAGCGTCTACTAAGGGGGTTTTGAAAGCATATAAATACCCAACCTAGGTCATTGAGGTTCTCTTCTCTTCTCTTCAGTTCGATTTTCGATTACTGCGACAAAGTGCTGAATGCTGGTCCAGACCAGCATACAATAAAGTTTTTTTTGTGAGTATTATTTTATGTGATTATGTTTCCGTAAATAGAGTGGTAGCAAGTATAACAATAGTAGCGGACCTCTAATTACTGACGTGAAGTACGAGTAGTGCATATTAAATTAATAAAGGTCCGGCTACTACTAAGCAAAAATCATTAAATGGAAACATGATATATGTGGGTAACCAAAGCTGGTAATCTATTTTGTGTGCATGTTATGGATGGTTAAGACCTGTGGATTCGACAAGCAATATAGTCAATGGTAACAACGTTAAGGGGTTTTTATGGTAATTATCTCCAATGGGAAGAAGACTAAAAAATTCTCCAGGTATTTATTTGAAATTTCTGTTGTTGCATAGACATTTGTGAAATTTTGTGCTGTGTGGTTGACGTTTTTGGTGGCTGTTTATGGTTGTAGAAATTTATTGTAAATGATACATGTACTGGACTATCTATTAATGTTTAAATATTGAAAAAAGGTGTAGTTAGAACATCCTAAATTTTAGTCAATATAAAAATTGAATTGTAAAGGGTAAACGGGTTTGTAATTTTTGGTTTTAATTTATGCAACGTTTAAAAAGCATATAAAAACTAAACTGGGTTATTATGAGCTCGCTATACTCCAGCGTGACGTCAGTTTAGGGTAACATGTCGGGGCCCATCTACTCAGATCTCATTGAAGTTGTTTAAAATTTACTAGAAAAATCAAAGACTTTAAAACATACCATAAATGAAGTTTCATAATTTTTGTATCTAACTGTTAATAGGTATAAATAAAAGGTTGTATGGTTGTAGTATTATTTGGTAGTTTTATTGAATGTTGTGCGAGTCTGAAAGAGATATGTCTATAAATTTAGGTATTCGAGAAGAGGCACAGCTAAGCTAGCTAGGGAAGCTGAAGGTATTTGAAGGAGAAATAAAAGGATAAGAAAATTATAAAATTTTTATTTTGTTTTTCAAAAAATTTTATGTTGACCTAGTTGAAGGATCGATGTTCCAGCGTCGTTCCCGAATTTTTATAGGTTCCACGGCAATTTTATGACGCCCAATTCGTGGGGCTCGTATGATTTAGCTGAAGGATTTTTTTTTGTAATTTTATTTTTTTTTGAAAAATGTTATGACGGCCCAACGCTGGGGCTCGAGTGTTTTAGTAAGCGTTACTGAGCTTCCACGACAATATATATATATATATATATATATATATATATAATATTTTAGATAGTTAATAACGGCTATAAGCCAAATATTAATATATAAATATTTTAGATAGTTAATTACACAAGGTAAGTTGATAAATACTATCGTATTACAGTGAATAAGATGAAATAATAACTTAGACTTTTATGCAAAGCCCGAATGATCATTTCAAATCGAGCTAGTAATTGAAAGATGGAAAATATAAGGTCTTGGACAGGATTTGAACCTGTATCCTGGTTTTGCCGGAACCATGCGTTTACCAATTACGCCATCGAGACCGATGACACAATTGGGAAATTTACAAATTTAAATCGTGTACAACAACTATACATAAACCTAACTTTCAATTATGTTTGGCATTTTTGTCAATCATATCTGACATTGTTAAGCTTTGACTTATGTCAGTTATAGACACGATTTAAATTTGTAAATTTCCCAATTGTGTCATCGGTCTCGGTGGCGTAATTGGTAAACGCATGGTTCCGGCAAAACCAGGATACAGGTTCAAATCCTGTCCAAGACCTTATATTTTCCATCTTTCAATTACTAGCTCGATTTGAAATGATCATTTGGGCTTTGTATAAAAGTCTAAGTTATTATTTCATCTTATTCACTGTAATACTATAGTATTTATCAACTTATCTTGTGTGATTAACTATCTAAAATATTTATATATTTAATATTTGGTTTATAGCCGTAATTTCGAGCGTAGCTTCCTGTCTATAACTGACATAAGTCAAAACTTGACAATGTCAGATATGATTGACAAAAATGCCAAACGTAATTGAAAGTTAGGTTTATGTATAGTTGTTGTACACGATTTAAATTTGTAAATTTCCCAATTGTGTCATCGGTCTCGGTGGCGTAATTGGTAAACGCATGGTTCCGGCAAAACCAGGATACAGGTTCAAATCCTGTCCAAGACCTTATATTTTCCATCTTTCAATTACTAGCTCGATTTGAAATGATCATTTGGGCTTTGTATAAAAGTCTAAGTTATTATTTCATCTTATTCACTGTAATACTATAGTATTTATCAACTTATCTTGTGTGATTAACTATCTAAAATATTTATATATTTAATATTTGGTTTATAGCCGTAATTTCGAGCGTAGCTTCCTGTCTATAACTGACATAAGTCAAAACTTGACAATGTCAGATATGATTGACAAAAATGCCAAACGTAATTGAAAGTTAGGTTTATGTATAGTTGTTGTACACGATTTAAGTTTGTAAATTTCCCAATTGTGTCATCGGTCTCGGTGGCGTAATTGGTAAACGCATGGTTCCGGCAAAACCAGGATACAGGTTCAAATCCTGTCCAAGACCTTATATTTTCCATCTTTCAATTACTAGCTCGATTTGAAATGATCATTTGGGCTTTGCATAAAAGTCTAAGTTATTATTTCATCTTATTCACTGTAATACTATATATATATATATATATATATATATATATATATATATATATATATATTATATAGTTATGCAAATATTAATTTAATTTGTATTGGTAAATTCACCTTTATGATTTTCATAGAAGGGGATTAAAGTTACATCTTATTTTAGTGCGTACTATGCTTTTATAAATGTATATCTAACGGTATGTAATACATGCATAATTATTTATTCTCTGTTCAATTAGGATAAATCGTTTCCCAAAGCGTATACTCTTGTCTTTATACCTCCTGCATACATTACTTTAATGGCAATATTCTGTACACTATTAGTCTTGTTACTTAAATGGATATGCCTAATGTTAACTCAATATTGACAGCTTACAAAATATATTAACTAGTTGCAGATTTTCGGCATTATCGTGTACAACTAGTTAACAACGTATAATTAGAAGTTAGAGTAAAGTTCGATGTCCAGTAAATGGCGAAGTAGACTTGATATTCTAATAGCGGTAAACTTTGAGGCTTTATAATTCCTCGTATAAGGGATTACGCCCGATAATGCAAACCAAACATGGTTTGGCACTAGTTGCTCTTTAAAATTATATGCGTGTTTGGGTTCAGGAACATAACTAACAGCGATTCCTTGTTTTGTATACCTTAAAAACAACATCGTGTCTCATACTTAATACGTTTGCCGCATGTACTGCAAAATTCTCTCTAACCAGTGAGCTTCTAGGAGTGGGTATTCATATTAAAAAGTGTTATAAGCTTTTTAGTAAAAATTGCATGCTACAAATCGTTATGAATAATTTATATATTAAAAAGCTTTTCAGCTTTAAGCTAACGTGTCAATATCAAATCTACAAATCAATCATACGCTTTATAATTATATTCAATATCAAACCTCACTATTAAACTAGAAGATGTCCTTAGAAGATGTCAGTTAAAGTTATATCTATTTAGTTAAGTTAATTTAAAACCAAATTATTCCGGGTGTTTCGTTATAGCTGATGGGCAATTGTATTTAGATCAGCGTGTTGTAAGATATCTGACAGTTTGCATATAGGACGATTAAAAGCTGCTCTATTAAACAAAATACCATCAAGAGCGATACCACTTCTCTTAATAGCCGAAGCCATAACCAAGTTTATTGTTTTAGGCAAAAAATCTGTTGTTACATTTTTGAATTTGATTTTAATGTTTAGATATCGATAAGTGTAGAAGGTTATACAATATTCGTTTTAGAGTTTGACGAAAAATATTTCAAAAAATATTTGTTTGTAAACCGAAATTACCATATTTTAACAATTTGAATGAATTTATTAAAAGAATAAATTAAAGTCTGAAATACTAAGATTTACACTTATTAAAGCGTTTTTGAATTATTTGAAGACAAAAGGTAAATTTATCATTTCATATTAATAATAAATGTTCTGCGAAAAAGATATACTCGATAAGCTAACAAAAGTATTGTCAAAATTAAAGTCAATCATTATCTACCAGAAGTTTGTCGCTGTAACATCATGTTAACCCATTACCAGCCATGTCCTATTAATGGGACACGTTTCTTTGTGTAGATATCTTAAACAGAAATGTAGAAATCTTACTTCAGATGACGCAGATAACTAGAACTACACTTGGTTTACATACTTGTTTTACCATCAGACGGTACTAAAATATGGTAACCTTAAAAACAGAACACCACTTAGTTGTTGTTTTCGTAGTAGAATGCATTCATAACATTATAAAATTTATATTTGTGTTCTATTATTTTAAATTGCAGTGAATGCTTTAGAAATATATGCTATCACACTCTCTTTTTGTGATACAATAGAAGGGTATGCTATTTACATCGCAGTTATTCGTAAAATTGCTAGTTTTGGATTGCGCCCCATTTATAGGACATTGGTGGGTGCCATAGTAATAGTTACCTTTGTCGTTGAGAATTGAGTTTTGTGTGGTTACTTTTATAAATTGGTTACACAGGAGCCATAATGGGTTCTAAAGGATTTCTAACTGTAAAGGACATAAAATCACTATTTGAAGATGAAGACTTCTGGAGAGGTATGGATAATAAGGATATTGATGTAGTAATTATTCCTCCAGAAGCCGTTAGCCAGACTGATACAGAGAATTTTGAGAAAAGTAATCTTGATGATGAAAAAATAATAGATGTTGCAAGTACAATAGAATTGTTTACTACCAATACTGAGAAACCTGAATTGTATAATGATGAACCTATGCCTGCCAAAAAACGTAAATTATGTAAAAAGTTGCCATCGGACCATAGAGGTACTTTAGAAAATTTGGCAAGACCATCAAATCATACCAAACCAAAATCGACAAAACGGAAGATAGAATACACTAAAATAAAGCGATGCGTACCAGAAAACAATTTTGATAATATTGCAAATGCATTACACGGGTTTACGGTTGTTCAAACTTTTGAAGAGTTTTTTAGTGAGAATGTTATTGATCTTATTCTGCAGGAACCTATACAATATTCGCATCAAAAGAATCAGCTAGATTTTTCATTAGAAGCTGACGAATTGAAAAGCTTTATGGGCATATTACTATTTAGTAGTTACCACAAGCTCCATCAAGAGGACATGTACTGGCAACAATCACCAGATGCTGGAATACCTCTAGTTTACAACTCCATGCCAAGAAGACGATTCAATGAAATAAAACGGTACCTGCATCTATCTACCAATTCCGATATTGATAAATGTGACCAGATGTTCAAAGTCCGGCCATATTTTCAAGCGCTCAAGCAAAATTTTTTAAAATTAGGTGTAGTTCATGCACATTTACCAATAGACGAAATGATGGATACGTATTATGGACAACATTCTGCCAAGATGTTTATGCATGGGAAGCCAAAATTTGGTTATTAAGTGTGGTGCTTATGTAGTTCATGTGGATACCTTTCTAACGTAGAACCGTATTGTGGTTAAGACTGCTGAACAGGAAGGTTCTGTGGGTAAGCATGTTAGTACCAATCTGATTTCTGTTATACCTGCTGATCAATACGAAAAACATCAACTTTATTTTGACAACTTTCTTACCAGTTATCAAACAATAGGATCTTGAATGTAAAGGCTATCGAAACTGCTCGAAAAACAGAACAGAGAAATGTTCTTTACTTTCATCAACACAAATACGTAAGAAAAGGATGGTGGTTATTTCGATTATCGATTTGACAAAACAAATGAAATTTTAGTGTCGAAATGGAATGACAATAAGCCGGTTTCGCTTGCTACTAACTACAGTTATATTGAACCGTTACGTCATACTAGACGATATTTGCGTAAAGACAGAAAACAAATTCAAATCCCTATTCCCAAACTTATCCTGGACTACAATTTGCATATGGGTGGGTGGACATGCTGGATAGGCAAGTGTCACTCTGTCGAACGAGAATTTGTTTGAAGAAGTGGCGGTGGCCATTATTCATACAAATACTAGATATTTATGTTGTAAATACCTGGAGAATCTTCCAAATTATATATCCTGAAGAAACTGTGTCACCATTAGATGTTCGTAGGAAAATTGCACTGGCCTATCTCAACAAAACTACTTCTTCTGCTCCAAAACGACCAGGTTCACAGAAGTCAAAACTTCTAGAAGGTAGAGTTCTTTTAGATGTGAGATTTGATGGAAGCAGACTCTTAGTACTGCCAATAACTACACCAAGAAGATGTGCTTTGTGCGGCAAAAAAACAAATAGAATTTGCGCCAAATGTAATGTGCCATTTCACGATATATGTTTTGCTCCTTTTCATACTAAATAAACTTTACCTTACTTTTAGGTGTATCATTTAGTTTATATAATAATTCAGTAAATATAATACATGACGTGTGTACTTCCACGCATTAGACAAATGAAGGCTTATTTTTGTATTTTCAGCTAATGTCCCAAAAATGGGACGTGTTTTTTTCAGTTGTAATTAAACATTTAATAAAAAAGTTTAGCAGAATGGTTTTATCTGGTTGCAATTAGTATATTTAGTATAAAAAAGCAACTTTTTTATTATAAACAAATTACGGCTAGTATTGGGTTAATAATAGCTCAACAAAGCTTTTCAAACCGCAATTATTTTGAAAGATTGATACTTCTCCGCAAATGCATTACCATTTTCTTCATTAAAGGTTCGAATGTAACGAGGGATATTAGTTTGGGGTTTTTGATAGTGATGAATAATCTATTATCAGCTCAACGCTTTATAACGCCTCTAAAAAATATAACATCTGACGCTAATTTCATCAGGAACCCTTGATGGAAGATGTCAAAAGTTTTTAAAACTCGTACACATTCACGGTAGATTATTATAATTTTAACAAATTTTGATTTTTGCAGTCCTGCTATGCCATATTAGGTATGGTATTGAAGCAACATATACGGAATAAAGTACATGAGTGTTTAAAATTAATTTTTTGATAACATGCAGCTGTGCAATTACTTTAGTAGTAAATTTAATTAAACCTATGTATATTTACTTTAGTTGTAAGTGATTTAGAAACGGTTCAAATTCCCTGAATGAATTTAGTTCTTTACATGTGGAATCGTTAAATGAAATAAAATATAAATCATAAATTTGTTAGTCAACCCTCTGTTAGGGGTGTTTCAAGCGTTAAATTAAAATGTACGGGAATTCCGTAACAAAATAAAGTCGCACCGGCTAACTACAGTGGTGCGAGAATGGGTCCCTGTAGAAATAAATGCAACATAACGAACAATTGGATAATGATCAAAAACTTACTTATGGGCAATTTCAGGGTACTTTACTGACATCGTTAACCTTGTAAGGTTTACAACCGGTTAAGTTTATAGGTGTCAACTTGGTCTAGGCTAGTATGCTAGTAAGATTTCATGTGGATGACCGGTAGCCTAGGGAATTTTTAATTACAGGGTGTTCTCTCGGTGAAATGGTTTTTTTTACAAAAAGTTACTTGCATGTTTGAACAAATAAAACAAGAAATTTCAACTCATCTAACTAAAATCTGTTCGGAGATAACATTATTTGTTATCTCCGAACTGATTTAAAATATATGAGTTGAACTTTGTTGTTTTATATGTTCAAACATACAAACATACAAAAGTGGCACTAATTAAGGTTGTGACTTAGCTACAGCGAACTGTATCAATGGGAATGCACTAGAAGATATGAAATTACTATCTTACCTTTTTTTTCTATTCTGTCTGGCTAGCTCAACGGAAATTATACTGTGGAGTTTACAAAATGAAATGAAATACAGCAATCTCAAGAAACATCTGTTCATTCAAAAGTATTTTTCATTCATACAAGAGAATCTATAAAACAGTTTACAGTTTAAGTTCGTAAAGAAAATTGTTCCTAACGATTACCCATATACTAAAATTATGCTTACTTACTCTATGTTAACAGGTACAAAATCCTTTATAGCTTATGCTTGGATAATTTGTCTATCTTTTATTATCACATTCGTAAAATGTGATTGACCAAAACTCCTTACAGATAATGTATTACAGGTCAAGATGTTGCAAACTCTGATCTCAAAATTTTCTACACACTATCCCTTTCATAAATAATAAAATGATAACTTATTCTAAATCTAATTTACCAGTTTTCAAATATTCTTATTAGTTACAGTCAAAGAAATCTAAAATTCATACTTGCAATTTTTATGATAAAATGGCGCTTATAAAAAATCTTATTTCAACGTAATTAACGGTATTAAGAGCTTCCTGGTTTCATATTAAAATCTCCATTATTTTGCAAAGTGTATCTTCTATTTTTAATCAATTAATCCTCCGAGTAGCTTTTGTCTTGAAGACCGTTCATCTTCATAGTATTTTGCAAAACGAGTGATGCTTCTTTAAATAATTGCATTTGATAGCTTCTATGTTTTAAACTACTCAAACGTATACGTTTCAGGTCGTAAGCATGCAGCTCTGCCTTAAATATTACATATCGTTTGGAAAGAATGGCGAATCGCAAATCTTACATATTGTTTGACTTAGAAAAGAATGACCTTCTTTCTAATATAGTTCCGGTTTATACACAAATATTATTTCTATACGTCGTTTTCGAAATCCTTCTTAATTCATTTAGAAGCATTAGTCACCGCTGATGTAAAAATTTGTAAGAATTCCGCGGTGTTAACGAACCAATTGATGTCAAGATATGTTTTATGTTTATCGTAAAACGTGTGGTCAATCCTTTCCTAACGCACGGAGTTTATGTTAGATATTTTCTCTCTCATTGTACTATGGAGTGCTATAAAAAATTTTTTTATCTAGTTTATTGCATTTTAATATCCGTGCTGTTCCTGAAACCGATGATTATTCAATATTTAACTTTTAATGATATTTAAAACCAATTCTTAATAACTGACTTACTTTCTTATTGATCAAGAAATTCTGGAATTTTTACGTTTAGTTTAAAACTTTTAAAACGAACAAAATGTTATATACATATGGTATAATTATTTTATGCTTTGAAAGGGCATGCGACTCTTTTCAGTCTACACGAAAGATATACTAAATAAATAATTAAAGCTCGCAATTGCTTTGCATCTTAATAAAGTACGGAACGCGCGTTTTAAGGTATCTTTAACAAAAATGAATTTCCACAAGATATCTCACTCGGCCGAAAAGGATTGATTTAAAAATGGGGTTTTTAAGTCTTTTTCGTTTTATGATCTTTGCAATGAATGCAATAAATGAAATTGTAATAACGCAAGTGCAATTAATGACTTTGCAAAGAAATATCCTTATATTATACAGGGTAGAAGAATTAAATATTGGGAAATTTTAATTTTTCCCGTTTTCTTATATTTGGACGATAATTTTTCATAGAATTTGGGTGTCTAGTGACCTCTTGTGACATTCTTATCACACCAATATATATATATATATATAGTATTATATGTATAAAAAAAATGACAAAATCCATTTTCAGTTTATTATTAATGTATCAATCTTTACCTTTATCCATGGATATAAAATCAGTTGCAATTAACTTGCAATATCAAGTTCTGATACATATAATGATGTAACACTATACATTTAGCAATGCTAATATCACAACCATTATGCGTAAATGCCATTGAAAACAATTCCTAATTCTACTAAAAATGATCGAACAGAAGTCCATTTATGCCAGGAGTGTTTATCTAATCATTGTTTACTTAATCTTAAAGCTGTTTTTGCTGGGCACCCATCTGTTCCAATAAGTGTTAGTATTGTTGGTTGTATCAAAAATCCGTGGTCACTACGTAAACCCTTATTTATTATTCCATAATTTAAGAGGTATTTAAAGACAAATTAAATTTTTTATTGTTTACCCGCACATCTGTTGGTGTTGATTACTTTTCAGTAATTAATCTGGCGGTTTTCCCGTCCGGTGTAATTGCTTGTCATTTACTTTTCATCCTCTTCCTGTGTTTTTAAGAGAGGGGGCATTATAACACAGTCTGAACTTTCCTACTACGTAAAGCAAGCTTAAGTCATCACGACCATAACAGACAAAAACTGCGTGATTAGGATTATTATATATAAACACATTGGAACCTTACCAATGGAATTGACGGAGTTTTCAAAATAAAATCAAACACAGCAACATCAGAAAGCGTTTACACAGTACAAAATATTTTCTTTCATACAAAAGCATTTACAACATCGTTTCTTTCAAACAAAATAGTTTTTAAGTAGTACTTATATAAAAAAAATTGTTCCTTACCCTATTTTAAATTTACTTTTTTATTGATGGTTTACCTGGTTATGTTTATTGCCAGGCCTGTAAGGTTTGTTTGGTCAAAAAATCCTAGACAGGTAATCTATTAAAAGGCCAGAGTGTTTCGAACTCCGATCTCAAATTTTCAGGGTAAAAATCTCTTTCAAGAAAATATTAGGACTATCCTAAACTAAATACAAATACCCAATATTAGTTAAACATAGATCTAAAAGTAATACTTGCATAATCCACAGAATCCTTGTAATTAAATATCTTCTTGTTTTAAATTGATTTCCAAATCAGCTTACAAGATTTTCTATATTCAAAATCCTCGTTTCAAACAGCAGTCACCAAAGTACATTTTTGGTTAAATCGTCCTTTCGTTATTTTAAAAAATTTTCCCTCTTTATTGTAAATAACAAATTCTATTCTTTCTTCATGTAATTTGCATTTAGAACATCACTTCTATATACATTGTACCACCGTAATTATTAAATTAGAGCATGCTTACTGCATACTTTAAATATTTTCTTCGCAAACTAATAGCTCGTGACTTATATCAAAACAACATTTCACAATCGAATTTAAGAATCGAATGAATCGAATCAGTCCCCGTTTTTAGTAAACGCTTATTTATGTACCCCAATTATCTATATCCAGAAGGTTGTAGAATAGTATGGAATATTATGATGCAAGGTTTCACAAAAAAACTCATTAGCGTCTAAAATTGCGGCGTAAGTACCTCGTAATTATTCCAGTTATTAGTGACGCGCGCTGTTTGTCCTTGTTTAATACATATACAATTCTTGTGGCATCGCATACTAATGCGAAAAATAATCAATTTTGTCGGATATTTCATGGATTTTGTAGGTTTTTCGTGTTCCGGCCGCTTCTGGGAATAAATGTTTCATCGATTGATTAGATATTCACGTAGTTCTAAATGTAGATAACTTATCGTTTTATATTCCTAATATTCTAAAAAATTCTGTACTTAGAATAAATTTCTGTAATCTACAGGTAATTAATTTAAACTTTAATTGCTTTTTAATGTAAAAGGTGTTACATTTTATAGACATATTGCTTTTAACATCAAAACGTGTTTCTAATACACCTATTAAGGTTAGAATTGTGTTTCTAAATGTGTAAAGCTAGTACTATTTTATGCTATTTACAGCAAATGAAAAGCATTTTTAATAAAAAATGTTTTGATAATTAATAAGTGAAAATAAATGGTTTTGTATTTTTCTTAAATCAGTCGATTTGCGTTCACATTGAATGCGTCTTTCAATTAATTATTTTTACATATACAACTTACATTACTTGCTATTGATTTACAATACGCTTATATCATACAGCGTAATTGTTTATACAAGCGCAATTGAATTTTTCGCTTGTACATCAAAGATTTAAGGTTCGCTCGTATCATACAGGGCGTAACCATGAATTTACGGATGTTTTCGTTTTTCCGGATTCTATTATATTTTAGTGAAAGTTATTTGTAGAATTTGGGTTCCAACGACCTCTCGTGTCCCCTTATTACGTATATATATATATATATTATGCTGTGATAAGGGGTTGTTTAAGGGTGTACTTTATAGTAAAGGTCGTGCAGGAATTAGAAATTATAATAGGAAGCAGAAAACTGCATTTATTTAATAGAAAGTTGAGAAATCGAGATAGTTTGTAAATAGTAAGCAGTCAACACCCTGTATATAAAGTATAAGTAGTTTGAAGCGACGCAAATAGACACATCTTAGGACAAGAAGACGCATAGTTAGCGTGGGAATAAAGAATACATGCATTAGGTAAATAGTAAATATTTAACACCCTGTAGATAGAGTTTTAGTTAATTTAGGTAAGGAAAATAATGATATTTTTCAGTGGAAGCACGCGTATTTATAAGTAAACATAATAAAGTGTAATTAAACACGCATTCAGAAGAATTCCAGAGAGTGATAACGAACTGAGTTTTCAACTCAACAAAGGCCGAGGTGCGCCACTTTGAAACATTAGTGTAATACGTAAGAATAATTTAAAGTGAAAATTGTATAAGTGCGACGAAGATGAAAATTATGATTGCCGATTATACGGCTTTGAGTCCGTGGAGAATAATAGTCTAATCTGGGGAGAATGACGATACAAGTTCGAGTCTGGAGAGAATAATAATACAAGTTTGAGGCCGGTGAGCATAAAAGCCAAGTCTAAGTTTGGGAAAGATGATAATCCAACTATAAGTTTGGGGAAATTGATGAAAATAAATTCTGAGTCTGATGAGTACAAGTCTAAATGAGACGACAATAATTTGGGGTGCATAAGTCTAAGTTTAATAATGGTAGTCCAGAGAGTGATGACAATAATTTAAATGCAATGGTTCATATTTCGAATGGGTATATAATAATTCTGAATTAGTGGATGGTATAATGCATGGAAAATATTAGCTGATAATGGATGCGTCAATGCGAAGGAAATAGACCAGGTTAGATTTTTAGTTATAAGACATTATTTTTCTATTTGAATATTGAATATTGAATTTGCTTAATATAAATTAATGTGACGAAGTCAACAAAACAAAGGACTTGCATACGTATAAAGTGCATTATATGATAAAAGGTTTTGAACGTTCCAAGCTTTTTTTTTTATAAAAACAATAGATTTTTTAATGACTTTAGATAGATTGAATAGTATGTGATTTTTGATAAATGAGATTTACAACATTAATTAATTGAAAAGTGTATTTTAATAATTTTCGAAAACCTGTACATAATATTTGTTTTCATTATATGGAATTGAATTAACTTCATTTTATAATTCTAAATAAACGCTGGTCGAGGTCAAAAGATAAATGTTAATGGGAGTGTGATTTGATAATTTAAACAATAAAGGAGGAGCTATAAGTTGAATACGCCATTCATAACGAGTAAGGCGGTATTACATCAAATTTTGTTATTGGTCGATACAAGGCCTTTACAAGATAAAATCCAGTTAAGTTCCTGGAGGGAGTTCATAGCAATATTTATATGACAGCCTAACGTCGGGGCTCGATAAATCTAGTTAATTCATAGCAATATATATACATATACATATATATATATATATATATATATATATATATTCTACATAATGTCTACCCGCACTTCTCAAGATTTAGTCCCTGATAAGCAAAAAAGAAAAATTTAATAGTAGTCAATAGATGATTAAAAAAGGAACCCTCACTCGACGAAGTGCACTTCGAAGTAGTGGTAAACAATTTAATAATCGTTAGTCGATTGTGGCCAAAATGTACACATCATGTTCTTAATCGGTTGTTCAACAAAAAAATCCTAGAATAGATGGATGGTATTTACGAGCTTTTATATATTAAATTTCTATACCAAGAGGTATTATTGTCTTATAAATTATCATATAAAGGAAAAACATTTGGTTGCTTTAAGGCTTCTAAGTATGACCCGATGCAGCCAATTACATCAGCTGATTTAAAAAGGGGGTGCAAAGTGTAGAATGTAGAAAAACAAGTACCAATACATAAAGTTTGTGGAAAGATTTGGATGATGCACTCTGCAAAGGCCTCATTCTGCGATAAGTAGGAATCTTGGGTTCATCTGTTTTATCGCCGACTTACTATCGAAGCAGGAAAAAACCCTCAGCAACTAACCTTGCTGGCTATTTACATATGATCGTCGACCCGTGCGAGTACAAGTTTGAAGTAATATGATTCGTAGTAAACTCCTTGCATCAAGGTTGGGGTAGCAGTAATATGCCAATGTTCCAAGCTTTTGTAAATCACATCCCAATATAATAAAATTTAACCATCGCCACACGGACAGTAAGCACAAGTCGCTCCAATTAAAAAATGAATGCGCGACTACAAGGGAAATTACATCCTTCATACGATAACGCGATGAGCGATTCTGTTTGTAACTCAAGTAACTAACGAATCATACTCAAAATCTTCACATTGTATCGTGTTGTAAGTAACTTTACTTGTTTACTTCATCGAGAAGAAGAGCACTGACTGTCCCAACAACACTCAAACGCATGAAAACAACCAAAACTCGCTCAGGTCGTTCAGGTGTGTATTGATGAAACCATGTTATATAAGAATGACTTCTTCTTTCCATCCGCTTCGTAGAAAATTCATTTGATAAAAATATGTTGCTAGTTGAATGTAATATTTCCGAGCCATATATTTTAACAATCAAGAACCACGCTTTAAACGTATTACATTATTTTTGAAAGAAGTGTTTTGATAAATGGATACCAAATTTTAATATTATATTGAAAGAGTAATTTGTCACATTTAAATTATCATTGCAGGTACTAAAAAAATCTATTGAAGAAATGTATATATTTAACATTCGATAACCAAAATAAAATAAAATCCGTACTTTTTATAATAAAATTTAAGGCTTTCCACGTTGTTAGAATAGGATAGATTTAAAATATTAAAATTTGTTGATAATAATAATATTAATAATAATAATAATAATAAGAATAATAATAACAATAATAATAACGACTACCTCTGCACATGCATTACTCGTCTACTATTTGATCTCCTATTTTCTAATTTCACAAGAAAAAATCAAAATAAAAATTACTTTATATATAAAATTTGTAGATTATATCAAGTGATAAACTTATGGTTTAAAAGATTCTATAGCGTTTTACGAATATGTTCAATTTTTTAATTAATGACATTTGTGATAACAGCTCTGACATTAATAATGAACTGTCACTTACATGTGAAACTTCAAACAGAAGTCAGGAAAATGTACTATACAAATATCCAAAAGATAATAGACTGATTAAATTTATAGAAAAAAGGAATTGGATTATACCTGAGAAAGACAAAGCAGAGGTAGGAACAAGTGCTAAAGTTACTAATAATATTAGTTCAAAGAAATCAGACATAAATGATAACTGTTCCATAGGCTCGCATTTGATTACTTGTTCAAATGCTGCTAATGAAACTCCCCAAGCACAACATACAAATAATGCGCCACAATCTAAACTAACGACCAAAATAACAAGAGGATCCAATACAAACTCAATTGCTCTTAATTTTAATAGCTCGCTTTCTTCAGATACAGAAACAGCTGCTGTTAAATATAAGCATACACGTATTAAGTGGTCTAAAAGCTTAAATAGTGACATAATGAAATCATACTATTACGTTGACCCATGTGAAGATTTACCTCTTTCAGGATGAAGAAAAAAGATATACCGAATTCACCAAAAGACATCCAGAATTTAAATTAAGCAAACAAAATGTTGCAGACAGAAAAAACGTTATTCTAAGAAAAGACTATCTAACACTTTCCGAATTATCATGCATTTGTCGTGAAATTGGAAATATCCTTTCACTAAACCAAATGTACGATGATGCCAAAATCACCCTTTCAATTTCAGAAAATGCAAGATATACTCTAAATACTCAACAAAATTTTAGAGAAGAATTTATAAAAATTTAGAACTATGTTAAAACATAAATTTTTCTGAACGACATGGTTTACTTGTCCTAATTTACAAACCAGAGACTTCAAATATAATCGAACAAGTAGATACAATTTTAAAAAGTTAGCTAAAGAATGGTACAGATTTACTACGGATTTAATTTAACATATACGTAGCAGCAGTTACGGTAATACAACTTAACCAACAACCCTTAACAATTAAGCCTAAAAAAATTTAGATAATCCAAAAAATAAATATCCTACCTGGAAATTTCGTAATACAAAAGAAATTGATTATATAATAGGTAAAGCTGATGTTATACCCCAATACTTACAAAGAATTAGAACTCGCAAAGTGAATAACAAAATTAAAAATATACTTATATCAATCAAAGTTGATGATAAATCTCCACACATAATGCAAAAACTAATTGAAGATAAAGATGAGTTATGTCAGAAAGCAAAAGCAAAAGGTAGCCGACTTCGACGATATAACAAAATTACCAAAAAAAAAATTCAAAATCAACAATTCATTAAAAACCAAACAAATTTTTTTCGAAATGTATTTGAAGAAAAAAAGGGTACACATTTTGAAATGGATTCTCAACGTGTTGCACATCACTGCAATTTAAATTAGAGTGTATCTTCAGAAGCTAACTTAAATGCATCCTTGTTAGAACATTTAAAAGATGCAAATAATTTAAATGAAATGGCGTTACCAATCTTTAATGAAAATGATGTAACAAATATTTTAAAATATCAAAGAAATTAGAAAACACCTAGATCTGACCAAATTCAATATTTCTGGTTAAAGAAATTTAGATAAACTCATGAAGTATTTGCCACTGTTTTTAATCAATTGCTGTAAAGATCCCTAGGTATATCCCAACAATTAACTACAGGGCACACATATTTTGTATTCAAAAAAGGCAATTCCACATATCCAAACAACTATAGACCTATTACTTGTTTAAATACAATTTATAAATTACTAACATCTTTAGTTTCTCGAACTATTTACGTACATTGTGAAACCAACAACATTATAGCATTTGAACAAAAAGATTGTACAAAAAAATCACTAGGATGTAAACACCAACTAATTATTGACAGTGTTATCATGAAACAGGCTCAAGTAAAAAATCGTCATCTAAACACTTGTTATATAGACTACTCAAAAGCTTTCAAGTCTGTTTCTCATAACTGGTTAATATTGGTCCTAGTACATTATAAAATAAATGAGCAAGTAATAAATCTACTCAAAAGTTGCATGCTAAGTTGGAATGTAATACTGAAACTCAAATATCCAATTCCTAATGCAATCACTATAAAAAAAGGAATCTTTCAAGCGATTCCTTAAGTCCACTTTGGTTTTGCCTTGCACTAAACTCTTTATCAACATTACTGAAACAAACAAATGTTGGTTTTAAACTAGATATAAAAATCAAAATTTCAGTAAACCATTTATTATTCTTGGACGATTTAAAATTATATGCCGGAACTAAAAACCAATTACAATCATTAATACACACTACTAAAATTTTTAGTGATTCAATAAATATGAACTTCAGATTAGATAAATGTGCAACTTCAAAATTAATAAAAGGAAAAATTACATACACCGGGGAAAATTATTTGACATTAAAGAAATGGCACCCGAAGAAACATATACCTATTGAGGTTTTCAGCAACGATGTGGAATAAATCATACAAAGAAGAACAAGAGTTAAAATTAAAATATAAAGGACATTTAATTAATTTACTTATTTCACAATTAAACGCCGAGAACTTAATTAATGCCATTAACTCATATGCTGTTGCTTCAATTTGTTATTTATTTGGAATAATTAAATGGAGTAACACCGATTTGGAAGAAATAGATCGTCTAACTAGAACAACATTAACTAAATTTAGATGTCTATATCCAAATTCTTCTATCCAACGACTATATTTACCCCGAAAAGAAGAAGGTAGAGGACTTTTGAATATTACTAAACTATGCAATAGACAGATACAAAACATGCGCAAATATTTCATATAAGTTGAAGATTCAAGTTTAAAAAAATAATTAATTTAGATAATCGATATACACTCCTAAATTTAAATAATCCGATTACGATTACGATACCATAACAATTCAAGATTGCGTGGACGGTTGGAAACAAAAAACATTGCTTGGTAGATATGCCTATCAACTACTTGCAGAAGAAACAGATAAAATATTATCAATATCTTTCCTTACAAAAGGTTACCTGCATCTCGAAACCGAAAGCTTCTTTTTGGCCATTCAGGACAAAATTATGAGAACCCGCAATTACGAACGCTACATCTTAAAAAATAATGTCGTGGATAAATGCCGTATGTGTCAAAATCAAGGTGAAACAATTGAACATATCACGTCCAGCTGCTCAAAACTCGCAAATACAGTTTATCTTAAAAGACATAATGACGTATGCAGGATTATTCATCAATATTTGGCAATAAAACATAAATTACCAGTAAATCAAACACCCTACTATATATATATTACAGAATCAGTACTAGAAAATCAAAATGTTGTTTTGTATTGGGATAGATTGGTATATACGGACAAAGCTGTAATGCACAATACACCGGATGTACTACTTATAGAAAAAATTAAAAAAGAAGCATACCTTGTAGACATTTCCATTCCAATTTCAAATAATCTTCTTCAAACGGAAACCAACAAAATTAATAAATATAATGCACTTACTTTCGAAATAAAAAACAACTAGAAATTGACTATTGTAGACATCATACCTATCATTGTATCTGTGGATGGTCTAGTTAGCAAAAATTTCTGAAAATATTTAGAATGTATTGGGATTCCTTTGGGACTTGCAACATTAATTATTAAAGCTGTGGTACTCCATACCTGCAGGATTGTGCGCAATACCTTAGCCATAAGATAAACTGAAATGTTTCCTTATAGTATAATAACCGATAGTATACCATATGTTACACTATTGTACAATTTATCGAGAGTATCATTAAACAATAATAATAATAAGTCGGAATTTTTACGGCCAAATAAGTTCGTAGTACTTTAAATTTTATAACTGAATATTTAACACAAATTCTACAGGATGATGAATAAGCAACCGTTTCGATTGGCAAAAGCTGTCGGATTCCCTAACACACGCAAATACATAAAATACCATACGAAATATGAAATTTTTAAATTATATATGAGCCAAATTAATTAGGTATAGGGATGGACGTAACACGCCTCTTGCACTGAACCGCAAGCAAAGTTCAAAGATAATCGCACGGATCCTCTGCATACTGTAATTGCGATTTTGCCCGACTTGACTTTTGTTCCTATTGCACCCACTTTTAATTAATTTTCTCTCGCTTTGAGTAATGCATGTCCACCGCGGTCTGCTTCCATTATTGCAACATAGCATGTATAGTCCGTGCTGTGTATAATGTTGTGCCTTTAATCCCTTATGTCACGTTCTTTCTTTGCGACGTGCGACATATCAAACAATATTTTATTTATTTCGTATTCTAGCCTATTCTCATGTATTAATTTAAGCTTTTATCGTATGACCTCCGTCTATTGTATTCATATTTTTGTGGGTATTGCAGAGTTTGCACTTTACAGCGCGACACCTAATACGTCACGTTATCCTAATTAGTGACTAATGTCTTTATTTCTTTATTACTCTTTTCAAATTATTTTGAACAAAATATTTTTTTTGCTTTTAGTTATAATTAAATACCTAGATCTGAATTAATTTCCAGAAAAAAGAATATGCAATATCGCGTTTAATTAACATTACATATTGGTCAAATCTTAATATACGGGGTATGTTCACACTTATTCTGTCCATCCTAAATTAATAGTTATACCTTCTCATTTTGGTTATATCTAAAGTAACGGAAACGCGTTACAGGGGTTATATATTTCCTTACAAATATAAAAACTTTCAGTTTGGCATGTTCTTATATATCAGATAAATGATTATCTAATACAAGCATATTCATAAGAACGTTAAACGGACACGGCGGTTTGTAGTAAAGCCAGTTACGAAATAAATAATTTTCTGCATGTAACAGACGTTAATTGTCATGCGAAAAATTACTGGTACAATGTATTCTTTTATTGCGGGCTTTTAGTACAAATTATATCCAAGTAGTATTTTCTAATATAAGCTGGTATGTATAAAATAGGATATTGATGTATTGGTTTGTTACAGGGAATCGCTGGAAACGACATCAACTACTTTCAACCAAAGACTCAGCAACACGCAGTTGAAAGTATAAGACAATATACATTTGGTGTAACAGCAAAAGGAGCAAGCAAGATCTCACAGTATTAAGGAATGTAATATATTTTTTAATTGCGGGAGCGTTCAAACAAAAAGCTTAAAATCCCTACGCCTTTTTCGCGCTCCTCTATTACTTCTGATTACATAAATATCGCGCTAACTTATGCGGAAACGCGAATAATGTAAATGAAAGGTTTAATATCGGAGAAATGTTTAAGATCTTTTCTAAGTTCTCGAATAAAAAAATTACGAAACCGTTCTGATTTAATCGAGGCTTAGAGTAGAAACAGAAGAAAACAAACGCCAAATAATGTATCTACGAAACGAACGTGTGAGAAAGCTATCATAAAAACGGATATAAGCATTTATTAAGTGTAGAAACTTCGATGCGCGCTATGAAGCGTCGAGTTACTATTCGGTCACCGACTGCGGCAGCTTTGGGAAAGAAACGTACAAAACGCCGCTTTTGGCCTGCATATAGTGTTGTAGCCATCACCGCTGTAGTGTGCTATCTTAATGGTTTAAATGGGGATTTTGTGCATGATGACATACCAGCCATAACACACAACAAAGATGTTCTTGCTGGCAATCCACTCTCCGATTCTTTTATGAACGATTTTTGGGGAACACCAATGGCTGATCCGTCGAGTCACAAATCTTACAGGCCATTGACTATCTTGACGTTCAGGTAAGTAGTTTTAAAATGTATACAATAATGTATGCTGTACAATTAAGTATGAATACCAAGAGCCAATTAGTATCGTTGCTCAAATGGTCCTCCAGAAAACATTATTAGCTAAGAAGTGTGAAAGAGTATATTAATTGACATTGCCACGCGTTTGGTATATATTTCCATTCAATGAAATACGAATTATTTTTTGAAAATTTATTTATACAATTTTGTAGTAAAAGATTCATAAATTTTACGTCTAAATGAATACTTGTGTGATATGCCCTGGTTATGTCTCTATTGTTCATGATAGCTATTGTCAGATTTTGTTTTTAGATGGCATCATGGCGAAAAACAAAATTTCCAAGAAAAGTTTATATTTAAATCAATATTCCAATGCATTCGTGTACTAACAGTATACAAGCAAAGTGAAATAATCACGATCTGGCCAAGAGGGTTAGGTGCCCTGGGAGGTCAAATTTCGATTCGTTCCTAAAAGTATACATTTGTGACGTCATGAACGAATAGATTGTCAGAAACTCCATTCTTGAGATTTTTTTACGTTTGTGAACGTTCAAGTTGTTGTTCCTCAAAGAGTACCCTAATAGCATACGTTTAACACAATTGGCTTAGGTCCTTGCTAAAGTTCCGCTTCTTCCAGTATTAAAAAATTATAAATAACTTAATGAATCTAGCCTAAAGAGAGATAAGATGTAAATTGTTTTAGACTATGGATATTTTTACGGCCGTTGTACCCGTTTGATCAGTTTTTAGTAGTAAAACCTAACTTCCTTGCTATTTTCGCTTCTGTGCCTATATAAAATCGTAGGGACTTTAGCAACCGAGATTTGTTTAACATCATACATTAGTTTTAACATAAGCTAACTATAAAAAATAACTGCTGTTTAATATTATAATATAATTAGATGTATTAAGTCTCATATAGTTTTAGTTGTAGTTCCAAATATTCCGTGTTTAATATTGTCTTAAATATTATAACATTATAGAACAAGAATTAGGTTAATATAGAATAATTTGTGAAAGTTTATATGCTGATATGATATAACATTAACTTTAGTTAGTGGTATTTTGTATGACGTTAGATTCGTGGGTCTTAGCTATTCGGCTGTATCTATAATACTTTTAAATTAAGATGGACTAAAAAATTACAAGTCGAAACACCGACCCTGGGGTGGTTGTCAAGGAAAGCACAACTCACCCTTATATTCATAAAGGCAACGAAAAAGCTGTAATATTCATCCGTTTAAAATAACGACCTTTGGAATCTTTCGGACTAACTTGGAACTCTAACTTTCGTGGTTGTTTCAAAAGACTATTGGTGGTGGTGGGGGGGGGGGGAGAAAGTAGAAACCTCTTAGTGTACAAACGTATCTGAGCACCAAAGTCCCAGTGACGCACACCTAACCTTATTTATATCTGTAAAAAAAGGTTAAACATTTAAAGCAAAGGTGTCGCTATTTGCGTCCGTGTATAACACATCAAAAATATAAAAAAATATACCTCTGTCCGCTGCTGTGTCGGACCCACATTTTATACACCTCTTAGTTCTATAAATATTGTTAAATGTGGAATAGCCTCTTCATAATGGGTTTAACACTTTTTTTTATTACTGGCAGTTCTTCACTCGTGAATACCTCGTGTCGTTTACGACAACCAGAATAAGTGTTAATACTAAAATTTATAAATATATTATAACTGGAATATTTGTCAGTACAGTTTTTAATTGACATTTGAGTTTCTGAAACGCTCCTAATTAACAGTTGGTCTTTTTTAAAATTTTATTGACACTTTTCTATAATATCGTAGAGAGCAGATTTGGTATATTCGATTTACACTAATACTTGAAAATTTTTTTTATTAATAAGGAACTCAAAGTTTACGCAATCAATAGTTAATCAAATTAAATACTTATTTATTCCTTACTGAGAATTTAATGCATTGAATCTTCAATTGACTACTCTTATTTAAAAGGACTTTTTTATGTTCAACTAGCTTTCAAAAGTAAAATCGTCTGACTTATACAACAAAAAAGATTTTTAATTCAACACTCATCGTCTGTCTCTACGTTATGAACTTTGGCAAACCTTGACAAGACGGACAAATCAAGTAACACCGGTATCCCATTAGGGTCTCTTAGCATCAATCTCGGGTTTTACGAGAAGGATAAGACGGGTCTTCAGACCAGTACCAGTCAAGATCATTGAAATCCACTCCAAAAAATGTGAAGTAAGCATTTTTTTGTTTATTCAAATCACCACCTAGATACGCCTACATATATTTGCCATTGTAGAAAGTTAATACGATAAATCATATTTTTCAAGTGAAGTATATTTCAGAAGTGCCTTCTAGTGGTAAAAGTTTATTACATTATTAGTTGTAAAGATTATGAATTTTATAGCTTAGATTCGTTTGCTATAAATTGATATAAATTAAAATGGCATAATTCTGTTTAATTTCATATAACTGCATCTAACTGCGCTGCAAGAAAAACGGGAAGATTAGACAGGACCTTTAATTAAATTATACAAACCATTGATTAACATCACCCCACTTTTCTACGTAAATACAATTACGGAGGTCGCAAACTTAATGCGATTCTCCAATCGCTTGCTTTAGAAGTTGGGAAAGACATTTTTCTTCTATGACAGATAAAAAGCGACTGACTAGTTTTTGAACGTTGTAGATTTGGTGTCGTGTAGCAAACAAACAACATCAGGCGTGACCTTGTATCGAAACTGTACGATATTTGGAGTAACCTTATCTGAACTTGGGCAGAATTTAATCGTAAATTGAAAGTTTTACGAAAGTGAAACCTTGTTTATGAGAGACAAATTATACCGGGTGTTTTATAATTATATAGAATTAAATATTTTACCAAAACGAAAACTTATGGAACTAAAAATGATTCTAAAACAAATGTGTTTAGCTAAAACGGGTTCTGGAATATAAACATGCTACAATGAATCTTTTAGAAGATATGGACTTAATATTTTAAATATTTGCACAATATGAACTACTTCAACTTACCCATTCTACAATTATAACAAGTCTTCAAATATTGAAACTTGGAAAACGTTCAGCCAAGGCTTTGTTTAATATGTCAAGTATTTAAGAGATTTTTCTGTGTATGATATTATGAAACAGAATTGACAACCAATGTACTAGAGCGAGATAAAACACTTTTCATTATTTCTTGACAGTGTTGCCATACGTATATGTACGTTCGTACCATGTCCTTGAACATATAAGTTCAAGAATGAAGAATTTGTGGGATGCACGTTCGTAATTACCATTCGTTAACGAACGCCTACGCTCACGGATGAACAACTTCAAGAATTGACTCCCTTGGCTGTTAAATCGTTCTCCTATATAACTTCGACCGTTTTAAATAAACTTAATTCACAATGCTCATAAATATTCGTTTTTATGATTTGTTTGCTACCGTTACTTTGACTCTGTCGTTGTAACGTGGAGCTGCTTACATCATTCTTTTTAAAGTGGTTTTGTTGTTGTTGGTTTTATCGTTGTTGCCAATTTTGTTATATTTTGAAAATCTTGCTAAGTGAGCGCACTTCATTCTTTGCACATCTTCTTTGTAGGTACTGAAACCAGATCTGGATATTGTTGCTTTTTTCAATTTGCAAAACTCCTGTTCGCCTCCCAACACATTTACAAAGAATTTCAAAGGGCGCAGACTCGGCAGCGTCTGGTTTTGTTTCTTTTGTTACTTGGGCGATTTAATTCCGGCTTCCCCAACCTTTGAAGAACAGGTGCATCTGTTGAAAGTTGTCACGGAATGCCTGGAGAAAAATAACCTGACTATAAATTTGGAAAAACGTGACTCTTTTAAGAAAACTTTGAAATTTTTCGGGAATATTTTCTTCTCAAACTCGCTTCAAACTTACCGGTAGAAGATTTTGGCAATGCCATATTTTTTTCATGTACAGAATACTATCAAAATTAGCGGTTTGTAAACTTATGTATCTGGTATAGGAGATTTGTGAAAAATACACAACAAAAAGAAGAAGGAGGAGGAGGAGGGACAGCCAGTGGGTTTGACCTCGAAGGCAGAGTCATCGTTTGTTCAGACAATGGAGGCCCTTGCCGCTGCACCGTTACATTCGCAACCAGATTTTCTGTACCACTTGTTATTAAAGCCAATGCTAATAAAGCGGATCTGGGTGCCGTTTTGCTGCAAACCAACGATGGTAAGAAACGTGTAATTTTATACACTAGTAAGACCTTGAGTAGATCCGTAAAACTGCTCTACTACCAAGAAGAAATGCCCATGGTAATTTTTGTTATAAAAAAAATTAGTCCATGGATAGATCGTACTCTCTTTACTGTTATAATTGACTCATAAGTTGGCTAAGTGGACGGTTTGTTTGAGACAACATCCGCTTGAGCGAATTCATCACAAAAGAATATTTAACATAGTTTCGAATTGTATAAGTTGCGCTCCCATCGAGAGCTTCTCCGAATTCAACTTAATGGATTTAGTTCCCCGATACGTTGCTTTTAAAAAAACGCCTTCACCACAGTGGAAAGTGGAGAATGGTTTGATATATAAGTTCATCCAGTCTAAACCTTCTGTTTCTTCTAACATCGTTGAGTAGAAACGCCTTGTGCCAAAGCCGACGGTTGGGGTTATTCGTTCGTGTCATGGCCCGCCAGGTAATTTCGGTATAAAAGTATTCGAATACCTACCCCTTGGCCACATGGGAAAGAAAAAAGTATTGAATTTTTCTTTCAAACTATTGCCACATATCTAATGGCACCATTCTATGCTTTCAAGTTCACTAATAAGTGGTTGGCTTTGGTGGTAGACTGTTTTTCAAAGTTTTAAATTCTTCATGCCCTAAAATGCTCTAAAACCCATGTTATCATGCGTTTTTTAAAAAAAGATATTGTATTGATGTATAGTGTGCGGCAGTATGTTATTTGCTAAATGAAATTCAAAGGTTTTATTCAACGCAAAGTACTCGCCTTAGTACAATCTTGTGGAAACATTTAACAAGACAGTCGGTACTGCTATCCGTTCTATGTTGAAGAGCACGATTCATAGGTAAGAACCTCGACCAGCTGCATTTTATCATAACTTTAGCTAAACATAAGTCAACAAGGATTTTTCCAAACCACTTGGCTTTGTTCAATGTGTGATAGTAAGTGAAAAATTTTATAGTGCTGGTGTTATGTTCAGTCAAGATGTGGAAATCATTGCTGACGATCGTTCTACTAATGCATCGGACCGTCAAGATCTGTAGGACACTTTTGAATACGTTTATACCAAATTGCATTGGCAGTATGAGCATTAACGTCGTCGCTACGATGAAAGAGGGAAGATTCTTTTAACGCTGGATATAAAGTTTGTAAAACCAATAGTGTTTTGTCGACTGCGGAATCTTCACAAGAAAGTTTCTAAACTTAAGGTAAGAAAGCGACACGTAAAGAATTTTGAGCCTTGCTGTACACAAAAGGTTGGGTACGAGGTTATGTAGTTGCGAGTGCGCCATACTTGTTTAAAATTATTTAGTATGCTATAGCCTGTTTTTCTGACTTGTCTTTTGTTTGGTACGTGCCAGTCTGTACAAATCTCTGGGTAGAAGGTTCGTGCCTAGTTTGATCGCTTTTCCCTTTTTTTTTAATAAAGTTTGCTAAATTTTGTGTGTTGGTTAGTAGTTTTTTTTTGTAGATTGTTTGAAAAAATGTGTCCGTGGGTAAAAATTTTGCGGCACAGTAAATTCCTTTTTCTAGGCGTATTGATCCTTTTATGTTGCGATTGGTTACCATTGAAGTTTAGAGCCATGGTATCTACTTCTTGGTTTACAGTAGTATATTTATTTTGTCTTGTAAAATGACGAAAATTTCGTTAGACTTTTTAGTGATATGATAAGATTTAGTTTGCACTTACAGTCTGAGGCATAATTTTGAGTGGGTATGCTTTTGTATACGTTATGCGTTCATATTTCCGTGTTTTTGTATTTTCAGTTGCTAAAGAGTCTGGAAATCTTCTCGGTTTGAGCGATTTAGTGTTGCTTCTTCGGTATCTTACGAGCTATGCTAGTTTTTGGTCAAGATGATCGAACTCTGGAATACTTCTACTGAAGTGCTGATTGTAAGAAACCTTGGAATTAGAGCTATAATGTTTCGCGTTTGGTTTTGATTTTTGTTTTTGATTCCCGTAATGGAAGTTTATAGGCATTGTTTAGCTTAATCTGGCATATTGTTTTATTTGAGCCCACGTTCATTTGTTTCCTACTTGGGCTTTTGCTTGGTAGGCCTTTACAGATTGTGCTTCTCCTCATGAACGTATGGTACGAATAGTTCTCGACTGCTACAAAAGTCTTAGTTTTTTGGCATGTCCTTATTGAAGTCCTAGCTTGTCATACCCAGGTTAGAAGTTTTATTTTTCTTTTGATTGATATTCCTGACTCCTTTGTCTTGTTAGGTCCCTGTTTTCCCCTCTTTATTTCTGTAAGAAAAACCCCCTGTCTTTATTTATTCTCGTTTCTCGTAAAATTTTCTTTAGGAGAACTGTTTCTTGGTTGCTGTTGGGGCAGTGTTCCGTTCTGGGTTTTATTTTACTGGCTTCACACACACAAACACACACACACACACAAGCATGCAAACATGCACACAAGCACACACACAAAGATTCATCAACTACATAATTATATATATATATATATATATATATATATATATATATATATATATATATATATATAACGGTGAATATTCGGGTACAACCGCCCTGACCAATCAAGATGCAATGACTATTAATTAAAAAGATAGACAGATACGATGTTGTTACGTTCAAAACCCTACAAGTGATCTTTTTTGCTGGATGTCCTTCCATTTGAAATTAGTTTCCATCAAGTATTTACGCTATAATATTTTGCCTGATAAAATCAAACCGTTGCTTAGCAAACTTCACATTATAAAGTAACTACAAAAAAGTTCTTCTTCCTGCAGTTTCAATCACACCTGCACAAAAATGCCTGGCCTTCTTTTAAAAGATAAGGCCACTTAACCATCTGCCTAGTAAATGAACCGGAATGGGTTTGTTATTTATACCAAGTATATACTGTTATCCTGCAGCTGTGCAGGTTTCAAAGTAATATGATTATTCCTCTTTGTTAACACCTTAATTCGTTGTTGGCACGCTGTTACAGCCGATAGATTTTTGCAGCTGCCGTCTGAGAATTCTTTACACTTGATCTTTTGGGAAAGTTTTTGAAAGCAAAACGCCTTGCCCCCTACACGGTTTTTTTCTTTATAAATATATACCTTGCTTTGAAAACGGTACATTAAAAAAAACTCCCTTTTAGCGAAAGGATCTGTTGTAAGTCGTGATTTTAAGATGCTGTTTATAAGTAGTGATATAATATAGTTAAATTGGTTAATTCCATATCCAGCCTATAGACAAATGCAGCCGCATTTGCTCGTCCTAAGATAGTACCAGCAAGAAACCGGTAACTCAGGTTTTTCTGTTTTTCCTATTTATGTTGCTGTTTTGGAAGATCGACATTTCTTATTTTGGGTTGATTCCGCACTAAATTGCGGACCATACGCTACCAAATGTTCATATTTCGGTGTGGAAACATTATACTGGTATGTGGATACGTAATTGTTATTTAGATAATAAAATTTTATTTTTACTATTTTAAAGATTTAAATTTATACTGTAATATATGTAAATTGACGCTTTGTGTACACCACGTTATACGGGACGATTACTTAAATGTGTCTTTTACTTTTGTAAATAGTCTTTCGGGACTGTATGTTGATAATATACTTTTACTGAGGTTTCTAATGTGTTCTTTCTGTATCACCTACTCTACTCTACGACGCTTTTGAGCTAGCCCGAATTCTAATTCGTTTGGATTTTGATTCCACCATTCTGTTCCTTTTTTTTGAGGTATTCGGTGTGAGCAATTCCCTTTGCTGACTACTGCTTTCTTTCGGGTTTGCACAGAATACCGTAACAATAAAATGAAACAAAAGGAATCTCAACATTACAGGTATAGTTTTATAAACAATCCTCAATACACTTAAAAATATCTTTCTACTGCACACATTATTTAAGAAATATACTTACACACACAGATATAAAGAAAGCTTATAAATGCAATTTAGAACTTAAGTTTACAAAGAAACAACATTTTAGCACTACTTACTTATTAATACAATCTTTACCTAATCCTTGTTAATAATTAGAAAACCTCAAAACATTTCATATGTAAGTCATAAAATTTTCTTCAAAATCATGATGAATATTTTTAATATTTTTCTATTACTCCGTCTTAATGCAGCTCATCGGCGCCTTGAGCAGAAATTTTTGTAATGGTCAAATCACCTCAAGGTCAGACCTCAAAATTGTTAGAAAAACACTGTCTATTTACGAATAATTATATATATACATATATATATATATATATATATATATATATACATATATATATACATTATGTATATATAGATATGATATTGCCTTGCGTTGGAGCGCCGCTAAAAAAGTGCTGTAACAACGTCGCGTTGAGAGCGTCAGTGAAAGTGTGTTGTGAAATAAATACAGCAAATTTTTAAAACTTAAATCTGTTCACTTACCTTCCTTTCTAACTTTGCCTGGCTAGCTCAACGGAATTGAAGGAGTTTTCAATATGAAATCAAGCACAATAATATCACAAAGCATTTATACAGGATGAAATATTTTTTGTTATACAAAAGCATATAGAGCATTTGCAACATCGTTTCTTTCAAACATAAAGTAATTTTTAGAAAAACGTTTCTTACCTTATTTTAAATTTACATAATTAAATTTCTTCTTATATAGATGGTTTCCCTGGTTATGATTATTCTCACGCTTGTAAGATTTGTTTTAGCCATAAAAATCCGTGACAGATCATTTATTAAAAAGTCTGAGTATTTCAAACTGTGAACGCAAACCTTTCTGGCAAGAAATCCCCACAAAAAATATTATATGATTATCACTTATTACTTTACCTTAAATTAAATACAAATACTTCATTATCAGCTAAAAATAAATCTAAAAGTAATACTTGCAAGATCTACAAAAACGCTTCTCGTAATTAAATATCTTCTTATTTTAAATTGACGTCAAATCAGCTACAAGATTTTCCATATGTAATATCCTCGTTTTTAAGCGCAATTACCAAAGTACATTTTTGGTTAAATCTTCCTTTGGAATATTTAATAAAACTTTTGAAATAGCGCTATATTGAAGAATTTTCCTTTTTTATTGTAATTAATATATTTCATTTTTTATATAATTTGCATTTAAAACGTCACTTCTAAATTCATTGTAACAATGTAATTATTAAATTACAGTATGCTTACTGCATACTACAAATACTATCTTCGCAAAGCAACAGCTCGCGAGTTAAGTCAAAATAACATTTTGCAATCAAATTTAATAATTGAGAATCCCCGTTTTTAATAAACGTTTCCTTATATATCCAAATTATTTATTTTCTCAAACCTAGTAGAATTTGAGCGATTCCCTTCTAAATAATAAAACGCTTATCTTACGCAATATTTTTGGAAATCCTCATTAGCGTTTAAATTTGTTGAGTTTATTACCTCGTAATCGCTTTTTACTTTAGTTACACATCCCTCTGATTAACATGTATATAAAATAAACCTAATTATTATGTCTTAGTAATAACATGTTACATTTTATTAAATGAAGGCTATAAATTAAGTGTTATCAAAGTTCATATCAGAAATAAGAAAGGAAACGACTTCTTTGTATTCCTGACACAACCTGATACCACAGTTGCAGAAACAATGAACTGCAATCGAGCAGACTCATTTATAATTACTTAGACTAAGACAATATATGATTATCAAAAAATAGCAAACAGCAATATCTGCACTTTCCCACAAGATGATGTGAGACCACAGGTTTCATATAAACTGTGAGAAGCTCCTGATTGCCTGTCAGTCTTCGAACTTCATAACTTTAACATTGTTGGTGGTTCAAGCTACTTATTCGTAATTACTGATTATTGATTTATTAACATAGAATATTTTTCAACTTCCAATAATGAACATAAACGTTTAAGTTGTAAAAAAAATAAACAAATTTTGTAATTATAGAAGTAAAATAAATTTGATAGAAGTGTTTTTTGGAAATAATTTTTTTAAAAGAAGCTCCCAGCGACGCAAAATCTATCTCGCGTACTGCATCAGCTGAATAAACCAAATAATAGCACGAACTTCCCGAGTTTCATATTTATAAACGCAATAGCAGGATTGTGCATTGACAAAGAAACCCGGACTAGGAATATAATATGGAAGGGGGAAAATGATACCAGAATTGGACATCTGACTAAGAGTCACTGTGAACCGGCAATACATTAACATCAAGATGTAGAGCTACGCGAGTTATGTAATCCCCTATTTGTTATATATATATATATATATATATATATATATATATATAAAAAACTAATAATTAAGAAGTTATTAGAAATATTAGAAAATGCGCTAAGTGATGTGCAACAATGTAATGAAGAACAATTCATTTCAGTTTATTAACGTTTATGGGAACGGAAGCGCTACTTTGTAGCACAGAGATAAGTAACACTGCAGATGTCAGGTCACAGGCGGTCACAGACAGTCACGTACCGAGGTTACCTAGAATAAGCTCGCAACAAAGTAATTATGAATAGCATTAAGATAGCAACATTGTATAATGAATAGAGTCAAGTGTAAGCAGACATTAGGTCTGCAAATTCCCACAGAAATGTGAGGGGGTAGGGATATTATAAAAGGCCCGGGAGCCCCACTCAAAAGCAGTTAATCCATCGTTCAGCTTTAACATTGCAGTGCGTTAGATAACTCACTTTGTACAATTAATTAATATATTTCGACTTAGAATAATTCAGTTCAAGTGTGTCAAAATTCAATGTTAATTTCCGTATAAACAAATAAATGTGTTAAGAAGTTCAAGAAGTCTTTTTAAAAAGGACCGCTCGCAGCCACGAACCTTAACTCGCGCAAATAGATAAGAGCGGACGAGACCGCGGGATTGAGGGTGTATATGACATTAGCTTCTATACGAGATTGAACGTATAGAAGCTCCAAGAAAATTGTGATTGCATTTCTGAAAGGAAAAGGCGCCGATGGACATGTAAATGTGAAATATATCTGCAAGCGGCGGGGTAGTTTTCTAACCCGCTTGCGGGAGTATAATGTCGCGAGAGCCGTTTGAAAATAGAGTCAGGACCGGTGAGTAACCCTTCATTAAATTGCAAGTTTGTGACTTCTTTAGTACAAGGGATCCTTCTGTTGTTGGATAACTGAAGATAAACAGACATTGGTGTTCTTGGATACCCTTGAATTACGAAGTGATCAAATAGTTTGTACGTTTAAGAATTTTAATTGTGCTATTATGAACTAACATCCTTATTGGTTGTTATTTATATAATAAAGAATTAATTTAAATGCGAAAATAATTATTCGGGTGGTCTAATTAGCGGGGCGGAAGGAGTGGATAGTGATTTAAAGTGTCAGATTCTTTAATGAAATTTAAATTAGTAACAAAATAAGAATTTTGTAATTTTGGAATGAACAATAAAAAGATACATAGATAATTGGATTTAAGTGATTTTGTTTCTTATTATGAACGACATTCCCAATAGTGAGGAATTTAGGAATGTCTTATCAAAGCGAGAAAAGTTTGGAGTGTCGAATAGTTTTGTTAATGGCTTATAGTTAATGTTTTTCTTTAGGATTTATTTTAGCAATACCTGGCCAGGGTTGAAGTTAAGAATTTGTTACTAGTAAAATTTATTTGTGTGTGTATTGAAATTATTTTATGTTAATAGAGGTTAAGTTTAGGTTGATTTCTATTTCAATTTATTTAGAAAATAAGTAAAGTCGGCTAAGTGTAATGGATATCCAGCTACCCAGTGATCGTATCTTATTTGGAAGAAGTATTTTAGTTTACATTTTGAGTTTATGATTACCGAAGCAAGAGAGTTTTATGCAAAAAAAAACAGTCTTCCGTTTAGAAATAGCATTATAGGGAATTGTTGTGACAAACAGTTTAACGCCCCTCGATTTTGACAGTAGAAAGACCTTTTAGGGCTAGTGTTAACGTAACGTAAAATTTTTGTATTTTTGTAAATAATCCATATTATTAGTTATTTGTATTTCTTCTTGTTTTCTTATTTATCAACGGAAACACACTTCCGCACCGTAAGCTGATGCACTAGTATGTTGTTATGGAGTTCCCGCGCCTCCAAGGCAAATCAAAATTTATTATCTTCACGCTTATTTCACTCGAAACACAACTGTGACGAGAGGTAACCCAAGAAAACACATTTCAAGAACTCCACACTATTAAAGTAATAGCATATATAAAATGAGGAACAATCTTAATTGTCGTCTCCGACGTAATATTTTTCACATTCTTTTTCTGAAGATAATTACACAGAAGACTATCGCCATATATCGAAATCGCCATAACATAACCACCAAAAAGATATTATTACATTCAATCCAATATATTCAATCAACTTTCATAAATCTCAGATTTAATTTATGGGTCAACGATTTTTATTGCAACAGGAATTCACAGAATTCACATAACCCTCGGTACTATATTTTTACTTACCAATCTAAAATGTATATATATATATTATATATTATATATATATTATATATATTATATATATTATATATATTATATATATTATATATATTATATATATTATATATATTATATATATTATATGTATTATATATATATATATATATATATATATATTATATATATTTTGCTGTAACATTCCGCAAATCTCAAAGGCCAGACGTACTTTTATAGCCATCTATAGAATTTATTATGTAGGTTCGATTCAATTCTGTACTTCCACACTTAGTAGTGTTGGTGTTTTATCACCTAATGGCGGTTTTATTTACTTTTGTCATAGTACAGTGATTGTTTCGAAGTTATATCGTTGTAATAGCTTCGATTACTTCATAGAGTTCTTGAAAACTATTTTACTCTGATGAGGCTTAACAAGCCGAAACAGTCGGTCAGTGGATGTTTCCTCCACTGTGAAGTAATAAAGCTAATGTTTTGTTAATGGATATATAACTACTATCCCGATTTGTATTTGTCAATAGCTCTTATTATTTTCATAAGAGTTTGTTTACAGATACATCTTACTTTATATATATATATATATATACATATATATATATATATATATATATATATATATAAACTATATTTTATTCTCACATTACTTTAGGCTTGAAGCTGCAGCATGATACTGACAGTTCGTTGATGTAGTTTGATTATTCCTATATATTTTTTATACCGATGAGGAAAATATTTATATGTTATAAAGATTAAGACATAAATTAAGATATAAATGTGTAATAGCAAATGCAACCAATTAACGTCTAAAAAATAGTATAAATTCACCTACAAAATGTTCTCTGTGTGCCCTCTATCCTGCGGCAGGTATTCAATTATGCGTACATGTAGAGCAGAACAGCCAACTTCTCCTATTTCATTTGGATCTACAGTATTTATAGCTGATTTTACTCAACTAATGGATTCGGCAATGTATTAGTTTCGGTTTGATACACTTCTACTTCTAGTTTTCCCACAGATGGAAATTTAAAGGAGTTTGGTCGAGAAATTGGGGGAATCAACGTTATGGTCTTCCATTTTCTCACAGCCTATCTTAAAATAAGGTGCTTAGTTTTGTCACCTGTTTCTGTATTGTGTGCAGGTGCACTATCTACTTGATGCTAGTCATCCTGCAAAGTCTGTAACGAGAAAGTATTGAAAATTTTCTACATAATTGTAAATCCGTCTCTCTATTTAAATCTTTCTCAAATACAAATACTATTGCTCTCTATTATTGAGCAGTAGACCACAAACGTTTACAGAAAACTTAACTTGTCGCATTATCCAGAATTAAACGAGAGGCTCTCTTATTAAATGTATCACATTTAGCAAACTTGTCTTTCTTCGTCGAAATAGTTTTAAAGTATAGGGAACTTGTATTCTGATTGAAACATACTTTTTGGCGAGTCGGGCACACCACTACTTTTTTTGACGTTGGGCGTCAATAAAACAATTTTGTTGTTGCTTCCAATAGACTCACGCACTTTACGATATTTACGGCTTAGTCTGGGAATTACCCCAAGGGTGAGCAATGAGAATGGACGTGGATGCAAAGTAAACTCAACTATACACAGGAATGAAAAAGGGGAGGGGATTTGAGTGCCACTACATCTATATGGGCAACAAAAAAACAAAGGTATCCTATGAAAAGATGCAGAAACTCACAGGCTATAGGGACAATTAAAAACATCTAAGTTATACAAAACAACACCTCTGGAAACCTCTCAAATGTATCTACTTCACTTCCTGCTGCGATGATTCTGAAAGAAAATGTTACACAATAAATTTTTGATCAAGGCACAGTTTGCGTCTTACAACAAAAGAAATTCAGCAATACTCATAAATTAATTGCCTTGAAACTATAACACTAGAAATGTTATACCTAATGATAAATATTAGAAAGAACTCGTTTACTTTACTTCTATAACATTACTCTGCTTGAGTGTCCCTCAAGTTTCATTACACAAAATTTATTTTCTTAAATTGAACAGTCATTAAATTTAGATACTCGTACATAAAAGACTTAGTGTTTTGAACCAAAAATATAATGTAAAGTAATTCTTTTCTTCCTTTTCTTTTATATTTTTTTAAACACGTAAACAAAATTACAAGATTGATTTTCAAGAGTAAAATGAAGTTTTTCTATGTAATAAAGATTCATAAATTTTCGCTTCAGGTAATGAAATTTTAACACTTGATAACATTTTCACAAACAAAACTTTAATAACCCCAATTGACAGATCTGTTAGATTGGTTCACAATAAGTTTCAAAAAGCTCACGTAGCTTTGTTACAAAAAGATATTCAAAAAGCATATAGATTAAATAAATTAAAATTGTTCAGGTTGACATGGCATAGGAATAACACAGTTAATCTATTGATTATCAAGCTTACCGTAAATAGACATATTTAGTTGAAATTTGGACTATACAAACTTATTACCACATGCATATTCCACGTGTTCCACAAAATATTTTAATTGGCTTCAAAAAACAAGGCTTGCCTTTTTCTTATAGAATTTTAAATTTCGACAACTAACAAAAAAATATCTGACACACAATCTTTTTCCTGAACATTATAATTTTTACGATCGTTTATATGAAATCCTAAATGCAAAATTTATACTCTCCTTAAATTTAATAGCTTTAGTAATTGTACAAACATTTTCAAAAGTTAATAAACGTGATAATAAACCTTTAACCGTAGCCAACATAACAAAATTTAAACACTCACCGGGAATCGGCTGCCGTACCTATGAGGGTTCTAAATACCTAACGTTCATACACGTAAAAACTACAGCTTCAGAAAAAGATTTCCAAATCATTACATCATGACGTCATACTACTCAATTAAACAGACACCGTGTGAGCGATTTCAAATACATCCTGTTACAAAAATTTCTTCATAATAAAAAACATTTGCTAAAAATTAAGGTTTCTTTTAGCATAAGAATTACCTAAAGTATTACTATCTAACCGTTAATGGATACCGAGGTTAGGTAACTACGTTGTTACGTTCAGTTAACATTTAGGCCGCTTTACGAGTGCCCGGGGAACCTTTAACATCCCGGCTTCTTCTAAAACGACCGTCAACCCTACGTCTACCAAAATAGCGATCCTCAAACTCCAGCTGGCACATAAATGCGCAAAAATTTTTTTTCACTCCCCCTGTTATCGTTGCACTCAAGAAAATGGCCGAGTTATTCTCGCTCCTATCAATATATGGGACAGGTGAGCTGTCTGAAGCGTCACCTTGTGACACTTTCCACAAACGCTATATTAACTTAATAATTCTTAAAAATGGATACAGACCGCCTACGGGATAGGCAACACAAGTGACTTGTTTATAACGTATTTGTTACGATTGAATATATTCTTAAGATAAATTCAAAGCGGATTAAATGGTAATAACGTTTATTTCTATTACGAAATTGTTCCTTCTAATATTATAATGCAAACCAATAAAATCAGATGCCACAGAACTGTAACAAATAGAAACGACTTCGAAAGTTAATACGTTAGAATTTATATTTGTTACATGATCAGGAGCACTTTGCGAAAATTTCTTTTTATGGGATAGGAACTTTTAGAAGCGTATGAATGAATATAATAAGAGTTTGTTTAAGTATAGTATCTTCTGAATCTAAAAGTGGATTAAACCAAAATCATTTGATAGACCCCGTATGGATAGTTTGGAAACGTTTCGAAATATTCCATGACGTTTGTCTGTGGTTAGCTGCGTTTAAAGCAGTGATGGATGGACGAAGCCCCCGACTTTATTTTTCATTCGCAGAAGAACTTACTAATTCCAAATATTGCCGTTGGTTAGTTTCAAGTGTTGCTTTTCTTTAGGGAGATGGAATAACTTTTCCTGTATTGATTAATTACCCTTGTAGGTGATTAAAACTTGAATATATCCATTGGCGCTAAACGTGGATATTCTATATTGAATGGTGACACGCGTCATCAGCTGCTTTCTCATACTTTCCGTGAAAAATGTAAATCTAAATTCGATTCATTCGGATAATAATTATTATTATTACCCATCATCTTTTTGTTAGTTATTCATAACTTACAAATGAATCTCAAAACTTCTGGAAGTCAGTCAGTACTTATCTTTATAAATATTTATGGTTCCGGGTTGGGACCGTGTCATTTTATAAATTAAGGTCGACGTTTTGCTTACTTTTGTAAGGGGCTTCTTCAGGACAAGAAAAGAAATGAGTAACAAAATAAAAAATAATAAAAATATAAAAAAGATAATATTAAGTAGACAAGTTAAAGTGTAAAGAGAAGAGTTACTCCTAAACTAGCAGACTCACTAGCCCATTCGAAGCCAAAAGGTGTCTTGTGGCGAAGTAACCTTTGAAAGTAGCAAAAGTGGTAGTTTATATAGGACGAGAACTTGATGCATAAGCGATCATGTATAGAGAGGAGTGTCGTAGCGGATCAGTGAACGTCACGGTTCCCCTGTTGTGAACATAGGCTTTTTTTCCAAATGGGGGAAAGGTAGTAGCCATCGTCTTTGTTTAGGTTATTAGAATTTTTATTGATTTCTATGGATTCTCTAATTTTTCTATTGTAGAAAAATGGAATTTTGGCAATTAGTTTCGTCTTGTCAAAGTTGATGGTATGGCCTGTTTCATGTTGGTGTTCGGCCACCGCTGAGCGATTGTACTGGCTTGTTCTTAAGCATCGCTTATGCTCGTTTAGTCTAGTCTGTAATGACCGTCCTGATTCTCCTATGTATAATAAACCACAATTGCAAGGTATACGGATGCATTCCTTTATAATAATTTCTTTAAGCCATTTATTATAAAGATGAAGCCTAAGGTTAAAATAAATCTGATTTATAACACAATTTTATAAAATACCTTCAACCAATCACAAAATTCAACGCTAAACTTATTCAACGTTGAAGTAGAATTAACAAATGTCAATCGCCATACTTGTTGATATTATTCTGCAATATAACCCCACCTTTTGAAACGTTGAATATTTAGTTGTCATAAAGTAACCGAACTGAAGCAAAATAATTTTTTCGTTAACACTTGAAGTGCCTCTCAATCTCTTTTACGTAATTTTATATTATGTAACGATTATTTATAATGCTTCTTTTTAGTCAGTCGATCGATAATGAACAGGACACGTAACTTCATACATTTATTTTGTTGTAAACAAAAATAAATTCGTCAACTCTTAAATCAAGGCGATTAGAGGAATTGATACAAAATAGAAACTTAATTTTATTTGAGCCAAATCCTTACACTAATACAATAGGTAGGGATGGATTCGGGCCGAGCCGGGCCGGGCTTTTAGATGCGGCCCGACCCGGCCCGAAATAATTTGCTCCGGCCCGGCCCGGCGGCCCGGCCCGAACCAAAACGCATCGGCCCGGCTTCAATTTCGGGCCGGGCCGGGCCGATTCGGACCGGAATGTAACCAAAACCTTAAGTGATGTATAGATTTTTCAACATCCAAATGGAACGTACCGTTTGTTAATATATGTATTTTCAGTTGTATATAAATACTTCTTTACTATTATTATGTTTTCTACTAAAGTTGAATATATCAATCTTAATAAATTATAGTTTATAGTATCATTTTAACCTCGAAGAATCTCAAAAGTATTTGGAGATGATGCACACTTGCACAGGCAATCCAAAATAGAAGGTGGTTTGCGTCAAACTTCAACCTTAAGTAACAAAATGCATTTTAGAATTCATGTACTACTACTAGTATATAGTAAAATATTTCAAGGAAAGTATTCAAAATTTGACTGAATATTGTTTCCTCATATTCTAAACAAAGAACGTTGCCAATTTCCATTTTACAGATTGCTGGTGTATAGGTCTACATTTCGAGAATGTGCTAGCATCCGTTCAGAGAATTGATTATTCAAGTCTCTCGTATCAGGTAGACATTACTTTGTTGTCTATAAATATTTTTTTGTCGCATGCTTTACTGGAAATTTTAATTATTATGAAAAAAAAAATGCCGCAACATAGAATATTATTTAGTATTTACATTTTAATTTTCTATATCCATTTGTTATTTAAAGCTATAAAAAGCTAATCGCATTGTATTCGGTATGGTGTTCTACAAAAGATACATTCAAATAATTAAATATAATTAATCTGGTTTTTTTGTAATCGGGCAGTTTAAAATATTTTTACATATACAGAGTGGTTTCGATTTATTCATAAATAATCTTTAGTGCGAGACCACAATAATAAGTTAATTAATAAGTATAATACAATAAACCAGCTCAATTAACATACGTTGCAATACTTCTTCAGATTAATTAAATATAACACGGACGATTTCTATTTCAAAGTTCTTGAAAAGTGGAAAGAAGTGAATATTACTTATCGAAAAAAAAATCGAAATTCACAAATCGGTTTAAACCAAATCATTTTCGTTTTCGATTTATTTCCATTATGACACACTTACCAATATGTGTGTAACTGTACCTGGGTGATATATTAAGAAGAGCGTTAATTATAATTTTGTTTAAGAGGCACCTAAAGAAATCATTAAATGAAATTTTTTACTAAATCAATAAATTGTATATTTCGTTATATAAACTTCGGGCCGGCCCGAATAGCCCGAAAAGCCCGAAAAGCTTGAGCAGTCTGGCCCGGCCCGGCCCGGGCCCGACACGTGCTTGGCCCAGCTTGGGCCCGAAAAAAATTTGACCGGCCCGGCCCGAAGCCCGGCTTGATATTCGGGCCGGGCTTCGGGCCGGGCCGGGCCCAAGCCCGGGCCCGTGGCCATCCCTAACAATAGGTGACCGAAAAACAAATTACCAATAATTGTACAGATTACCCTGAATAGTTATCAGGAACTAACTACAATGCAACTTACTAATGACAATAATTCCAGGACACATACGAAGAATTAGGTTGCAGAGCCAACTGCTAGACCTGGGGATCCGATCTCACTGACCCAAGCGCTAAAGGCAGACTGTCCAGAACTTTGTCGCGCACCTAGCACTTAGTTAAGGATAACGCCATTAAAAGCTCATCATACACTTATACTATTTCGTACGGTATACATTTAATGTAACGATAATAAAAATACCTTTTCTGAAAACTCCTAATATCTACATACTTTGCGTTTTTCCAACCTGTCGGTACGACATGTAATTTGTTCATTATCTTGATATTCGGGGTATCTGCGTTTATTACCTTCTGAATTATATTTGTCAACTATGAAAGTAGATTACTTATCTGCCACCTTTTTTCAAAATTCTCCCCAATTCGACGCAAATCTAGATTTTATGTAAACATTGTAACCACTTTTGTTTTGCGATTTATGAATTGTTTGGAATAGCACCTTTGAGTTTGAACAATTTATTGCTATCATATTAAAGAAGCTTGCTAGAGGTCAGCTCCATGTATATCTGTTTTGAAATAGCATGCAATTTTCTGATCAAAAGTATTCACATCCCATTTTTGGAATTATAAAGACTTATCATGTCTGGCTTATTGTTCGAGGTTTTTGTATAAATTGAACAATGTATTGATGAAATCAATAACACAATTTTCTGTTTTAATTTAATTAAGAGCAGTTTCTAACTCTTCTTTGCTAAATGCTAATACCGCTATATCATCTGCATATCTAAGCATATCAATCTTTTGTCCCTGCATAGTCATTCCAAATTTCTTCTGGCATTTGACAGTATTCATTGTCAAATACTTTTTCCAGATCTACAAATCCTATATACACGCTTTCCCCCTTTTCTATTGTTTTCTCCATTACCACCCTCAGAGCTAAAATAGCCTCCCGTGTTCCTATGTTTCGCCTAAACCCAAATTGATCTGGTCTTAGCATTTCTTCAAATCGTTTTTCTATTCGTCTTTGTACAATTCTAGTTAATATTTTTAATACATGTGCTGTCAGACTTATTGTTCGTAAATTTTCAAATCTATCCGCGCCTCTTTTTTGGTATAGTTACTATGATGTTACGTTTGAAATCTTTGGGTATCTCGCCTGTCTCATACATATAGCTTACAAGTTGGAAGGGACGTTTTGTTACTGCTTGTCAAGCAGTTTTTAGAATTTCTGCTTGCACCTTTTCTGTATCTGGCGCCTTACCATTTTTTAGACCCTTAAATGCTAATTCTAACTCATCTCGCAGTACAGGATATCCCAAGTCATCATTTTCAATGTCTGATTCATATTCTAATGCTGTTAGTTCCTCTCCTGCATATAAATTCCCTATTTATTCCTGCCGTATAACCACTTTCTCTACATTTTCTATAATGACGTTTCCTCTCGGTCCCTTATATTTTTGCTATACGGTTTTATATCCCTAAAATTCATTCTAATTAGTTTGTATGCTTCGTCTGTCTTTCCTAATTCTATCTTAGTTTGTACCCCTTTGCACTTTTCATCAATCCATTGTTTTTTAGCTTTCCTGCATTTGCGAATAATTTTCCATTTTATGGCTTTGTATTCCTGTTTTCCTGTTTTGTCTGATCTATTTTTGTATTTTCGTCTTTCAGCTATTAAGTTCAGGATATCCTTTGTTATCCATGGTTTCTTATTTTCTTTTTTTGTATACCCCAGAATATCTCTGGCCGCCATGTCTAAGCTGGATTTAATGTTATTCCATTTTGTTTCTAACTCCTTAGTATCAGAAATTATCCCGATAGCTTTCAGCAATTCATTTGACTTTTTCTCAAATCTTTTATGAATATGTTTATCTTTTAGTTTCTCAAAGTAAAAGTGACTTTTTCCATTCCTTTTTTCCAAATTTTTAAATTTAAGAGCAGCCTTCATAATTACGATGTTGTGGACAGTGTTTATATCTGCTTCTGGAGAGCTTCTACAGTCTTTTACTTGATTCCTAAACCGTTCTAATAAGAATGTACTCTATTTGATATCTTCCTATATCCCCTGGCATCTTCCACGTGTATCGTCTTCTAGCATGCTGTATGTATAACTATGTATAACTTCGTTATTTTTTAAACACCACTTTAAAATGTAAATCGGAAATGCGTTTTCATCTTCATTATTTGACAACATTGTCGGAAATATTTTAAACTGTTTTGCAACACTTCTTCATTTTCACTAATACTACAATTTAATGTTAGTATGCCCACATCAAGACTAAGCAATGGTTCTGAAATATGCTCTGAAATAATCAATTATTAAGTTTTGTTTTCAGAATTAAGTTATGTTGAAATAATTTTTGTTCTTCAATATTTATAGCCTTAGAACCCTCTGAACTAGTTGGTTCTGCAGTAGGTTTTTATGTTAATAATTTCAGTATCTTTTGATTTCCATGTCATTAAATCTGAGAAGTAGTAATAACACTCAAACTTTCTACGTTTGTTATTTAATTCTATTATATATGTTTCGTTGTCTTTATCAGATCCAGATTTATGCTAATATTGATCCAATGCATTAATAAAAATAAATAAATATTAACTGATTGTGTTAATTAATTCTCTGCTTGCCTTTTAATGAAATTACTAAAATACAGATTATCAGAGAGTAAATAATACAAATAATATAAGATAATCACGATGCATTACGACAGGAAATAGCTACAAAGTGGGCTCAGTCAACTTGGCCCCCTCCAAGCGATTTATTGAAGAGTAGCATGTGCACCAGAAAGTACTAGTCTTGCACCACCTAGCACCACCAAAATAATAGCTTGCACCATGCTGGAAAAACAATTGCGGTAATTTGTTTATGAGGGGGCTAGAATGACGCTAGCCCCCGTCCATTTGAATTTCAAAAAAATGATATTTGCTTCAGATAGAAGAGAGCTTGCACCATCTTGCACCACTAAATTTAAAGCTTGCACCACTTCATAAAATTAGATACAGGGCTTTTTCTCGAGGGGGGCTAGAATGACGATAGCCCCCTGCATTCGAATTTAAAAAAAATTGATATGTGCACTAATTAGAGGAAAGCTTGCATCACCTTGCACCACTAAATTTAGAGCCTGCACCACCTTCAATAAGTCGTCACATTATTATTTTACATTACTTTAGATAAAATACTGCCAAACTCCAACGTTTCTGAATTGCACTACTAAAAGAATTCTAAACAGATCCAATGCTGAAATGTTTTTCTTGCGTTTCTTTTATTTAAAATAGTACAATTATATTTCATTTAATTATAGGAGTATTATCTAATAACGAGGTGACTAATAATACGGACTTTAGGACAGGATCAGGACGTTCCTACAAGAGGCTTACAAATGTATATGCAAGGTATTACAGAACACATAATATAACTGCATGATTTAGTGGTGTCAAATTTAAGTCAAGTTACAACCAAATATAGCTGAATTTTAAGCGGCATATAGAACCAAAGTCGTAGACATACTTTCGTAGAGGTCATTGCACAATTTTTTTTATTTAATTACATTTCTATGGATGTATCTATCTACAATACACTAACTTAATATAATATTCGGATGTATTTATATTTTTCAATATACCTATCACGTTTGTATTGATATTTCTATTGGTAGAAAATAATTGTATTTTAGTAGGGTATTTTGGATGTATTTGGCGCAACGCCACCGCCACCGCCTTGCTCTCCGCCTTGCTCGGACACCCCCCAACCATTTTGATTACGTCACACCCGCATTCTTTCCACCCGCGAGATAAATCTTTTTCCACACTTCCACCCACGAGATAAATGTACATTGTTTGGTATCAATTAATATTAGATTTTTCTCAGCTACCCGAATCTCTAAGAATTTTTTAGATATCATCCCCCAGGGAGCTACCCTAATTTTAAGATTTCTTACCTATAGCGACTTTGAGCGTTCTTATAAATTTTTTTTTATACATGCGATACATCTTGTTAGTCTAAAATTTTACGCAGAATTCGAATCTGTAAACAGATTTGAAATCGGACCACGTCCTGCAAAGTTACACTTTAAAGTCCTGATCTTCTAAATTTTGCTCTTTGCTCTATAAGCAAACCTAACAAATAGTTTTCTTCGTCTATCCATTGCATCTTTCGAGATAAACCTATCTTGTTTGGCATCAATTAATATTAGAATTTTCTCAGCTACCCCAATCTCTAGGAATTTTAAGATATCATCACCCCAAGGAGCTACCCCCATTTTAAGATTTCTTACCTGTAGTGACTTTTGAGCGTTCTTATAAATTTTTTTAGTCATGCGATACATTTTGTTAGTCTAGAATTTTACACACAACCCGAATCTGCAAACAGATTTAAAATCGGACTACTCCTTACAAAGTTACCCCTTTAAAGCTCTCAAATCTTATTAAAATTTTTGCTCGTCTATGACATATGCTTAAACCAAACATCTCCAAAAATCAAAAACCGTGGAGATTTTAGAAATGAGTTTTTTATAAGCCATAAGTGCTTAGTATTTAAAATCATTTTTCAAACAGTAATGTGTTTTCTCAGAATATCGCAAAACCCATGACTTAAAATTTTTCTGGTTTTAACATAATTACATGCACAATGCTAAATTGTTGGAAAATACGTAGACGAGGACAAACTAATTGCTTTACAATTATGTGACGTATAGTGAAAGTAGCATAGAGGACAAACTAATTGCTTTACAATTATGTGACGTAAAGTGAAAGTAGCCTTTCTTTTTTATTAATTAGCGGGTATATGATTTGAGAAATACAATAGGTATGCTCGATGCTAAATGCTTGGAAAATACAACTCGTTTCAAATCAATTTCTTAACGAGCATGTGAATCACATTTGAAAGCTGTTCATAATTTCTTCTCCAAACAAATGCGGTTATTACAATAGGAAAGTACGCTAAATGCAAGTCAATTAACAACAATTTAATAGTGTTTACTGACCTACCTTAATTGTTTGTACAAGGAAACACAATAAAATATATACAAATATAGTAACTACCTTATTTATTTATGCCCCATGTGTAGCTTGCTGTACTATTAGGACCAGGGTATGCAAAATAATTTTTTCGTTAACACTTGAAGTGCCTCTCAATCTCTTTTACGTAATTTTATATTATGTAACGATTATTTATAATGCTTCTTTTTAGTCAGTCGATCGATAATGAACAGGACACGTAACTTCATACATTTATTTTGTTGTAAACAAAAATAAATTCGTCAACTCTTAAATCAAGGCGATTAGAGGAATTGATACAAAATAGAAACTTAATTTTATTTGAGCCAAATCCTTACACTAATACAATAGGTAGGGATGGATTCGGGCCGAGCCGGGCCGGGCTTTTAGATGCGGCCCGACCCGGCCCGAAATAATTTGCTCCGGCCCGGCCCGGCGGCCCGGCCCGAACCAAAACGCATCGGCCCGGCTTGAATTTCGGGCCGGGCCGGGCCGATTCGGGCCGGAATGTAACCAAAACCTTAAGTGATGTATAGATTTTCAACATCCAAATGGAACGTACCGTTTGTTAATATATGTATTTTCAGTTGTATATAAATACTTCTTTACTATTATTATGTTTTCTACTAAAGTTGAATATATCAATCTTAATAAATTATAGTTTATAGTATCATTTTAACCTCGAAGAATCTCAAAAGTATTTGGAGATGATGCACACTTGCACAGGCAATCCAAAATAGAAGGTGGTTTGCGTCAAACTTCAACCTTAAGTAACAAAATGCATTTTAGAATTCATGTACTACTACTAGTATATAGTAAAATATTTCAAGGAAAGTATTCAAAATTTGACTGAATATTGTTTCCACATATTCTAAACAAAGAACGTTGCCAATTTCCATTTTACAGATTGCTGGTGTATAGGTCTACATTTCGAGAATGTGCTAGCATCCGTTCAGAGAATTGATTATTCAAGTCTCTCGTATCAGGTAGACATTACTTTGTTGTCTATAAATATTTTTTTGTCGCATGCTTTACTGGAAATTTTAATTATTATGAAAAAAAAAAATGCCGCAACATAGAATATTATTTAGTATTTACATTTTAATTTTCTATATCCATTTGTTATTTAAAGCTATAAAAAGCTAATCGCATTGTATTCGGTATGGTGTTCTACAAAAGATACATTCAAATAATTAAATCTAATTAATCTGGTTTTTTTGTAATCGGGCAGTTTAAAATATTTTTACATATACAGAGTGGTTTCGATTTATTCATAAATAATCTTTAGTGCGAGGCCACAATAATAAGTTAATTAATAAGTATAATACAATAAACCAGCTCAATTAACATACGTTGCAATACTTCTTCAGATTAATTAAATATAACACGGACGATTTCTATTTCAAAGTTCTTGAAAAGTGGAAAGAAGTGAATATTACTTATCGAAAAAATCGAAATTCACAAATCGGTTTAAACCAAATCATTTTCGTTTTCGATTTATTTCCATTATGACACACTTACCAATATGTGTGTAACTGTACCTGGGTGATATATTAAGAAGAGCGTTAATTATAATTTTGTTTAAGAGGCACCTAAAGAAATCATTAAATGAAATTTTTTACTAAATCAATAAATTGTATATTTCGTTATATAAACTTCGGGCCGGCCCGAATAGCCCGAAAAGCCCGAAAAGCTTGAGCAGTCTGGCCCGGCCCGGCCGGGCCGACACGTCTTGGCCCAGCTTGGGCCCGAAAAAATTTGACCGGCCCGGCCCGAAGCCCGGCTTGATATTCGGGCCGGGCTTCGGGCCGGGCCGGGCCCAAGCCCGGGCCCGTGGCCATCCCTAACAATAGGTGACCGAAAAACAAATTACCAATAATTGTACAGATTACCCTGAATAGTTATCAGGAACTAACTACAATGCAACTTACTAATGACAATAATTCCAGGACACATACGAAGAATTAGGTTGCAGAGCCAACTGCTAGACCTGGGGATCCGATCTCACTGACCCAAGCGCTAAAGGCAGACTGTCCAGAACTTTGTCGCGCACCTAGCACTTAGTTAAGGATAACGCCATTAAAAGCTCATCATACACTTATACTATTTCGTACGGTATACATTTAATGTAACGATAATAAAAATACCTTTTCTGAAAACTCCTAATATCTACATACTTTGCGTTTTTCCAACCTGTCGGTACGACATGTAATTTGTTCATTATCTTGATATTCGGTGTATCTGCGTTTATTACCTTCTGAATTATATTTGTCAACTATGAAAGTAGATTACTTATCTGCCACCTTTTTTCAAAATTCTTCCCAATTCGACGCAAATCTAGATTTTATGTAAACATTGTAACCACTTTTGTTTTGCGATTTATGAATTGTTTGGAATAGCACCTTTGAGTTTGAACAATTTATTGCAATCATATTAAAGAAGCTTGCTAGAGGTCAGCTCCATGTATATCTGTTTTGAAATAGCATGCAATTTTCTGATCAAAAGTATTCACATCCCATTTTGGAATTATAAAGACTTATCATGTCTGGCTTATTGTTCGAGGTTTTGTATAAATTGAACAATGTATTGATGAAATCAATAACACAATTTTCTGTTTTAATTTAATTAAGAGCAGTTTCTAACTCTTCTTTGCTAAATGCTAATACCGCTATATCATCTGCATATCTAAGCATATCAATCTTTTGTTCCTGCATAGTCATTCCAAATTTCTTCTGGCATTTGACAGTATTCATTGTCAAATACTTTTTCCAGATCTACAAATCCTATATACACGCTTTCCCCCTTTTCTATTGTTTTCTCCATTACCACCCTCAGAGCTAAAATAGCCTCCCGTGTTCCTATGTTTCGCCTAAACCCAAATTGATCTGGTCTTAGCATTTCTTCAACTCGTTTTTCTATTCGTCTTTGTACAATTCTAGTTAATATTTTTAATACATGTGCTGTCAGACTTATTGTTCGTAAATTTTCAAATCTATCCGCGCCTCTTTTTTGGTATAGTTACTATGATGTTACGTTTGAAATCTTTGGGTATCTCGCCTGTCTCATACATATAGCTTACAAGTTGAAAGGGACGTTTTGTTACTGCTTGTCAAGCAGTTTTTAGAATTTCTGCTTGCACCTTTTCTGTATCTGGCGCCTTACCATTTTTTAGACCCTTAAATGCTAATTCTAACTTATCTCGCAGTACAGGATATCCCAAGTCATCATTTTCAATGTCTGATTCATATTCTAATGCTGTTAGTTCCTCTCCTGCATATAAATTCCTATTTATTCCTGCCGTATAACCACTTTCTACATTTTCTATAATGACGTTTCCTCTCGGTCCCTTATATTTTTGCTATACGGTTTTATATCCTAAAATTCATTCTAATTAGTTTGTATGCTTCGTCTGTCTTTCCTAATTCTATCTTAGTTTGTACCCCTTTGCACTTTTCATCAATCCATTGTTTTTTAGCTTTCCTGCATTTGCGAATAATTTTCCATTTTATGGCTTTGTATCCCTGTTTTCCTGTTTTGTCTGATCTATTTTTGTATTTTCGTCTTTCAGCTATTAAGTTCAGGATATCCTTTGTTATCCATGGTTTCTTATTTTCTTTTTTTGTATACCCCAGAATATCTCTGGCCGCCATGTCTAAGCTGGATTTAATGTTATTCCATTTTGTTTCTAACTCCTTAGTATCAGAAATTATCCGATAGCTTTCAGCAATTCATTTGACTTTTCTCAAATCTTTTATGAATATGTTTATCTTTTAGTTTCTCAAAGTAAAGTGACTTTTCCATTCCTTTTTCCAAATTTTAAATTTAAGAGCAGCCTTCATAATTACGATGTTGTGGACAGTGTCTATATCTGCTTCTGGAGAGCTTCTACAGTCTTTTACTTGATTCCTAAACCGTTCTAATAAGAATGTACTCTATTTGATATCTTCCTATATCCCTGGCATCTTCCACGTGTATCGTCTTCTAGCATGGTGTATGTATAACTATGTATAACTTCGTTATTTTTAAACACCACTTTAAAATGTAAATCGGAAATGCGTTTTCATCTTCATTATTTGACAACATTGTCGGAAATATTTTAAACTGTTTTGCAACACTTCTTCATTTTCACTAATACTACAATTTAATGTTAGTATGCCCACATCAAGACTAAGCAATGGTTCTGAAATATGCTCTGAAATAATCAATTATTAAGTTTTGTTTTCAGAATTAAGTTATGTTGAAATAATTTTTGTTCTTCAATATTTATAGCCTTAGAACCCTCTGAACTAGTTGGTTCTGCAGTAGGTTTTTATGTTAATAATTTCAGTATCTTTTGATTTCCATGTCATTAAATCTGAGAAGTAGTAATAACACTCAAACTTTCTACGTTTGTTATTTAATTCTATTATATATGTTTCGTTGTCTTTATCAGATCCAGATTTATGCTAATATTGATCCAATGCATTAATAAAAATAAATAAATATTAACTGATCGTGTTAATTAATTCTCTGCTTGCCTTTTAATGAAATTACTAAAATACAGATTATCAGAGAGTAAATAATACAAATAATATAAGATAATCACGATGCATTACGACAGGAAATAGCTACAAAGTGGGCTCAGTCAACTTGGCCCCTCAAGCGATTTATTGAAGAGTAGCATGTGCACCAGAAAGTACTAGTCTTGCACCACCTAGCACCACCAAAATAATAGCTTGCACCATGCTGGAAAAACAATTGCGGTAATTTGTTTATGAGGGGGCTAGAATGACGCTAGCCCCCGTCCATTTGAATTTCAAAAAAATGATATTTGCTTCAGATAGAAGAGAGCTTGCACCATCTTGCACCACTAAATTTAAAGCTTGCACCACTTCATAAAATTAGATACAGGGCTTTTTCTCGAGGGGGCTAGAATGACGATAGCCCCTGCATTCAATTTAAAAAATTGATATGTGCACTAATTAGAGGAAAGCTTGCATCACCTTGCACCACTAAATTTAGAGCCTGCACCACCTTCAATAAGTCGTCACATTATTATTTTACATTACTTTAGATAAAATACTGCCAAACTCAACGTTTCTGAATTGCACTACTAAAAGAATTCTAAACAGATCCAATGCTGAAATGTTTTTCTTGCGTTTCTTTTATTTAAAATAGTACAATTATATTTCATTTAATTATAGGAGTATTATCTAATAACGAGGTGACTAATAATACGGACTTTAGGACAGGATCAGGACGTTCCTACAAGAGGCTTACAAATGTATATGCAAGGTATTACAGAACACATAATATAACTGCATGATTTAGTGGTGTCAAATTTAAGTCAAGTTACAACCAAATATAGCTGAATTTTAAGCGGCATATAGAACCAAAGTCGTAGACATACTTTCGTAGAGGTCATTGCACAATTTTTTTTATTTAATTACATTTCTATGGATGTATCTATCTACAATACACTAACTTAATATAATATTCGGATGTATTTATATTTTTCAATATACCTATCACGTTTGTATTGATATTTCTATTGGTAGAAAATAATTGTATTTTAGTAGGGTATTTTGGATGTATTTGGCGCAACGCCACCGCCACCGCGCCACTCAAAACGCCTCAATTTACATGTAAATTCGCACTATAAAGTCTTATTTTTTAAGAATCTCCGCCTTGCTCTCCGCTTTGCTCGGACACCCCCCAACCATTTTGATTACGTCACACCCGCATTCTTTCCACCCGCGAGATAAATCTTTTTCCACACTTCCACCCACGAGATAAATGTACATTGTTTGGTATCAATTAATATTAGATTTTTCTCAGCTACCCGAATCTCTAAGAATTTTTTAGATATCATCCCCCAGGGAGCTACCCTAATTTTAAGATTTCTTACCTATAGCGACTTTGAGCGTTCTTATAAATTTTTTTTTTATACATGCGATACATCTTGTTAGTCTAAAATTTTACGAAGAATTCGAATCTGTAAACAGATTTGAAATCGGACCACGTCCTGCAAAGTTACACTTTAAAGTCCTGATTTTCTAAATTTTGCTCTTTGCTCTATAAGCAAACCTAACAAATAGTTTTCTTCGTCTATCCATTGCATCTTTCGAGATAAACCTATCTTGTTTGGCATCAATTAATATTAGAATTTTCTCAGCTACCCCAATCTCTAGGAATTTTTAAGATATCATCACCCCCAAGGGAGCTACCCCCATTTTAAGATTTCTTACCTGTAGTGACTTTTGAGCGTTCTTATAAATTTTTTTAGTCATGCGATACATTTTGTTAGTCTAGAATTTTACACACAACCCGAATCTGCAAACAGATTTAAAATCGGACTACTCCTTACAAAGTTACCCCTTTAAAGCTCTCAAATCTTATTAAAATTTTTGCTCGTCTATGACATATGCTTAAACCAAACATCTCCAAAAATCAAAAACCGTGGAGATTTTAGAAATGAGTTTTTATAAGCCATAAGTGCTTAGTATTTAAAATCATTTTTCAAACAGTAATGTGTTTTCTCAGAATATCGCAAAACCCATGACTTAAAATTTTCTGGTTTTAACATAATTACATGCACAATGCTAAATTGTTGGAAAATACGTAGACGAGGACAAACTAATTGCTTTACAATTATGTGACGTATAGTGAAAGTAGCATAGAGGACAAACTAATTGCTTTACAATTATGTGACGTAAAGTGAAAGTAGCCTTTCTTTTTTATTAATTAGCGGGTATATGATTTGAGAAATACAATAGATATGCTCGATGCTAAATGCTTGGAAAATACAACTCGTTTCAAATCAATTTCTTAACGAGCATGTGAATCACATTTGAAAGCTGTTTATAATTTCTTCTCCAAACAAATGCGGTTATTACAATAGGAAAGTACGCTAAATGCAAGTCAATTAACAACAATTTAATAGTGTTTACTGACGTACCTTAATTGTTTGTACAAGGAAACACAATAAAATATATACAAATATAGTAACTACCTTATTTATTTATGCCCCATGTGTGGCTTGCTGTACTATTAGGACCAGGGTATGCAGACTTTAACACCTCCATCTCGCACGCTTTACACAGATGTTGGTTGTTTCGTACAAGACCCTTTAACAGCTGGCGGAGCTGAACGTTTACTGCTTAATGACATACCGTGCTGTTTTTCCTCGTGTCGCTGTGAGCTATTCTTGTAAAAGCGATACTGCAAGACCCAAGTTTAAGTACTTTGCTGCCGACGGATGTATAAAGCAACCGGGGACGATGTTACACCACGACATTAAATGGCGGGCTTGAATATTTTCTTTGGAAACAATCGAAGATTGCCGAAGACACTCGAAGAGTGCACAAACGCGGTCACTAAACCACAATTAATAATCGCCTTTATAGGTTTAACATTTCTACCATTACCAATGACTTTAATTTCTTATTGGAGAATCCTTATTCTCCCACGCACTGTTGCGTAGCTGGATGCCCACCCCTTTTGGGGATATATGCTCGTTATAGGTTGTAGCACCCTCGGTTTTACTTAACTACACTTCGTGAGATCCCTTTAATCTTTTTTAATCGTGTCCTTCTTGCGCACAATACAGTAGGACTTAGCCTTACTACCTACAAATTCTAACACCAAGTCACCGTTAAACTCGTCTTTAAATTTCCCCACAACTTTTTGTTAACATGCGGTAAATTGTGTTTATTATTTGCGGGGTACACCACTTTAAACTTAAAAATAAAAACAGGATAGTTTAATACGTCTATTAATAATTTATGGTAATGTTGGCGGTACAAATATGTAAAAACAAACTTTATCAAGAAAATATAATGTTTTAATAGAATACATACACGTATTGATTACATCTATAAACCGCTGTGGTAACCAGAGTCTGGCGAATCTGGGATATCCAAATCTCTAAACATTTGCGCAAGCGATTGCCTTGCAGTTGCATCTTTTAAGTACTGAATGGAGAAACATTTAATAAGTTCCAACACTGTCAAGTAATTTAAATTGCTGCAATCATTAGACAGAGAAATACTGGCACTGCTCTCTCCTCTAATAACGTTTGAACCCTTTTCCTCCGTCGTATTTCCACATACTTTTTATATCACCAACAAATTTTCGTAAAATTCTGGAAAGTTTCTACACCTTAACTCAGCCATTTTAAGACAGATCAATTCTCGCAAATTTAATAGCTTGATGCACTCGTACGCAGGTAGCACAATAACATTCCCATCTTTCGTAATCTCCATATTATATAAATTCTCTTTTCAAAATTGTTCAACAGCCATATACTTCTATTAAAGGCTGTGCTCAGCTGCAATTTGAAATCTTGATCCAATTGTATCTCAACAACATTGTTTCCAGTAGTCAAACCATTTAATCTGACTTGTTTTGAGTCTTGAGCAAATTGGCGAATTTGAAATTCTACTTGAAAAGTACACAATTTCTTCCAATCAGTAAGAGAATGTTATCGTAGAATCAGCACACATACCACTACAGCAAATAACTTGGATGGCAGGTTGAAGACCACCATATGAATCAAAGCCAACTTCTAATATATGGTGGTGATAATTTGGAGGAAATTCGCCTAACCTATAGGTTGACTTACCAACTAGTTGGTTGATATTTAATTGTGGTACTCGCACATCACTTGTAACGTCAACACAAGAAAAATCCATCTTTAATTTCTAATTTTAATCAAACTCGACGATACTTTGACGACTAATGCACTGGAACATGGCCTCGCCTTTTATGCCGATGGTCGAGCGTGCGCAGCTCATTATATTAGTTGGCGTTATATGCAAGTCTTAACTGGAAAAGTGACCGTATAATTGTTTTATAGTGGGTTTTACCTGTATGTATTTAACCACCAACGCCATTTTAGAATTATTAAACAAAATTACTTTAGCAGTATTTTTAATATACCACCGTGTAAGATTTCAATTATTATTGTGTTTTCCTTAGGTTCTCAAATCCCTCGGAATTTTTTTCAAATCGAATGACCCCTTACTGATTTGCAGAATAACCTTTTGCAAGCACCGTATATAATTCATCTTTAATCTATTTCTAAACCGTATCGCTCTGTCTTTTGAGATAAACCCCTGGTGTGTCCCAGAATCGACTTCCTTTCCACCCCAAACACGTTGACACTGATGTTGTTTAATTCCTCGAACCGGGGTATATCCTTTATGGATATCGGGAACTGCAGTCCTGTCAAATTGAGAATGGTGCTGTAATGGGGGTAGCTACCGACCCTTTGCGGATTGTGAGCACTGGGGTAGAGCGCAGCTATCACGCACCAGGCAAAGCATGCGTTGTCGTCATTTTGTATTAATAACAGCTCTGGTGTTTCGAACCCATTTGGGGAGCTCGATGTATGAGGATCCACGCAAAGGGTTGTACTTGTTTACATTAATCTCCAAGTACAACGCATGTTTCAGACTCCATCCTAAAACTTGCAAATTAGAAAAAATCAATAATTGTGAAACTAACCAGAATCACGCTCCTGGAACTCCTCTGACTTAGCTGACATCCTCTCCACAAAGGGTGTAGATCTCCCTAGGTTACTGGAGGAGGTGACCACAACATTTCAGTGTTGAAAGATTTAACATCCTCTACACTGTCCATCTTGGTGTAGCCACTAATTAGGTAGTTTACTTTTAAATTAGGAGAAACCCAGCGTCGTTTAACCTTGAGTAACATTCCAAACTAGTCTATTCACGTCGGTGAAAATCAATTAACTTCTTGCTTACGCTACATCTATAATTATCGGATGTATCAAACGAGAACAAAGTTAGAGGGGGTAAATATTTATACGTATTTTTCGAAATTGTGAAATTGGAATAGTCTGCATTTGCATTTTGATAAGTAAACATCGTAATAAAAATGAGCGGGGAAAGAATTATATCCTTAGATGCTATAAAATTTTTAGAAGAAGTTGTCAAGGAGATGAAAAAAAGTTTATCAAACAATTCAACTAACCAACATTTGAATGGTATGTCTAATGAATCTCTGGTAAATACTAAAATAGTGCAAGATAAACCTACACATGATAATGTTGATGCGAAAGATCAGAACATAGACTCCAAGTCAGACGTTTCTGACAGAAAAGAAAGAGACAACTTAAATCGCATACTAAAGAGGATTTAAATAAAGCCCTTGACGAAATAAACAAAGGATGGATTACTGGTTCTTACCTGTAGTGACTTTTGAGCGTTCTTATAAATTTTTTTAGTCATGCGATACATTTTGTTAGTCTAGAATTTTACACACAACCCGAATCTGCAAACAGATTTAAAATCGGACTACTCCTTACAAAGTTACCCCTTTAAAGCTCTCAAATCTTATTAAAATTTTTGCTCGTCTATGACATATGCTTAAACCAAACATCTCCAAAAATCAAAAACCGTGGAGATTTTAGAAATGAGTTCTTTATAAGCCATAAGTGCTTAGTATTTAAAATCATTTTTTCAAACAGTAATGTGTTTTTCTCAGAATATCGCAAAAACCCATGACTTAAAATTTTTCTGGTTTTAACATAATTACATGCACAATGCTAAATTGTTGGAAAATACGTAGACGAGGACAAACTAATTGCTTTACAATTATGTGACGTATAGTGAAAGTAGCATAGAGGACAAACTAATTGCTTTACAATTATGTGACGTAAAGTGAAAGTAGCCTTTCTTTTTTATTAATTAGCGGGTATATGATTTGAGAAATACAATAGGTATGCTCGATGCTAAATGCTTGGAAAATACAACTCGTTTCAAATCAATTTCTTAACGAGCATGTGAATCACATTTGAAAGCTGTTTATAATTTCTTCTCCAAACAAATGCGGTTATTACAATAGGAAAGTACGCTAAATGCAAGTCAATTAACAACAATTTAATAGTGTTTACTGACCTACCTTAATTGTTTGTACAAGGAAACACAATAAAATATATACAAATATAGTAACTACCTTATTTATTTATGCCCCATGTGTAGCTTGCTGTACTATTAGGACCAGGGTATGCAAAATAATTTTTTCGTTAACACTTGAAGTGCCTCTCAATCTCTTTTACGTAATTTTATATTATGTAACGATTATTTATAATGCTTCTTTTTAGTCAGTCGATCGATAATGAACAGGACACGTAACTTCATACATTTATTTTGTTGTAAACAAAAATAAATTCGTCAACTCTTAAATCAAGGCGATTAGAGGAATTGATACAAAATAGAAACTTAATTTTATTTGAGCCAAATCCTTACACTAATACAATAGGTAGGGATGGATTCGGGCCGAGCCGGGCCGGGCTTTTAGATGCGGCTCGACCCGGCCCGAAATAATTTGCTCCGGCCCGGCCCGGCGGCCCGGCCCGAACCAAAACGCATCGGCCCGGCTTGAATTTCGGGCCGGGCCGGGCCGATTCGGGCCGGAATGTAACCAAAACCTTAAGTGATGTATAGATTTTTCAACATCCAAATGGAACGTACCGTTTGTTAATATATGTATTTTCAGTTGTATATAAATACTTCTTTACTATTATTATGTTTTTCTACTAAAGTTGAATATATCAATCTTAATAAATTATAGTTTATAGTATCATTTTAACCTCGAAGAATCTCAAAAGTATTTGGAGATGATGCACACTTGCACAGGCAATCCAAAATAGAAGGTGGTTTGCGTCAAACTTCAACCTTAAGTAACAAAATGCATTTTAGAATTCATGTACTACTACTAGTATATAGTAAAATATTTCAAGGAAAGTATTCAAAATTTGACTGAATATTGTTTCCTCATATTCTAAACAAAGAACGTTGCCAATTTCCATTTTACAGATTGCTGGTGTATAGGTCTACATTTCGAGAATGTGCTAGCATCCGTTCAGAGAATTGATTATTCAAGTCTCCGTATCAGGTAGACATTACTTTGTTGTCTATAAATATTTTTTGTCGCATGCTTTACTGGAAATTTTAATTATTAAAAAAAAATGCCGCAACATAGAATATTATTTAGTATTTACATTTTAATTTTCTATATCCATTTGTTATTTAAAGATAAAAGCTAATCGCATTGTATTCGGTATGGTGTTCTACAAAAGATACATTCAAATAATTAAATCTAATTAATCTGGTTTTTGTAATCGGGCAGTTTAAAATATTTTTACATATACAGAGTGGTTTCGATTTATTCATAAATAATCTTTAGTGCGAGGCCACAATAATAAGTTAATTAATAAGTATAATACAATAAACCAGCTCAATTAACATACGTTGCAATACTTCTTCAGATTAATTAAATATAACACGGACGATTTCTATTTCAAAGTTCTTGAAAAGTGGAAAGAAGTGAATATTACTTATCGAAAAAAAATCGAAATTCACAAATCGGTTTAAACCAAATCATTTTCGTTTTCGATTTATTTCCATTATGACACACTTACCAATATGTGTGTAACTGTACCTGGGTGATATATTAAGAAGAGCGTTAATTATAATTTTGTTTAAGAGGCACCTAAAGAAATCATTAAATGAAATTTTTTACTAAATCAATAAATTGTATATTTCGTTTTTGGGCCCCCGAAAAAAGCCTTTGAGCAGTCTGGCCCGGCCCGGCCGGGCCCGGACCGTGCTTGGCCCAGCTTGGGCCCGAAAAATTTGACCGGCCCGGCCCGAAGCCCGGCTTGATATTCGGGCCGGGCCGGGCCGGCCGGGCCCAAGCCCGGGCCCGTGGCCATCCCTAACAATAGGTGACCGAAAACAAATTACCAATAATTGTACAGATTACCCTGAATAGTTATCAGGAACTAACTACAATGCAACTTACTAATGACAATAATTCCAGGACACATACGAAGAATTAGGTTGCAGAGCCAACTGCTGACCTGGGGATCCGATCTCACTGACCCAAGCGCTAAAGGCAGACTGTCCAGAACTTTGTCGCGCACCTAGCACTTAGTTAAGGATAACGCCATTAAAAGCTCATCATACACTTATACTATTTCGTACGGTATACATTTAATGTAACGATAATAAAATACCTTTTCTGAAAACCCTAATATCTACATACTTTGCGTTTTTTCCAACCTGTCGGTACGACATGTAATTTGTTCATTATCTTGATATTCGGTGTATCTGCGTTTATTACCTTCTGAATTATATTTGTCAACTATGAAAGTAGATTACTTATCTGCCACCTTTTTTCAAAATTCTTCCCAATTCGACGCAAATCTAGATTTTATGTAAACATTGTAACCACTTTTGTTTTGCGATTTATGAATTGTTTGGAATAGCACCTTTGAGTTTGAACAATTTATTGCAATCATATTAAAGAAGCTTGCTAGAGGTCAGCTCCATGTATATCTGTTTTGAAATAGCATGCAATTTTCTGATCAAAAGTATTCACATCCCATTTTTGGAATTATAAAGACTTATCATGTCTGGCTTATTGTTCGAGGTTTTTGTATAAATTGAACAATGTATTGATGAAATCAATAACACAATTTTCTGTTTTAATTTAATTAAGAGCAGTTTCTAACTCTTCTTTGCTAAATGCTAATACCGCTATATCATCTGCATATCTAAGCATATCAATCTTTTGTTCCTGCATAGTCATTCCAAATTTCTTCTGGCATTTGACAGTATTCATTGTCAAATACTTTTTCCAGATCTACAAATCCTATATACACGCTTTCCCCCTTTTCTATTGTTTTCTCCATTACCACCCTCAGAGCTAAAATAGCCTCCCGTGTTACTATGTTTCGCCTAAACCCAAATTGATCTGGTCTTAGCATTTCTTCAACTCGTTTTTCTATTCGTCTTTGTACAATTCTAGTTAATATTTTTAATACATGTGCTGTCAGACTTATTGTTCGTAAATTTTCAAATCTATCCGCGCCTCTTTTTGGTATAGTTACTATGATGTTACGTTTGAAATCTTTGGGTATCTCGCCTGTCTCATACATATAGCTTACAAGTTGAAAGGGACGTTTTGTTACTGCTTGTCAAGCAGTTTTTAGAATTTCTGCTTGCACCTTTTCTGTATCTGGCGCCTTACCATTTTTTAGACCCTTAAATGCTAATTCTAACTTATCTCGCAGTACAGGATATCCCAAGTCATCATTTTCAATGTCTGATTCATATTCTAATGCTGTTAGTTCCTCTCCTGCATATAAATTCCCTATTTATTCCTGCCGTATAACCACTTTCTCTACATTTTCTATAATGACGTTTCCTCTCGGTCCCTTATATTTTTGCTATACGGTTTTATATCCCTAAAATTCATTCTAATTAGTTTGTATGCTTCGTCTGTCTTTCCTAATTCTATCTTAGTTTGTACCCCTTTGCACTTTTCATCAATCCATTGTTTTTTAGCTTTCCTGCATTTGCGAATAATTTTCCATTTTATGGCTTTGTATCCCTGTTTTCCTGTTTTGTCTGATCTATTTTTGTATTTTCTTTTCAGCTATTAAGTTCAGGATATCCTTTGTTATCCATGGTTTCTTATTTTCTTTTTTTGTATACCCCAGAATATCTCTGGCCGCCATGTCTAAGCTGGATTTAATGTTATTCCATTTTGTTTCTAACTCCTTAGTATCAGAAATTATCCCGATAGCTTTCAGCAATTCATTTGACTTTTTCTCAAATCTTTTATGAATATGTTTATCTTTTAGTTTCTCAAAGTAAAAGTGACTTTTTCCATTCCTTTTTTCCAAATTTTTAAATTTAAGAGCAGCCTTCATAATTACGATGTTGTGGACAGTGTCTATATCTGCTTCTGGAGAGCTTCTACAGTCTTTTACTTGATTCCTAAACCGTTCTAATAAGAATGTACTCTATTTGATATCTTCCTATATCCCCTGGCATCTTCCACGTGTATCGTCTTCTAGCATGGTGTATGTATAACTATGTATAACTTCGTTATTTTTTAAACACCACTTTAAAATGTAAATCGGAAATGCGTTTTCATCTTCATTATTTGACAACATTGTCGGAAATATTTTAAACTGTTTTGCAACACTTCTTCATTTTCACTAATACTACAATTTAATGTTAGTATGCCCACATCAAGACTAAGCAATGGTTCTGAAATATGCTCTGAAATAATCAATTATTAAGTTTTGTTTTCAGAATTGTTATGTTGAAATAATTTTGTTCTTCAATATTTATAGCCTTAGAACCCTCTGAACTAGTTGGTTCTGCAGTAGGTTTTATGTTAATAATTTCAGTATCTTTTGATTTCCATGTCATTAAATCTGAGAAGTAGTAATAACACTCAAACTTTCTACGTTTGTTATTTAATTTATTATATATGTTTCGTTGTCTTTATCAGATCCAGATTTATGCTAATATTGATCCAATGCATTAATAAAAATAAATAAATATTAACTGATCGTGTTAATTAATTCTCTGCTTGCCTTTTAATGAAATTACTAAAATACAGATTATCAGAGAGTAAATAATACAAATAATATAAGATAATCACGATGCATTACGACAGGAAATAGCTACAAAGTGGGCTCAGTCAACTTGGCCCCCTCCAAGCGATTTATTGAAGAGTAGCATGTGCACCAGAAAGTACTAGTCTTGCACCACCTAGCACCACCAAAATAATAGCTTGCACCATGCTGGAAAAACAATTGCGGTAATTTGTTTATGAGGGGGCTAGAATGACGCTAGCTCCCGTCCATTTGAATTTCAAAAAAATGATATTTGCTTCAGATAGAAGAGAGCTTGCACCATCTTGCACCACTAAATTTAAAGCTTGCACCACTTCATAAAATTAGATACAGGGCTTTTTCTCGAGGGGGCTAGAATGACGATAGCCCCTGCATTCGAATTTAAAAAAAATTGATATGTGCACTAATTAGAGGAAAGCTTGCATCACCTTGCACCACTAAATTTAGAGCCTGCACCACCTTCAATAAGTCGTCACATTATTATTTTACATTACTTTAGATAAAATACTGCCAAACTCAACGTTTCTGAATTGCACTACTAAAAGAATTCTAAACAGATCCAATGCTGAAATGTTTTTCTTGCGTTTCTTTTATTTAAAATAGTACAATTATATTTCATTTAATTATAGGAGTATTATCTAATAACGAGGTGACTAATAATACGGACTTTAGGACAGGATCAGGACGTTCCTACAAGAGGCTTACAAATGTATATGCAAGGTATTACAGAACACATAATATAACTGCATGATTTAGTGGTGTCAAATTTAAGTCAAGTTACAACCAAATATAGCTGAATTTTAAGCGGCATATAGAACCAAAGTCGTAGACATACTTTCGTAGAGGTCATTGCACAATTTTTTTTATTTAATTACATTTCTATGGATGTATCTATCTACAATACACTAACTTAATATAATATTCGGATGTATTTATATTTTCAATATACCTATCACGTTTGTAATTACTTAAAATTTTCTTTGGTTTTTAAAATAAAAACCCAATTGCCAACCAAATTCCCTAAAAATTGTTTTTGGAAAAATACTTAAAACGGGAACAAATTAATTGCACAACAAAGGTAGCAAGAGGACAAACTTTGCTTTACAAAATTAAATGTGGAAACCGTTTAAAATTTAAAAAGCCCGGGTATATGATTTGAGAAAACAGATAATGCTCGAGCTAAAGTTTCAAATTTCAAATTTTAACGAGCATGTGAATCACATTTGAAAGGAAAAACAAATGGTTTACGGTAAATGCAAGTCAATTAACAACAATTTAATTTGGTACCAATTGTTTGACAAGGAAACACAAAAATAATACAAAAAGCCCCAAATGTGTGGCTTGCTGATTAAGGACCAAGCAGATTTACCTCCATCCCAGACCAAGGTTGCCAACCCTTTAACAGCTGGCGGAGCCGAACACCAAGAATAGGCCCCCCGGCTTGACCATTCTTGTAAAGCGAAGAAGACCCAAAGTTTTGCTGCCGAACGGAAACAACACAAACACCCATTAACCCGGCGGGCTTGAATATTTTCAACAAATTCCGGAACCGAAGAACAACGCGGTCACAAACCACAAAATAACGCCTTTATAGGAACATTTTTCATTACCAAACTTTAATTTATTTGGGAGAATCCCTCCCACGCACGGCCAAGTGGATTGCCCACCCTTTGGGGAATATGCCGTTATAGGTTGGAGCACCTTTTACTTAACTACACGGAGATCCCTTTAATCTTTAATCGTGCCTTCGCACAAACAGTAGACTTAGCCAACACCAACTTTCACCGTCAACCGTTCCTTGTTTCCCCACAACTTTTTGCGGTAAATTGGATTATTGGGACAAACTTAAAAAAAACAGGGAAACGTTTTAATTTTATTAATGGCAACAAAAAAACAAACATCAAAAAATATAATGTTTTAACAGAAACAACAAGGATTACATTCATAAACCGCTGGAACCAGAGTCCGGCGAAAGATACCAAATTCAACATTTGCGCAAGCGATTGGTCAAGGCATCTTCCGAATGGGGAAACATTTTCGTTCCAACACCGTCAAGCCTTTAAATTGCCGCAACCAGACAAGAAACCCCTCCCCACCCTTGCTTTCCTCCGTCAAAACCGTTAAACCCCAACCTTTCGGTAAATTTGAGGTTGCCCAACCCATTACCTAATTCCATTAAATCGCCACATACCCATTGTAACTCAACCCAAAACCATCCAATTTCACCAATTCAGTCCCAAACCATTTAACGACTGACAATTGGCACCTCATGTTTCGACCGAGCGCCAGCCCTCACAGCCGGGTTGAAGACCACAATTGCCCTTAAGCGGGGTTAATGGAAATTGCCCAACCCTAGGTTTAAACCAAAAACCATTGGTCGAATTTAACAAGGACCGATTTTAATTAACACGAAAACCATTAATTTTTCCCAAAACGATACGATTTGAACCCCGAATAGGCTTAACCCCCTTAACATCTTTAAACCAGGACCACCGAATGGTACCGCCCAAGTTTAACCATTAAACTGACCCGAAATCGGTTTTCCCATTCAACCCGCCGAACGATTAACCCGAAACCGAGCAATATTTAAAAAACCTATTCGCCGTCAACTAAAATCGGTTTTTAACCCCCTGCCGAATTTGAACTGAGAATATTCCCGCCAAAGAACGGCGCTTGCCGGCAGCCCCATCAGCCCGGCAAAGCCGGCCATTTTCCCAGCCCAGCCGAACGGGAGCGAAGCCACCATTTATTTCAACCAAAACCAGCCAACCCATTTCCCAAAAGTAAATTAAAAAAATCACCAGAACCAAGAACCCCTGAACCCTTCCGAATCCTCCGGCAATCTTCCCAACCGAGGATTCCCGGGCCGAAAGTTTAAATCCAGTTCAACCACCAATTTAAAACACCGCGCCTCCCCGGCCCAACGCCAGCGGTAAACACCCGCCAACCAAATAAGGAACAAACGATAAACCGTTTACCCGAGAAATTGAAAGTTCAGCATTTTAATCCAAAAGACAAAGCCAAATTAAGGCTTGCGAGAAAAGTTATCAAACACCTTCAACAATTTGCCACGAATTGGTAAAAACAGCAAGGATAAACCCAACGAACGCCGATGAAAGATCAGAACAGATTCCGACGCGACAAAGAAAAAACGCACAAAAGATTTCCCGACCCAAAACGCGACGGATTGGCCAGATCCGAAACGCCTACAACCGAACGCAAATGCCCTACCAACCCGTTCGCGCGATTTTGCGTTTAAGAACAAAATACATGAAGGCACCGTTAATTTGAACTGAACAAAACAAAAACGTTTGGTTTAAACGCCAGGACAACCGAAGCAGCAGAACCCTTAAACAAGCAACAAAAATTGCAACCCAAAACACGGGTCATTTTAACCAACCACACCCTTCATAATCCAAACCAGACCGAAACCCGAAAATCAAACGGAATAAAACAAAACGTTCACATAAAATTCCCAATCATTCATTTGTTGGTTTAAATTTTTTAAAAACCATTTATTTCCCGTCAACAACCAACCCTCCTCGAACAAATCATTTCCCCCGGCACACCGCAGGACACCCGGGTATGACCGGCACAACACATTTTTTCCATCCGGCGCAACCCGTTTTTACCGGCAAATTCGACCCCCAAATTTCAACCTCAAACCACAACAACCCACGCGAACAGTCCACCTTCCGAATTGATTCCATCCGCACGCACGGCAACGGGGAATGGTTTAAACCCAAAACACATTTCTGGCGAAATTAACCATAACCTTTTGACCTTCAGTCTTCAGATAAACGTTATTATTTTGTGTCACCGTTTTCAAATCACTTCCAACTTTTCCCAACCGCGCACCACGGTTTAATTACAACGACTTCAATTTGCTCTCACGTCCGAAAAAGTTCAAACCGAACCGGCCTCTTTAAGCCTTTTGTCCAACCAAACCGGACGCCATCAAAGACTTTCGCGAAATGGCTCTCCCTTTCGCCGCCAACCGCAAAAATGGTTTAATTTAAATTCAATAGAACTATAAACCAACTTTTTAAGAAACATTTATACCGTTCCCACCATCGACCATTATCCAAATCGAACAGCAAAAGTTTGACACAACCATTTAAACCCATTTAAAATGCCCACGATCCGGAGCCCGAGATTCTGTTTCAAACGCACATTCGTTTTCCAGTTTAACCAGCGTTTCTAGAACAGAAACGCCAGGCGAAAAGAGTGCCAGCCTCCAAACCAACACCGACCTTTCACCAACCGTCTCCCAACCATGGTCCACACGGGTAAAACGTTCCCCTGGCCGAAAACCCGACCAATTTTAACCCCTCGGCAAGCCGTTGCTTCCCCCCCGTGGTCCCACGAACAGTCAGACCCGGAACAGCCACCACCCTTGCCAGAACACATAAGAAGTTTTAAACATCTGGAATCGTTGAATTATGCACCCCCGCAACCCACACACAATTCCATATATTTTAACAGGAACCGATTTCCAGGACCCCGCCGTTTTGCAGACAGACATTGAACGGCATCTTCGAAAAATTCACCATAATTGTCAACCCAAAATTCCAAATCCTTCCACCCACACAGACCATACCACGACCAGACCACGACGACAGACGCATACCGACGACAACACATAACGACACAATTAGAACCGACGAGTTTTTCCATTAAAAACCGGTGGAAGCAAGCCACATTAGGCGCCGCGGCGCCGACCCAACCTATTAATTTTTCCTTTTTAGGTGACCAGGGAAAACAGGTTAGCCGCGCCGCGGCGCCGACCCAACCTTTAATTTTTCCTTTATCTAACCTAGGTCCACACTTGGTTTTTAATGGAAAACTCATTAAAAAGCAATTAGTGTTAATGGGTTTTAATGAGAAAACTCATTAAAAGCATTTAGGTCATATGGTCATGCGGTCATATGGTCATGTGGTCATGTGGTCATATGGTCATGTGGTCATATGGTCATGTGGTCATGTGGTCATGTGGTCATGTGGTCATATGGTCATATGGTCATGTGGTTATGTGAGCAGGGAGATTAAATTTGGTATATAAGGAAGTAGTTTTGGGTTGAGCTTAGTTATAGTAAGACATTTTTCGAAAGATGTCGCATTCAAGCAATCAGTGGTGCTCCAAACAATCTATTACAAAAGCAGCAGAGGATATCCTGGATGGCTCGAGTTTCTACGCTGCTAGTAAAAAATATAATATACCTAGAACAACGTTATGCAGATATGTTAAAAGGTTGCAGAACGTGAAGAAATTACATAATTCCAACGATGCATCCAGAGATGTTATACCAGAAGTTAAAATACTTATACAGAATTATGATAACTTTGCTATTGCTAATGCAACAGAGGATGGTAAACATGGTCCTTGTTCCCGTCAACATACGAGCTATATTCGTGGGACCATCGAGTTGTGGGAAGACCAACGCTTTAATATCTCTGATCTTGCACGAGAACGGTCTTAGATTCCAAAATGTCTATGTATTTTCGAAGAGTTTATATCAACCGAAATACGAATTGTTAAGAAACGTTTTTACACCATTAAAAGAAGAAATTGGGTACCATGAGTTTGAAAATTACGATGATTTGATCGAACCCGGAGATAGCAAAGAAGATTCAATTATGGTTTTCGATGATATACCTGCAAACGAGCAAAGTAAAATCACTCAGTTTTTCTCGTTCGGCCGACATAAAGCAATAGATTCGTTCTATCTATGTCAAACTTACGCTAGTGCCTTAAAACATAGACTTAGAAATAACGCCAATGTAATCGCATTATGGAAACAGGATGAAACCAATCTCAGACATATCTTTTCGGATCATATAAGTGGTGACATGACATATCCGAAATTTAAAGAAATGTGTTTATAGTGTTGGGGTGACTCAAAACATAATTTTATAACTGTTGTGAAAGATTTTGATTTGGATAATGGTCGATATAGGAAGAATTTCGACGAGTATATAAATATTTAACATTATTCAAAACAAGTTAGTTCCCATCCTGAGTCCGATGATGACGAACGTTAACAATTTTATTGTAAATAAACGTAAGCTTCATTTTATGCAGGATTCTGTACGAAAGAACTTTGGGTATAAAAAGGGAGACGCTACATCTCTACAAAATTCAAAGAGGGCACAAACAATTGATTGATCCCTTGCAAAATTACCGATTCCCAGTCACAAGGAATAGCGGAAAGAATTCCCACACCTACAACAAGCGTTAAAGTTGAAAACAAAGGCCGGCTTTTAAAAAAGATTAAGTTACCAGTTGACGACGAGCCTGTACATCTTTATTATACGGACGTGTTAGCTAGAGACGAATACGAAAATATATACAAGTCGGTTATGGAGTAAAGTATAACCGTCAATTGATACGCATAGTTTAGGAAAAGTATGTAGGAAATTGATTTAGAAAACAGTGACACAACCTAAAATAATAACGTTTATCTAGAGACTAGAGGTCTAACAAGAGTTATAATTATTTTAAAGTCCTTAGCATTTTTCTTAAGAAATGTAATGATTTTGTTCATAGAATACATTCCATACCGGTTTGCTTCGTGCGTGCACACAAATCGGATGCAATCCGGTACATATCCGAATAGGAGTAGCCCATATAAAAGGACTGTTCGCGTAGAAGTTATTATTTGTTGATTGTACGGTTTAAAGAGACAATATAATAAATATGTATAAAGACTTTGGAGAGGTTATTCGAAGATTTCGCAATGCTCTACGAGTAAAAAAAGCAGAATGTGGGCAACGCTTTTCGATAGAAGGAGAAAAATGTCTTATGTGCCAGTCATACGAGGCAGCAATACAGCACTGTACTGCAGTGTTTATCAATGCCCGAGGATTTGGATGATTTTATGGAAATAATCGAGGAGATGGGGTTTATAAAACTGTTGGCAGATATTCAAATGGAATATATACTAAATTGTAAGTTTTAAAATAAAAATTTAACCACCACAACTGTTATCATAAGAAATGAATAATGTGAATTTAGAAATTATTTTTGTATATATTAGCTTGTTTATGTTTTAAAATATAAAGCATACATTGGTATTGTTTAATTTTTCAAATGTTCATTTAACTGAAATGTGTATCTAAGTAATTATGAAAAGAATTATAACAAAGAGTGCTACATTTAATTTTAATAGAAATGAGTACAACTACGTGTTTGAAACATACCTTTTAGTTTGATTTTTTTTGTTCAACTTCTATGATATTACATAAACCAGGATTCTGCTACTGCTTCCGAGTAATTGTATCCTAACAATACCATTATATATAAATAAAACCAAAACGTTTGAAACAATATTTATATTTCAATTCAAATACTTAACAGGTACACTTCACATAGAAATATATTTTTTATTCATTAAAACTAATACACACACAAAAGTCACTTTTTCCTCCTTTTTAATTGGCAAATGTGTAGTATACATATCCAAATTTTGCACACGATTTTCGTTTGATCTGAGTTTCGTATAGAGTGTAGCTTTTGGAACATTGTAGATTTCGGATGCTTCTGAACCAGTAATCCATCCTTTGTTTATTTCGTCAAGGGCTTTATTTAAATCCTCTTTAGTATGCGATTTAAGTTGTCTCTTTCTTTTTCTGTCAGAAACGTCTGACTTGGAGTCTATGTTCTGATCTTTCGCATCAACATTATCATGTGTAGGTTTATCTTGCACTATTTTAGTATTTACCAGAGATTCATTAGACATACCATTCAAATGTTGGTTAGTTGAATTGTTTGATAAACTTTTTTTCATCTCCTTGACAACTTCTTCTAAAAATTTTATAGCATCTAAGGATATAATTCTTTCCCCGCTCATTTTTATTACGATGTTTACTTATCAAAATGCAAATGCAGACTATTCCAATTTCACAATTTCGAAAAATACGTATAAATATTTACCCCCCCCCCCCTCTAACTTTGTTCTCGTTTGATACATACGATAATTATAGATGTAGTGCGTAAGCAAGAAGTTAATTGATTTTCACCGACGTGAATAGACTAGTTTGGAATGTTACTCAAGGTTAAACGACGCTGGGTTTCTCCTAATTTAAAAGTAAACTACCTAATTAGTGGCTACACCAAGATGGACAGTGTAGAGGATGTTAAATCTTTCAACACTGAAATGTTGTGGTCACCTCCTCCAGTAACCTAGGGAGATCTACACCTTTGTGGAGAGGATGTCAGCTAAGTCAGAGGAGTTCCAGGAGCGTGATTCTGGTTAGTTTCTACAATTATTGATTTTTTCTAATTTGCAAGTTTTAGGATGGAGTCTGAAACATGCGTTGTACTTGGAGATTAATGTAAACAAGTACAACCCTTTGCGTGGATCCTCATACATCGAGCTCCCCAAATGGGTTCGAAACACCAGAGCTGTTATTAATATACAAAATGACGACAACGCATGCTTTGCCTGGTGCGTGATAGCTGCGCTCTACCCCAGTGCTCACAATCCGCAAAGGGTCGGTAGCTACCCCCATTACAGCACCATTCTCAATTTGACTGGACTGCAGTTCCCGATATCCATAAAGGATATACCCCGGTTCGAGGAATTAAACAACATCAGTGTCAACGTGTTTGGGGTGGAAAGGAAGTCGATTCTGGGACACACCAGGGGTTTATCTCAAAAGACAGAGCGATACGGTTTAGAAATAGATTAAAGATGAATTATATACGGTGCTTGCAAAAGGTTATTCTGCAAATCAGTAAGGGTCATTCGATTTGAAAAATTCCGAGGGATTTGAGAACCTGAGGAAAACACAATAATAATTGAAATCTTACACGGTGGTATATTAAAATACTGCTAAGAGTAATTTTGTTTAATAATTCTAAAAATGGCGTTGGTGGTTAAATACATACAGGTACAACCCACTATAAAACAATTATACGCGTCACTTTTCCAGTTAGGACTTGCATATAACGCCAACTAATATAATAAGGAGCTGCGCACGCTCGACCATCGGCATAAAAGGCGAGAGCCATGTTCCAATGCATTAGTCGTCAAAGTATCGTCGAGTTTGATTAAAATTATAAATTAAAGATGGATTTTTCTTGTGTTGACGTTACAAGTGATGTGCGAGTACCACAATTAAATATCAACCAACTAGTTGGTAAGTCAACCTATAGGTTAGGCGAATTTCCTCCAAATTATCACCACCATATATTAGAAGTTGGTTTTGATTCATATGGTGGTCTTCAACCTGCCATCCAAGTTATTTGCTGTAGTGGTATGTGTGCTGATTCTACGATAACATTCTCTTACTTCGATTGGAAGAAATTGTGTACTTTTCAAGTAGAATTTCAAATTCGCCAATTTGCTCAAGACTCAAAACAAGTCAGATTAAATGGTTTGACTACTGGAAACGATGTTGTTGAGATACAATTGGATCAAGTTTTCAAATTGCAGCTGAGCACAGCCTTTAATAGAAGTATATGGCTGTTGAACAATTTTGAAAAAGAGAATTTATATAATATGGAGATTACGAAAGATGGGAATGTTATAGTGCTACCTGCGTACGAGTGCATCAAGCTATTAAATTTGCGAGAATTGATCTGTTTTAAAATGGCTGAGTTAAGGTGTAGAAACTTTCCAGAATTTTACGAAAAATTTGTTGGTGATATAAAAAAAGTATGTGGAAATACGACGGAGGAAAAAGGGGTTCAAACGTTATTAGAGGGAGAGAGCAGTGCCAGTATTTCTCTGTCTAATGATTGCAGCAATCTAAATTACTTGACAGTGTTGGAACTTATTAAATGTTTCTCCATTCAGTACTTAAAAGATGCAACTGCAAGGCAATCGCTTGCGCAAATGTTTAGAGATTTGGATATCCCAGATTGGCCAGACTCTGGTTACCACAGCGGTTTATAGATGTTATCAATACGTGTATGTATTCTATTAAAACATTATATTTTCTTGATAAAGTTTGTTTTTACATATTTGTACCGCCAACATTACCATAAATTATTAATAGACGTATTAAACTATCCTGTTTTTATTTTTAAGTTTAAAGTGGTGTACCCCGCAAATAATAAACACAATTTACCGCATGTTAACAAAAAGTTGTGGGGAAATTTAAAGACGAGTTTAACGGTGACTTGGTGTTAGAATTTGTAGGTAGTAAGGCTAAGTCCTACTGTATTGTGCGCGAGAAGGACACGATTAAAAAGATTAAAGGGATCTCACGAAGTGTAGTTAAGTAAAACAGAGGGTGCTACAACCTATAACGAGCATATATCCCCAAAAGGGGTGGGCATCCAGCTACGCAACAGTGCGTGGGAGAATAAGGATTCTCTCCAATAAGAAATTAAAGTCATTGGTAATGGTAGAAATGTTAAACCTATAAAGGCGATTATTAATTGTGGTTTAGTGACCGCGTTTGTGCACTCTTCGAGTGTCTTCGGCAATCTTCGATTGTTTCCAAAGAAAATATTCAAGCCCGCCATTTAATGTCGTGGTGTAACATCGTCCCCGGTAAGCTTATACATCCGTCGGCAGCAAAGTACTTAAACTCTGGGTCTTGCAGTATCGCTTTTACAAGAATAGCTCACAGCGACACGAGGAAAAACAGCACGGTATGTCATTAAGCAGTAAACGTTCAGCTCCGCCAGCTGTTAAAGGGTCTTGTACGAAACAACCAACATCTGTGTAAAGCGTGCGAGATGGAGGTGTTAAAGTCTGCATACCCTGGTCCTAATAGTACAGCAAGCTACACATGGGGCATAAATAAATAAGGTAGTTACTATATTTGTATATATTTTATTGTGTTTCCTTGTACAAACAATTAAGGTAGGTCAGTAAACACTATTAAATTGTTGTTAAGTGACTTGCATTTAGCGTACTTTCCTATTGTAATAACCGCATTTGTTTGGAGAAGAAATTATAAACAGCTTTCAAATGTGATTCACATGCTCGTTAAGAAATTGATTTGAAACGACTTGTATTTTCCAAGCATTTAGCATCGAGCATATCTATTGTATTTCTCAAATCATATACCCGCTAATTAATAAAAAAGAAAGGCTACTTTCACTTTACGTCACATAATTGTAAAGCAATTAGTTTGTCCTCTATGCTACTTTCACTATACGTCACATAATTGTAAAGCAATTAGTTTGTCCTCGTCTACGTATTTTCCAACAATTTAGCATTGTGCATGTAATTATGTTAAAACCAGAAAAATTTTAAGTCATGGGTTTTTGCGATATTCTGAGAAAAGCATATTACTGTTTGAAAAAATGATTTTAAATACTAAGCACTTATGGCTTATAAAGAACTCATTTCTAAAATCTCCACGGTTTTTGATTTTTGGAGATGTTTGGTTTAAGCATATGTCATAGACGAGCAAAAATTTTAATAAGATTTGAGAGCTTTAAAGGGGTAACTTTGTAAGGAGTAGTCCGATTTTAAATCTGTTTGCAGATTCGGGTTGTGTGTAAAATTCTAGACTAACAAAATGTATCGCATGACTAAAAAAATTTATAAGAACGCTCAAAAGTCACTACAGGTAAGAAATCTTAAAATGGGGGTAGCTCCCTTGGGGGTGATGATATCTTAAAAATTCCTAGAGATTGGGGTAGCTGAGAAAATTCTAATATTAATTGATGCCAAACAAGATAGGTTTATCTCGAAAGATGCAATGGATAGACGAAGAAAACTATTTGTTAGGTTTGCTTATAGAGCAAAGAGCAAAATTTAGAAGATCAGGACTTTAAAGTGTAACTTTGCAGGACGTGGTCCGATTTCAAATCTGTTTACAGATTCGAATTCTGCGTAAAATTTTAGACTAACAAGATGTATCGCATGTATAAAAAAAAAATTTATAAGAACGCTCAAAGTCGCTATAGGTAAGAAATCTTAAAATTAGGGTAGCTCCCTGGGGGATGATATCTAAAAAATTCTTAGAGATTCGGGTAGCTGAGATAAATCTAATATTAATTGATACCAAACAATGTACATTTATCTCGTGGGTGGAAGTGTGGAAAAAGATTTATCTCGCGGGTGGAAAGAATGCGGGTGTGACGTAATCAAAATGGTTGGGGGGTGTCCGAGCAAGGCGGAGAGCAAGGCGGAGATTCTTAAAAAATAAGACTTTATAGTGCGAATTTACATGTAAATTGAGGCGTTTTGAGTGGCGCGGTGGCGGTGGCGTTGCGCCAAATACATCCAAAATACCCTACTTATTTTCTATTACCTCACTTGCTTTTCCGCTTAACTTTCTATGAGTTTCACAAATTTCTCTTTCTGACTTATGACTGACGGCCATTCAATTAAATATTCCGAAAATGATTTACACTGTGTAAAATTTTGCGTACAGGCATATATAAGTGCTAATGGCATATTTGTAACAACTTCCAATGGAATTACTGCACCAGAACGAAGCCAAGCAGATAACCAATTGCTAGTAGTTAGAGTGCTGTGGGATTCGCTCAACATGTTACCTACTGCATATTGATTACTGGCTTGTGGGTCTCTTACAACTATATTATATAAAAAAATATGGACCCTTTTGTATCTCCATGGATGGCGAATCTTTTTTACTACTCCTCCCGTAGCATCAATCGCAATACGCGATATATTTTTTCCACAATAATTTCGAAAAACGTGTAATTGGTTGTTACTCCAGTACATTATAAAAAAATGGTGAATACTCTATATCTCGTATAATGCCGTTATACGTTAGTGTACATTTAGCTTTAGCTATAGCTACAATAGGATCGTCGTCTAAAAATGTTTGTTTGTGCAGTTCATATTTAGCATTCCTTAAAGTCGTTAAATTATGCCAATCGGATGGAATCGAATCTCCAAACATCATTAGGTTTTGAGCCCTTCATTCCTATATACAGATGGCACAATACCTTGAATTAATATAGACGTTACCTGTTGTCTTCTAAGGCCAGATAGAGGCCGGTTTAATCTTTATGCATGGTCTACAGTGAAGTTTCCAGTATATTAACAATCGATGCTGATGTTATCTTGTGTGCTGGGTTCTGTATTAATAACATCTTTAAATACAGAATTACATTCTTTACAACTTCCAGTAATCATTGCAAAGCACCCATCAGTATGCATTTGACATCGCTTAAACATTAAGGTGCATGGTAGGCGGGTGGTCTCGAAAAACAATGTGTGTCCAATAATGCTTTCTGTGAACTAGGTAGCATCTGGCAGTGTCTCTTTTTTGTTTAAAATGCTGATCCTTATTACTATATTTATAAAAAGTTTTTGAAAATATTGTTGATACTCTTCTGCTGTTAACGTTAGTATAAATTGTAGGGGACTATTTTCAGAAGAAGTAGAAATCGATGTTAGACTAGCACGTTTTTCTGTCCAGGAATTTCCACTGCAACTTTCTCAGTTTAATATTTTCTTTTCTACTGTTTCTTCAACTTCTTGCTTCTTACACTTATTTATATTTAGTAATTCACATAAGTTGAAATAATTTTTTGCAAATGCAGTATAGACTGCAATGGATGACATTTGAGTGCTTTGTCTTATTTTAATACTATCACTGATGTTGTTCTATATGGCGCTTTTCTTGCTGGTTATTACATCAGTTTTTTCTTCGTACAGTTCCATACTGTTGAATTTTAAAAAACAACTTTAGATGTAAGACACGTCCTCAGGATTTATTTTTTTTTGAATAAACCATTACGATACTAGAAAAATCATTAACCATTTAAAATAGTTGTAATACAAGCAATTAAATACAGTAGAGTATGAAATTTTGATAAATACATATCTAGACATCTGAACCAGTTGCGTCAGCTTAATGGGCGGATTTTAACTTAGCTTAAAGCTGTGCAGTTTCTATATTTTAAGTGACTTCTCAATTTCTCATCCACCTGCTTTTGGAGATCTAAATAGTGACCTGGTAAAATCCACATCATTATGTACATTAAGAGCAAACAAAGAAATCGTTTAAATAAACAATTATTATAAACGACTAAGGTTTATTTTTGAAGAATAAGCTTTAAAATCCTAAGTCATTTAATCCGAATAACACCAAAATCACCAATCTTCAAATTTCATACCATACCTTGACAGTACATTGACCAGACATACAACATTTTCTAATATTGCACTAGTTTTTATAACGTCATCCTACCAAAAGGTAGCATCTACAACTAAACTCATCGAAAGTAATGCTGACGAAACGACGTACCTCACATGCTCAGATTTCTTTAAAATCGATCTCAAAATTTTATACCGGTTTTGTACCCAATTGTACCATTATTCAAAAATGTTGTAACACTCCGCCCCTCTCGTCAAAATAATTACAAAAATAAATGAGAGGGCTGTGGCTAGTGATGCCCGCGATAAGTCTAGTTGACGAATGTCTTGCAAATATCGTCTCGTTTACGAGACGAGACTCGAGACGAGACTGGTGTTTTTCTTTGCGAAACGGGACGAGAGCTTTTAAAATCTCATGCCGGATCTCGCGCGAGAAACCTCGCCAGTCTCGCAAAAGTCTCGCATCGAGAGTAGTTGAAAGAAATTATATGATGCTATATGTATAGGAGCCCAAGTTTTTAGAAATACCATCGGTTCAAATCGAAAGTTTATTTTTATATTTAGAATTTAATGCTGCATGTCCTGATGGACGCCTCAGAAACGTACTGTCGTTAAAAGCAGCAACACCCACAACTCGGGGAAATGATGCTATAATTTCTAGTACATCCTATTCATCTTCAAATAACATGTACTTGACGGTCCATGCTTATTGTAAATAAAATTAATTACTTTAGAACGTTTTGTTCTTCAACAGCATCAGAGTATGTGGCTACTATAAATAAATGTAAACAAATTTGTGTTCTGTTACCTTCGTTCACAAATATCACGGACATGCGCCCTCAGCTAAGAAGTTCTTAAGCCACCGCAAATTCGATGCTTAAAATTAAAAATTATTTACGATGCTTAAGGATGTCTTATAGTGTGGTGCAACAGAAATGTCTTACCTAAGAATCGCTTACTATAAGTACTGCTTAAATATGTCGGTGCAAACGGGCGTTAATACTGAATAGCGGTGCCTATCCTATAACTTGACTTAAATTTACTTAAAACACTCCGTGACGCGTATTACGTGTTTCTGCATTATCTTGCAGGTACATTTGTAACCCTGTTATAGTAAACTCCTCCCTTAATAGTCACCTGGTAATTAGATAATGTAATTAAATTAAATACAATATTGTAGTACTTTAATTAAAAGAGGCACAAAAGAATTTCAGCATTAGATGTGGTTGGACTTATTTTGGTAGTAGCACTTGATCGTGAGGTTGGGATAAGGCAATGATTAACCTAGAATAATAATGTGACGACTTATCGAAGGTGGTGCAAGCTCTAAATTTAGTGGTGTAAGGTGGTGCAAGCTTTTTTCTAAATGGTGCACATATTATTTTTTTGAAATTCGAATGAAGGGGGGCTAGCGTCATTCTAGCCCCCTCGACAAAATGCCCTGCATCTAATTTTCTGAAGTGGTGCAAGCTCTAAATTTAGTGGTGCAAGGTGGTGCAAGCTTTCCTCTATCTGGTAAACATATTATTTTTTTGAAATTCAAATGGAGGGGGCTAGCGTTGTTCTTGCCCCCCTCATAAACAAATTACCGCAATTGCTTTTCCAGCATGGTGCAAGATATTATTTTGGTGGTTTAATGTGGTGCAGGACTAGTACTTTCTAGTGCACATGCTACATTTCAATAAATCGTTTGGAGGGAGGCCAAGTTGACGGAGCTTACAAACTGTAAGCAAGTTGTGGAAATAACAATGGATGTAGATAGTCCTTCATTCACAATTGATATAGTAAAACGTTCCAGAAGACAAAGAACACTATGCAAATGCCGACAAAAACACCCAGTTCACTCTACATCGTTAGAAATATTTATCTAGTAAACGAAAAGTATTTTGAATAAACTGAACTTTTGAGTCAGAATATCGAAACAGCACCTTTATATCAAAACGTGAGCTCTGCTATTTTACTAAAGGGTAGAAAGATTTGCGTACAAAAACGCAGAAACAAAGCGAAAGAAGGTTGTTACCAAGAAAAACGAAAAAGCACAACATACAACAACAGTTGTTTAATACTTACGAAACGGTTTTGCGGCGAGGGAGAGAGACAGGTGGGTGGAGAATGGGGAATATAAAGAATACTTCAAACAACTTCTTGAAGTAGAATTCAAATTACTGTCGAAATCGGAATGAATACTGGAATCGAACGACTAATGATTTATACTTTATTATAAGACAAAGCAAGCCTTAACAAGCTTAACCCGATCATAAAACAACCAGACGAGGTTAATCCTTAGAGCAACACTTGCAACATCGGCAAATTAAGGAAAGAAAAAACGTGTATTGAAACGGTGGTTGTCGCAAAAAACCTGAGTAGAATTCAAACGAGAGATGGTTATTAATTAAAGAGCGCAGCACACTATGGCAGGTTTTACTCCCTGGGTTATTGTATTATTTAATTTGCCGAGTAGACCCAAAGGACGGTGCAATTCTTTTCTGTATGTTTTCAAGAGAGCACTTTTATCGGTAAGATACATGTTTGTCGTCAGACCTGTAGATCTGCACGTGACTGACATAATTACATAAATATATCTGTTTTATACTCATTGAAGTTTCGATCGTCAGACATTGGCAATTAAAATGTCGTGATTTAATATTAGGGATGCTTTTAAACCTTTTAACCAAACAAATTGTTTTGAGGAATTGCAAGTCATTTTATAATCGGTATAACCCTTTTGCAATTAACTGCAACATTATAAGCAATAATGATAATAGTGTAAAATGTCGTCAGTCGTAAAGTACGCGTCTACCTAGTATTTTGATTACGTCATTCGTAAATTTACACACAGAAAATCTGTATTTATAATTGTATTGTGTAGTTTAAATATCTCTCATATTAGTTTTAAAATTCACATCCCTTTAGTAAGGTTTAAGAATATATTATTGGCACAACGCTAAAGCGATGAAACATATAATAAACAATGGCTTAATCCGATGCAAATTGCCTTACAATCGTATTCTGGAATCGCAGAGAAAGGTATAAGTAAATTGATAATACTTGACATAAAGCTTATAGGATGCGAGAGCAACATACCCCGAAATTTCATTTCGAAAAGGATCTGCCTGAAACGGAAACTGTTACTTTCAGTTCTTATTAAGCGGAAAGAATTTTTATCAACACTGAGAACACAGCTGGGCCTTGTTGTATATAATAGTTTAGTTACATGGCACACGGCACTATTGACTTACTAGTACTTTTCCATGTTTGTGTACAGACACATAAATCCATATTTTTAATCGTAAAATGCCGCTAGAGTATCATAAAATTAAAGTTCACACATACTATTATTCCGGTGTTCCTAAATGTAATTAACCATAATATATCACAACGTTTTCGTATTCAAAATATTGCAACACATATGGAATGGCTATAACTAAAATTAATCAGTATAGATACAGCGCAAAACCACAAACTTATCCTATGGTGGTTAACAAAACTGTTTAGGTTATTGCGACAGAGTTTTGACAGACTTTTAATTTATATTCTAATATTTGATTTTTGGTAATTCGGGCTGCAATTTAGTTTCTTATTTATTTAGTCAGCCATACTTATTTAGAGAGAATCCTTAATGTACTTAAATGCCGCAACAGATACCACCGATGATAATTAAAGCAATAAATACTGCTCTAATTTCCTTCATATCGCAACCATTGAACAATATTTATTACTAATTTATCTACACAAACACTGACCATCCCAATTTATATAAACATTAGGCGTATTTATTTTAACAACATAAATAACAATTTATTTCGTGTGGATTAATACAAATACTGAACTCTTGTCTAGTCATACGATTTATATATCAAACTAATATTATTTCAGATGACGCCGGAACCGCTTATATTTTAATAGATTACACTTAAAGTAGACCGGTTGTTTGCTTCATATTGGTTCTTTAAATACACAGTTATGGGTGTCAAATTGTTGTTCGTTTAATGGATTTAACTCTCTGATTACTAGACCATTGACTGGCAATGTAGCAATACAATGTGTTGGTATTTAGCAATCAGAATAAGATAATGAACGTTTTTAATAAGAACCCCATTTTTGAAAAGGGATTCGTATTTTATATATATATATATATATATATATATATATATAAAATGTTTAAAATGTTTGGGAATATGGTCATTTACAAACTAGAATAAGTTCTAATCATATAATATATTTCTTCTGTCATGATATTTACCAGAAAGTTTTGAGGTATAAGTTTGAAACATATTGATCTTTAATAGATTACCTGTGGAGCATCATTGGCCAATTATACTCTTCCTTCGGGATAGTAAAACACAAGTAAATTATCTACAAGAGAAGTGATTTGAGTTCTGTAAGTTTTAACTGAGATTAGGTAAGGAATATTTTAGTAAGTAAGTATATAGGTACATGTTGGAAACAATTTATGTTTTTAAATTATACTGAAAACTGTTCTATATTCTTTTGAATGAAGGAGAATTGTTTTCGAATGTACATATGCTTTTTGAGATTAATGTGTTTTATTTCATTTTGTAAATTCCATAGTATAGCTTCTGTTGAGCTAGACCTAAAAGATAAAGTAGAAAGGAAGGTAAGGTAATAATTACAAATTTACATTGTTATACCGTGTCATAGCACCCTTTAGCGACGTCCCTGCTCACAGAGGTGTCACAGCACTCTTTTAGTGATGCTCAACACGAGGCGTTGTCACAGCACTCTTTTAGTGCCAAACCAACCCAGAGCTTATTAATTCGTCTGAAAATTAGAGGTTCTCGTCTTGTAGCATTTTTTGAGTTTTCTTTATGTAATATCTGATTAGTTTCCAGTATAACTGAAAAATGCAAGAAGTTTGTGAAGGTTTGAGAGCTGAGGGGGTGGATGGATATTGGATCTCAGGAAAGTGTTTATGTGGAAGAAACAAAAAAGGAGAACCTTGAGGTAAAAAAGAAATAGAGTGTAGAAGAAGCCCAGCAGTCAAGAATGATGGCGCTCTTATTAAGTCTAAATCAGAATATGCTGGAACAAAAAGCAATGAATAGAAAGAAAAAAAAGTATGGAGAACAAAAGGAAAATGAAAAAGAAAATGAAAGAGAAAATAAAAAAAATGGGTGAAAAGTGTATCAAGGAAATGAGTGAGAGATCTGATTATAATACTCAGGAGTTAGGAGCAGTATTTGGGTAGAATATGACAAAATTGAGGGAAAGCTTTAGGTTAGAAAGTGAAAAGAAATTTAAAGAAATGAATGGAAAGCTAACTTTCGGCATTAAAGAAACTAACAAAACCATTGAGGAAGTAAAATTTGAAATCAGAGAGAAAATGGTACAGATTTTAGAGAATATAGATGACGCCAAAGAAGAAATTGTTCAAATAAAGGCGATTCAGGAGGAGAATAAAAAAAACTAGTGGAAAATTAAGGAGTTAGATAAAAAAGTAAATGAAATAAAGGGAAGCTGCCAAGCTGGATTTAAAACGTTTAGAAATGATTTGGGAAATTTTAAAACAGACTTGGGAAATCAGTATAAAAGAGAAGACAGGTTAAAAAATTTTCATGTTGGGGAACCGATGGGATGGTTTCCAACCAGTGTTCCATAGCAACAACATTCGAAATTTTATGTGGATAATAAACTTAACCCTAAAATATTCTTAAATAACTTAAAAACTTTAATAGAAGGTAGCTGGGATAAATAAACAAAGTTAAAATTGTGAGGTTCATGTAGAAAGAAAGTGCTGAGATTTGGTTTGGATTCATTGAAAGTGAGTTAAGTTCGTTGAAAGACTTTAAGATTAAATTTTTAAAACATTTCTGGGAAGACAATCAGCAATTCAAAGTTAGAGATAATTTATTGATAAGCAAATATAGTAGCGATTCAGGTACGACAAGGTTGTATGCAATCAAAAAATTTGGCGTTGCCAAACAACTTGATCATCTTTCACAGAAAAAGCAAATTATAAAGTATCTAGCAGGTCACTTCGAGACGAAATAAAACAATGCGTAGCCTTCCAAAATATTGTTGATAGAGATGCTATTTTGGAATACGATATGATGATATGGGCCAACTAAGGAGGATGAATACCAAACCAAGGGGTCAGCCCATGAATACTAGATTCCAAAGGAGTAATTGGCGGGAAAGATGTCAAGGCAGACTATTTGAAAGGGGGTATACCCATAGAAATAATTGGAACAGACGAAATGCCATCGGAAGAGACGGGGGAAGGAAGAACAATGAATCCCGTGCTATTGAGAATAGAAGCGTAACCCAAGGAAGGAAAAATATGACAACGGTGCAAAGAAATTGCATTAGTGGTAGCAATGATAATAGAAGGATATACGCAGGGGTCGTTAATGACCCTAGAACGTCAAGTAGGCAGGATTTTTAGAAGCAGACAAATCAAAATACGTAGGTATCGAAATTAATAAATATGAACATGTGCGTAAAATTATAAAACTTGATTTGGAGAATGATGTAGAAGTTAATTAGAGAAATGATTTACTAAGTATAATAAAATTGCAAGTAGAAGGAAAAGAGATTAAATTACTTTTAGACACAGGAGCTGGAGCAACATTAGTAAGCGAAGCTTTTATAAAAAATAATTCTGGGAAGTTAATGCAGATAGTTATCCCTATTAAAACAAACTATTTAGTACCGCCGAATAATAAAGAAGTTTGCAGTTATCAACTATATCATAATTCTGAAAGTTAAATTGGGAAGGATGGAAGTTGAGCAAGAATTTTTAATAATGCCAGGGTTTAAAGTTGATGCCATTCTGAAAATTGATTGTATTAGTAAGATGAAGGGTATAATAGATACAGAGAATAATGTGATGGTTATGGAAGATGGAAAAATTAAATGTTACGAAGAAGTCCATATTGAAGCAATTTGAAAAGAAGATGGAAGGTAAAGTACAAGAGTTTAACCATTAGGTGCTCTGGTAAAGTTAGAAGAAAAAGTTGTATCGTTTTTAGAAAAATGTCAGAATTATTGAAAACTGCAAAAGATAATGTTGAAAAGTTGGAAATAGTAGATGAAACTAATAAAAATAGTAGGATTGCAGGTGTAGAAAAAGAGATAGAAGAATTTTCTGCGAATGCAGCTTTTAAAAATAAGATGAATAAAGATAGTAATATATTAGATAATGATGAAATAATTTGGAAAGCAGAGCTTAATAATTTGTTTGGGATAATTTATATTAGAGAATCGAATCTTTCTGTGAAGTGGCTATGCCATTCCCGTCAGAGATGATTACCAGAAACCCCTCGGCGTTGTTTCTATTTACTATGCTGCATGTCGGATCCACAGGCCTCTACCAACTGATATCTCTGCAAGCTATTCGCTTCGTCTCACAGTACCATTCCATACCCATATATCATGCAAACAAACTTGATTACTAGTTCTGTTTACCCCCATATATCATGCATCTATTTAATAATTTTTGTCGTAGTAGCCGGACCTTTTATTTAAATACGCACAAACTCGTACGTCACGTTAATACTTGAGGTCCGCTACTACAGTTTTATACTTTCAACTACGATATTAAAAGTAACTTTACTACACACACAAAATACTAACCAAAAGCTTTATTATTATGTCGGTATTCAGCACTTGATCGAAGTAAAAAAGAAGAGAACTTTAATAACTTTGCGGGGGTATTTATATCCTTATTCAAACCTCCTACTGAACCCGTTTCCCATGAAAAGCTTATTTTCCAAAGCGGTTTCTAAAAATTCCGCAAAATTTCTCCCGTCCTACGTGCTGCATACCTCGAATTCGTTTTCTACCTTCGCGTGTGCGTTCGTTTCGAAAACTGTTGGCCCTCAACCAATAACAAAGTTTTCTGTCGTCACCAAACCCCGCCTAAGCGCTATTCATCTTCATTCTATGCATGTTCGCTGTCGCCTTCCAAACCCCACTTGAGTTACAGAAAATCGATATTTTCAACGTCTTACGTTAACTCCACGTGTATATCTTACGTGTATTTCAATCCAACGCTGCTCTATATTTGTCTCTATCTGTTGTATATTACCGATTGTTCATTTCACTTTCTCCTTAAGATGTTTGTTACCCCAGCTGTTTGTACAAATTGACGGTTGAAAACAATTTCTATGAAATCTTATATTAATGTACGTTCAAATTCTTTAAACGTAACATTTAACAAGCAGGTGTTCTTGTTAATTATCGACCGTTTGAGCATAACAATTCCTCGATTTTCTGCTTCTCAGTATCTGATAAAACTGAGCGTTGGCTTTTAAAACGAATACATTTGCGTTAGAAATTATTGATTTTCTTATGCAAGCACACCCCTTTTTGCTTTCGTGCGTTTGATTAAAATAAATTTTGATTAATTATGCGTATCCTTGAACTTCTATATGCTTTGAAGCTTTCTTCCTCTATGTAATTCTAACATTCCAATTATTAAATATAAAAATACGCTAATACTCGTCCGTTTTCACTAAATGAATTAAATTAATTTAGCGCGTAAATAATTTGCTCTTTTCTATATACATGGTTGCTGAAATTTTATTGTATATACCTATTTACCCCTTTAAATCCTATATATATATATATATATATATATATATATATATATACACACACACACATACATACATACACATAGCCACTTCACAGAAAAATTATATATATATATATATATATATATATATCTTCACAGAAAGATTATATATATATATATATATATATATATATATATTTCTATGTGGTTTGCTCTGAACAATCGTGCCCCCCCCCCTGTTGGGCTGACAAAATTTTTATGAAAATTGAGCTATAAGCATTGAGATCCATAATTCCTATTGTGGTTAAGCCGCTAGTTCATGCCTCACAAATTTGGTGCCATAAATTATAGTGCTGAAAATAAAATTTTAAACACTACTGATTTTCTTTATAACTAACATTAGTAATCCACGTTTTGATTCCTATAAGTTCTGTTTTACACTCCTCTGAATAAGCTTTCCAAATTGTTATGCCACGGATAGCTCTGCACCCAGCTTCTTCAAAGATACTTACCACCAATACCCATACCCTCAATTACCTTTTAAAATTAATAATAAAAAAATAATCAAATAATTCAACACACCATACAACCTTTTATTCAAACAAGATAAAAATTTAATTCACCATCTCAATATTTGCGTGAATTCTTGAAACATCTTTATAATTTTACTCTGTATCAAAATAACTCAATTTAATATTCCCCAGTTTTATGCTTTTCTACACTTTATTATCTTAGTTGAAGGTAGATGGGTCTATCCTGAAACCTTAATTGAATTTTTCTTGCTCTATGGTAAGCTCAGTATAAACCTTTTATCTTTGTGCTTAAATTGTTGCACTAAAAATTAAACCCAAACCCGTTTACCTCCTACATCATATAGCATATTCCCCAAGCATTTACCCCTCTGATTTATAATACAGAATAATGGTCTTTTATTTTAGGTTAATAATCATTTTCAGTTTATAAATATTCTTATCAATACAACACCAATCACAAAGAGTTTAAATAAATCACTCTAACACTACAGTTCAACCAAGCAAAAATCGTTATCTGGAGAGTATACTGCTTTCATAACAACATCTATGTAGTAGCCTTCAACTCAACTGCTCGTTCTAGGATTATTCTATATTGTGGGTTTCCATTTTTAAAAAAAACATACCAAAACCAATTTGTTTTTCATCCAAATCATTATTAATTTCATCCATTTCCAAATCCAAATATCACCTCGCCTTTCACTCAATAAGCCTCAAGCACCCTCGTTTAAATTGTAAATAACCTACTTACGAATCATCCTGCTTTCATCATACTACTATATTACGATTAAATCCGTTTTAAAATTACTGTGCACTTTACTTGTGCATTAAACACTTATAAAACTTATCGGACTTCACTTATCACGTGTTGTAAGCTAGGTTGTTCTAGTAGTGGACTTCGAAAGTAAGAGAGAGTCTTTACTGCCTCTAACCCCGTTAATAAAAACTTCTTCCTTCGTTTAGTAGTACGTATTTTCGTATTCCGTTCCCGTAAATTGACAAACCGCCATTCATTTCTAGAAATTCTCTCGTAACCGTCATCCAAAACTTAGAAATAGCCTGCAAAAATCCGTTTTTACCACGAAAAACTAACCGATAAACATAGCGATTGAAATATTCTCTGAAAATTTCCCTTACCATAACGTTCACGCAAATATAACCCGCCTCTTGTGTGCGCGTTTATTCTCTTGTCTTTCTCCATTCCGTGTTTTCCATCTCGCTTGCCGTTCCACTATACCAATATTGTTCGCGGTTAACTTTCCCCTTTCCTATCTGTATGCCTTCAAAAATCGATATTCTGTGACGCGAACCTGTTGCGTCTGCGCTTTTGTATTAGCCTCTACAAATATACTCGTTGATTACGTGCTTGGAACTGTTTGTCCTTAAAACACCTGCTATCTTTCATCTTTCTTTGTTGTGTACTAACTACAGTCTGTCTTAAAATTGTATTGATTTGTTTTCAAAATAATATGCTGTTTGTTAACTTTTGCGTCGTCCGTTACTACACAACTACTAAGAATTATTTTCATGGCATGCTGGCTTTTCACGAATTGTTTATTTATTCCACTCATCTGTTCTTTGAAATACTCGCCGTTTTAAAACGCATTTTCCAATATCTAAGCTTGTAGCTTCTTCGAAATTTGTTACCGAATGCTATGCTAAATAACTATACCCGCCTAAATTATTGATTTTTTCTGTACTGCAAAGCTTTAATACTACCCAACTTTGTATTAAATAAAAGTATACAAATTATTGAGTTAAGCGTATATTATAATACGTTCGTTTTACTCTAAGCTATTTAATTTGAAACGAAAAAAATTAATTATGGTTTTCTATACACAGGGTCCTTCCATCACTACGTCCTTGATCTATTTACACTTGTTTACACCTACCTGTCACAGTAATATATATATATATATATATATATATATATATATATTGCTACGTACCTAGTACACTAGGCTACTATCAAACGCGGAGAGTAGGGGGATTCACCTGCATACCAAAAATACAAAAAACAAAACACATCGCCCACGATTTTCTATTAACAAACATAAATAAATAGAGGACTCTGTACAAACACGCAAAAGCAGTAAATTAAGCGTTGCTATTTTCAAGCAAACAATTAGGTGATATGAACAATTTAGTACTTTAGATACAAAGTGCGGTTCTCGTATTTTACACAAAATAAAATTAATCGGTAGTAAATAAACATGTGAGAGATTTTGTCAAACGTTTTTAAAATTGTGTCTAATACTTTTTGTAAAATAAACTAATCAGTAGGAAAGAATTAACGTGTGAGAGTGTTTGTCAAACATTCTTTTTAAATTGTACATAATACCGTTTGTAAAATAAACCAATCAGTAAAAAAGAATAAGCGCGTGTCTGTCAAATATTTTTAACACTGATACATCACACCTGTAGAGCGGTAATATCGATTCGCAGAAACAAACAATAGTTCTACATTGTCACGTTCCTTATCACGTAACTACACCAAACGTTGATACGTCATATACCATTGATATACACAAAAGAAAACAAGTGGTATACCTGTATGTGTCTGGATACTTAACTTGCACGCCCTCGGGAGTGAATCAGCACCACCTCGCCACGGGCGTCGGGATCTATTTACCCCGTTACCATAACGGCACCAGCAATCTACAGGCAACGGCAGTTGATCTGTGGCAGAAAACAGTTGGGTCTACATATAAAAATAACCAATTTGACCTCCAGCTAAGAGTTAAAAAGAGAATCTGATTAGAATGGGTAAGCGTGGGGAAACTCACCAATACACGCTAGATACCTCCTACTGTCAAACAAAAAAACGTGCATTGCTTTTGAAGTACTGTGACGAATACGGTAGAAAATATTTCAACGCACCAGCTGCAGAATCAAATTCAAAATGGATTCAAATAACACGAGTTTGGATTGCAATCCTCGCGTTATCGAAAGCGCGATTAGCTAACTGGAAAACACAAGAGAAAGCAATTATACGTTATTGGAATGTTTAACAAATTAAAAGATACCTAAAACAAGCTATTGACTATTTAATTTATTGAATAAATTTTCGTTTTAGAATGAATAGATATGACAGAAATGCTATGATTGCGTGTGCTATTGTAACGAAGTAAAAATACGGGACGAGGTTTTGAATAGAAACAGAAGCTAGGTGAAAAAAAACGATTTACCACAAAAAGGACGTATTTGAATACTGTAGCAATGACCCGTACGCCCCTTTTTGTGAATTAAAAAGGTTAAAATTTTTATTCGGTCAATTTTTGATTTTTGATATATAGTTTTAATTGCGTCGGCTAGCTCAGTTTTTAATTACGCACGGAGCTTGCAACAATACGACAAACAAAGACTTTAAATTTACCTTCTACTTCTACTTCCTATTCTAATCTTTAAACCAAAACACCATTAAGCACAAATTATTATAATATTCCCAAAAATATTTACAACATATGAAAAGTTTAAAAATTCTCTAAATAGAACTTTCTTTTAATAATTGAATAAAAAAAATTAGTATTTATCATTCCGAAAGTTGATCAAAATCCAGCAAATAACACCCTTATTATTATTAACTGAAGCCACATGAACGTTCAATCAACTTTTTTAAATATTTCGTAATTTATAACGTGTATTAAAAAAAACGATCTTTGTTGACCCCTCACATAAAATTACCATGAAAGCAATTTTTAAATTATTTAAATTAGAAATATTCAACGAAATGCTATTTTTTAAATTATTCAGATTAAAAATGTACAATGAAATATTCACAAATAAAAATAATAAAACATTCAGATTGGCTAATCTATTGTTTCCAGCTCGAATCAGTCCCTGTACTAACTGCTTCCGTATTCAGCTTAGTTATTTAGTACTCCCAACGTTAAATTTAGATCTGCTTTGGATAGGGTCTGCATTTTTATTAGCATAGCTTTAAATTATTCTAGCGTCCTTTGTTAAACTTCTTGGTAATTAATAGTAGAAGTAAATGCTTGTTGCACTTCCTCATTTGATCCAGTAATTATTTAGAATTGTTCTACAGTAATTATTTGGAATTGTTCTTCAGTAATTATTTAGTCCTTTTTATTAATGTTAATATTAGAATTTAAAATAAAACAACTTTTAATTACTTACGTTTTTAAAGGGTTATAACGACAATCCTCCTAATTTTCTACAATTACCATGGTATTATTTTATGTTTCGCAATAAATCACTTCATGTAAATATTTTCCTTTTAAGTGATGTGAATTAAGCTTTACTTCATGTTAAACTGATTCGTTTACAAATCTGGTTGTATTTAAATGAATCGTCTATCGATTGACAAGCGCAGAGTTCGTTATTATACATGATTCTTTCGTACTAGATTTCTGGCTATTCCATCGTATTTTATTGTATATTAAAATCAACGTGTTGCTTTTGTCACGTATCATTTCAAGTTAATAGCATTCATTTCCTTGGATTTTCATATTTGTAGATCACGTAGACCATTGTTTGTTCAAATAAATTTAGTGAACTTTGGTTTTATTCACTATGCCTTGTTTGTTTCCAATATATCAGGTGTCGACTTTAGCTTTCTAGTCACGTATACTTTATATAATTTATGTATTAAATTATATGCGTTTGCTATTTTACGCATTATTAAATCTGCTTGTTTTAATTGGAATTCTTGGCGTAATAATGATGCGTTATCCATGCGTGTTGAAATACAGCGTGCGTTTATGTTGTTTTACGACTTGCAAATTTGTTTATTCAAATAAATCTTTAAAATATTTTTCATGAACTAAATTAATTATGATTATGGTTTATATACAGGGCGTTGTCATTTACTTTACAGTCTAATCATTGTGTTTCTTGTTTTCTTCAGAAAAGTGCCTCGTTTTCTGAGCCCTCATGTATTTCTATAAAGTGCGCTATGCTATTGGTCCTAACTACCCCTAAATAACCTAATTAACACAACAATATATATACTATATATAAAATATATATATATATATATATATATATATATATATATATATATATATATATATATATATATATATATATATATAAGGAATTGGAAGGCTAGGAAAAAAAGGAATTGGAGAAATGAAAGAGGACGAACGAAATCACAGTATAAATGTGAATTATTTAGAGGAGGAAGTAGGAATTGCTGCTAAATATCCTTTTGAAGTTAAGAATAAAGTAGAGTAGTTGTTAAAGGAGGATTACTATGAATTGGAAAATTGAGAGGGAAGAATTGCTCAAGGTGATGAAGTAGAAGTTTTAATACTGAATTATTGAAGACTAACATTTGTGTATGATGAAGATTAATTGAAAGATGTCCGATTTGAAAGTAACGTAAGTAGGCTACATATAGAGATTCTAGGCAACAATATTTTTTGACATGAGTAGCATAGCTGTGTAGTAACTGTGTAGTAATTTTATATATATATATATATATATATATATATATATGTATGTATGTATATATGTTGGAGATATTCTGACCTTTACTAAATAGACAATCTGTCAAGAATTATTGGCCAAAAACCTTTAAAAGCGTGGTAGTAAGATATCGGTAAATTATCCACTAGATGAAAAATTTAAGCTCTTTAAATTTTAACAAAAATTAGATAGGGTCTACGTTAGTAATAATTTAGTTGTAATTTTATGTGCAAATTTACGCGACAAACTGTTTTATATTCTTTTGTATAGGAGCAAATTGTCTTTGAATAAATAGATGCTTTTTTTTATTGCTGTTTTATTTCACTTTGTAAATTTCCTAGTATAATTTCCGTTGAGCTAGCAAGGCAAAAACAAAAGTTAGAAGGGAAGGTAAGCTAGCAATTTCAAATAATTTACAATTTGCTGTAGCTAAAACAGTGCTAGGACACGATACAGCAAATTGTGAATTATTTGTAATTGCTAGCTTATCTTCCTTTTTAACTTTTTTGTCTTGCTAGCTCAACGGAAATTATACTAGGGAATTTACAAAGTGAAATAAAACACAGCAATAAAAGAAAGTATCTATACATTCAAAAACAATTTGCTCTTACACAAAATAATATAAAACGGTTTGTCGCTTAAATTTTTACACAAAATTATAACTAAATTAATACTAATATATTCCTTACCTATGTTTTGTTAAAATTTACAAAACTTAAATTTCTCATCTAGTGGGTAATTTACCTATCTCTCACTACCACGCTTGTAAGGGTTTGTGGTCAATAATCCTTGACAGATAGTCTATTTAGTAATGGTCAAAATATCTCGAACTCCAAACTCAAAATTTTCGGGTAAATATCTGCTTTACAAAACAAAATTATTATAAGATTAAGAACTTATTCTACCTTAAATTCAAATAAGAAAACACTCAAATATCGGTTACAAAGGAAAAAATCTAAAATTATTACCTGCAAAACCAAACAGTGTCTATCTAACTCGTAAACAGTATTAAATACCTTCTGCGTTTATTTCTAAATTTACGTTAAAGGCTCAGCTTACAAGATTGTCTATATTATTTAAAATCTCAATTAGAATCTTAATTTTACAAGTGTATCTTCAATTTTTCAATAAATTAACTTTAAGGAGCTTTGTATCGAAGAATGTCTAAATCTGCATTGTCTTTTACAAAACAAATGACAATTCATCTAAAAGCATGCAACACTGCATGTTATTTGGGATTAAAAATAATCCAACGCAAATTAATTACTCAACGTTACATTTTGCTCGCTTTATGGAAGAATGACACCGTAATGTCGATTACTTCTATTTATAGATAAAATTATCTGACTTCTAGGATTTTCCTGTTTTGTTTGGAACATAATACACCGCAATGATGTCGCAATTTCGTGAATAACGCTCTTTATCTCCTAATTGGTGTCCAACTGCGTGATCTATAAGCATTGCAAAGCGTACCATTTATCTTTGTCTAACTCACGAAGTTAATGGTTCGCGGCTTCTATTACTAATACATAAGGCTATTAAACAGCGTTCTTATATATCCTTTTATTACCTGTTAAACGATAACGTGAGTTTCATGAACAGGGTGTTTTATTCATATTTGGTTTATACAATATTTCTTATGATTTGACGTATTTGTCTAGATTAATGAAGATTATTCCAGATTAATATTTATTTAAAACTTATGAAGCTTCTAGAATACGTTATACACACACGGAAGTCAATTTAGCTAATTAAAGCTTCCGCCTTCTGTATGGTTTAGCAAAATGCAAAAAGATTTGCATCTTAAAACCTGTAAATAAAACGTGTTTTAATGCATATTTTACTCACATATCTAATAAGGTTTTGTTTTTGAAAATGCAATAAGATTTGGATTGTTTTTACGTGGATATTTTAACACGGAATAATTATTTTATGCACAAAAGGTGTATCTCTATAATAATCAATGGCTTTATACTTTAAAATTAATTTGCATTCTAATAAACGCACGGATTTCATTATTAAAATTGAAACTTATTTTACTAAGTAATGATTAATTATTTGCACACACACGATTTGTTTTATGTTTTGCAGTATTTACAAAAATGTACATCGCTTTCGCGCTTTAAAGAATCGAATGGTTTTTGTATTTACACTTTAAATATGATTGATTTGCATCAGGTATAAGGTTTATATCAGTCTTACGATTTTTTTATAGTACACCACTAGTGTAATACGCGGGAGTTATGCCTTTTATCAACGCGGATGAGTTTGATGACCTTGTACATACAGTACGCTTATATACAGGGCGAAATAATGAATATTCGGAAATTTTAACCCTTTTTCCGTTTTACTTCTATTTGGGTTGGTTTTATTTATAGGATTTGGGTTTCAATGACCTCTTGCGACCTCCTTATTACGTCAATATATTATATATAAATATATATATATATATATATATATATATATACATATATGTAGATAACAACATTTTAATATTGATGCGTTGGATGGTGGTGTAAAGGAGGGTACCTAACACTATGCCAACTTCTAACGAAAGCCAATACCAGGATGAAATTTATATCGGGAGATGGTAACTGATTTTTGGAAGACTTCCAGATCTTTTCTGACCTCTACTTCAGCGGGATGAAACTATCAGGGGGTTTGTCTAGTAAATATCGGATAAGCCAAGGCACCACTACACTGAATCACATAACGCACATGAAACGATTTCCCAATAAGTGTTGTAAATTCCCACCTTATCTTCAAGTTCGTTGTTGGTATAATTCTCAGGTTATCGTATTTTCAAAAAACTATTCATTAAGGTACTGCGCGACAAAAAACTTCAATTATCTAGATCTAATTACAATTAAGTCCCAAAACTGCGTATAAGTGTATTACCTAAGCACGTAGTAGAACACAACAAAATCAAGTAGGTGTAATACATAAGATCTAACTCCGGTTACGAGCTACTTAAAGTAGGATATTGCATTCTACATAAACGCTGAGTTATAGCAAACGCGAAATACGGCGTCAGGAAACCAATACAATCGACCACATCAGCATTCTGGAATATTATCTTCTGTTGTAATTATTATCTAGGCATGCGAATTATAGAAAAAAGTTTAAACTTTTTCTAGTAACAGCTATAGTATATCAAGTTGTTTCGTTTGACAGCAAAAATACACTCTATTTCACTAGTTTAAGTTTGCCGAAGGACACAACTTAATTGGTCGACTTTAAATTATGATGTAATTGTATATTTTATTTGTGACCAAATTAATATTGCAGCGGTTTTAAAACAATTTTAAAACTTTTTTGTATGTCCGTTTGTATCTAAATCGTTTGCTTTAGACCCCAGGCTTATTAACAATTTTTGTTTGTCTTATTGGTTTTTACACTCCCTTTAAATTATTGACATAAAACTAATGCCCCTCTGTACATATATTGACGTGATAAGGGGTCACACGAAGTCACTGAAACTCAAATTCCACAAATAAATTCCGCCAAGATATAAAAGGATGCGGGTAAAATAGAAATTTCCAAAATTTTATGGTTACACCCTGTATAATACAAGCGTACTTTTTAGTCGTTAAAGTGCCAAGCGAAAATGCAATTCGTAGGTGTAAATAATCACCTTGTATAATCAAAGCGTATTGTAAATTCGTATCAATTAATGTACAATAGTGTACAAATTTAAGCCGTGCTTTTAAATAATCACCCTAAGATACACATAAAGCCATTTATTTGTTCTAAAAATGCACTTTCCGTGCATAAGATAAATAATTTAATGTATAAAGGAACATGTTTTAACAAAACACACTTCTCGTATATTTAAAACTCTCAATTTTATATCACCAATACAGTCGTGTAAGCCGTATATATAAAAATAATTATTTTTAAGATGCCATAAAACGCATTAAATGCGAATGCAAATAAACCATTTTCGAGGGTAAATACAAGTCATTTATTTTTATTTATTAATTATTATAAAAGTATATTTCTTGTTGCACAAAATATTCGCTTTATCTAGCGTACAAAACCATATTAATCTTAATAAAAGCTAAGGCTTTAATCTTAATAAATATGCATTTAAAACATGTTTAGTTACCGTAAAAACCAATCTCTTTTATTACAATCGTTAAGAATGCAAATTGTTTGCATGATAAAGCAATTAAACCTTATATTAATTGTCTAAATTGACTTCTGTACAATATAAATTCATTTTTAAATAAAGAATTCTCTAGAATATTCAGGATTGAGAAGAAATGCGTTGTCTGTACTCAGAACTACGTAAATACCTAATTATTTAATAAACATTTATTCTAAGAATCTGCAGGAATAAAAATGCAATAAAAGGCCCATAAAATAGATAAGAATTATTTACTATCTTTCGCATTACTACTGGATAGAAGTGTGACGCCACAATTACCTCCTTGTGTTAAACAAAGACGGACCGCGCATGTCATTACGAAATAAATCACGCTAATGAGGTAATGAATCCGGAAATTCTCAGAAACTTTGCGTCAAATAGGTGGATAATTTTTCGATTCCGAGCTCGAACTATGTGGAAAGACTGACATAGTCGAAATCAATTGTATATAAACGGATTTTTCTGTTGAAGAGGTTTATTCACGAATTTAATCGCTAAAATGTTACTTTAAGAAAAACTTTTTTTAAAGTATGCAATACGCATACCGTAATTAATAATTGCGATGTAGGAGTAAATACAAAAGTTAGTTTTAAACGTAACCTGCATGTATATAAAAGTTGTTAAATGCAGTTATTTGATTTTGTAATATTCAATGAAGATGGGAAATGCTTCGATATGAAAAGCTACTTAGAAATTAACTTAAATAATTAAATTGAAAATGCACTTTGAAAATTGATGTTCCTAAATGGAGATTTAAGCGAATAGAAAATCTTGGAAGCTGATTTTGACATCAATTTAGAATAGAAGCAAAGATATTTAATACTGTTAACTACGAATTGAATAAACACTTAGGGGATTTTGCAAGTAATACTTTGAAAAAAATTTTGTTTGTAACTGATATTTCAGCATATGTGTCATTTAATTTAAGGTAGAATAAATCTTCATATAATATTTTTTTGCAAGGGTATATTTACCAGGAAAGTTTGTGGTCAGGGTTCGGTACACTCTGATTTTTTTTAAAATAGATTATTTATCAAGGATTTTTTTGGCCAAAATAGGCCTTACAAGCTTGGGAATCAAGGCCACGTAAACTATCCACTAATGAGAGCTCGCACAGAGTAGACGTGTGTTTTGTTCTGCAGTTACTTATTTAAATAATCGTGCTTATAATCTAATTTTAAATAAATTGTGCTCAAGATGCCAGATACGCGTAGCAAGTTAACATCTGATCACCCATCAGATGAACTAGCTGACAGGTTAGTTGATAAATTAATTACTTCGCATGCATTTATTGAATTATTATCGAATGTGGTAAACCAGGCTATTCGAGGACAATTAGGTGAAATAATAAACAAGGTTAATGATAAGATTACTGGTCTTGAGACCAAAATAAAACGACTTGAAACTGATTTAAAAGACGTTACAGAGGCCCAAGAACAGTACTCGCAAAAAAATAGCTTAAGAATTCTTGGTGTTCCTGAACGCGATGGCGAAAATACAGATGATGTTGTTCGGAGACTGTTATTAGATAAACTGCAAATTGACATTCCAGCTGAAGCCATTGATATTAGTCATCGTTTAAAAGGAAGAGAAGGTAAACACAGACCCATCATTGTCAAATTTGTTAATCGGCGTATTAAGCAACAGGTTTACTATAATAAAAGAAAATTGAAAAATTCCAGTTTGATTATAAAAGAAGATCTCACAGCTTTGCGATTTCGTTTATATAAAGACATAGTTTATAGATACGGCAATAAAAAAGTTTGGACGAGCGATGGTGTAATATGTGTTAAAACTGAGGATGGTATCAAGAAGATAAAAAAAATTAGCGATTACGATATACCTGAAAACACTTCTAAATAATAATGGTAACTGCGGAACAGTGTACTGAATTCGGATTTAGATACAAATATATTGTATAAATTGTAATTCTGTACTTTTTTTTACTTAACTATAATTATAAATAATATATAAATCTAGTGGTTTAATTGATTATGAATAATGGTAGAATAAGGTAGCACTAATAAATGTAAGATCTCTGTTACCAAAAATTAATCAAGTTAAAGATCTCGTCGATAACAATGGTCTTGATATTTTAGCAGTTGTAGAGACGTGGCTTAATTTGAGTATTGATGATGACGTAGTTGCAATTCCTAACTTTAACATTATTAGACATGATAGAATAGGTAGGGGCGGTGGTGTTTGCATTTACGTTAATAAAAGCCTGAAATTTAATGTCATAGTGGTCAACAATAACATTGAACAACTGTGGTTAAAGATTGCTGTAAATAAGCAGCTACTTGTATTTGAAGTAATATATATGCCTCAGAACATATCTTGTGTTGACTTCTGTAACATTTTTGAAGAAACCATGCTACGTTTAACTTCTCTCTATGAAAATGTTGTGTGCGCGGGTGACTTTAATTTCAATATGCTCGATACTATCAATTATGAAACGTCAACATTTCATGATTTGCTGCAAACTCTGTGCTTGCAGCAGCTCGTGAAAACTCCTACAAGATTATCTAGACACTTTCAGTCATTGCTAGAATTAGTTATTACCTCTAATGTGGCCATTGTATGTGATGTGGCAGTACAGAATGTCTACCTAGCGGATCATGATTTGGTATCCTTTAAGCTGAGGCTAAAATCTAGTGTCTATTGTAAAAAGTATGTTAGTAGTCGTAAGCTTAACCTTATTAATACTGAATTATTTAATAATGAGCTTCAACGAATTCCTTTTCAACAGATGACAGATGACAAACATTAACCAGAAAGTGGAATTCCTGGAAGACAGCATTCGTCAACTATTTAATACACATGCTCCTATTACTTCGTTTGGTGTATCTAAACAAAGAGAACCGTGGGTTACTGATAACCTCCGATTGCTAATGTCTCTTAGAGACAAAGCTAGGAAAAAATTTATAAAAACTAACAAAGATAAAGACCGGCAATATTTTAAACCTCTCCGTAATTTGACCAATAAAACATCAAACGCAGAACGAAGAGCATACTATCATTTAAAATTAACAAATATGAACATTAAACAGACTTGGAAGGAGATTAGAAATTTTACCAGTAAAGCTAGGGATGTTCCGCAAGTCCCACCACATCTATCTGATTGTAACCAATTAAACCAGTATTATGCTAACCAAGGTACCATCAATAGTAACCCATTATTGGACGATCTACTAATGTCAAATAACAGGGTGCCTAGTGTGGTTAATGAGAATATGATGCACTTCAAATATGTGAATCAGGATACTGTCTATAAAATTCTACTAAATATCAAAACCAGTTCGACAGGAATCGATGGTATTAGTATAAAGATGTTACTGTTGTGTTGCCCAAAAATCCTACCATATTTAACTCATTTAGTCAACGAATGTTTTCTCCAAGGAATTTTCCCCAACAACTGGAAGGCTTCTATAATTATTCCTATATCAAAAATACCCATGCCAGAGCAATTTAAAGACCTGAGACCCATTAGCATTTTACCTACCTTATCAAAAGTTATTGAACAAGTAATGAACAATAAATAGTCGATTATATTAATGAAAAGAGCATTCTACCCCCTTTTCAATCAGGATTCAGGAAAAATTACAGTTGTACAACCGCTCTGGCAAAAGTCACAGATGATATTCTAATAGCTACGGATAATAGGAAAATAACTCTTTTGGCCTTGCTAGACTTTAGCAAGGCATTTGATACAATCAATCATGCTCTCCTATTACATATACTATCCTTCTATGGTTTTAGTGCATTATCTTGTAGCTTGTTAGAAAGTTATCTGTCAAACCTAATACAAAGCGTTAAAATAGGCACGGAATTATCAGATCCTCTACCTGTTGTGGCTGGTGTGCCTCAAGGATCTGTTCTTGGGCCACTACTTTACAGCATATACACGGCTTCGCTTTGTAAAGCTCTTTACTTTAGCAGGTACCATATGTTTGCGGATGATGTCCAAATATATCTGTCATTTTATCCAAATGAAGCAACAGAAGCCGTCTCGAACTTTAATAAAGACCTAAACTCTCTTGAAATTTTTTCGCACCGGCATAATCTGTTACTCAACCCTTTCAAGACTGTTGTACTTCTATTTGGTAATAAGAATTATGTTTGAGATATCCAAAACAACATATCAATTATAGTTATAAATCATACTATACCAATCTCTCAATCTGCACGCAACCTAGGACTTACAATGGACAACTCTTTCAGATACAGCTTGCATATTAAAAAATGCATGCAAAAGTGTTATGCTAACTTGAAAGCAATATTTCCCCTGCGACAATTATTGCCAATATCAACCAAACTTATGCTGTGTGAAGCGCTGGTCCTATAAGCCAGCTTGTAAATTGTGTACCTGTCTATGCTCCCTGTTTGGATTCAACTACTACTTACCAAATACAACGGATTCAAAATTCTTGTTTAAGGTTTACATATCTCATTAGGAAATATGAACATATATCGCATAAGTTGAAGGATGCCAACTGGTTGAATATGGTTAATAGACGAAAACTTACAACTGCCTGTTTTTACCATAAAATTATTAATAACATGAAGCCTTAGTATATAGCTCGTAAAATTACTTATTGTTCTGACGTACACGACATAAAGGTACGCAATAGGGGTGTAATATCACCCCCGTTACATCGAACATCTCTTTTTAAACGTTCTTTTTCATACCAAGCCTATTTTTGTTATACTAAAATTAATCTGATATATCCTGGTATATTTAATAAATCTTTAAGTACCTTTAAAACTACTCTCAGGAGATACTTATTTAATAATCAAAATGACCCTAGGTCAACAGGGTAGTGAACACGGGTGTGGGTGTTCACGGGGACCTGAGCATGAATATGTGTGTGTGTGTGGGTATACGTATGGGTATGTGTGAGTGTGCGTGTATTTTCAGAGTGGGTGTGTATGTCTGCATTTGTGTTTGTGATTGTGGTTGAGGTGACGTTGAGCATGCATGCTAATGAGTATGTGGTAAGTTGTAATGAACTGATGAGTACATGGATACATGTGAGTGTGTTGTATAACCGCCTGCAGGTTGTAATGAACTGATGAGTACATGGATACATGTGAGTGTGTTGTATAACCGCCTGCAGGTAGCTTCGAAAATGTCAAGAATGTCAAAATAGCCTAATTATTATGTTATGTTAGTTGTTTGGGTAGCAGATGCTTACATCTAACTGTGTATTGAATCTATTATTAAAGCGAATATGGTAATCATTAAATTTTTTAACTGAATTTAAATTAAATTAAGCCTAGTGAATCTGTATTGTAGTATTAGATTGTTTGTTTTTCTTCTGTCTATTAAGGAGTAGTAGGTAGAGCAAATTATATTTGATACTGCTCCTTAAGATTGTTCATTTAATGACAATAAAGAATTATTATTATTATTATTATTATTATTATTATTATTAAGTAATTTAAGTTCTATAAATTTAAACCTACATTTTTTAAAAATAGGTACTTGTTAGGAATAAGATTATGTTTGAAAGAAACTATGCTGTAAATGTTCTATAATCTTTTGTATGCGAGAAAATATTTTATACTGTATGGATGCTTTATGATACTGCATAGCCACGCAAAGGAAAGTTAGAAAGAAGGGTAAGCAGAAATTTCAAATTTTACAATTCGCTGTATCTGTATCACAGCACTTTTTAGTGACGCTCACAGCACTCGTTTAGCGTATACATATAAATGTACTGTTAGTACCTAAAATCAAGTTCTTTAAGCATGTATGCTCCTGTAAGTAAGCTTTTAAAATGTTCGGCTCGACATATCCCTGTCAGTACTATGTCATTTAAAATTGTAGCATCCCAGGTTTCTTTGCCAAAAGCAGTGAGACAAACGTTTAGAAACAAAAACGCTTGAGTAGGGTGGCGTTTTGTATTTACAAATTGTTCAGTCACTTGAAACCGGTATACACAATTACTTTCACAGTTCAACGTCTACGTTTTATAGTCCGGGAGGCAGAGGCACAAAATTTGCACTCATTCCTACAAAGCTAGTTCTCTGTGAATGAGTTGTTTCGATATGGTGAATAAAGGAAATGAAAGTCTGCCATCTCAATGTGGTCGCCTTCATTAAGAACATTGGAGTGAACATGTTAAAAGTTTATGTGTAAATGAGTTATACCTACAAGGCTGAAACTTTGTAGGATGCTTGTCGATAAGCCAGAACATAGAATAATTACAGTCTGCCACCGTGGCAGCGTCGCAATCGACGCTCTGCCACCCACGCAAGGTGTCAAGAAACTTTTAAAAATAACATTATTCCTACAAAGCTAATTTTTGTTTGTAGTATTATTTAGGTAATAAGAACATAGAAAAATAAGTCTGCCGCTTGTATCACGTCGCAAAGCTTTGACAGACGTAATAGAAAGTACGATCAACGTAGCGTAGCCGGCGCGCTAGTAAGCTTCAAGTCGCGCTGAATTATTGTTAAATACTTGAACAATTATAAATCTACAAAGCTGCTTTTTTCCACAAGCAGTTTAACATTATTATTTTGAATAAACGTAGTCTGCCGTCAATCATAGGTGGCTAAGTCGTCGGCAGACGTGGCTATAGTTGTAGTGCTCACGGCAGCGCGCGAAAATAATCATTATAAAACTTTTACATCTTTGCAATGCTGATCTTGTAATATTTATGCTATATTGAGAATTGAATCATGAGTAGCAACAAAATTTATTATTTTCGTAATTATTTCGTTATAATTCTTTTATATTCATATAATATTTACTGCTAAAATTATCATAAAATCAATTGAATTATATATAGATATTGATTCATCTTTATTATAGAACTGAAATTTATTTTTTAAATATGTTATTATTATTATTTCTCACTTCAACAAAGGTACAGAAAAACTTTTTGTCACATAGATAATAAATAGGTCAGGTAAATAAAAGAATTTGAAGAACATTATTCTAGATTTATTTTGATTTTTCTTCATTCAACAACTTTAACATTTTTCTCAACTCTCTTCATCATTAGAATCATATTTTCCATCATCTTCGCTGTCATAATCGCTTCTTTCATCCTCATTTTCATCATAAAAAATATATTCGTTATCTTCATTTAAATCCTCGAGTTCTGCTACGGAATATTACTTTCAAAGAAGATCTTATTCAATTTTTAATTGTCAATTGGGAAAGCCCGCAAATGGCACCCTACTTTGGAAATAAAATTTTGTATCTCAGTTACAAAAAGTGCTACAAATATGAGGTAATAGACGGGCGTATTATTAAAAGCGTCGAATCATGCCTTTCGACGAATCATGAGGAAGCTGATACGGGTATGATTTTCCACGTATGTAACTTCAATGACATACAACCACCCTACACTATGAACATCAGATGTTCAGATACTGATGTTCTTGTGATTATGTTGAGCAATATGGAATTTGTACCAGAACAAGTGGACGTATGGATGGAAGTTGGAACTGGAAAGTCTCAACGAATTATTCATTTGAATAAATTACATGATAAATTAGGACAAAACTTATGTCGTTCACTACCTGCTTTCCATGCGCTGACAGGCTGCGACTATAATCCAGCTTTCTTTCGAAAAGGAAAGAAACGACCTTTCCAAATATTGAGAAATTCCGAAAAATTCATGGAGGCCTTCATTTCATTAAAAGAATACCCGAATTGCGATGAATCTGTACTCGAGGTTGTTGAGGATTTTGTGTGTTCCATGTACGGATATAAAAAAGTAACAAAAATCAATGAAGTCAGAACAGCTATGTTTTTAAAAGCATACGGAAGCACTACAGATGATTTGTTCAAGCAAAAAATAAAAAGCTTTGATGCATCTGCTCTACCACCTTGCTCATCAGAGTTGCTAGAGCATATTCGTAGAGCAGCATATATATCAAAAATTTGGTGTAATGCTCACTTACCAGAGGTCACAGAATTATCACCGCTTGACTGTGGCTGGAGAATAGATGAGAATAATAAATATTTATTTCTGTGGTTCTCTGGAGATCCATTGCATCAGTCAATAGATGATGTGACGGTCATCCAAGAAAATGTTGAAGCATCAGGTACATATACTACTTCAATTTCAATTCATTCGCATTTTCACAATGAAAAATATTTTATTTAATAATTTTTTATCATACCAGAACTCGAGGATTTAAATGAAGATAACGAATATATTTTTTATGATGAAAATGAGGATGAAAGAAGCGATTATGACAGCGAAGATGATGGAAAATATGATTCTAATGATGAAGAGAGTTGAGAAAATGTTAAAGTTGTTGAATGAAGAAAAATCAAAATAAATCTAGAATAATGTTCTTCAAATTCTTTTATTTACCTGACCTATTTATTATCTATGTGACAAAAAGTTTTTCTGTACCTTTGTTGAAGTGAGAAATAATAATAATAACATATTTAAAAAATAAATTTCAGTTCTATAATAAAGATGAATCAATATCTATATATAATTCAATTGATTTTATGATAATTTTAGCAGTAAATATTATATGAATATAAAAAGAATTATAACGAAATAATTCCGAAAATAATAAATTTTGTTGCTACTCATGATTCAATTCTCAATATAGCATAAATATTACAAGATCAGCATTGCAAAGATGTAAAAGTTTTATAATGATTATTTTCTCGCGCTGCCGTGAGCACTACAACTATAGCCACGTCTGCCGACGACTTAGCCACCTATGATTGACGGCAGACTACGTTTATTCAAAAATAATAATGTTAAACTGCTTGTGGAAAAAAAAGCAGCTTTGTAGATTTATAATTGTTCAAGTATTTAACAATAATTCAGCGCGACTTGAAGCTTACTAGCGCGCCGGCTACGCTACGTTGATCGTACTTTCTATTACGTCTGTCAAAGCTTTGCGACGTGATACAAGCGGCAGACTTATTTTCTATGTTCTTATTACCTAAATAATACTACAAACAAAAATTAGCTTTGTAGGAATAATGTTATTTTTAAAAGTTTCTTGACACCTTGCGTGGGTGGCAGAGCGTCGATTGCGACGCTGCCACGGTGGCAGACTGTAATTATTCTATGTTCTGGCTTATCGACAAGCATCCTACAAAGTTTCAGCCTTGTAGGTATAACTCATTTACACATAAACTTTTAACATGTTCACTCCAATGTTCTTAATGAAGGCGACCACATTGAGATGGCAGACTTTCATTTCCTTTATTCACCATATCGAAACAACTCATTCACAGAGAACTAGCTTTGTAGGAATGAGTACAAATTTTGTGCCTCTGCCTCCCGGACTATTAAATTTATATAAACGAAATCCAATTTACAAGTATCATTTAACGTTTTTATCTACATATTACAGCACATTTGTTTTTTATTAATAATTTAATTAGCGGATGTGTAGAGGAAAAATTGCAAATAATCATTTGGTCACTACAAAGAACACCGTACTCCTTTTGCTCCTTACTACAAAGTGTTGCGCCATTCCTTAATTTAAACGGCATCTTATTAAGCACAATATAAAGCTCTACGTATAATTACAGCCGCATGAGAAATGCAGTCTATGCCGAAAAGCTAGAGGATGGCCATTCGTGTATCTTCGTAAAGGAAACCGTATAATTATATCTTTTCCTAAGAGGTAAAAGTAAGATCAGTTATAACGATAGAGGGGAACGCTGTATGATGTAATGTGTGCTGTAAATGTCTATTAAAACCTTGGTAAAAAATATATATGTAAGATTCTCATTGTATGCGACAGCTTTTATTTTAAATTTTAATAACCTACATGTCAGATTGTAACTTATGGTATTTATAGCGAATTTGTTGAAGTCTGGATGTACTGATTCTATCTTCCAATGTAAAAATGTTCTAAATGTAGGATTATTATTAGAATATATCCTTTTTAGTAACACTTAAATCGAGTTAGTACAACAAGCTAAACATAAATCACACAAAACGAATAAGAATATTTATAAATATAGTAGAATCTCCTTTTAACAACAACTGCTTCTTGTATAATAAGAAATTTTACGTAATGAACAAATAAATTAAAACAATTATCAAAATTAACTTTGGTACACTTTTTTATGCAAATTCCTAGACGATATGTTTATAGCAGTACACAAAAATGTAATACATCCTACATTACAAGCTTTCAATTCATACTACTCCAATATATAATCTACAGCAGAAACTAGAACATACTACAGTGACTTCTTCTTCACTGCCAAAAACGTAGAACTAAATAATAACAACATAGAAATAGAATGGTTTAACTGATACCGATACACGAGCTACATTTCCAGTTCACCTCACAATATAAAAATATATTTGATTCGAAATCTGATAAAATAATTGTAAAATATCACACGGCAGGTTTAGCAAGAATAAATTTGCAGAATTGCGTTAGTCAATTGTAAATCGCTGTGCTATATAGACAAATTAGCATTTAAACCAATTTTAATATTCAAAGAGGGTAAATAAAGGAAACTGTGCTCAAAAATCCACAGCAAATTTGAATACGCTAAAATAAAAAATACTACAGCAGTGCTATAAACTTCGAGCTGCGTTTCCCATGCGCTTTCTGCATAAAATCATATATAGGCCAAAGTTCTCACAAACTACAAAAATGAATAAGTCATCATGCAAGCGACATAAAACTTAGACCCAAAATATGCGCTTTAGCAAATACGGCAACAAACGGGATCGCAATTTTAAATACTACGAAATATAAACAACGAAGCTAATTTGTTAAAATAGTGCTTTTAGAATTGTACTTTGTATTTACCAATAACAAAATAAATTTCAGAAAAGTAACTGAGGAATTAGGCAATATATATTGCTGTGATATGCCCTCCTGAACAATCAAGCCCCTATAATGTGGAATGTTAAATTAGGGTTTTGCCCCGACTAGCTTATTTAATTAAATAAAGCAATTCTACAATACACAATATAATGATTAATTATTTACAACTCTCAAAATTTTCCTCTTTTTACAGAATATCTACATATACCAGATTTATGGTTTTTGAAAGCCAGCATAACTATCTTTTTATTTATTTAGGGACCTTCAAACGTTCCAAAGATACCTATTGCCTTTGTCATAAATTGTTAAGTGACCCTTTTATATTTTGTTGACTCTTACAAATACAAAATGAAAAATATTGAATTAAAAACTGTTTTCGATAATAAAGTGAATTAAGATTGCTAACCTGGAATGGTTTCTGTAGGTCCTCCCTAGTCTGTGATCTGCATCCCGATGAATTGTTTCGTACCAAGTCCAAATATGTCCAAATTAGAATACTTTGATTTTAAAACTGTCTTCAATTGAAAATCGAAATCAAAACCAAAATTAAAGTCCAGATTGAAATTAAAATCGATATCTACATGTAGGTATTAGAACAATTTTAAAGTAGGTATTAGAATCCAATTTAAATATCGGTATTAGAACAATTTCAATGTAGGTATTAAAATTCCATTTAAATGTAGGTATTAAAATAATTTCCATGTAGGTATTAAAATTCCATTTAAATGTAGGTATTAAAACAATTTAAATATCGGTATTAGAATCCAATTTAAATGTAGGTATTAAAATAATTTCCATGTCGGTATTAAAATCCCATTTAAATTTTTTTTATTTACAGTGTGCTCTCAATCAACAATATGTAGAGTGACCAATTTACTCTTATTATTTCTGGAATTATGTGCTTTTCTTAAATTGGAAGTTGTTTTTATATATTCTACGACCCCTATGACTTAACCTACTTCTAAACTACCCTATTATTATAACATTATATATATAGATATATATATATATATATATATATATATATTATAGGGTAGTTTAGGGGTAGGTTAAGTCAAAGGGGTCGTAGAATAAATAAAAGAAACTTACAGTTAACAAAAGCACATAATTACAGATATTATAAGAGAAAATAGGTCACTATACATATTGTTAGTTGAGCGCACACTGTATATAATAATACAAGAGATTAAACGCATATCCAAGAGTAGTTACGAGCAAAGATAAGATTTAAAAATGTAACGAAATGCATCAAAATTAAATCTACGGAAAACCTATATGAATTGGCTAGATAAATATTCAACAAGTGCGTTAAATATTTGAATAAATCGTACGTGACATAAAGTATTACAATTGTTCAAAAATCCAATTTAACTAGGAAATAAACAAACACCAAATTTATTTCTGTTTAGATTAGAATAACCAAACAACAATAAATACGTGATTTAATGAACGAAGATTCGTGGGATTTCTCAATTAAATGTAATGGTATGTAAATGAATACGTAACAATTTAAGCGTTCTTCCAAGTATTTGAATTATACAATTGGTAAAATTCCCGGAGTACACAAGAGATAAGACAAATGGTGAAGACAACGAATAGCAAACAAGAGGCAAGGCCTATAAATACGATAACAATTGAGCTACGAGTTAGTATACATTTTAAACTGGGCTGTTACAATACTCAAAAGTGCTAAATTATTCACGTAACGAAAGTAAAATAAAAATCATTTTATAAAAGTGTAAAAATTGTGTAAGTGAGCCGATCTATTATAGACGTAAGTAAACAAAATTTAGTAATATTATACAATTTCTAAAATAAATAAAACAGTGCTCTGGACACGACTCTGGAGACGACTCTGGAGATTATCTCCTGTAAAATTAATTTGGTAATCACTGACATGGTAAATGTTCTATTACTGTTTTGTTAATTACGGAGATGGAAAACCTTTTATTGGATTAACTTATGGGATTTTGAATAACGATTTGGATAGTATTTTGGTTTTGATGTCGACTTCCAAATTCAACGCTAAGCATTCAGACTGGGCACGAAAACTCTTGGGGATGCAGAAAAACTACTGAACCACTTCAGGTTAGCTATATCGATATAATTTATTCCCGTAAACTGTTTTAATTCAATAATTTTTGCCAAATGTAAGAAGCAACAAAACCGGGGTTTCTTTGATCAATTTATGAAAGGTAATAGGGATCTTGAAACGTTTCAAAGAGTTTCTAAATATAACAAAAAGCTCGTTTTGCTGGCTTCAATTTCTTAAATCTGGTATATGTAAATATTCTGAAAAAGGGGAAGATTTTAAAAAGGTTGTAAATATTTAATCATTATATTGTGTATTGTAGAATTGCTTTATTTAATTGAATCAGCTAGTTGAGGCAAAGAAAATCCATAACTTAACATTTCACAAGTGCTTGATAAATAATAAGGGGATAACACAGCATTTTATGACATGCCCAACCGTGGGGCTAAAAATAAATAAAACCATCGTAGGGGCTGGTGAAGTATCACAGCAATATATATATATATATATGCAATTTCAGAACACCCTGTATAAAGGAACAACCAGAAATTACGTGCAAAAATTATATTAGTTAATTCATTTGTAAGTATCAAGTATTAACGAAATTTTATAAATAATTAATGAAATTTAAGTAGGTTTGTAAAGAAATTAAATGGTAAAAGCCAATGCCATTAATTCATTAATTAATTTGAATTCAATTGAACGATTATAAATTAAAAACCCAATAATACAAAAGATGAGACGCGAGTTATGTGATCCCCCATTTGTTATACCTATATAAAACTAATACCTAAGAAAGTTATTAGGAAATATTAGGAAATATTAGGAAATGTGCAACAATGTCATAAAAGACAAATTGTTACAATTTATTATAATTATTTCAGTTTCCACGAATGGAAGCGCAACAAAGTAGCCCAAGGATAAGTGACACTGCAGATGTCAGGTCACAGACGGTCGTAGGAAGTCATGTACCGTGATTACGCAGAATAAGCCTGCAACATTGTAATTATGAATAGCTTTTAAGATAGCAACTATGTATCATGAATAGAATCAAGTGTAAGCAGATATTAGGTCTGCAAGTTCCCACAGAATTGTAAAGAGGTAGGGGGATTATAAAAGGACCGGGAGCTCCACTCGCGGTCAGTTCATCAACGTTCAGCTTTAACATTGCAGTCCGTCGGTAACTCATTTGTACAATTAAGTATTAACTATTTCGACTTAGAATAATTTACATCAAGATTGTAAAATTCCATTGTTCAAATCTGTTTAAATAAAATAAATTTGTTAAGGACCAAAGAATTCTTTTTTAAAAAGGACCGCTCGAAGCCACGAACCTTAACTGGCGCAGTCGTAACGGATGTCAAAAGGGCACTAGCGAATCCAACTTCGAGGAACTGGTGGTCCAAGAATTTCAATTCCGAATTTGGCAGAACAAAACAAAAGTTGGAGGAGAAACACGCATCGTTCAAGTCCAGCAGTTGAAGGAGAAACAAGAATAGTTCGAATTAAACAAAAGAAAAATTGGATGCGATACAAGCATAGATCAAATTCAAGAAGCCAAAAGAAAAACAGAAACAAAGAAAGAAATCAATGAAAGCAACAAAGCAACTAGTGTAAGTTCATTTTCCTAAACCAATTGAAATTTATTTTATTATTAACAAAGACATTTGATATTTGCTAGTTTATATATATATATATATATATATATATATATATATTGACTATTGTTACAAATATTTTATGCCATTTTTTGAAAATAATCGACTTAGCAATTGCTAGAGATTATCTTCAAGCCGTTATTGAAATTTTATTATTATTTTATACTTGTATATGAGAAACATTTATAAAAACTTGAGACAACAAAAATTCTGAGACAAAGAACTGAGAAAAACTATTCTGAGACACAAAAAAAACTAGAGACAATTAAAAAAGTCGCAGAGCGCACAAGAGACTAGATCACGTTTTAACTAACGTAAGAAAATTTTTTTAGAAACAAAACCAAACCTCTTAAGATTGCTGATTCAATCTTAACTAACGCAAGAAATTTTTAGAATTTCTAATTTTACAACTTTAACTAACGCAAGAAACAAATTTCTAATCCCACAATACGAGAATTAACTGACACATAAAAATAATTTAAATACACCGAGAATAAGAAGCGAAAGCTAAAACCACGAGCAATTAAAACGGAAATCCTAATAACAGCGCAACTATTCAAACGCGAATACCATCCATAAATAGACAACTTGCAATCTATTATTAAAAGCCACATCTTAATACAAGAAATAACGAAGCGCGATTACGAATTGAACGCAAAACCAACACTCATCGTATCATCTTCAAAAGTAAATGAAATCTAACCTTGAATAAATACGCATAAAATCTAATAATAAATCACATCAAAAGCTATTTAAATACATCGCGGAAACCTTACAGAATTCAAGCCATTATAAATTAAATAAAATTACGAACAGAAACTTTTATAAGGTATCAACTAAATTACAAGATGAAGGATAAATAATTACGGTACTGAGAACGCATTTAAACGTGAAAGTTTTAATTAAATATTCCAGTAAATTAATGAAGCACAAATTTCATTGTATAAAATCACAGCGAGTACCGAATAATACCCACAGTATAATTAAAAATAACCTATAATAAAGACGCTAAACACAACTAAAAACTAATAACATCCTGTAGCAGATTATAACATTGTAAGCATTGCAGACACTTTACAATCGCATAAAGCAACGAGATAATTATTACGCACCTAACTAAAATTGACATAATTAAAAATAGAGAAGTAATAACTGACGCAACTAACGCAAAACACTCAAACCCGATAAATTACCACAAAAACTACTCAGCCTATTGAAACTTAAGAAATTAAAATAAAATTCGGCAAATCAAGAGTAAACTCAACCAAACCAATACCAAGCGTAAAACTCATTAAATACCACCGAAAAACCACAAAATAAATCTAAATTTTTTCAAAAAAAAATTTTTTTTATTTTTTTAAAATTACCCAAATATTACTCCAGCCAAGATGACTAATGAAATAAAACTGTACCTCGAAATGATCCCAAGCTTTAACGAAGATCAATGTATGTTAAGTATCTATTGTTCAGCCAGCAAAATATTCCTAAAAAACTTTTACAAGCCGGGAGATAACGAAAGCAACACTTTGCTGATTCGTCTTATTATCAGTAAACTAACCGGAAGGGCACTAACATTAATTGCCAGTCGCGAGGACGTGGACCAATGGGACGAGTACAAACGGATATTGATTGCATATTTCGGCGATCAACGTAACTTAAAATGTTTAGTAAGGGATTTAACCAACCTTAAGATGGAACACAACCAGTCACCCTATCAATTTGGAATGAAGTGCCAAGATGTAAGAAGCTTAATCTTGACAAAACTCAAAATCGAAGAAACCGACCCAAACGTAAGACTCTTAAAAACAAAAATAAATGACGAGATGGCATTAGATACCTATTTAAATGCACTACCCGAACGACTTTCAGATAAAATTAGATTTCAACATCCCCAAAACTTAGAAGAAGCAATGAACATGATAATCAAAGAAGAAAATGTAATGTACTATACAAACCGACTATATACCCCAACGCGAATAAAAGCTACACTCCAATGAAAACTATACAGCCCCCAAGACAAATAAATCTACAACAAAAATTTAATCCGTTCAATGCACAAACAAAACAAACGCGAACAAATAATCCACATTTTAATAACTCAAACTTTAACAACCAATACAAACAATTCTCAAAACCAACGTTTTACCTGAACTTTTCAAAACCCGCATTTCCACCGAGATTCAATCAAAATATAAATCAACAAAGACCAGCATTCAACGCGAATACTAACAGAAACTCACCGATGATAAACAATAATAATCCCAATAACTATTACAAACCTACACCAATGGATACCTCATCTGGTAACACCAGACCCAACACAAAAATAACCCACATAAGACCAAATCCCAATCAAAAACGCACTTTCACTTCAGAAGAGCCATTTCATCAAGAAGTAGAAGAGTATGAAGATGACCAGAATAATAACAATCGACCGTGTACGGATAACGAACAAAATCAATCAAACTATTATGAACGCGAAGAACCATATGAAAATTACGAGGAGGACGACTAAGAGAACACATGTTCAAATTTTCAAATGGAGCATTTTATAAACGACCAAACGTAATAAATCTAAATAATATGAATCACCTTGTATTACCCTATATCGAAATACCCCACGCTGAATTTAAATTACTAATCGATACCGGATCTTTAAAAACATTAATAATCCCACGAAAGGTAAAGAAACATTACCTAAACTATGTAGAAAGAGAACCCTTCAAAATTAAAACAGCCCATCAAACAACCCTGCACCAATTCGTAGCAAACATACCTTTACCAAAAACCTTTAACGTAAAGGTGAAACATAAATTTTGCATATTTGAATTTAATGACAAATATGACGGACTATTAAGAATGGACCTTCTAAGAAAATTAGGAGCCAACCTAGATATCAAAAACCGATTATTAAGAACCAAATATGGACGAATTCCCATCAAATTTCAAAACACCCAAATTGACGAAAAATATACATTAGAACCCCGAATGGAAAAAAAAATAAGAATCCCCGTAAATTCAAATAATAACTTAGGAATAATAAACCACATAACTTTTCAACAAGGAGTAGAAACTCCAACCGTATTAGTAAAAATCAAAGATAATTACGCCACAACAACAATATTACACTCAAATGACTACCCCGTAGAACTATCTTTAACAAACCCGATTAACGTAGAAGAATTAAACTTTAACGAAATGGAAATAGATGAAACCCCAAACGAAAATTACAACCCCGTAGAAAACGACGAAATGTTAAGACATAATTTAAATAAAATCCGATTTAACCGCGACATAAATCACGAAGCGCAAAAAGCAATACAAAAATTATGTTACGAGTACCGCGACATATTCCATTGCGAAGGAATACCCCTAACCTTTACCAATACAGTTAAGCACAACATTGAGCTAACAGACAACAAACCCATATTCACCAAAGCGTACAGATTACCCCAGGCAAGTCAGGAAGAAGCTGACAGACAAGTAGCCGATCTATTAGATCAAGATATAATACAACACTCCAATTCACCATGGAGCAGCCCAGTACTAATAGTACCGAAGGAACTAGACGCATCAGGAAAACGAAAATACCGAATGGTAATAGATTACCGCAAATTAAATGAAAAAACGGTAGACGATAAATACCCGTTACCGAATATAACAGAGATTTTAGATAAGTTAGGCAAGTGCCAATATTTTTCGACGCTAGACTTAGCATCAGGATACCATCAAGTGGAAATGGAAGAAGGAGATACACAGAAAACAGCCTTTAGCACACCTAGAGGACACTACGAATATAAACGGATGCCATTTGGACTGAAGAACGCACCCGCAACTTTTCAACGAGTAATGGACAACATACTACGAGGGATACACAACGAAAAATGCCTTGTGTACCTAGATGATATAATAGTGTATTCAATATCATTAGTGGAGCACATTGAAAGATTACGAGAAGTGTTCGAAAGATTAAGAACCGCACAATTTAAAGTAAACTAGATAAGAGCGAATTTCTACAGAGAGAAGTAGCATTTTTAGGACACATAATAACACCCCAAGGAGTGATGCCGAACCCTGACAAAACGAACGCTGTATTAAATTACCCCATACCCAAAACGAATAAAGAGATCAAATGATTTTTAGGCCTTAGCGGATATTACCGAAAATTCATAAAAGGTTATGCTCAAATAACAAAGCCCCTAACCAATTGTTTAAAAAAGGGAAACAAAATTGTACATACCCCAGAATTTATAAAAGCAGTAGATAAAATCAAAAGCATTTTAATAAATCACCCCGTATTAGAATACCCAGACTTTTCGAAATCATTCATATTAACAACGGACGCATCAAATGTAGCCTTAGGCGCAGTATTAAGTCAAGGAACAGTAGGTAACGATAAACTCATCAGTTACGCATCCGGAACCCTCAACGAAACAGAGCAACGATACAGTACAAAAGAGAAAGAATTGTTAGCCATAATTTGGGCAACAAAGTATTTTAGACCGTACCTATACAGACGGAAATTTTATATATACACTAGAAGAATATGACTATGAGATCATATACAAAAAGGGAATTTACAACAATAACGCAGACGCTTTAAGCAGAATCCAACTTAACGCACTAGAAACCGAATCAGTGATAGCAAACGTAGACGAAACCGAAATTAGAGAAGACCCAGAAGAAATGGAAACCATACATTCGACACAAAATGACGAACCGGAAACCGCAATTAAAATTTTAAACGAAGCTATTGACATGAAACCCAATCAATTTATAATCACAGAAGTTTTAAACAACCCCAACCCTGTAAAATACACGAAAGTGGATAATAAGAAAATTTACCAAGTTCAAATAACCAAAGACGACAATGAATCACAGATAATCAAAATTCTAAAGGAATACACCCCCGAGAAAAAACGATTTTACTTTTATTTTAACACGGAAAACTTGTACAAACGATTTTCAGAAATATATGTAAAACTATTTAACAATTCTGGCTCCGAAGAAAATTAATAAAATTAGACGACCCTGACGAAATAAGCGATGTAATAAGAAACCAACACGAAGAAAAGACCAACCATCGAGAAATAAACGAAACCCTAAAACAAATCATGAGACGTTACTATTTCAAGGACATGAAAGAATTAACTACAGACTTTATCAATCAGTGCGAATTATGCGATAAAGCCAAATATGACAGAAAACCCCCAAAAATACCCTTAATGTTGACTAAAACACCAGACAAACCTTATCAAAAATTACATGCAGATACTCTAGTAGTAGAAGCACAAATTTACCTAACAATCGTGGACGCATTTAGGAAAATAGGCCAAGTAATACCAATCACTTCTAAAAATAGTATAGACGTAACTCGAGGATTTCTACACTATTTTACATTTTACGGAACGCCCGAAACAATCACATTAGATAACGGAAGCGAATTTAAAAACGAAACAATTCAAAACACTTTGGAATTACACAAAATAAAAATTCACTTTATAACGGAGAACCACCTTGAATCCAACGGACTAATCGAAAGACTACATTCAACCCTATTAGAACAGATCAGATTATTAAGAATAAATTACAAGAAAGAACACATAACTAACTTAATGCCATACGCATTAATCGCGTATAATAACACGATTCATTCAACGACAAATTTTACACCCTTAGAACTAACCCTAGGACACTCAGATTCACGCAACCCGTACGATATACATTATAACAAAGAAATCTATCAGCAATATGCTAAAGATCACAAAAGAGAAACTAAAAATAACTTATGACAAAGTAAAGGACAAATTAGATAACGATAAAGAACGCATTACCACGACCCGTAATAAAAACTCAGACATAAACAAATTTTCCATAGGACAAACCGTATTCGAAAAAAATTACCAAAGTAAAAGACACAAAACGGCACCGATAAATTTAGGCCCCTTTAAAATCAAACGAATATCCGACAAAAACGTAGCCGCGATAGACGACGGCAAGATAACAAAATATGTTCATCTCAAAAATTTAAGACACCCTGTACTTTCAGATGGACAATCGTCACCCTTACCGTCAACCTCCACCCAGGTACAACGGACACAGAAATTGTAATTGAAGACATAAAGAATAACCCCGGCATACTACCAATAAAATTAGGCAGTATGCAAAACACTATAGATTATTGGACCTTTGCACAAAAATTCGATTTAACTGAGCTAAAACAAGAATTTCATATAATAAAAAATAATTATTTTCAACTAAAACAATCAATGGACACAACAAAATTCGGAAAAGAATACGCAATAGAAATGATGAACTACGACAGTATAACAGAAAGCATTTTGAAAAATATAGAAGACAAATTTAATCGACTAATACCTACAGAACAAATGACAAGAAGAAAAAGAGGACTAATCAACGGATTAGGAAACCTAATCAAAGCAATTACCGGAAATCTAGATAACCAAGACGCAGAACGCTATGACAACGCGATACAACAATTGATAGAAAATCAAAACGACATCAAATCCATAATTAGTAACCAAATATCGTTAACTCAATCAACGATCATCAAATTTAATGAGACCCTAAGAAAATTAGTTAGAAATCAAGATAGTATAGCCAATCGAATAGAAACCTTAGAAAATAACACGCGAACTACCATGTTAGGCATGCGAGATTTAATCCGATTCAATACGATATATAACCAGATAATATCAACCCTAACTTTAATTCAACAAATCCTAGTAACATTAGAAAACGCAGTAACCTTTGCAAAATTTAATACCCTACATTCAAGTATAATAGAACCAATAGATTTATTAAAAGAATTATTGAGAATAAAATCTTTTATAACTAATAGTAAATTACCTTTCAACGTAATAGAATCAAACATTTTAATATTCGAAAAAATAGCCACAGTTAAAGGCTATGTAAAAAATAACGATATAACATTTTTAATAGAAATACCAATAGTAGAGATTAACAGTTACAATTATTATCACTTATTTGCTTTTCCAATGAAAATGACTAGCACATACCAAGTTATCATTCCCAAAACCAAATTCCTATCCTTAAATGAACAAAGATATGGTTATACAAACGAAAAATGTAATGAAGTCACACCCAATCAATACCTATGCCAATTATTGACAACAACAACAATTCAAGAAGACAGCCCTTGCGAAGTTCAACTACTAAAATTTAACCAATCACTATGAAAATTGTGAAGCCAAACCTGTATTAATCAACAACATGAAAATTCAGAAAGTAACGGAAAATAAATGGATAGCCATTTTTCCCACCGAAGTAATCGCAACAATGTATTGCAACTAAGATGAAAGTAATTTAGCATTAACCGGAAGTAAATTAATCACCCTTAAGGAAAATTGTTATTTAAAATTAAAAAACGAAATAATTAGAGTTTACCAAGATCCCGTACAGAGCAAGAAATTAGCAAATCTACCCGATTTACAAATCAAGATTACCCAAGACGAAGACGAAGAAATAATTCAAAAACCAATGCAATTGGAACACCTAGAATTAGACAACCTAAACCACGCCATGAAATTCATGGAAGATTATAAAGAACACCTGAACGAGATCGAGACGCTCAAAGTGCACTACGATAATATTAGTGTATGGACAATTATATTGATTATATTGACTATTTTATTGATTATTTATGTAACGTACAAAATATGTATTAGATATAAGAATAATAAAGGAAACAGTTTTAGATTTAAAAAACCCAAAGAAACAAATGTACCCCTAGAAAATATGAATTTTAAATGAGATTAAACGAATTTAATTAAAAATCAATAAAAGGTAAAAACCCTTAATTTTTAATGTACGTTGGGAGGAGTTATGTGATCCCCCATTTGTTATACCTATATAAAACTAATACTTAAGAAAGTTATTAGTAAATATTAGGAAATGTGCAACAATGTCATAAAAGACAAATTGTTACAATTTATTACATTTATTTCAGTTTCCACGAATGGAAGCGCTACAAAGTAGCCCAAGGATAAGTGACACTGCAGATGTCAGGTCACAGACAGTCGTAGGAAGTCATGTATCGAGATTACGCAGAATAAGTCTGCAACATTGTAATTATGAATAGCTTTTAAGATAGCAACTATGTATCATGAATAGAATCAAGTGTAAGCGGACATTAGGTCTGCAAGTTCCCACAGAATTGTAAAGAGGTAGGGAGATTATAAAAGGACCGGCAGCTCCACTCGCGGTCAGTTCATTAACGTTCAGCTTTCACATTGCAGTCCGTCGGTAACTCACTTGTACAATTAAGTATTAACTATTTCGACTTAGAATAATTTACATCAAGATTGTAAAATTCCATTGTTCAAATCTGTTTAAATAAAATAAATTTGTTAAGGACCAAAGAAGTCTTTTTTAAAAAGGACCGCTCGAAGCCACGAACCTTAACTCGCGTTGCTAGCGTACAAACATATCAAGAGGGTTAAAATACGGGGAATATCCAACTCGGAGAAGTGTTATTTAAAATGTTACGATTGAACACCTGCGTATTTTTCTAAAGGTCAAGTTCTGCTTAAATTGTGTAGGTAACAAATGGTTGCAGAGAACGTCGGATAAACCGTCGCTTATATTCACGGGAAATGCTAATAAAGGGGTTATTTTACGCACGTAGAGAGTCCACGTGTGTGAACAGTGAACAAACTAGGATATCGATTTTTCAACCACTCAAGCGAGGTTAGACTGAGACGTACAAAACGTATAAGCATGCCACCACAATAGTAGAGGAGGGATTTGAGAGACGTCATTAAGTCTACGATTGGTCGATATGTTAGTTCAACTTGGCATAGACACGAGGATAGTGTAGCGTGATATTCTTAAAAATTTATAACGAGGTACGGAATTCCGTAGATTTGAAATTGGGTTTGAGTGCAAAATTGTGAGAATGTGTGTTGTGTGCAGGGGATTTCGAATAACCGGGGGCCTGGAAAGGTTACAGTCGAACGAGATAAATACTCTAGAGAACTAGGACTCGCTCTCTTGTCTTTCAACTTCGTGCCTTATTATTTTGATCGTCCCAAAGGCACGTATAAAAATAATGTGCCGAAATTGCTTATTTTAATTTGAGGTATCACCATAATTTATTATCAACTCGTGTCGGGACATTAAATCACGTAAATTACTGTGAAATAAAATTTGAAATTTGGTTACACCGAGAAGGATGCGTTGGCAGATCACCTGAAATGGAAGTCGTCTAGTAATTGAGAGAATCGACCTGCAGACCAGGTAGAAAATTACATGGCATCATCTACAGAGCGAAGATCTAGAAATTCCAGGTAACGATTTAAAATTGTGATTTCTAAAACTGTAAATATTGGGGTGGCGTATGAAAGTGTTTTTCAAGGTAGTGTGAATTGTTTACGTATTGAACAGAATATGTGTAAACAACTTTATTACGGTATTCAACTAGAAATTGAAGGTGTCTAGAAAGCTTTTAAACGTTCCATCAAAACGTGAAATTTTGTGAAGAGTACATGGCTTTGTTTTTTTTAGTTTTAGAGTATTCAAAGTGAAAGGCATACATTAATTGGGTTAATATGAGCTCACCATATCCCACAGTTTACCTAGAGTATTCAAATAAATAAATAAATTATAATGAAGGAATTTTAGAGAAGGTATTATTCAAGGTCCATTTACTCCGCGTACATTTTATGTGTTTGATGAGTTTAAAATTAAATAAAGGACATTACAAAATAAGGATTACTGAAGTGTAACGTGAACAAAAATAATAATGAATTGCATTTGTAAATAGGAATAAATAAAAGATTGTATGTTTGTTGTATTTTGTGGTTTTATTAGGCGTGTGCTTGAATGATAGGATTTATGAATGAATATAGCTATCCAAAAGGAGGTCCTAATGAGCTAGCCGGAAGCAGTTGAAGAAGGCCGTTCAACTGAAGACGAGAGGAAAACGGGTAAGCAATTTTTTTTGACTTATTTAAATTTTTGGAAATTTTTCTATTTTTGAATTTGAAAATTTAATGAAAATTTATAAATATTTTCGAAATATTTATGGTTGGTAAGGATTTACCCGAGTTCCACGGCAATCTTATGACGGTCCAACGTTGGGGCTCGAATGTTTATGAGAGAGTACTAATTTAGAATGAGTAATATATATATATATATATATATATATATATATATATATATATATATTGCTACGTATCAATCTGTAACGAAAGCCCTACAACCTATACTTGCATTTCATATTATTCATTGTACTCCCCTCTAAAGATGCTCTTCGTGTAGGACACTAAACCTTCAGCTTTCTGCTCAGCTTCCTCAAGGATATTCGCCACGGCTGCTAACTTGCTTTCTGAAAACGCTACCCTACTTATTCAAAAAGAAAATTTGATTACCAAAATTGTAACATTATTGTAAATAATTACGATAAATTAAGATAATTGTAGCAACTACCCCAATTCAATACCATAAAAATAATTAAAGCAACCGTACATTTTATTAAATAAATTCTCAACCAACCAACCGTATAATTCAGTTCCTATTTTGAAGCGAACGGGAATTGTCAAACAGTTAAAGTACCGTTACTACGCAGTCAATGTATTGTTGAGAGGGGTTGAAGAAGCAGACAGTAATCTTTCTTAGTCACCGAAGGAAATAAATGCGGTTCTGAAAATAATTAAAATAGCTTCCTGACGTAATGGTCATTTCAAATTTTACCATTCAGCATCCATCACTAACATAGATAAAAATTAATGGATACACGTTTTCAATTCTATATTAGTAAAATCACTTATTATCTAGCTGTAGATTCTTTATCAAACGTAACGAAACTATCACTCAAATCCGTTTCTTATTATCAAACAGCTTAAGAATTCAAAGGGAAATACCAACAGTATATGGTTTATGGGGCTCTTGGCCCCTCATTTCCACCCGAATCCGTCATTTCCTCCAAAATTTACATGTAAATCCCCATAAGGAGAAAATGAGGAGATTCCCTCATTTCCTCCCGAATCCTTCATTTCCTCCCAAATTTACATGTAAATCCCCATAAGGAGGAAATGAGGAAATCTCCTCATTTTCCTCACTCATCTAGACCAAATAGTTTTCTTCGACTATATGTAAATCCCATAAGGTGGAAATGTGGAGATGAATCTTAGCATCCACATTTCCACACACAATCCATATTTGCTCCCTCATTTGCTCCCGAAACCCTCATTTGCTCTCGAATCCCTCACTTCCTCCCAAATTTACATGTAAATCCCCACAAGCATCCACATTTGCTCCCACATCTAAACCAAATAGTTTTCTTCCGCTAGCCATCGCATCTTTCGAGATAACCCTATCTTGTTTGGTATCAATTAATATTAGATTTTTCTCAGCTACACGAATCTCTAGGAATTTTTTAGATAACATCATCCCCCCTGGAGCTGCCCCAATTAAAAGATTTTCTGCAGGCAGCGATTTTCTGACCGTCCTTATAAATTTCTTAGGAATGCAATACATCTTGTTAGTCTAGAATTTTATACAGAATCCGCAAACACATTTAAAATCCGACCACCCCTCACAAAGTTACACTTTTAAAGTCCTAAACCTCTAAATTTTGCTCTTTGCTCCCACATCTGAACCAAATAGTTTTCTTCGGCTAGCCATCGCATCTTTTGAGATAACCCTATCTTGTTTGGTATCAATTAATATTAGATTTTTCTCAGCTACCCGAATCTCTAAGAATTTTTTAGATTGCATCATCCCACAGAGAGCTACCCTCATTTAAAATTTTTTTTTGCTGATAGCGATTTTATGGTCGTCCTTATAAATTTTTTAGCCATGTGACACATCTTGTTAGTCTAGAATTTTATGTAGAATCCGAATCTGCAAACAGATTTGTAATACGACCACCCATTACAAAGTTAAACTTTTAAAGACTCCGAGCCTTTAAATTTTCGTCACCCAAGTCATATGCTTTAAACAACCATTTCCTAAGAAATTTTAAACAGCTATCAATTTCTGGATTAACATCATCATAACTAAGTACGTCACAAATTATGCTCAATGCTAAATATGTACTTTAGAAAATACATTTCATCCCCGAGCTAATTGCTTACAATCATGTGACGTAGAAGTGAAAGTAGTCTTTCTCTTTATTATTGACTATATGTTTGTGAAATATATTTCAATGTCATGCATTAGGAAATTCCCGTATAATTGCTGGTGTACACAATGTACTTTCTATTACGACCTTGACTAGGAAAAATACAAACGTCATTTAGTAATATAGATCAATTGACGGTAATTATTTCAAACCGTATATAACGCGGTCTGATTAGTAGAATTTTATTATTTTCGCACGCTTTTGTGTAAAGCCCGTGGAATTTTTAAACGATTCGTTTCATGTAGCGATTTTTCCTCAAAATCTTTTTAAAAAAAATTTAAGGTATGTCTGCATTTTTTATTAAAATAGAACTGAATTTATTTGCAAACACCAATTAATGTGTATTTTGCTATTGTTTCTGATTGTATTTTCCAAACATTAATTTTTCCAAAGTAATGCGCTGTTTTACATATATATTTTTTTTCAAATTTTAAAGATAGGCTTTTAGCTAGACGTATGTTAGGCGTATCTATCAACCCCAATACCGAAATGACTATTTCTTTTGGAATTGTAGAATATGGTGTTGCAGATTGTGTAAAATATGTTCTACCTGCTTTAATGTAGCACTTGTGTAAGATTTTTATTTTATCTTGGCTATCTTCCTCCTCTAATATCTCCAAATAATTTAAATGGAAGGTGGGCGAAGAACTTAAAAATTACGGAATCTTAAAACTAATATACAATAGATTTACAGCATACCTCTTTCTCGGTTCGGACACTCCATCGTCGACACTGGTGTTCTTTATGCGATAGCTAGTCATACGGTTGTTAAAGGCTATGCTAACCATTTCTACACTATCTTCGCCAGTAGCGGTTTTTCCAGGTATATGAAACACTGCAAGAGTTGCATTTAAAACGTTTGCAGGTACCATTTTAGTACAAAACAAAATCCGCACTATAGGACTTTGGTGAAACTTGTAAGCGAACTAAGTTTTAAACTAAAAAGTTTACTCTTGCGTAGCTGCTTTATGCTTTCTATAGAATGCAAATCGAAGGTTTCCGAAGACAGCCGAAAGAAGTTGAGGATTCAGTGGGGAACTAAATGACGTCATCTTTTACCAATCCTTGCTACTCGTCCAGTACAATTAGCACCATGCGAATGCAGTTAGTAGAGTCATCGGAAACGTCTTCCATGTTATATAGGTCGGCAATCGCATCGCGCACATAATAAAAATCCAAAAGGGTTATAGCACACGCACACAAATTGGTTGCAAGCCGTGCAGTAGAAGATGCAGTGCTACTATAAACAATAACTTAATAAAACATTTTACTAAGGGGATAACAAACTTGTTGCCTACAGAATACTTACTAATAAAGCAATTTAATTTTATATAACTTTTACGTAATATTTTAGAAAATGGTAGGTTTGAATATTTTCTTTCAAAACAATCGAAGATTGCCGAAGACACTCGAAGAGTGCACAAACGCGGTCACTAAACCAATCAGTACTAATACCGAGTATTCTATGCTTTCGTAGGTTTCTCATTCCCTAAAACCAAATCTTCCACATAGTGGTTGGTAGCACGTAATGATTTCTTGAACCGGCAAGTACTCGATATCGCCCAAATACAGAATTAGATGCTCGATGTCCGTCAACCCCCGATTCCCTCGTAAAAGGTAGAAGAAACTCGGTCAATCATCCATCTAACTTAAACTTCGACCCGCTACCGTTCTGATAATTCCAAACATTTTTCAAACGACAATAGGCTTCCACACTAACACCTAACGTATCTTTCCTATTATTTGTTAAACAAAAACTACAGGTATCGCCATGCCCGTATGCGGACGTAAGCAGATGTTTGTGCTTATGTACGAGAATATGTAGCCATATACATTAATCAGTCTAAGCTATTTTATTTAGTCCAAGAAAACTATTATTTTTCTAAACCACAATTACTAATCGTCTTTATAGGTTTAACATTTCTACCATTTCGCAATGACTGATGCTACGTACTTAGAAACATTAATTTATTATTGGAGAGAATTCTTATTCTCCCACGCACTGCTGCGTAGTTGCATGCCCATCCTTTTTGGAGATATATGCTCGTTATAGGTTGTAGCACCCTCGGTTTTACATAACTACACTTCGTGAGACCCTTTTAATCTTTTTAATCGTATCTTTCTCGCCTACAATACAGTAGGACTTAGCCCTACTGCCAACAAATTCTAATACTGGATCCTCATTAAATTCGTCTTTAAATTTCCCTACAACTTTTTTGTCGACATGTGTTATATTGTATTTATTATACGCGGGGTAGTCACTCTTTTAAGATAAATATATTTTGCTAGGTATCAACTAATATTAAATTTTTCTAGGGACCCCAAATCTGTAAATAGATTTTAAATAGGACCACCCCATACAAAGTTATGCCTTTTAAAGACCCAAATCACTAATTTTTGCTCATCTTTATTTAACTCCATCTTTAGAACCTTTTTTTGCTACGCAAGACATATGCCTTAGCCAACCATCTCCCGAGAAATCTAAAACCGCTGGGTTCCGCGAACACCACTTGGAGATAACACGTATACTCTCTCAACCAGGATAGAAGCAGGAAGGATTTGGAAGAAGGAAAGGTGGGAGAAGAACTTAAAAATTATGGAATCTTAAAACTAATATACACAATAGATTTACAAAATCTATACAAATATAAACAACTATCTTATATATTTATGCCTCCATGCGTAGATTGTTGTACTATTAGGAATGATGTACCTTTTGTCATCTTCCCTCGATAAACTAATTTATTAATAAGCTGCGTGTACAAATCGTATTTTTTACTCCGGATACATACGCAGGCAAGTACTCGATACCATCCAAATAAAGAATTGGATGCTTGGTGACTGTTAACGTCCGCTTCCCTCGTGTACGCCCAGACACATCCCATCCCATGCGCACCCCTACGCATGCACAGCCCTGCCCATGCGCACCCCTGCGCGTGCGCGCCCCTGCTCATGCGCACTGCCCATGCGCACCCCTCTCTGTGCGACTGCTATTTCGGGGTAACCTCTGGAAGAATGTTAGGCGTATCTATCAACCCCAATTCCGAAATGACTATTTCTTTTGGAATTGTAGAATATGGTGTTGCAGATTGTGTAAAATATGTACTACCTGCTTTAATGTAGCACTTGTGTAAGATTTTTATTTTATCTTGACTATTTTCCTCCTCTACTATCTCCAAATAATTTACAGGTAAATAGTTCAAACTAAATGCCGAAAGCACATACTTTATCAATTTTTCCCTTTCCTTTGGTTTTTCGGACAACTTAATTTGCAACCCCGTCAATTTGTTTGTATTGCCATTCCCCCAATACATGTACTGTAGTAGATTATTATACACTAAACAGCAGCTATTTTGTAGCTTGTCCGATAGCTTACTCCACACTTTGGTAAGTGGTACCGAGTACATTGACGCCTTTAGGAAGTATAACATACCATCTTCCAATAAGGTGAAACAGTCTTTTAAGGGATTATACACCCGTTCCGCATTGACACAGCTTCCAATTATACGCTTCCAATCGCGTAATGCCATGTTCTTTGGCCAAAGTAGACGCAAATGTTCCCCTTAAACGTACATCTAGACAACGTAAAAATCTAGTATATGATTGCCAAGTTGTTTATTAACACCAGGACTTGTTATCCGACACACAAATTTGGTGTATATTTTAATTCTTGCATTGGTTGTTAACCATGTTAAACAATCAATTCCCACAGTTTTATCGTTGTCAACTATAATATTGTACTTTTCTTCGTATTCGCCCTTATAGCAAAAGTTATGGTTTGTAGTTAAATAATTACACATCTCCATCTTGCTAAATAAGATAGCAAAATCTTGGTTTACATCCATGTCAAAAAGATAGTAATAATCTTTTTTGAGTTCGTCTAATATATCTGGTAGTTCCTCCAATAAAGTTTCCAACTTAACATCTGCTAGTTCCACTTTGTATGGAACACATATAGGATTTTGGAATTTTTATTAATGCATTCGAGGTTCTTTCCGGTAATTTCTTACAGACCCATCTTGAATTAGTGACTTTCAGCGTAGAAACGAAGCTAGCTTATAATCAATCGCTAAGTCGGATAATAAACCGGTTCGAACTTTTGTCTATCTGTAAATCATCACAAATTTCTTTTTAGATAAAGTTCCTTGTTTGCAGATGTTTGCTCGTCGTCAGAAAGGTTGCAAATTTTAACCAACATTATATTGCCACAAAATGGTTCTGTAATTGGTGTGTGTAGTCCACCAGTCAGCATCTGCTCGCATTCGACATAACAAATATTACCATAGCTTGATGCACTCGTACGCAGGTAGCACAACAACATTTCGATCTTTCGTAATTGAATACGAAAATTGCCCTTACGTACCCTAAAGAGTGGGAGCGAATATTGCCGAAGATAGCCGAATATGGCGGACACCGTCATATCGCTTACAGTCTCTTCTTTAGGAACAATTTTGTTATGCGAACACATTAGCACTAATTGCTTTTTAATGAGTTTTCTCATTATAACCCCATTAGCACTAATTGCTTGTTAATGCGTTTTCTCATTAAAACCCATTAGCACTAATTGCTTTTTAATGCGTTTCTCCATTAAAATCCCATTAGTACTAATTGCTTTTTAATGAGTTTTTCATTAAAAACCAAGTGTGGACTCATTTGCTCCCACATTTGCTCCTTAAGGGAATTTACATTGAGGGAGCAAATGCGGAGCAAATGTGGGAGCAAATGTGGAAGGAGAAAGTCACTCCTCCTCATTTCCTCTATGTTAAACCAGAAATTGACAGCTGTTTAAAATTTCTCAGGAAACCTATGTCCACACCTGGTTTTTAATGAAAAAACTCATTAAAAAGCAATTAGTGCCAATGGGATTTTAATGGGAAACCGCATTAAAAAGCAATTAGTGCTAATGTATATTCAATGAGAAAACTCATTAAAAAGCAATTATTGCTAATGGGTTCGGATAACAAAACTGTTCCTAAAGAAGATAATGTAAGCGATATGACGGTGTCCGACATATTTGGCTATCTTCGGCAATATTCGCTCCCACTCTGTAGGGTACATAAGAGCAATTTTCGTATTCAATTACGAAAGATCGAAATGTTGTTGTGCTGCCTGCGTACGAGTGCATCAAGCTATGGTAATATTTGTTATGTCGAATGCGAGCAGATGCTGACTGGTGGACTACACACACCAATTACAGAACCATTTTGTGGCAATATAATGTTGGTTAAAATTTGCAACCTTTCTGACGCCGAGCAAACATCTGCAAACAAAAGGATGTTTATCCTAAAAAAAGAAATTTGTGATGCATTTAACAGCTATCTACAAAGAAAGTTCGACCGGTTTGTTTCCGCTAGGCATGGTGTTAAAGCTAAGCTTCCGTTTTCGCTGGAAAGCACTAACAAGATGGGTCTAAGGAAAAAATTGATAAAATATGTGCTTTCGGCATTTAGTTTGAACTATTTACCTGTAAATTATTTGGAGATAGTAGAGGAGGAAGATAGTCAAAATAAAATAAAAATCTTACACAAGTGCTACATTAAAGCAGGTAGTACATATTTTACACAATCTGCAACACCATATTCTACAATTCGAAAAGAAATAGTCATTTCGGAATTGGGGTTGATAGATACGCCTAACATTCGTCCAGAGGTTGTACGACAACGCGTAAATATTGGCAGCAAACTCTATCCGTTTACGCTAAAGGAAATTGCCCCATTATGCACGCCATACGCTGTAAGTGGAAGAAAAAGACATTATAATTTGAATTAGGGCCGCTATACTTGCGGCCACGTCCCCAATGCTCCACCCGGAGGTACTACATTGGGTTTAAACGCGAAAAATAGTCGTGCTCCTAATTTATTCTTACTTCATAGTTGATTCACCCTAAATAAAAACTAAATAAAAATCTAACAAACCTAAAAATCTAACAAACCTAACAAATTCTAACAATCTAACAAACCTAAAAATCTGACAAAAACTGGAACAAAAACAAAACAAAAACTAAAAACAGGGTTGTAAATAATGGTATCCCTAGCGCTGACTTTCGAGTGTACCCGATCAACAAGCAAAAATGAGAGGGGGAGGGATCCGTAATACCGGATAGCAGACGCCGGTTCTGCTTACCAGTGCGACCTGAAGGGTCGTCTTAAAACTATCCAAATCTAGCTAACTAACTTAAATCCATCTCTAGCTTTCCCTATCGTTCCCTAACTGATTTACATTATGATTACAATCTTCGCAATTCTGCTCGTAATTCCCAAATATATACTGCAATCAAAATGGCGACAGAACGTCAAACACAACAAATAAGCCACATAATACATGCTATATATAAATAAATATAAAGTGTAAATATAAAATATAAAAAAATATAATTATATAAATATATAAATAAATGTTTAATAAGCGTTAAGCATATAGCAGTGCACAAAATAGCGAAAGCATCACCCTATTTATCAGGTGCACTCGCACAAGCATTATGTCGGCTAGCGCCTTTACACACCAAACGTGCTTCTTAAATTATTTCAAAACTCCTAATTAATGTAAATCAATGCTTGTGCAGTACAGCCGCCACAATTTAAGTCTTACCTCGATAATAAAATTCTCCAGCATCCGAAGATCTGGTCGTCTGTAACTTACTTCTAAAGGTGGGACGGGGTGCACTGCTAAAGTCCTGGTGGGTATGCACTAAATGTTCTTGGGGATCACAATCACTATCACTATCACTTCACTTTCAAGTCCTGGGGATGCGCGATTGCGCTCTGTTTTATTATCCTTGTTTACTTTATTGATTTAATTTAATGAGGGTTTATGATTTATTTGTTATTGTTTATTTGGTATTATTTATTCCCGATTTTCCGCACATAATTATGAAGATAGGCAGTGATTGTATTAATGGAGTGGGGTTTCCGTGCATATTGGACATTTTGGTATAATTATCTTTTTTTTTATTTAATATCAGGTTTTGGTTATGCTCGTATCCTTACTCACGCCAAGTCAATCTAAAATTTTTCAATCCTCCCACCAACCCCACCGAATTTTTACACGCGGTCGTCATTGATTGTCTAATCTCGCGACCCTTCCCGCGAATTCTTTTAAGGCTGTCCAGAACGCCTTCTGGTTAACCACTTCCCCGACTTCCTCTAGGCTCTTTGGCCATGCCAGACCTAGGATAGCTAGTTTGCTATCGGCTAACACTCGATTTCCCGCCTCAAGCGGGCAGTCGAAGAGCACGTGCTCTGCGCTTTCCGCGCCCTCACCGCATTCGCAGCGGTCGCTGTTGGTTAGACCGAACCTTTGTAAATACGCCTTCAGGGCGCCGTGCCCTGTTATCAACTGCACCATTTTGTGATCGAGCTTAACCTCGATCTTACCTCTGGCTTCTATGCTCGGTATGAATTTGTGGGTCAACCTGCCCGTGGCAGCGTTGTTCCACCTCTCTTCCCATTGTCGAATTGATTTTACGCGCAGCTTTCTTTTGATTAAAGACCTCGGTATCGACGAATGTGATATTCGAAAGTCGCCCGTCGCGGCCTCTTTAGCTAATTCGTCAGCCCTATCGTATCCTACGTTACCATTGTGCGACCTAACCCAACAGAACTTTAAACGTCGAAACTCTAGCGCCGTACGCGCTATCCTCCAGACGTCCGCTTGGAGATCTGTCGAGGTGTTCATGTTTGTTAAAGCCGTTAGCGCCGATTTACTATCACTGATTATATAATACTCGTCTCTGCCCGTATGGTTTATTACGTAATCGATAGCCTCTCGTATGGCTACCAATTCGCACTGGAAGATAGTGCACCAGTTCGCGAGTTTGGTTTGAAACCGAAACACCTCCCTTTCCTGCTTATACACGACAAACGCCGCGCCTGCTTGCCCATCGTACATACTTAAACCGTCCGTATAAATTCTGATACCCATCGCGTCCTCATCACCTTCGACAAACTCGATCCCTCTAATATCAGCCGGGTGCCCTAACTCAGATACAACAATCTTTCTTGCAATTTCCCTATTACCAAGATTAAGATCTTCGATAATTTCGCGCCCTTTTCCTATATTTATTAATCGTCTATCTCTAATCTCCCTAACGACATATTCGATAGGGAGAGTCCTACTGATCATCAGGACAGCCTCCGTGGAGGTGGTCCTGTACGCCCTCGCCGCTTTTACCGCGGTTATGCGTTGTACGCTCGTCAATTGACGCATCTCCCGGACTTTACAACCTTCTGCCCATACAGAAGCTGCGTACAGTATTGCCGGCTCAATTGCTCCGGCATAAACCGTCCTCAGCGATTCGCCCCTGAAACCCCACTTTATTTTAGCCGCCGCCATCATTTTATTTAATATTTCGCCGCCCTTACTTTTTACGTATTGTACGTGCGCTTTCCAATTTAATTTATTGTCGATCTTGACGCCGAGGTAGGTAATACAATCTTTAAACGGATTTTCTCCTCCTAGCTCTAACCTAGGAGGTCTCTGTCCTGGTTTCGTGCCGAAATAAAGCGCCTCTGACTTCGCCGTGTTAAATTTTAATTTTACCGCCTGCGACCATTCGTGTAATTTATTAAGCGCCTCGTTCGGTTTTGTGCGCATATCCATTAACAATCTCGATCTTACAATTAAAAGTGTGTCATCTGCAAACCCAACGATTGAGCATCCTGCGGGCAACTTGACCCTAAAGATGCTCTCATACAACAACTTCAAAATGTGGGACCAGAACATGACCCTTGCGGGCATCCCTTTCCACCTCACGCGACAGAACTTCACCCGGAATTTCAACCTGTGCTAATCGCCCGAGAAATAGCTCTTGACCAAAGACATCAAGTTTCGCGGACAACCTCTACGATCTAACTCGCAAACGATTAATGGCCACCAGGCAGCATCAAATGCTCCTGAAATGTCCAAAGCAACAACGACACAGTACTCTTTGGCATCTCTTGCCTGCTTAATTTCCCCGACAACGAACTCTAACGCGTCGATAGTCGACTTGCCCTCCACGAAACCTAACTGTCGGTTATTAAAACCGCCGCTGTCTCGCACTAGGTGTTCAACACGCGTAGTCATAACGCGATCTAAAACTTTCCCCAGCACCGGTAGCAAGCTAATTGGACGATAGCTGCCCGGATCTGACGCATCCGCCTTTTAGGTTTGGGTATAAATTTCACATTCTGGATTTTCCAGCAACGCGGAAAACGCCCTTTCTAAACAAAGATTAAACAACCCAACAAAGACACACGGGGCTAACAGGCACGCCTGCAGAGCTGCGTCTGAAGTGATTCCATCATGCCCCGGTGCCTTCTTAGGGTTCATCCTCCTAAGAGCCCTGACGACCTCGTGAACTAGGATTGCCTTATCGGCACCTGTTCCTTGCGCCATTGCAGCTTCCCGACGTATTAAATCGTGCGACCCTTCATCCCCCTCGGGATTATCCGATGGGAAAAATTTCTCTAGTAAATATTCCGCTGTGGTTTTAAAACCTTCCGTGTATTCGCCATTTGTTTTCTTTATATTACTGAGCGCGATTTTTTGTTGTTTGCCTCTAATTACGCGGTATGCGGTTCCCCAGGGTTCTTTCTCTGAGTTTTGCGTGCAGAATTCTTTAAATTTATTCGTTCGCGTTTCTTCTATTAATATTTTATATTCGCGGTAACTTTGATTATATTCTATTCTCCGTTGTTCTCTTATATCTCCCGAGGCGCGTTGATAGCGGCGCTTTAGGTTACGCGTTTCTGCCCGCTTGGTGGTTAGTTCCCGGGTCCACCAGGGTACGCTGTCTTTAAATGTTTTCTTTTGCGGCATGAATACGACGACGCGTCTACCACCGCGTCGTTCAATTTTTTCGCGAGTGTTTCTACTTCGTCTGCCTCTCGGCAGTTAAATAGCTCATTTTCGAGCGCAGGATACTTTCGCCAAATTTTTCTTTAAACCGCTCCCAATTTGCTTTTTTATTACAGAACCGCGGAAATATAGTTAGCTGCTCGTTTGCGCTTGTTTTGGTTTCAACGTCCCATGTTATTAATTTATGGTCAGAGAGCGTTCCCTCGTCCGACCTTAGTTTCCAATTACAAATCGTTTCTAACATTTCGTGCGAGACTGCAGTAATATCTATAAAACTGCTCCTCTATGCGTCTCAAACGTAGGTGAATCATTAGTGTTTATCACACTAAGGTCGCATCCCGTAAAAAGATCAGCAACCTGCGAGCCTCTATCGTCTTCGATAGGGCTGCCCCATAATGGCGACTTAGCATTAAAGTCTCCCGCGATAATTAAATTTCTATTTCTACCAATTTTACGAAGGATTTCTTCAATTTGATTTATTAAGTCCTCTGTTTGAGGATTCTCCCGCCGGGAATCGATCGGCGGAAGGTAAGTGCTTATCACGTAAAACGTTTGCAATCCCGTTTTTATTTCTGCGTTGGTTATGAACTCATTCGACAGATTGTTTAGGATTATTCCGGCGCACGTCCTATTATTTATTATTATTCCGCTACGCGGTCGTTCGCTGTTTGCGTTTAAAACGGTAACCCCCTTCCCAAAACCTGTTATTTTGTGGCTATACAGGTGCGGTTCCTGTATAAGCCCGATGTCGATATTATTTTCGCTGAATAACTTTACGAAGTTATTTGTAGCCCCTTTTCCTTTTCCGAGATTTAGTTGCGCGAATTTAATCTTCTTGCTTCTTTTAAATCTATCTTTTTCTTCACGGTCCATAATCGATGTTGCGTGTGATTGCGTTCTTCAATCTCAGCATCGTGGGGCATCTACTCGACTTGGCGTCGTGGCGCGTATCGACCATCGCGCCACCGCCAGTTCTGTCGTTTGCCCTAGCGCAAACCACACAGCAGGGGACTGCCCTCCGGCAATTCTTGAACTCGTGACCGACTTCGGCACAGTTACCGGGGCTAACAGGCACGCCTGCAGAGCTGCGTCTGAAGTGATTCCATCATGCCCCGGTGCCTTCTTAGGGTTCATCCTCCTAAGAGCCCTGACGACCTCGTGAACTAGGATTGCCTTATCGGCACCTGTTCCTTGCGCCTTTGCAGCTTCCCGACGTATTAAATCGTGCGACCCTTCATCCCCCTCGGGATTATCCGATGGAAAAAATTTCTCTAGTAAATATTCCGCTGTGGTTTTAAAACCTTCCGTGTATTCGCCATTTGTTTTCTTTATATTACTGAGCGCGATTTTTTGTTGTTTGCCTCTAATTACGCGGTATGCGGTTCCCCAGGGTTCTTTCTCTGAGTTTTGCGTGCAGAATTCTTTAAATTTATTCGTTCGCGTTTCTTCTATTAATATTTTATATTCGCGGTAACTTTGATTATATTCTATTCTCCGTTGTTCTCTTATATCTCCCGAGGCGCGTTGATAGCGGCGCTTTAGGTTACGCGTTTCTGTCCGCTTGGTGGTTAGTTCCCGGGTCCACCAGGGTACGCTGTCTTTAAATGTTTTCTTTTGCGGCATGAAATACGACGACGGGTCTACCACCGCGTCGTTCAATTTTTTCGCGAGTGTTTCTACTTCGTCTGCCTCTCGGCAGTTAAATAGCTCATTTTCGAGCGCAGGGATACTTTCGCCAAATTTTTCTTTAAACCGCTCCCAATTTGCTTTTTTATTACCGAACCGCGGAAATATAGTTAGCTGCTCGTTTGCGCTTGTTTTGGTTTCAACGTCCCATGTTATTAATTTATGGTCAGAGAGCGTTTCCTCGTCCGACCTTAGTTTCCAATTACAAATCGTTTCTAACATTTCGTGCGAGACTGCAGTAATATCTATAAAACTGCTGCCTCTATGCGTCTCAAACGTAGGTGAATCATTAGTGTTTATCACACTAAGGTCCCATCCCGTAAAAAGATCAGCAACCTGCGAGCCTCTATCGTCTTCGATAGGGCTGCCCCATAATGGCGACTTAGCATTAAAGTCTCCCGCGATAATTAAATTTCTATTTCTACCGATTTTACAAAGGATTCCTTCAATTTGATTTATTAAGTCCTCTGTTTGAGGATTCTCCCGCCGGGAATCGATCGGCGGAAGGTAAGTGCTTATCACGTAAAACGTATGCAATCCCGTTTTTATTTCTGCGGTGGTTATGAACTCATTCGACAGATTGTTTAGGATTATTCCGGCGCACGTCCCGTTATTTATTATTATCCGCTACGCGGTCGTTCGCTGTTTGCGTTTAAAACGGTAACCCCCTTCCCAAAACCTGTTATTTTGTGGCTATACAGGTGCGGTTCCTGTATAAGCCCGATGTCGATATTATTTTCGCTGAATAACTTTACGAAGTTATTTGTAGCCCCTTTTCCTTTTCCGAGATTTAGTTGCGCGAATTTAATCTTCTTGCTTCTTTTAAATCTATCTTTTTCTTCACGGTCCATAATCGATGTTGCGTGTGATTGCGTTCTTCAATCTCAGCATCGTGGGGCATCTACTCGACTTGGCGTCGTGGCGCGTATCGACCATCGCGCCACCGCCAGTTCTGTCGTTTGCCCTAGCGCAAACCACACAGCAGGAAACTGCCCTCCGGCAATTCTTGAACTCGTGACCGACTTCGGCACAGTTACCGCACCACTGTACCTTCTCCCTGCACTCCATCGATCTATGGCCGTACTCGTAGCACCTGTAGCACTGCGTCATCGAGAAGTGGGCCCGGGCCCAGACTCTTCGCCACCTAAGGTTTATAGCGTCAGCTAATATGCGTCTCCGAAGTGTGGGGGTCACTTAGAAGACTACGTTGACGAAGGGATCCTTAGGGCCCTTTCAGCCAAACCTAAACTTCTCTCTTAGGTGGTCTTCAATTTTCAAATCGCCGAAGCGGGGATTCTGGCACGCGATCTACCGCACCAGCTCTTCCGCCTTCATCCCCGCTTCGACCCCCGGAAGAACGACCCGTGAGCGCTTCTTCCCGATGGTCTTCGCCACGAGCTCTTTGCAGTCACCGACAACCTTCGACTGCAGTTTCTTCGCATCTTCTCGGTTTGCACACTTGACAACTACACCGCCCTTGCGAGTTCTACAAGCTCCGACCACAACAAAACCATCACGAGCGGGATCGACCTTCTTCTTTAGGGTCGACATGACGTCATCCTTCTCCCCTGGCCTGGCGTCGACCCTAACTGCAAAGGTGGACGTCGCACCTGCAGCAGTTGCAGCATACGACGCCTTCCGCGGCATCGACACCTCCTGGCTCCTGGAACACTGCTGCCCTGAAACACAAGCAACCACCGCTGGACTTCCCCCGACAACATTAGCTCTCCCAGAATCACTAGCCACAAGCCGCAGCGCCCTAACCATACCTATAAGTTGATTCGCCGCGTCGAGGAAATCATCCAGGGCGTAGCGAATCCTCTTTCTGTCCTCCACGACGATAGTGGCGGAGGTCGTCGGCACCCTCCCGGAGATGACCCAGTGCGCCTTCCTCACCCTCAATCTCAGGAGGTCCAGCTCATCGAGGTCGCTAGCTGCAACGCTAACGTCGCTGCTAGTCGACATCTTCGCTGGGCTCCCGAAGTTGAGGGCGATTCAGGCGCCGCAGCCACCCCAGGGGCCCCTGACTCCCCGCCGCAGACACAGGCTCCTCTACCTCCTGTACCTCCTCCTGAATCCCTAACCTAACGTCTTTAAAATTACCTTTAGCTGTTTCCCCTAACAGCGCCCTCAGCCTCCGACCTATTAGGCTCCGACCTATCTCCCCTCTTCTTCCTGGGCAACGGGTCCTCGTCGCGGTGGACCACCATGCTGACCAAACAAACGACAAAAAATGACACCTAAAACGCAGCTCAAAAACCACTTGACCGTTACGACGCTAAAGAAAGACGCTAGAAGAACGCAAAACGTTGGTCCAATAAAATGTTTTGTTTAAAGGTGAACCGTAAGCAACCTTGTATTTATTTAAACTTCGAACCGCCCAATTAAATATCAAATTTTAACAAAAATACAACAAGCACCAAGCGTCAAAATAACAACTAGAATCAAATAAATTCCTAGCGCAATTCGATTCAAAATGTACCGCGAAGAACGCTATTTATTTATTTTAAATTTTTAAAACCGCCAAATCAATTTAAATAAACTAATTACTTCAAAATATTAAAATATCTAATTTACAAACAACAACACTTTATTTTTAAACGTGTAATTAAGAAAATAAGGTCGAGCGCAATCGGAATGAGGTAACCGGAAATGACCTTTCACTTAATCACTTGGTAACTGTAACTGCTACACCGCTTAATTACACCAAAATCGATCTTAAAGGAACTTATAAGTACGCGTGTACTTAAATTACGGAAAATTTATATTAAAATTGTTTTAAAATTTACAGTTTTGAGATATTTATTTGATTTAAAAGGCTTAGATTTTGTTTTTTTTGGTTATTATTTTATTATACGCGCACTATAAAAATTTCACACACTTTTGGTTGTTTTACCCGGTTTTATACTCGATTTACGCGGTTTTTATTTTAAATTTATTATTAAAATGCCTTTTAAGTTATTCCGAAATTATTTTGCGTATTAGTTTAGTAGATTTTGTTTTGTTGACCCGTAATTTATTTATTTTATTTTAAAACGCGGATTTAGTTTAAATTACAAAGAAAACGCGATTTATTTAGTTTTATTTAGTTTAAATTCTGTTTTAAAATTTTATTTTACTGCCCTGTATTTAAATTTTGATGGCACACAATTATAAAATAAAACACAATAAAAGCAAAGCTTCAAATAAAATAATTCAACAATAAATAATAAAACCCTAGATAAACACTTACTGTTATTGCTGAAGCGGGAGCTCGGCAGAAACACGTCCGCTCGCTTCAAGCGGCAACTAGAAAGTAACGCTGTTGAACAGCACAACTCCCGCTAAACCCCTCAAAATAAAAAACGTCACTGCGAAGAAAAATACATTATAATTTGAATTAGGGCCGCTATACTTGCGGCCACGTCCTCAATGCTCCACCCGGAGGTACTACATTGGGTTTAAACGCGAAAAATAGTCGTGCTCCTAATTTATTCTTACTTCATAGTTGATTCACCCTAAATAAAAACTAAATAAAAATCTAACAAACCTAAAAATCTAACAAACCTAACAAACTCTAACAATCTAACAAACCTAAAAATCTGACAAAACTGGAACAAAAACAAAACAAAAACTAAAAACAGGGTTGTAAATAATGGTATCCCTAGCGCTGACTTTCGAGTGTACCCGATCAACAAGCAAAAATGAGAAGGGAGGGATCCGTAATACCGGATAGCAGACGCCGGTTCTGCTTACCAGTGCGACCTGAAGGGTCGTCTTAAAACTATCCAAATCTAGCTAACTAATTTAAATCCATCCCTAGCTTTCCTATCGTTCCTAACTGATTTACATTATGATTACAATCTTCGCAATTCTGCTCGTCCTTCCCAAATATATACTGCAACCAAAATGGCGACAGAACGTCAAACAAAACAAATAAGCCACATAATACATGCTATATATAAATAAATATAAAGTGTAAATATAAAATATAAATAAATATAATTATGTAAATATATAAATAAATGTTAAATAAGCGTTAAGCGTTAAGCATATAGCAGTGCACAAAATAGCAAAAGCATCACCCTATTTATCAGGTGCACTCGCACAAGCATTATGTCGGCTAGCGCCTTTACACACCAAACGTGCTTCTTAAATTATTTCAAAAACTACTAATTAATGTAAATCAATGCTTGTGCGAGTACAGCCGCCACAATTTAAGCCTTACCTCGATAATAAAATTCTCCAGCATCCGAAGATCTGGTCGTTTGTAACTTACTTCTAAAGGTGGGACGGGGTGCACTGCTAAAGTCCTGGTGGGTATGCACTAAATGTTCTTGGGGGGATCACAATCACTATCACTATCACTTCACTTTCAAGTCCTGGGGGGATGCGCGGTTGCGCTCTGTTTTATTATCCTTGTTTACTTTATTGATATAATTTAATGAGGGTTTATGATTTATTTGTTATTGTTTATTTGGTATTATTTATTCCCGATTTTCCGCACATAATTATGAAGATAGGCAGTGATTGTATTAATGGAGTGGGGGTTTCTCGTGCATATTGGACATTTTGGTATAATTATTTTCTTTTTTTTTTCTTTTATTTTTATTTAATATCAGGTTTTGGTTATGCTCGTATCCTTACTCACGCCAAGTCAATCTAAAAATTTTCTTTCCTCCCACCAACCCCACCGAATTTTTACACGCGGTCGTCATTGATTGTCTAATCTCGCGACCCTTCCCGCGAATTCTTTTAAGGCTGTCCAGAACGCCTTCTGGTTAACCACTTCCCCGACTTCCTCTAGGTTTTTTGGCCATGCCAGACCTAGGATAGCTAGTTTGCTATCAGCCAACCCTCGATTTCCCGCCTCAAGCGGGCAGTCGAAGAGCACGTGCTCTGCGCTTTCCGCGCCCTCATCGCATTCGCAGCGGTCGCTGTTGGTTAGACCGAACCTTTGTAAATACGCCTTCAGGGCGCCGTGCCCTGTTATCAACTGCACCATTTTGTGATCGAGCTTAACCTCGATCTTACCTCTGGCTTCTATGCTCGGTATGAATTTGTGGGTCAACCTGCCCGTGGCAGCGTTGTTCCACCTCTCTTCCCATTGTCGAATTGATTTTTCGCGCAGCTTTCTTTTGATTAAAGACCTCGGTATCGACGAATGTGATATTCAAAAGTCGCCCGTCGCGGCCTCTTTAGCTAATTCGTCAGCCCTATCGTTTCCTACGCTACCATTGTGCGACCTAACCCAACAGAACTTTAAACGTCGAAACTCTAGCGCCGTACGCGCTATCCTCCAGACGTCCGCTTGGAGATCTGTCGAGGTGTTCATGTTTGTTAAAGCCGTTAGCGCCGATTTACTATCACTGATTATATAATACTCGTCTCTGCCCGTATGGTTTATTACGTAATCGATAGCCTCTCGTATGGCTACCAATTCGCACTGGAAGATAGTGCACCAGTTCGCGAGTTTGGTTTGAAACCGAAACACCTCCCTTTCCTGCTTATACACGACAAACGCCGCGCCTGCTTGCCCATCGTCCATACGTGAACCGTCCGTATAAATTCTGATACCCATCGCGTCCTCATCACCTTCGACAAACTCGATCCCTCTAATATCAGCCGGGTGCCCTAACTCAGATACAACAATCTTTCTTGTAATTTCCCTATTACCAAGATTAAGATCTTCGATAATTTCGCGCCCTTTTCCTATATTTATTAATCGTCTATCTCTAATCTCCCTAACGACATATTCGATAGGGAGAGTCCTACTGATCACCAGGAGAGCCTCCGTGGAGGTGGTTCTGTACGCCCTCGCCGCTTTTACCGCGGTTATGCGTTGTACGCTCGTCAATTGACGCATCTCCCGGACTTTACAACCTTCTGCCCATACAGAAGCTGCGTACAGTATTGCCGGCTTAATTGCTCCGGCATAAACCGTCCTCAGCGATTCGCCCCTGAAACCCCACTTTATTTTAGACGCCGCCATCATTTTATTTGATATTTCGCCGCCCTTACTTTTTACGTATTGTACGTGCGCTTTCCAATTTAATTTATTGTCGATCTTGACGCCGAGGTAGGTAATACAATCTTTAAACGGGATTTTCTCCCCTCCTAGCTCTAACCTAGGAGGTCTCTGTCCTGGTTTCGTGCCGAAATAAAGCGCCTCTGACTTCGTCGTGTTAAATTTTAATTTTACCGCCTGCGACCATTCGTGTAATTTATTAAGCGCCTCGTTCGGTTTTGTGCGCATATCCATTAACAATCTCGATCTTACAATTAAAAGTGTGTCATCTGCAAACCCAACGATTGAGCATCCTGCGGGCAACTTGACCCTAAAGATGCTCTCATACAACAACTTCCAAAATGTGGGACCAGAACATGACCCTTGCGGGCATCCTCTTTCCACCTCACGCGACAGAACTTCACCCGGAATTTCAACCTGTGCTAATCGCCCCGAGAAATAGCTCTTGACCAAAGACATCAAGTTTCGCGGACAACCTCTACGATCTAACTCGCAAACGATTAATGGCCACCAGGCAGCATCAAATGCTCCTGAAATGTCCAAAGCAACAACGACACAGTACTCTTTGGCATCTCTTGCCTGCTTAATTTCCCCGACAACGAACTCTAACGCGTCGATAGTCGACTTGCCCTCCACGAAACCTAACTGTCGGTTATTAAAACCACCGCTGTCTCGCACTAGGTGTTCAACACGCGTAGTCATAACGCGATCTAAAACTTTCCCCAGCACCGGTAGCAAGCTAATTGGACGATAGCTGCCCGGATCTGACGCATCCGCCTTTTAGGTTTGGGTATAAATTTCACATTCTGGATTTTCCAGCAACGCGGAAAAACGCCCTTTCTAAACAAAGATTAAACAACCCAACAAAGACACACGGGGCTAACAGGCACGCCTGCAGAGCTGCGTCTGAAGTGATTCCATCATGCCCCGGTGCCTTCTTAGGGTTCATCCTCCTAAGAGCCCTGACGACCTCGTGAACTAGGATTGCCTTATCGGCACCTGTTCCTTGCGCCATTGCAGCTTCCCGACGTATTAAATCGTGCGACCCTTCATCCCCCTCGGGATTATCCGATGGGAAAAATTTCTCTAGTAAATATTCCGCTGTGGTTTTAAAACCTTCCGTGTATTCGCCATTTGTTTTCTTTATATTACTGAGCGCGATTTTTTGTTGTTTGCCTCTAATTACGCGGTATGCGGTTCCCCAGGGTTCTTTCTCTGAGTTTTGCGTGCAGAATTCTTTAAATTTATTCGTTCGCGTTTCTTCTATTAATATTTTATATTCGCGGTAACTTTGATTATATTCTATTCTCCGTTGTTCTCTTATATCTCCCGAGGCGCGTTGATAGCGGCGCTTTAGGTTACGCGTTTCTGCCCGCTTGGTGGTTAGTTCCCGGGTCCACCAGGGTACGCTGTCTTTAAATGTTTTCTTTTGCGGCATGAAATACGACGACGCGTCTACCACCGCGTCGTTCAATTTTTTCGCGAGTGTTTCTACTTCGTCTGCCTCTCGGCAGTTAAATAGCTCATTTTCGAGCGCAGGGATACTTTCGCCAAATTTTTCTTTAAACCGCTCCCAATTTGCTTTTTTATTACAGAACCGCGGAAATATAGTTAGCTGCTCGTTTGCGCTTGTTTTGGTTTCAACGTCCCATGTTATTAATTTATGGTCAGAGAGCGTTCCCTCGTCCGACCTTAGTTTCCAATTACAAATCGTTTCTAACATTTCGTGCGAGACTGCAGTAATATCTATAAAACTGCTCCTCTATGCGTCTCAAACGTAGGTGAATCATTAGTGTTTATCACACTAAGGTCGCATCCCGTAAAAAGATCAGCATCCTGCGAGCCTCTATCGTCTTCGATAGGGCTGCCCCATAATGGCGACTTAGCATTAAAGTCTCCGCGATAATTAAATTTCTATTTCTACCAATTTTACGAAGGATTTCTTCAATTTGATTTATTAAGTCCTCTGTTTGAGGATTCTCCCGCCGGGAATCGATCGGCGGAAGGTAAGTGCTTATCACGTAAAACGTTTGCAATCCCGTTTTTATTTCTGCGTTGGTTATGAACTCATTCGACAGATTGTTTAGGATTATTCCGGCGCACGTCCTATTATTTATTATTATTCCGCTACGCGGTCGTTCGCTGTTTGCGTTTAAAACGGTAACCCCTTCCCAAAACCTGTTATTTTGTGGCTATACAGGTGCGGTTCCTGTATAAGCCCGATGTCGATATTATTTTCGCTGAATAACTTTACGAAGTTATTTGTAGCCCTTTTCCTTTCCGAGATTTAGTTGCGCGAATTTAATCTTCTTGCTTCTTTTAAATCTATCTTTTTCTTCACGGTCCATAATCGATGTTGCGTGTGATTGCGTTCTTCAATCTCAGCATCGTGGGGCATCTACTCGACTTGGCGTCGTGGCGCGTATCGACCATCGCGCCACCGCCAGTTCTGTCGTTTGCCCTAGCGCAAACCACACAGCAGGGACTGCCCTCCGGCAATTCTTGAACTCGTGACCGACTTCGGCACAGTTACCGCACCACTGTACCTTCTCCCTGCACTCCATCGATTTATGGCCGTACTCGTAGCACCTGTAGCACTAAGTCATCGAGAAGTGGTCCCGGGCCCAGACTCTTCGCCACCTGAGGTTTATAGCGTCAGCTAATATACGTCTCCGAAGTGTGGGGGTCACTTCGAAGACTACGTTGACGAAAGGATCCCTAGGGCCCTTTCCGCCAAACCTAAATTTCTCCCTCAGGTGGTCTTCAATCTTCAAATCGCCGAAGCGGGGATTCTGGCACGCGATCAACCGCACCAGCTCTTCCGCCTTCATCCCCGCTTCGACCCCCGGAAGAACGACCCGTGGGCGCTTCTTCTCGATGGTCTTCGCCACGAGCTCTTTGCAGTCACCGACAACCTTCGACTGCAGTTTCTTCGCATCTTCTCGGTTTGCACACTCGACAACTACACCGCCCTTGCGAGTTCTACGAGCTCCGACCACAACAAAACCATCACGAGCGGGATCGACCTTCTTCTTTAGGGTCGACATGACGTCATCCTTCTCCCCTGGCCGGGCGTCGACCCTAACTGCAAAGGTGGACGTCGCACCTGCAGCATACGACGCCTTCCGCGGCATCGGCACCTCCTGGCTCCTGGAACACTGCTGCCCTGAAACACAAGCAACCACCGCTGGACTTCCCCCGACAACATTAGCTCTCCCAGAATCACTAGCCACAAGCCGCAGCGCCCTAACCATACCTATAAGTTGATTCGCCGCGTCGAGGAAATCATCCAGGGCGAAGCGAATCCTCTTTCTGTCCTCCACGGCGATAGTGGCGGAGGTCGTCGGCACCCTCCCGGAGATGACCCAGTGCGCCTTCCTCACCCTCAATCTCAGGAGGTCCAGCTCATCGAGGTCGCTAGCTGCAACGCTAACGTCGCTGCTAGTCGACATCTTTCGCTGGGCTCCCGAAGTTGAGGGCGATTCAGGCGCCGCAGCCACCCCAGGGGGCCCCGACTCCCCCGACACGACCGCCGCAGACACAGGCTCCTCCACCTCCTGTACCTCCTCCTGAATCCCTAACCTAACGTCTTTAAAATTACCTTTAGCTGTTTCCCCAACAGCGCCCTCAGCCTCCGACCTATTAGACTCCGACCTATCTCCCCTCTTCTTCCTGGGCAACGGGTCCTCGTCGCGGTGGACCACCATGCTGACAAAACAAACTACAAAAAATGACACCTAAAACGAAGCTTAAAAACCACTTGACCGTTACGACGCTAAAAGAAAGACGCTAGAAGAACGCAAAACGTTGGTCCAATAAAAATGTTTTGTTTAAAGGTGAACCGTAAGCAACCTTGTATTTATTTAAACTTCGAACCGCCCAATTAAATATCAAATTTTAACAAAAATACAACAAGCACCAAGCGTCAAAATAACAACTAGAATCAAATAAATTCCCTAGCGCAATTCGATTCAAAATGTACCGCGAAGAACGCTATTTATTTATTTTAAATTTTTAAAACCGCCAAATCAATTTAAATAAACTAATTACTTCAAAATATTAAAATATCTAATTTACAAACAACAACACTTTATTTTTAAACGTGTAATTAAGAAAATAAGGTCGAGCGCAATCGGAATGAGGTAACCGGAAATGACCTTTCACTTAATCACTTGGTAACTGTAACTGCTACACCGCTTAATTACACCAAAATCGATCTTAAAGGAACTTATAAGTACGCGTGTACTTAAATTACGGAAAATTTATATTAAAATTGTTTTAAAATTTACAGTTTTTGAGATATTTATTTGATTTAAAAAGGCTTAGATTTTTGTTTTTTTGGTTATTATTTTATTATACGCGCACTATAAAATTTCACACACTTTTGGTTGTTTTACCCGGTTTTAAACTCGATTTACGCGGTTTTATTTTAAATTTATTATTAAAAATGACTTTTTAAGTTATTCCGAAATTATTTTGAGTATTAGTTTAGTAGATTTTTGTTTTGTTGACCCGTAATTTATTTATTTTATTTTAAAACGCGGATTTAGTTTAAATTACAAAGAAAACGCGATTTATTTAGTTTTTATTTAGTTTAAATTCTGTTTTAAAATTTTTATTTTACTGCCCTGTATTTAAAATTTGATGGCACACAATTATAAAAATAAAACACAATAAAAAGCAAAGCTTCAAATAAAATAATTCAACAATAAATAATAAAACCCTAGATAAAAACTTACTGTTACTGCTGAAGCGGGAGCTCGGCAAAAACACGTCCGCTCGCTTCAAGCGGCAACTAGAAAGTCCAAAGAAAAAGACAACTGGAATTAGAGGAAATGGATGCAAAAAGCGGAAGTTGGACTACATGGAAAACACTGCGACAATACGCAAACAAAGATGTGTTAGACACAGAACATCTTATTAGAGAAAATGAGGAAGAATTAAAAGATTATTTTATGTGCCGAAGGACTGACTTAAATGCATATGGTTTCTACAAGCTGTATGCATTTGTGGTTAGTAAAAAAGACTCTTTTAGTTATGTAGGCGTTCTTGCGGAAAAGGATGGTACTAAATCCGTATACTTTTTAAAAGGTTATTCTAAAAACGTATTTATCAAAATAGCAGATAACAAAGACGAACTAAGGGATGCGGGTTTCGTAACCTTGGCGTACACCGCACGTAAAGGGATTCCGCTAAACATTGTATATTTGCCTAGTAAAGCACCTTTCGGATCATTTCAAAACCGAGGGTCTTACAACCTATAACGACCATATATTCCCAAACGTGGTGTACATGCAACTACGTAATAGTGAGTGGGAAAATAAGTACTTCCTCCAATACCGACAAGAAGAAGTCGATCAAGATAACAAGATACGTATGCAGGATATAGAGGGAAAGCTACGATTAAAAGATTGTCACAAGCTGCAAGAGTTACACGAAGGAATGGATCTGGTTGTCGGTGGAATCAAAGACTTTAAATATAAAGGCAAACTTCGCTACATTTTACAATTCGAAAACCTAGACGGTCTTTATGTATCAAACTATTGGCTAAAAAAGGAGATAGAAGACTTGGGTGTCGATTTAAATTTTAAGCTGCGAATAAAATAAGATAAAATTAAAACCACTCCAAAAAACATAAAGAAAGGATTGTCTTCTGTGTATAACTTTGTATTAAAATTAAGGTTAAATGACTTCATGCTTGGTATTAAGTATTTTTAAATTTGTTATGTATAATGTCAGAATAAACATTTTATAATAGTATATAACATTGTTCTTTATTTATAAAAGGCTGTGACGTTACCCCGAAATAGCAGTCGCACAGAGAGGGGTGCGCATGGGCAGTGCGCATGGGCAGGGGTGCGCACGCGCAGGGGTGCGCATGGGCAGGGCTGTGCATGCGTAGAGGTGGGCATGGAATGGGATGTGTCTGGGCGTACACGAGGGAAGCGGATGTTAACAGTCACCAAGCATCCAATTCTTTATTTGGATGGTATCGAGTACTTGCCTGCGTATGTATCCGGAGTAAACAATACGATTTGTACACGCAGCTTATTAATAAATTAGTTTATCGAGGGAAGATGACAAAAGGTACATCATTCCTAATAGTACAACAATCTACGCATGGAGGCATAAATATATAAGATAGTTGTTTATATTTGTATAGATTTTGTAAATCTATTGTGTATATTAGTTTTAAGATTCCATCATTTTTAAGTTCTTCTCCCACCTTTCCCTCTTCCAAATCCTTCCTGCTTCTATCCTGGTTGACAGAGTATAAGTGTTATCTCCACGTGGTGTTCGCGGAACTCAGCGGTTTTAGATTTCTCGGGAGATGGTTGGCTAAGGCATATGTCTTGCGTAGCAAAAAAAGGTTCTAAAGATGGAGTTAAATAAAGATGAGCAAAAATTAGTGATTTGGGTCTTTAAAAGGCATAACTTTGTATGGGGTGGTCCTATTTAAAATCTATTTACAGATTTGGGTTCCCTAGAAAAATTTAATATTAGTTGATACCTAGCAAAATATATTTATCTTAAAAGAGTGACTACCTCGCGTATAATAGATACAATATAACACTTGTCGATAAAAAAGTTGTAGGGAAATTTAAAGACGAATTTAATGGGGGTCCAGTATTAGAATTTGTTGGTAGTAGGGCTAAGTCCTACTGTATTGTAGGCGAGAAAGATACGGATTGAAAAGACTAAAAGGGTCTCACAAAGTGTAGTTATGTAAAACCGAGGGTGCTACAACCTATTACGAGCATATACCCCCAAAAGGGATGGGCATGCAACTACGCAGCAGTGCGTGGGAGAATAAGAATTCTCTCCAATAAGAAATTAAAGTTTCTATGTACGTAACACCAGTCATTGGGAAATGGTAGAAATGTTAAACCTATAAAGACGATTAGTAATTGTGGTTTAGAAAAATAATAGCTTTCTTGGACTAAATAAAATAGCTTAGACTGATTAATGTATATGGCTACATATTCTCGTACATATCCACAAACATCTGCTTACGTCCGCATACGGGCATGGCGATACCTGTACTTTTTGTTTAACAAATAATAATAAAGGTACGTTAGGTGTTAGTGTGGAAGCCCATTGTCGTTTGAAAAATGTTTGGAAATTATCAAAACGGTAGCGGGTCGAAGTTTAAGTTAGATGGATGATTGACCGAGTTTTTTCTATCTTTTACGAGGGAATCGGGGGTTGAAGGACATCGAGCATCTAATTCTGTATTTGGGCGATATAGAGTACTTGCCGGTTCTAGAAATCATTACGTGCTACCAACCGCTATGCGGAAGATTTGGTTTTAGGGAATGAGAAACCTACGAAAGCATAGAATACTCGGTATTAATACTGATTGGTTTAGTGACCACGTTTGTGCACTCTTCGAGTGTCTTCGGCAATCTTCGATTGTTTCCAAAGAAAATACTCAAACCTACCATTTTCTAAAATATTACGTAGAAGTTATTTAAAATTAAATTGCTTTATTAGTAAGTATTCTGTAGGCAACAAGTTTGGTATCCCCTTAGTAAAGGTTTAAAATGTTTTATTAAGTTATTGTTTATAGTAGCACTGCATCTTCTACTGCACGACTTGCAACCAATTTGTGTGCGTGTGCTATAACCCTTTTGGATTTTTAATATGTGCGCGATGCGATTGCCGACCTGTATAACATGGAAGACGTTTCCGATGACTCTACTAACTGCATTCGCATGGTGCTATATGTACTGGACGAGTAGCAAGGAATGGTAAAAGATGACGTCATTTAGTTCCCCACTGAATCCTCAACTTCTTTCGGCTGTCTTCGAAAACCTTCGGTTTGCATTCTATAGGAAGCATAAAGCAGCTACGCAAGAGTAAACTTTTTAGTTTATAAGCTAGTTCGCTTACAAGTTTCACCAAAGTCCTATAGTGCGGATTTTGTTTTGTACTAAAATGGTACCTGTAAACGTTTTAAATGCAACTCTTGCAGTGTTTTATATACCTGGAAAAACCGCTACTGGCGAAGATAGTGTAGAAATGGTTAGCATAGCGTTTAACAACCGTATGACTAGCTATCGCATAAAGAACACCAGTGTCGACGATGGAGTGTCCGAACCGAGGAAGAGGTATGCTGTAAATCTATTGTATATATTAGTTTTAAGATTCCGTAATTTTCAAGTTCTTCGCCCACCTCCCATGTAAATTATTTGGAGATAGTAGAGGAGGAAGATAGCCAAGATAAAATGAAAATCTTACACAAGTGCTACATTAAAGCAGGTAGTACATATTTTACACAATCTGCAACACCATATTCTACAATGCTAAAAAAAATAGTCATTTCGGTATTGGGGTTGATAGATACGCCTAACATTCGTCTAGCTAAAAGCCTATCTTTAAAATTTGAAAAAAAATATATATGTAAAACAGCGCATTACTTTGGAAAAATTAATGTTTTAAAAATAAAATCAGAAACAATAGCAAAATACACATTAATTGGTGTTTGCAAATAAATTCAGTTCTATTTTAATAAAAAATGCAGACATACCTTAAATTTTTTTTAAAAAGATTTTGAGGAAAAATCGCTACACGAAACGAATCGTTTAAAAATTCCACGGGCTTTACACAAAAGCGTGCGAAAATAATAAAATTCTACTAATCAGACCGCGTTATATACGGTTTGAAATAATTACCGTCAATTGATCTATATTACTAAATGACGTTTGTATTTTTCCTAGTCAAGGTCGTAATAGAAAGTACATTGTGTACATCAGCAATTATACGGGAATTTCCTAATGCATGACATTGAAATATATTTCTCAAACATATAGTCAATAATAAAGAGAAAGGATACTTTCACTTCTACGTCACATGATTGTAAGCAATTAGCTCGGGGATGAAATGTATTTTCCAAAGTACATATTTAGCATTGAGCATAATTTGTGACGTAATTAGTTATGATGATGTTAAACCAGTAATTGATAGCTGTTTAAAATTTCTCAGAAAATGGTTGGTTAAAGCATATGACTTGGGTGACAAAAATTTAGAGGCTCGGAGTCTTTAAAAGTGTAACTTTGTAATGGCTGGTCGGATTGCAAATCTGTTTACAGATTCGAATTCTACATAAAATTCTAGACTAACAAGATGTGTCACATGGCTAAAAAATTTATAAGGACGATCATAAAATCGCTATCAGCAAAAAAATCTTAAAATGAGCGTAGCTCTCTGGGGGATGATGCAATCTAAAAAATTCTTAGAGATTCGGGTAGCTGAGAAAAATCTAATATTAATTGATACCAAACAAGATAGGGTTATCTCGAAAGATGCGATGGCTAGCCGAAGAAAACTATTTGGTTTAGATGTGGGGAGCAAATGTGTATGCTTGTGGGAATGTGGAGATGAATCTCCACATTAGGAGTCCCTCCACCAAATTTCCTCCTTATGGGGATTTACATGTAAATTTGGGAGGAAATGAGGGATTCGAGAGCAAATGAGGGTTTCGGGAGCAAATGAGGGAGCAAATATGGATTGTGTGTGGAAATGTGGATGCTAAAATTCATCTCCACATTTCCACATTATGGGATTTACATATAGTCGAAGAAAACTATTTGGTCTAGATGAGTGAGGAAAATCAGGAGATTTCCTCATTTCCTCCTTATGGGGATTTACATGTAAATTTGGGAGGAAATGAGGGATTCGGGAGGAAATGAAGGAGGAAATGAGGGAATCTCCTCATTTCCTCCTTATGGGGATTTACATGTCAATTTGGGAGGAAATGAGAGAGGAAATGAGGGATTCCCTCATTTCTTCCTTATGGGGATTTACATGTAAATTTCGAGGAAATGAGGGATTCGGGAGAAAATTAGGGGCCAGGAACCCCATAAACCATCTACTACAACATTCTGTCTGTAAAACACCAAGGGAGGTAAGGAATTTAAAATAGCCACTTTAATCATAACAAGTTATCTCAAAAATGCAGTTCTAGCAACTTCACCCGAGAGGACGTATTTTTCCAAAAGAGAGTTGTTTTTCATTGGCGAACGTTCAATGTCATAGTGACGTCATAAGAAGAAGAGGCTTGAATGAAAACTACTATAAAAAATAATTTTTAGGAACAGAAAGCGAACTTTAGAGTCAGATTCCAACAGAGTTGAATAGGCACGTAGGCTTAAATTTTGGTGGCGGTGCAAGAAAGTTAATACGTAATAAAGTTAATATGTAATTAGATAAACATTGTCTACATTCAGCGCCGAAAACTTCCTGAGGGACTTTCGCGGATTTAACAATAAACTACTACTTAATGTAGTAGTGAGTGAAGTATCACTACCAATAACTTTGAACATTGCATAAGACACGCGCGCGGATTTGTAAAGCAGACTGCAATAACAGATCTCCTGAAATTGCCGTTTAGGATACGAGGAGGAATACACAACTGTAAGTCAATAAACCTCTCCTTTTTTTCTTTCCTGATTGTATTGCTGACTTTACGCTTGATCGAAAAAGTAGAATTAGTACGTACCAATGTAGTTTAATATTTAGATAGAAATTATTGTTAGGATTTTTTAGTGCACTATCAGTAGGGCACATCTGCTAATGTAGATATCATTATTATGTTATATGTGACTGTCGTTAATTTTATTAATTGTAAAAATAAAGTAGCTTGTTAGGTTGTTCAACAGAATTGTCATTAATTACCATGTGTGGTAGAATATTCAAAATTTAAATTATTTCATTGTGAAGGGAGCTTTTGTTCGATCGAAAAATGTATCTATTTACATCTATCATTAATAAAAAGTAACTGGGCTTATCCCTAACGGTTATTTTAAAACCCCAGGTCTAATACGAGCTCATAGTAAAAACCTTTCTGTACCTAAGTGTTAACTATTGCACTGAAAAATTAATCAAAAAACCCCTTTACTTTGTACAAAAGCAAATATTACACACTCATTTTATAATACATAATTGTACATAAATATATTTTCATATAATTCCTTCTCATTACCTGGACTGTAGCACAACTAGCTCTATGCTTTGAAACCATCTCTGATGTTGTCCTCCCTCATGACTCCACGTTCATGAATCAGTTCATGTTGACTCCCACCATCAAGAACAGCATTCCTCTACCCAGATCTCTCAGTATCCAATGTACGTACCTTCAAACTCTCGTACATGTGCTACTGGTCTATCAACACCCACTATTCCAGTGCATACCAAGCGCCTCCAACCATAAATGGCAAGAAGTCTACTTACGTTCAGCAAGCTTTGCGTTTCCAATTGTACTTTATGTAACTCACAACCGCTACATTAAACTTGCACCAACTTGTGCATAATTAATTAATTGTAATTAAAAATCCCAATTCCTTTAGTCACATTTACTATCGTAGTTTGAAGCTTGGTTGAAGATCGAAAAAGAAAGAGAGCCTCTACTGCCTCGTTTTCGTTTATATAGACTCAAAATTGCCCACAGAATCGTTTCACACTATACCCCTAACACGCTTTTTCGGTAACATTTCTCAAACCGTCCACCGATTCCATAAACTCATTCATACCACAACATCTAACCGTCGTCCAATTCTGCTAAACCAGCCATTATCCTTTAGTTACTCCCGGTAAACTTGGCAACCGTCTTCCAACAGTCTCAAAAATCTTGGATGTTCACTCGCAAACAAGCATTTTACTTCGAAACCCTCATTAAAGATCTCCAACGGCTGTCGACTTCGTCGAAATCCCCGGCAACTAACTCCAATCCAAGTATACAAAATCACGCCTCTCTCACACGCGCATATCTTATCACCTCACTCTAGCTTGCATTTAAAATGTTCTGTTCTTTATCTTATACCCTTTTTCAATTTTCTACGTCTGTTATCCATTTCTTGTATCTTTGTCTAACCCGTACGTTAAATCTCTTTACCTTTATCCCCGCCGTTAATAAGTTCCACTAGACCCTATCAATCTACACTATATGATATCTTCCATTTCTTGCTACCTCATATAAAACACAGTCTATCTCTCTATATTATCGATCCAGTTTTGTTTGTAACGTTCAACACATTATCTAACATACACCTGCTGTTCGTTTTAAACGATCTTTTCCTAAGAAACCTTGATACTTGTTGACAAGCTTTTAAATCAATACTAAGAATGCAATTACACTACTAAACCTTACTAGAAATATTTTATACGTAGAAACTCTTAATAATTAACTTGCTTATTGACTACACTTTCATATTTTATGTTCTACCTTTGAAAAATTACACATGTTCTAGCTCCATATTACCGAGAACATAGTATGTATACCAAGTAGGAAAAACCACATTGTCGGATTTCTTGTTGCTTCTCGAGGCTCCTCGAAGCTTTTCCTACTAGGTGTACAATCTACTGTTAAATTTTTTTAAAAGTTAAAAAAATTATGTTTATATATCGTTTCTAAAATCCAAAAATGTTAAAATAAAATTCTCCATCTCAAAGTCCGCAATGTTGTTATCGAGATTCTATTTACAGAACTTCTGATGGAAGGAGGCGACTCTCTGGTTACTAATATAAATGAAGAAAATTGGAAAAAGAAGCAGAACTGCAGAAACAAGCGGGAGCTTTTGATTCCTCCTTAATACGAAATTATCAATCTTAAAGATCGGAAACTCTTGACAACATCGAAGCACAAGTAACCCCTCAGTTACCTTTTTTGGAAGAACTTGATTCTTCAGTTGCTTCCACATCGAAAACTAACAGCAACCTCTCCTCCACAATTTTTGTTCTAAATCTACACTCACACCTTCAAACCCTAAAAAACATTGGCTTCCAATTCAACTACCTGGTTTCATAGTGTGGGAAATCAATAACGAATATTTCTAGTAAAAGCATGTCCACAAAGTCCTCTGTACGATTACGATTTTCCATGTGACGATACAGAGGGCAGGTATACTTCAAAAAACTATAAACGAAGTCTCAATAACGGCGAATTAGTTCTAAGAAATTGTCTTGTATTTTCCCAAACAAAAAAATTAGTTTTTGATTTTTGCTGCAAAATTTTTAACGTATGTACATCTAGTATATCTAAAAAAGGTTACAACAATTGAAAATACATCGGTGATATTTTGAAATCACGTGAAACTTGAAAAACCACTTAAAATGTAAAAAATCATGGTTAGAACTTATTCAGTGGCTGAAGTCATCTCAAACCATAGATGGAGAGGCTCAGAGTTTCGAAAATTCCGAAATAAACGATAGAACATCAGTTTTAATGCGTATCATGTCTATCATCAAAATGTTGGGAGAAAGTTGTTTAGCGTTCCAGGATAAATCGGATAAATTATACAAACACAATAATGGCACTTTTTTTAAATTAATTCAACACCGTGGAAATTAATCCTATTATGGAAGAACACATCCGCAGAGTTTTACAAAAAAATAGTTCAGCAACTTACCTAAGCAAAACTATTCAGAATGAATTGATTAGTTTCATATCAGAAAAAATTAAATGTCATATTACTCAAGAGGTCAAAAGGTCGAAATATTATTCAATTATCTTACACTGCACTTCCTATGCTAGCAAAATTGAGCAAATTACCATGATAAATAGATACATTTTGATCAATCAAACCGATTACAACTCAAAAACAGAGATTATAATGAAGGAAAGTTGTGTATAATTTGTCTAAATAGAGATAGCTACAGGCTTGATATTAACTGAAGTTCTCCTGGCAGAACTAGATAAATTGGAATGAGGGAGGCAGGGGTACAACAACGGGTCTAATATGAAAAGTTCAAGTGCTGGTGTTCAAGCGAGGATAACAAATTTAAAGCCTTGTGCTTTTTATGTCCCGTGCAGCAGTCATTCATTAAATCTTATAGTGAATGATATGGCAAAATCTTTGTTAGAGACAGGAGACTTTTTTAATATTGTTCAAAAAATTAACTTTTTTTTTGTGCCACCTTGCGATGGTCTATCCTTTTGAAATATATAGTTGACTTAATGTTAAAACAGGTAAGTGATACAAGGCGGGAAAGTCGGATAGATGCAATTAAACCATTAAGATATCAAATTGGTCATATCTATGATGCGTTGTTGAGCATATATGAAAATCCCTATATGGATGTTTATACACGAGCTGAAGCATCTGGTTTATTGAATAATATTAAACATTTTTAATTTTTATGCTCGATTGTTGTTTGGTATAATATTTTGACCAGAATTAATCGTATTAGTAAATTAGTACAAGGTAATGACTTTGATTTAGGTTTGGTAGTGCATTTATTTAATGCCACACACGACTTTTTCCAAAATTCTTGCTTCGACGAATCTTCTACCCAAGTGCTTGTAGATGCCAATGAATTAAACAATTAAGTTGACTCTGAGGCAAGTTCTAGACTACACTTAGACATCGGGTAAGGTTTAAATAGAGATAGTTTAATTACGAAAATCGAGATACGTCCACAGTATATCCCAGAAAAAATATTAGATTGATTTTTATTTCATATCATGGACCCTGCAATAATCTCACTCAATGTTAGATTTATTCAATTCAGTGAGCGCAGTAGTCATTTTGCATTTCTCTGTGATATCTACGGGTTACGAGCCACGCGCAAAAAAGAATTAATAGCTCATTGTAAAGAGTTGCATGTCACCCTATCTGATCGAGAATCATCAGATATTAATGGACTAGATCTTGCAGATCAATTATCAGTTGGCTGTACTCTTCTGCATAAAAAGCAAGCTCCTCAAGAAGTTTTAAAAGTTATTACTGAATTGAATTTTGAACATAATGTAAATATTGCTCTTAGAATCTTATTAACTTTACCAGTTACAGTTATCAGTGATGAGAGAAGCTTCTCAAAATTAAAAATAATAAATACCTATTTAAAGTCTTCTATGACGGTGGGTTGGCAATGCTTGGGATAGAACATAATGTATGTAGTAAATTAGATTTAAAAGATATTATTTAAGATTTTGCCGAAATAAAAGTTACAAAAAATGCATTTAAACTTAATCGCATTTGAAATTTCAAAACACTTCCTATTAGTTTTTGTTTCAAGTTTTTTAATGTTTAATGTAGGTATATATTTAGAAACTAAGTAGGTGAAAAACTAAACATTTATTTTGCTTTTGCATTTTGTTATAAACATTTTTTTTTTTATTATTCTACTGTATATTCAGCTGCTTTATATTTGTACAATAATAGCAATACAGCGTTTTATCTTTTATTCTTATTCTTTTCATATTTTGAAAAATAGAATTAATATTCCTAAAATCACATTTTTATTTAATGTATGAGGAAACCAAAAATATATATCCACAAAGCCTATTTTTCAAAACCATTTTAATTTAACACAAGTTCTTAACGTTAATTTACGACGGTTGGAACTTCAATTTAGAATAATTTTGGACTGCACCGCAATTTGAAGGACGGCAACTGTTCTTCTTTTCCAGAGCGGGATAGAAGCTAGATCGGCCCCTCCTGGCCATAAGTCAAGACCACTTTTGGGTTTCGTACGAAGACAAGTTGTCATTGGGTTATTGTAGGAACAGTATGGCTTGCAATACATACGTTATAAAAATTCAAAGGCGACATAATATTTTCATTTTTCTATTTCTCACAGGATCACTACTAAAACAATTTTAAATACGTTCTCGTGTTAAAAAAGGAATTGCGTATGGATTCATTAACAACTTTCTTTTAAATAATAGTTTATTCAATTTGTTTACTTGCAAACTGGCAACTTTTTAACAATAAATCTGTTTCCTTGATTTACTCATCTAAAGTGGATGCCGTTAATTACACTGCTATTGACTTGAAAGCAAAATATCGCCAATGGAATTTTGTGAAATGATTTTTATAGTAGAAGGAGCGTTAAAAGCAACTGTTTTAAAATAAATATATAAGGAAAATATTATAACACACATAGAGACGCATCTATATTTTAAATATTACTCTCACGATATAACATTTAAATCGAACACTTTCAATTATACTACTTTACGCAACTCTCTTAAAACCTTATTGCACAGTTTCACTTTATTCTGATTAATACAATATATAAAACTTGTCATTTAAATGTACTGCACAGGGCAGACTGAATGTCTTTAATGCGGCGAATCTTAGTTTTCCATAAAAATTCCTAATGGAATAATTGCAATTACTACGTTAACGACTATAAATGAATTTTCTAAATGTCACCAGAATAGCCATATCAAATTTCTAATATGATAACATTGCATAATCAGCTGCGCACCATACAAGTAAAGTAGATCTTGAATTACTTAATGAGGGTACAAGACTGATGATTTAGCAAAGAGCTATACAATTATCTGTAACAACGATCTATTGAATATTGAATATAATGCTTAAACAAATGATACAAAACTTTAAAATAAGATACCTCCCGTATGTATAACACAATAACACAATAAGTTGTCCGCAGATATTTTTGTAATACTGAGTAGAATATATATATATATATATATATATATATATATATATATATATATATATATATAGCTTGTTACTGCTTTATTAATTTAATAGTGGTTTTCTATCATTTAAGAGGAAAACTCATCAGTCTCCTAAAATGTTAAAACGATGGAAATGCTATTTCTTTTTTCTTCCTTTTAGTAACTTAATTTCTTTCTGTGATATTAGTTTAGCGAAAAAGAACAAAATCAATACCACTCATCCCACTTCATTGATGACAAAGCAGAGAAGCTAATTGAATATTAGTGGATATTGGCTGATATCTCTTAATCAGAACGGACTGTGTCCTAGATATCGCAAAAATTTAATAAAATGATATTTAAACAAACGTACCTATGTTATGAGAAGCAGCAGTAATTAATTGTATTTGCGATAAAATATTATAATTTGAAAATGCCGTTAGATACATGAAACAAAGCTGTTAATATTGATATTGAACACGAGCTTTCTTATGGCATGTACACATTCTTTTCAAAACCCGTCGTCAACAACGCGAGGTGACATGAAATGAATATTACCGTATCAATTTCGATTTGCACTGAAGTGGCGGGGACTCCGTAACAATTGAAAGATGCTTCGGCTAATTACAGGGTGCGGATAGGTTTAATGTGTTTTGTTTTCTAAATTTACCACATTATATTTTACTTTCCTCTACACTACTTTAAAAACACTTAAATTAAAATTAAAAGTATTTTCAAAATCTAGGTATGTTCTAAGTACGACTTAATTACAGAATTGTTTGGATGTCCTTTCACAAGTTTACCTACCTTCAACTATCTTTTATCTAGTTCATAAATAAATGCAAATAAAATTCAACTCATACTTACCATCAATTGACATTAAATAATTTCAATATATATACAAATATACCTTCCTTTAAGAAAAACTAAGTTCGTATCCTCGAAATGGGCAGGTATTACTAAGAGAAATTTTAAAAAATATATTAATCCAAAACTAATCCTACCATGCGATTGTTCTAGTTATTGATTTGTACATCGATTTGTTATTTATTTATTTATTTTTGTTTAGTTTTGTTTTGTTCTTAATATTTTAAAGGAGTGTCTAAAATGCCGAAAAAGAATTGCAAATTTCAAAACTAATGACAAAAGATCTACCCACTTCTAAAATATCTTTGAGGACAAGACAAAGGGGAGTAGTTCCAGCAATGTTCCTCAAAATTTCCTATACGCACGGTGAACGATATAACATTAAAGATAATTTAAAGTGTGTGAAATACTAGACTTGTGTGGCGACTCCCGCAAGCTCTTCATCTATTAAAACGTTTTTTAAAAACGATGATTCCATTGAAAATGATTTAGATGTTGCGGCACCTTTGTCGAAGAAAGTGTTGCATACTAACTTACAAAAGACGCTTTCAAAAGTGTTACTAACGGCACATGAAATATAAAAGATGTAAAATCATCAACTGCTATTATTATATTTTTTACTATAGGAAGTCGTGCACATAAAACTACTGGACCTTGAGTCTGTTCAGGGCGAGATATCAAATATTGGCAGAAAGGGTGGCTGTATTTTGTGGTGACAATAGCTACACAAATTACAGAAGCGTACAAAAAAATGCAAAATAACGTTTGCATCCAGTTCAAACAAAAACTCGGTGATGATGTAGTTTGATGCAACGCATACGCTTATAGAAAATACACCTCAATCTGCTGTAGATGACCGGCTAGTCGAAATTGAAGCAGGTAATCAAAAGAATTTTAAATATTATTGTTTACGTGTTTTGTATGATCTTTTTGAAGATAGTACAGGTGAATTGTATTTTTGGTGTGTGCACGATCAGCTGAATAATTTTAACAACACCATACTGCCCATGGAAAAATACAGAGCAAGCGCCATATATATTATTTTGGAAATAAAAAAACTAGAATTTAATTTACAGGAGAGAATGAATAGTAATCTTGTCTTGCATAGAGCAAAACAGTTGTTGAAAAAAATGAGTAGACAGAAGGTTAAAAGATTTTTGACAGAAGTAAACGCTTTTTTACATTGAACTGTGGTAAACAATTTTAGTAACAGTATTCGTATGGGCTGGATCTTATTATGAAATAAAATGGGATGCGATTAAACAATGTTCTAAAGCTATAAATACAATACGCGATTTAGATGATCGACAAAATGTTAAAGTTGAGAGTTTTTGACGACTTATCATTCCCAAAGCTTTTGGATAAAAAAATATAGAAATGCAGTACAACGTCGATCCAAATCGAGTTATATTGAGAGATGGTTTCGATTATTTAATCATTTACAAAAACTACACATCGATGTGCACAAGATAGTAAAAATTATTCACAACATTTTACGTCAGATAACCGAGATCGCATGCAGAAGTCTACGGTGCGAACCCTTCTGCACTGCAAATTGTACTTAAACGTTGTGTGCGATTCCTTCTATGAGAAAATTAAAAGAACTAAAAGAACTGCAACAGAATTTCTTGAAATAACAAAACAACCTTTGGTGGTGAAAATTGTTCCTTTATCCTAGCTCCCATTCCTACCCCATATGGTTAGCCTACCTATATGGCACGATGCAATCCCGGAATACGTGAATCCCTTTCTGCAGAAAGGAACTAACCCAGAAAAATTGAAAACACGGATATTCGGACATTTCATCCAGTGGATACCTAAAAGTTATCTATAGAAATAGAACCAAGTTACAAAATATATATCGCAACATTTATTGCATAATTAACTAACAAACAATAAAAAATTTGTGACATTTGATTCAACTAAAAAAGAAACCTAAGTGGGCTGATTTTTTAACCCAGAATGGTTGTTGCTGGATTGGATATACTGAAGTACATCATTTTCTTTCTGCTTTATGCAGAAAATTATTGATATGGATTTGTATTGAAGTGACCATGTATGTTTAGCTTTATTTGCTTTATTATTTTGTATGTTGAGGTTTAAGTGTGTGAAATGCTAATAGATACCTCCAGAAAGTTAGAAAATAATAACTTCTAATCTACATGTGACTCTTCCTCTACTTCAGAGTCAGGATCAAATTCAAGAGGATATTCCAAATAATATACATGTTTCTAAAATGAGAATCAAAACAGGTAGGAAAAGGAAGAATAACACGAACAGAAACAAGAATAAAAGGGCAAAATATAGAAGCAAATCTTATGTTACTTATAAAGAAAATAACAATCAAAAGAAATCATTCAATCAAACTTTTAAAAAGTAAACGCAAGCAAGATAACAAACAATTAAATAGATTTTGGCAATTCGGATGGTATGTTGCTAAAATTGGTCAGAAATCTACGAAAAGCATGTATGTACAAAATATTTATCGAGACAATCTTCAAAATAAATTAAATCCATGTGTGCGAAGCACATTTATAACGGCGTTCCGTGCTTAATTCAAAACAGTGGATAAAGTTTTGAAAAAATTAAAAAATTGCACTGTAGCTGATAAACAGCGAAAACAGCAGTGAGGAAAAAGGAAAATTGACAATGAAAGAAAACAAACAGTAGTGTTACACCTATAAGCAATGCCCAAGTACAAAAGTTATTACAGAAAGGAAAAATGCAGATACCTAGTTTTTTACGCAATATTTAATACTTCTATTGATGTATAAAAAACAAAGCGAGGAAGCACAAACCATGCAAGCTTTATTACTTAAAGACTATTATTTTCTTCCAATTTTACTTTTAATAGAAGATATTAAAATAAGGTACGTGCAATATATGTAACACACCGAGGGCATATTTTAGTAATACTTCAGATACTCTTCAAAAGACAAAAATTATAAAAAAGTGGTAACCGCAGGAAAAGAAATTAATTAAGATTTGTTGAAATTAGGGAAAAGAAATCCGTTAAAATACCTGTTCGTTGAGCTTGAAAAAACGTTACCCTTACCCAGATTACTGACGGACACCTTTTTTTATAAAATATAGTTAGGATTTATAATTTGGGCGTATGCGGTGGGTGAAGCAATATAGCAATTCTGCAAATATGGCTCGAAAATAAGGCAGGGGTGGAACTCAAAAGACTGGTTACAGTTTTTTCACGAATATTAATAAACACGTTTCCTATAATGTTAAAGTGTTAATTACTTGGTCTGATTCTTGGGGCGGACAAAACCTGAGGGATTCCGTTGTTTAGTTGGTTTACGAGTGACTATTATCTCATAAAATGTAAGTCCCGTGTGTGAGTATTGTCACCCATTCAGGCACGGAAAGGGTTCCTACCTTGCTTGAAATAGTAAAGGTTCAGCACAATTCAAAATTCCCTGGTAAAGCAAAAATTTCGGTCTGTGGCCAATATCATTTTCAGGCGGAGCATTGAGAAATCAAATTTAGGGCTAACAAAATCTGGAGGGTACGTGGATCAGACAAGTTTGCATATGACTGCTGACCGCAAGGTGCCGAGTTCGATTTCCAACACGAACCATGTGAAAAAAGTTAGTGGCGCATATTTTTGCAAAAATACGCCCTTGTTTGGATGAGAGGTGAAATGCAGGTCCCGCGTATGAGTATTGATACGCGCTTTAAAGATCCTTAACCTACTTGGGATAGCAGAGGTTCGGGAAATAAAAATTTCCAGCTAAAAAACTCGCTTCCTGGCCAATGTGGTACCATCGAACTGAACATTGGAATATTAAATGCAGGGCGGACAAAACCTGGCAGTTCAGTGTATCAGACAGGCTAGCATATGGCTGCTGATCCCAAAGTAAAGTGTTTGGTTTCCGGCAAGGTGTCAGGTAAATGATTTTCAAAAAATTGGCTCTCGATTGGATGTGAGGTAAAATGTAAATTCCGTATGTGAGTGTTGTCACGCACGTTAAAAATCCATATCGAGCTTGTAAAAGCAAGGGTTCGGCCAAATTTAATATTTCCATGTAAAAAAAGATTCGCTTCCATAACCAATGTAGTACCTTCGGGTGCAGAATTGGAAAATCAAATTTAAGACCGGAAAAATTTGGTGGCTTCGTGCATCAGACACGTTTGCATATGACGACTGATATCAAGGTTCCTGGTTCGATTCCCGACACGGAACGCTTGAAAAAGGTTAGGCAGGCATTCTTCACAAAAATACGACCTCGTTTGGATGAGAGGTAAAATGTAGATACCGTGTGTCTGTTGTGAAGCACGTTAAATATCCACACCTTGCTTGAAACAGAAAGTGGCCGAAAAAATTTAAAAGTGCCAGTTAAAAAACCTCGCTGTCTGACCAATGTAGCACCTTCGGCTGAAGCATTGGAAAATCAAATTTAGAGCGGACAAAACCTGATGGTTCCGTAAATCAGACAGGTTTATGTATGACTGCTGATCCCAAGGCTACGTGTTTGGTTCCCGACACGGGCCGCTTGAGAAATGTTAGGTGTGCATTTTTCACAAAAATATGCTTTTATTTGGATGAGAGGTAAAATGAATATCCCGTGTGTGGTAGTTTTCGCGCACGTTAAAGATCCACACCTTGCTTGGAATAGCAAGCGTGCGGCAAAATTCAAAATTTCAAATAAAGATATACTCGCTTCCTGGCCAATGTAGTAGCTTCGGCTGGAGCATTGAAAAATCAAATGTAGAGCGGACACAACTTGGTAGCTTCGTGGATAAGACGTGTTTGTGTATGACAACTGATCTCACGGTCCCGGATTTGATTCCCGACGCGAACCGCTGTTAGGCGAGCATTGTTTGCAAAAATACGCCCTCGTTTGGATAAGACGTAAAATGTAGGTCCGTGTGTGAATGTTGTCACGAGCGTTAATGATCTGTATTTTGCTTGGAATAGCAAGACTTCAACAGAATTCAAGATTTCCAGTTAAAAACAGCTCATTTCCTGGTCAATGTACTACCGGCGTCTCCGTGACGTAGTGGCATGTGTGTGACTACTACGCCCAAGGTTCCGGGTTCGAATTGCGACACGGTCTGCTTGAAAAATGTTAGGCGAGCATTTTTCACAAAAATACACCCTCGTTCGGATGAGAGGTAAAATGGAGGTCCCGTGTGTGAGCGTTGTTACGCACGTTAAAGATCCCTACCTTGCTTGGAACAGCAAGGGTTTGGCAAAATTTCAAATTTTTCAGGTAAAAAAAAACTCGCTTCCTGGCCAATGTACTACCTTCGGGTGGAGCATTGGAAAATCACATGTAATGTTAGGCGAGCATTGTTTGCAAAAATAGGCCTTCGTTTGAATAAGACGTAAAATGTAGGTCCGTGTGTGGATGTTGTCACGAGCGTTAATGATCTGTATTTTGCTTGAAATAGCAAGAGTTCAACAGAATTCAAGATTTCCAGTTAAAAAAGCTCATTTCCTGGTCAATGTAGTACCGGCGTCTCCGTGACGTAGTGGTAGGTGTGTGACTACTACGCCCAAGGTCCCGGGTTCGAATCCCGACACGGTCCGCTTGAAAAATGTTAGGCGAGCATTTTTCACAAAAATACACCCTCGTTCGTACGAGAGGTAAAATGGAGGTCCCGTGTGTGAGTGTTGTCACGCACGTTAAAGATCCCTACCTTGCTTGGAACCGCAAGGGTTCGGCAAATTCCAAATTTTTCAAAAAACTCGCTTCCTGGCCAATGTAGTACCTTCGGGTGGAGCATTGGAAAATCACATGTAAGGTCAATGTAGTACCTTCGGATGAAACATTGGAAGAAATTTTAAAAAAAAGCGTGTTAAGAAGTTTTCTGTATACGATGCAGTGGCCGTTCGTGATTATCGTACACCTAATAAACCATCATGGATTAAAGCTGCGGTTATAAAAAGACTAGGGTCACTAACCTATCTAGTATGCGTACCAGAGTTATTAAAACATTGGCGGAGACATGTTAATCAATTAATGGATTTTGATTTTTCAGCCGTACCCCATTTCTAAAACAGACCAATGCTGAAACAAATTTTGTAAATCCACAAAATAATGATAGAGACAATATAATAAATAATTCCACACCCGAAAAACATTGTAGTGTTTTGAACAATCCGGTGATTATAAATGTTTCCGCAAATTATACCCCACGCCGTTCCAATATAAAAATAAAAATCGATACATTCCTTAATTATAATTGTAAAATTTATTTTTTTTAAAGAGAGAAGCGTGTAGTATAAATATTTAGAATTTATTATTTAGTTCTGTTCTGGTGAGGAACTGGTTACTAGAACATAAGATTGTTAGTTTTAAGCAGACCGTACTAGCTCTCGGTTCATTGTAATGCTTACATGTAAATGAAATAAAGCATGTAGGTAATTTACTGCATTATTGATATCATCATCATTAGGTCTTCAGTCCTGGAACTGGTTAGACGCGTACCATCATTGTTTCCTATTCTGAACTAACCTACAGATTTCCCTGAAATTTGCACAGTCTGCATCTATAACTATCTGATCTAGGTCTACATCTACCTTTTTTTTCCTATCTCTGCTTGAAATATATCCCATACTATTCCCCAAAAATGCCTTAGAACGTATTGTGCCCTTCTATTTCTCTTATCTTTTTTCCCAGATATCCTTGTTCCGCTACTATTTCTATAACCTATTTGTTATTATCTTTGTCTGTCCATACTATCATCCTCATACATCTGAAGCACAGCATTTCAAAAGGCTACTACCGTTTCTCTGTCTGCGTTTCAGACTGCCCGTATTTCATAGGCATACTGTGCTGTGCTCCACACATATGCTTTCAACAACATTCTTCTTGTTCTATGTTTGTTGTCTTTCCTCATAGGCGCTGTTCTTTCTTGTTAGATGCAGTTCGGTCAACTTCTATTGTTTTACAATTATATACACTATTTCTCCGACCTTCAGTGCTTGTGAAGGGAGGCGTCGCCGTGGATCAATGTAGTAAGCGTAAGACTACGGATCCCAAAATCCTGGGTTCGAATCCCGACACGACCGACTGCTTGAAAAATGGCAGGTGAGCATTTTTCACAAAAATTACGCCCTCGTTCGGATGAAAGGTTAAATGGAGGTCCCGTGTGTGAGTGTTGTCACGCACGTTAAAGATTCCTACCTTGCCTGGAACGGAAAGGGTTAGGCAAAATTCTAAATTTCCAGGCAACAAAAAACTCGCCTCCTGGCCAATGTAGTACCTTCTGGTCGAGCATTGGAAATATAAATGCACGGTTGTGAAGGGAGGTAAGCAGTCTGTGGCTGCCAAGTTCCCCCGATACTTAACCATTCACCGATTTAATATATTTTCCAATCTTTTCGCACAGTCATCATTAGTTGCAGATATTTCGCAACCAACAACTAGTTGTTTATACTAATCATCAGATTTATCTGCGCTTATTTTTTCGTCATTAGGTTTTCCGTCTCAAAACTGGTTGGACACGTACCTGCACTTATTTATATTCTGAGCTAGCCTACATAGTTCCCTAAAATTCTCATACAGCATGTGTATACAGCTCGTTCCCCTTCTATTGTTTTCTAATTTTATGTCCTATTTAACAGAGATTCAGTGAAGGGGGTTAAGCAACCTGAGGCTACCAAGATCCCCCAACACTTAGACATTTGCCGAAGTAATGGTTTTCTAGTAAATTCTTTCACACACTTAACATTATTCGAGAATATTGCCCAACAAATTCTTGTAGTTACCTATAATATTTATCATGTTTAAGCACAGTTATTTTTTTGTCATTAGTTTATCCATCTTGGGATTGGTTGGATGCGTACCTCCATTGATTTCTATTCTGGGCTAGTCTACACATCTCCCTGAAACCCCTACAGCCTACATTTTTTACTATCTGTGTGCAGTAGTCTAGCCTAGGTCTGCCTTTTCTTCTCTTTTTTACTATCTCTGCTTCTAATATATTCTGCACTATTCCCTCATGCCGTGGTATGTGGCCTATCATCCTATCTCTCCTCCTTTTTACCGTTTTCCACATATTTCTTTCTTTCCCTACCATTTTTAGAACCTCTTCGTTCTTAACTTTGTCTGTCCATGATATCTTCATCATGCGTCTGTAGCACCACATTTCAAAGGCTTCTACCTTTTTTTTTGTCTGCTTCTCCTACTGTCCAAGCTACTGTCCAAGTACTGTGCTCCACACATATGTTTTATGCAATCTTTCCTTGTTTCTATGTTTGTGCACTTTGAGCACAGTAGTTGCTTTTTCTTGTTAAATGTAGCACGACCTTGTGCTAATCTTTGTTTTATATCTTTTGTGCTTTTCCCATCTTGCGTTATTTGGCTTCCTAGGTAGCAAAAATCCTTAACCTCTTGTAAGTTCGTGTTACATACTTGTATTCTTGTTTTTGATTTATTTTCCCTACCTTTGCATACTAGAACTTTAGTTTTAGTTTTGTTAATTTTCATACCATATCTCTCTGTTAGAACCGTTTCCATTTCATTAAGAGCAGCTTCTAACTCTTCCTTGCTAGACGCTAATACCGCTATATCATCTGCAAATCTAAGCATATCAATTTTTTGTCCCTGCATAGTAATTCCAAATGTCTTTCTGCATTTGACAGTATTCATTGCCTCTTCTTCTTACAATTTAAAAGTTCAAATTACAATCCCGCAAGCGCGAGATTACGTCACGCACCGGCAGATAGTAACCCTTATCTTGGTTACAGATTTTAGCGCGCCCATCTGTCAATGACGTCACACAACATGCAAAATTAAATGCGCAATTACGCAATAAATAAATGTTCGGAATGCAGTATAAACAAATAAGGTACTTACATAAATAGGTACAGTTTCCTACAGGTTAAATAAAGATGGCGTCAGCACGTCCATCAGGTATGCTGATGGCCCCCTTTAAGATAGTTACCGGAGGGTACGCCCAGCGTCCTTCCAAAGCGCTCCGACCAGCTACGGCAGTCATGGGCTCCGATTCGTTCCCCGGGTCGTGGGTGCTCCAAGGTCGTATCCAAATTCCTATATGTAGCGGAACGATAAGTAACAGGGTTATCAGGTAAAGACAAACAAAGATAAGCAAGGGAAATCTACATAATAAAAATAAAGATACAATACCAAGCACGACAACTGCACTCCTCGAAGTTCCAAGGCAAACAGCCACATTACAGAGTCCCCCGAAAACTTCTCCCACTTTTTCTCTGCCACTCGCGTCGCGCGATCTAGCGGAAACGCACTCTGACGTGACGGAAATACACGCCAAATTTTTTGAATTTGTGGCGCGAAATTCCCGCACATCAAAATTAAGCTAAGGAGTGTTTAGTGCCAATTTGGCACGTAGCATTCTATGTACAAGTTAAAAATCAATGGGAATAGGGCACATCCCTGTCTCACCCCTTTCCTAATGTTTACTTCTCTACGTTCCTGCTCTAATTCTCTTATTGCTGTTTGCTCTTTGTATTAACTATGTACTATTCGTCTATCCCTATAACTCATTCCAATCTTTTTGAGTATTTCAAACATTTTTTTCCATTTTACATTGTCGAATGCTTTTTCTAGATCTACAAACCCTATATACACGCTTTTCCCTTTTTCTATTGTTTTCTCCATTATCACTCTCAGAGCTAAAATAGCCTCCCGGGTTCCCCTGTTTTGCCTAAACCCAAATTGATCTTCTTCTAGTATTTCTTCCGCCCGTTTTTCCATTCGTCTTTGCACAATTCCAGTTAATATTTTTGACACGTGTGCTGTCAAACTTATTGTTAGAGAATTTTCACATCTATCCGCGTCTTTCTTTTTTGGTATAGTTACTATGATGCTACGTTTGAAATCTTTGGGTATCTCGCCTGTCTCATACATTTAGCTTACAAGTTGGAAGAAACGTTCTGTTATTGCTTGTCCAGCGGCTTTTAGAGTTTCTGCTTGCACCTTATCTGTACCGGGCGCCTTACCATTTTTCAGACTCTTTAATGCTAATTCAAACTCATCTCTAGGTATAGGATATCCCAAGTCATCATTTTCAATGTCTGATTCCTGTTATAATGCAGTTAGTTCCTCTCCTGCATATAAATTCCTTCTATATTCTTGCCATCTACCCACTTTCTCTACGTTTTCTATGATGACGTTTCCTTTTGCGTCTCTTATATTTTTGCTATACGGTTTTTTATCCCTAAAATTCATTCTAATTAATCTGTATGCTTCGTCTGTTTTTCCTATTTCCATCTTCGTTTGTACCTCTTTGCACTTTTCATCAATCCATTGTTCTTTAGCTTTCCTGCATTTTCGAATAATTTCCCATTTTATGGCTTTGTATCTCTGTTTTCCTGTTTCGTCTGATTTATTTTTGTATTTTCGTTTTTCTTCTATTAAATTCAGGATATCCTTTGTTATCCATGGTTTCTTTTTTTTGTGTATACCCCAGAATATCTCTGACCGCCATGTCTAGGCTGGATTTAATGTTATTCCATTCTGTTTATACTTCCTTAGTATCAGATATTTTCCCGATATCTTTGAGGAATTCATTTGACTTTTTTTCGAATCTTTCTTTAATATCTTTTTTCCGTTTCTTTTTTTCACATTCTTAAATTTAAGTGCAGCCTTCATAATTACGATGTTGTGGTCAGTATCTATATCTGCTTCTGGGTAGCTTCTACAGTCTTTTACTTGATTCCTAAACCGTGGTCTAACAAGAATATAATCTATTTAATATCTTCATATATCTCCTGTCATCCTCCACGTATATCGTCTTCTAGCATGATGTTGAAATAATGTGTTTGTGATGATTAAATTGTTCTTGTCGCAAAATTCTACCAGCCTATTTACCCCGTCATTTCTCGTGCCTAAACCAAATAAACCTACTACCGCTCCTTCCCTACCCTCGCCTATAACGGCATTAAAATCCCCCGTAATTATTAAATTTGCATGTCCTTTTACGTATCTTAATATGTCTTCAATATCTTTGTAGATGGCTTCTACCTCTTCGTCACTGTAGCTAGAGGTGGGCATGTATACTTGTATTAGTACTGTGTTTACCGGTTTAGATTCTAATCTAACCATGAGTACTCTTTCGTTCTTTTGTAAGTAATTTTCTACACAGTATCCTATCTTTTTCCGCATAACTATCCCCACACCCAAATTTCCTTCCTCTGCTCCTGTATGAATTACCCTGAAGTCTCCACTCCAAAAATCCCCCGCCTCTGGCCACCGAACTTCGCTGATCCCTACTATGTCTAGTGATAACCTATTCATTTCGACTTTTCATACTTCTAACATTCCACGCTTCGACTCGCAGAATGTTCCCGACTCTTATTTTTAACTTTCCGATCGCATCCTTCGAAGTAGTCCCCTCCCGGAGATCCGAATGGGGGACTATTTTAACTCCGGAATCTTTTATCCCAGAGAATGCCATCATGTTTGTTACAATTTAAGTACGCTGTGTACTTGGGAGATAATGTGGTGGTTTCCCGTTGCCTTCCACATCGCGGTAGTGTGTCTTAGACTGCCATACCGACCCCTATGGTCTCTGGCAATCTAAGTACCGAAAGAGCCGCTGCCCTTTTTCGGGGACCTGTCTTAGTCTGGTTCCTCACTAACGACCCGACTACTTTGGTTGGACCTGTAGTTTGGCTCTTTAGCTCATAAGAACACGCAAGCCATTTCACCGGTTCTAGTAATTTAGAACTTCGACAAGGTGCAGGTCCATTCGAAATGGATTATTGATATATAAGTACGTATATTATTCGTAAATCATAAACATTACAACTTGCAAAATCCACAAAGCGCTTTTCTATTCAGCTTTTAATTAAATATCTTTTTATTTAAAATTGAGGTCCAAATCAGCTTACCAGGTGATGCATAAAATCTCCATTTAGAAACCAATGTGCATCTTCGGTGTGATTATTTAATAAAAATTTTAATAGCTTTTTATATCAAAGCTTTTTCCATCTTAATTTTATATAATTAAATTTAAAAATTTACATTTTTTTTTAACATTAGGTTACGTTTAAAACGTTACTTTTTTATTTATTGTAAGATCGTAATTATTAATTTACAGTATGCTTACTGCATGCTTCAAATATCATCTTCGCATAGCAATTGCGATTTTAATCAAAATAACATTTCGTGATAGAATTTATGAATGAATCTATCTAATAAACGCTTCTTTATGTATACAAAATCATCTATTTCTAGAATGTAATAGTATTCGCGCGATTTCATTCTAATTAGTTAACATTTATCTTACGTAATATTCTGGGAAATCCTCATTAGTATTCAAAATTGTTCAGTTTTATTACCTCGTTATCTCGTTACAGTTAATAGTGACATGCGTTGCTCGTCTTTGTTTAACACCCAAGGTTATTGTGGCGTCGCATAATAGTGCGAAAAATAATCAATTTTTATCGGTTATTTTTCAATGTTCCAGCTACTTCTTAGAATAAACGTTTAGTTATCAGTAAGTTCATACAAATTGACGCATTTTTCTCGATTCTTCTTTTAAATACGAGAACATATTTTACTTAAATTGAAAATAAGTAATACACAGGGTAATTAATTTTAAACTGTAGTGGATTTATAATGCAAATTAGTTGCATTTTATAGCAAACATTTGTTTTCACGGTAAAACGTGTTTTAAGATTAAAATTAGGGTTTTAAATACAAGATTCATTGTAGTTTTTATGCTAAATGCGTAAAGCTAGCACTATTCTATGCTATTTACAGTAAATGAAAAGCATTTTTTATCAAAAATGTATTGATAATTAATAAGTGAAAATAAATGGCTTTGTAATTATTTTGAAATGATCGATTTGCGTTCGCATTGAATGCGCTTTTAAGGTATCTTAAAATTAACTATTTTTACATCTACAGCTCACGTTGCTTGCTATTATCTATTATGTATTTACAATACACTTATATCGTACAGGGTGATTATTTATACACACGCAATTGCATTTTCGCTATTAAATTAATGAATAAAGGTACGCGTGTATTATACAGGACGTAACCATGAATTGACGAAAATATCTATTTTTCCGTATTCTATTATATTTAAGTGGGATTTATTTTTAGAATTTGGGGTTTAATTATCTCTTGTGACCCCCTTGTCACGGCAATATATATATATATATATATATATATATATTGATATGATAACGCCGTACTCGGTGTTATGATGTTTTTACTTAACACTACCGCTGTGTTCTCAAATTAAATTTAATCTTACTACTTTTATTATTATGCCACGGCTAGCCCTTTTGAATCTGCACAGAGAGCACAACGTTACGATGATCAATTTTTCTCTTCTCCACCTTTTTATGATTACCTATTTGTTTGAATTGATAAAACGAGGTCAATTAATTTCATATAATGAAAAGAAATATTATTTACAATTTTTGAAATTCTTTAAATACACCCTTCAATCAATCAATATCATATGTATCATTTAACCTAAAATTTATATGCTTTGAATTCAATCTAAAGTCACTAAAAACTACCTTTTTACCGAAGAAACCTGGAACGTTCTAGAACCCTTTATAATATATTACGTAAGTTTAACGTATGCAATGTTTGTTGTTGACTTCATTACAAGTTTATATAAATTGAATAAATTCAGTATTGAAATTTAAATAGAAGAATATCTTAAAATTAAATAGATTGACCTGCTACAGGTTGTTTGAGTTGTGGATTAACACCCCTTTGTTGTCCTCATTCGTCTATCACTGCTCTGCTTAGTTGAACTGGTATTTGAGTACAGTTACCCCTCGTTTTCCATTAATTACTTCGTGCTTCTTTATTTTATACGCCTTGAATCTCTTCAATTAAATGCTTTCGACGCTAATCAAAATTGTACCAGAATTGTACCAAAATATAATAGTCGACGTTGAAATATTATTATCGACGCAACTTGAATTATTTAGAAATACACCACACATTCGAAATGCTATATCGATCAAAATTTGAATTACTTTCATCAACATATTCGAAATATCCAGAAATGTACCACAGATTCGAAGTGTTATATCGATCAAAATTTGAATTATTGTCATCAACACATTTGAAATATTCAGAAATATACCATATATCTATCCAAATTTGAATTACTATTATCAACACATTCTAAGTATTCATAAATTCGAAGCCGTTAAACGGCAAAAGAAGTCTTCGTAATCGTTGCACTATTAACACTGTAACATACACTTGATATTCTATTTTATTTAAATTACGTCTGACTTTCTGGTTAACAGTGACACAGCTTCGCCCTGCATGAGTTGTAAACTGATTGGTGTTATCATTGCTCTGTGTTATATAGGCTCATCCCACATACATGTGGGCTGGGTTTTCAAGCAGTTTTTCCGACATCTCAATCAACTAGGTCTTGCCTTCAACATTCCCTGCATTTTGAGGTTGTTTCTGATATAATTTCTTCAGTTTTCTATGTAAGGTATATATGCTATTGATACATTGTTATCTTTGCCAGACGTTGTTTTGTATAGATATCGCCTTTTGGATAATTGAACAAAATAAATGATGTAACTTCAATGCTGTTTTCGTTTATGTATTTTTATGCGTGTTTAAAACTGCGTTTTCTTATCAAAATTTTTTATTGTTTTAGCCTAATTGCATAAAGCTTTGTTAGGTTTTATCTTTTATCTTCGACGTTTTTATATTATAACTAATTAGAACACTTCTCAATGCGTGTTTAATTACATGTACCATAATTTCTTCTGAATACGCGTTCTATTGTTGAAAGGTATGCTCACTGGCATTACTTAAAATTAATAACGGTCTATATACAGAGTGTTGAATACTTGCTATTTACATAATGCATGAATTACCTATCATTTCTGCAAAATACGCGTTCTATTGTTGTAAAATATGCTTACTTGCATCGCTTAAAGCTAATTACGGTCTATATACAAGGTGTTAAATGCTTGCTATTTACATAATGTACGAATTACTCAATTTTCTGCTAAATAAATGCGGTTATCTAATTCCTATTGCAATTTATGGTTACTACACGACCCTTGCTGCTCAATACACCTTTAAACAACCCCTTATCTCAGCAATATATATATATATATATATATATATATATATATATATTGTAGACATTTTTATGTTTTAGTTCCTGCTCTATTGATTTTTTTACTTTAATTTCCACATTAGGAGTAGTGGAGACACTTTATGCTTTTAGATAAGAAGGTTATGTTATATTGGTTATTGATTATGAATGATTGCTTTCAGTGTGTTTATAGTTATGAAGAAAATAAAAATAATCCATTTACATCCGGATAGTTACGTGTTTTATTTTAGCTTGGGTGATAATTTCCTCCACAATATATATATATATATATATATATATATGCATATACAGGGTGACATTAGTTTTATGTCATTAATTTAAAGGGGGATGTAGAGGCCGGTATGGCGTACAAAAATTGTTAATAAACCTGGGGTCAAAAAACAAACAGCTGAACTACAAATAGACACACAAAAAGTATTATAATTGCTTTAAAACCACTGCGATGTTGGCCAAGTCTCAAATAAAATATACAATTACATAATGCTTTAAAGTCGACCAATTAAGTTGTGACTTCAGCAAACTTAAATTAGTAAAATGGAGTGCATTTTGCTGCCAAACGAAATAACTCAATGTACTTTAGCTAATACTAAAAAAAGTTTAAAATTTTTTCTAAAATTCGCATGTATAAATAATAATCACAACAAAAATAATATTCCATAATGCTAATGTGGTCGACTGTATTTGATTCCTGACGTTTTTGATGAGTTTGTTACAATTCAGCGTTTATGCAGAATACGATATCGTACTTTAAGTTGAATGTATTTTTTCATTACAATCTCGTAACCGGGATTAGATGTTGTAATTGTGTGTTTCACCCACGTGCTTAGGTAATACATTTAAATGCAGTGTTGGAACTTAATTGTAATTAGATATAGGTAATTGGACTATTTTGTCGCGATAGTAAATTTATGAGTTGCTTATTGAAAATACGAAACCCGAGAACTATACTAACAACGAACTTGTAGATACAGTGGAAATTTCGGATACTTATTGTGAAATCGTTTCATATGCGTGTTGTGATTAAGGATACCTCTTGCATACGTAGGTGTTTCTTAAAGAACATATGACAAAACAGTAGTCCTAAAACTTTTAATTAAGTTCACCTAGGTCGGGCATTTAAAAGGCGGTCCAAGAATAAAATGCCTTATAAGTCTTTTGTTTAGCTAATAAATCTCTATCACCTCCTAAATTTAATGACAAAACTAATTTTACCCTATATATATATATATGTATATATATATTTATATATATATATATATATATATATATATATATATATTATTTCTAACCCGTTGTTTGTCTTTGTTGAACGCTTTGTTGTAAATACGCGTCTTTGAGTGCACCTCAATTCTTAGAACTGCCGCTGCGTACTGTTGATTAGTGTCCTTGGATTGATTTCAGTTAGTTTTTCTTATTGATTTTGTTTGGTAGTACAGCTTGGTTAAACGCCAAGTTTAACTTTTAATCATTTACTTAGTTTAATTTAGTTCAACCCTAGTCTAATACCGGGTCTAATACCTGGTCTAATACCTGGTGCCCTAAGCTAATAAAATATTAAAGATTATTTTTAACTAGAATTTCGTATTTGTTTTTTAAATGTCAACGGCGAATTTCTGTTATATATTTGCACTTGTACTATTATTTGAAATTTTTTAATAACCAAATTTCACTTATATTATTATTTAATTTGATGGTTTAACTTCGCGTGTTGTTTTGTTTCAGAGAAATATATAACATGCCTTGGTCGTAGAAAGACTGACCCTTTACCAGCTCGTGTGGTATTTAAAGGTACGCCTGTGATAATTGGTTTACCCAGCTAGTTTTATTGATTGAGGCGTTGCACTTGCCTTATCGGACAAGCCTTTGAATTTCAATGGATTTACCATCCTAATTCTTCGTGGCAATGCTTTAGTACATCACGTAGACATCAAAATTTTACATTGTGAATTCCGTTGACTTTGAAACCTTGTAGCTTCTCAAGTCACGTCCTTTTATTTGTATAGGAATTTATTCAAATTATCCGTTTAATTCAGCACGTAGTCAGGAGTATGGCTCCTTATTTTTGTTTACCAATGTGCTGCATTTTATTGGAATTTTGTCAAGTTTTCAATTAAAAGATCACCTAGTAAAATTTATAACGGGATTCGTTAACAGATGGCGTAAATTAGATGCGTGTTTATTGACTTTTACGTTTTGTAATTTGCTTGCTTTGCAAAACCCGTTTGTTATGGGCACGCATGATTATTAATGCGTCGAGTTTAAAAAGCATATAAAATTTTATGTTATGGCTATTTAAAACTTTACTTAATGAGGCAGTTACATAAAATTTGACTAACACAAAAATTTGAATTGAAATGATCATTTGAACTTTGCATAAAAGTCTAAGTTATTATTTCTTCTTATTCACTGTATATATATATATATATATATATATATATATATATATAATATATATTGATATGATAACGCTGCACGCCGATGTAATTATACGTTCAGTTTCTTGCTGACCGCCACCGCTCTGTGTTATAAAATATCCTAAAATTTAAATATGTTTCGGCTAGCTCAGTCTAATTCACACAGAGTGTACAACGTTGCGATAACAATTAATTTAACCCTTTCTTATCTAATACTTTTCCTGCTTTGAATGAGAAAAACGAAATCGACTAATATTTGTATAATGAGAAAGAAAAAAATGATATACACTTCACAGCTTAATATGTTGTACTGTGTGACAAAATAAACCCCTGAATTAAATAATAATAATTCTTAAATTGTTTTATCCTCAACAGTATAGCCCCCTTTCCTTATTTTAAAGCCAGCAAAAATGACACTGTACTCTACTAGGAAATCGTTCAAGACCTTTCTCTTTTTTACGTAAATTTTCACGTATAAAAGATATTCTTGTTGACTCTTTACGTAAAATATTCAGGTATAATAAATGTGGTCAATGTTCAAAATAAAGTGAAAGTAATGCTTTATGCTAGATAGTTCTGACCTGTAGTTTTCCTTGTGCGTCTTTCTTTGTTCTTCCTAGATCAGCTACTGCGTGCTGTGGATCAGTACCCCTAGCTTACATTCAGTTGAGTTGCTCAATTCAATGCTTACAACAATCCTATGTTTTGTGTGCTTTTGGATAGATTTAAACCAATATTTTTATTCGGATTTCTTCCCAGTATTATCAGTTTATTTAGTTTCCAAATTTTATCCCATTCAATCATTAATAAAGTATTTTCTTAGTTTTGCTTAGTAATGCCTCGTCTTTCTTAGATTTACTTAGATTTTCTTAGATTTTCGTAGTCCCACTTAGAGTCTTAAATTCTAAATATTTAAAATTAATTAATTAATAAACTCTTACTCACGTTCTCCAGCAAACCGCGAAAGTTGTCTCATTTATTTCTCACTATTATTTACTTTACAATTCTCTAACGCCACTTTCACAGATATATAATTATTTTAATTTTAATATTCACTTGTTGCAAAAATTCTTGACTATAAGTGACGTGGGCTGTACTCGGTTTGAATGAAGACTGCCTACTTATTAAATTCGCGTATTATATAAGCAACGCCCTATCTACAATTCATTGGTTATCGGCGTTATTTGTTTAAAGTTTACGACCAGCCATATGATGTTTCGAATACTTTGGGTTTTTACAGGTATCCGTCTGATAATAATGCGCCGGAACAATGTTTTTGGTCACGTAGATACCCGTGGATTTTTATTATGTATTTATTTTAGACCGTCTGTTTTGATGTTATTACAGAAATTTCTAATTCGCATTGGCACGTAATTTAACTTATGGCTTTTGTTTGTTTAAATAATATTCTGGGTTTTGTATTAACTCCATGTAGAAAATCACCTAGATGAAATGACGTAAATTAACATATTTCTGTTTACATCCTGCGTTTCCAAAACGTATCTATTTCGAAAGATGCGTTTATTATCAGAACGCTTTGCTATCTCCTTTCACTATCGCATGTTTAATTTTAATAGAAATTGTATCATAATATGCTAGCCTTTACTGCATTTATTGCGTATCTATTTACAATTTATAAGTGCTTTTTGGTTTAAGACAAGTCTGATTGCGTGTAAAGTTATTTCTTTTGCTGAATGTGTGTTTATAGTTAAACCCTTATACAGGGTGTTAAATGTTTGCTTTTTGCATAATTTGCAAATTACGCATTTTTCATGCTAAATAAATGTAGTTTTTTAACTTCTAGCATTATTTACATGTATTGTGTGACCATTATGACTCAATATACCCCTAAATAAACCTCTTGTCATAGCAATATATATATATATATATATATATATATATATTGTAGTGGTTTTAAAGGGCTAAATTTAAGTATAAACAAGGTAATTTCAAACTCCCTGTATAGAGGAAACAACCAGAATTTACGTGCGAAATTTATTTCATTTAGTGAATTTAAAGTAACAAGTATTAACAAAATTTTACAAGTAGTGATTAAAATTTACTTAGGTTCGTAAAGAAAATAAATTGTAAAAGCCAATGCAAATTATTAATTAATTTAATTGAGTTTAATTAAACGGGTAATTACGTATAATACGCATAAAAGCATGAAAAATCGATAATACCAAGATGAAACGCTTTGCTAACACATAAACAGCCGTTGAATATAAAATACCTTGAAAAGTAAACTCCTTGAAATGTTATTTTAGAAACGTTCGTTATTGAACACCTGCAGGTTTTGGAAAGGTCATGTTCCACTTATTTGTGTAGATAAAAGACAGTATTCAAAGTATATCGGGTAAACGGTCGGACGGTTCGCGTAAATGTTAACTAAAAGTTTCCTTAAAGCGCAGAAAAGATAGACGGTCAATGAAATGCTTCGGTATGAGACAGGCATAATAACAGTTCACTTCAAAATGCACGTATGCAGTCCACATGGGTAGTTTGAAACGCGGACAGTAATATCGATTCCCTACCACTCAAGCGAAGGTTAGAAGGAAACACAGAATATGCATAAGACAGGAATAGCGTTAATACAGGCGGGGTTTCAAGACGTCATTGAATATCTTATTGGTCTATATAGTTAGCAGTATAACAGACAAACACGGTAAAATTTGAATGCGGGCTTTTCGGAAAATATCGTAACGACGCGCTAAATTTCGAAGATTTCAAAAGCGGTTGAACCAAAATTTGAAAAACGAATTAGTTTAATTAAATGTTTCGCGTTAAGAGGGTCTAGAGAGGTTACATTCGAAGTGTATAAAAACTCTAAAAGAATTAGCATCGCTCTCTTTTAACTTCGTTTTCTTAGTACTTTCATTGCTTCTGACTACGTACAGAAATTTACCACGAGCTTGTAAGTATATAAAATTATTTTAAATTAAATAGTACAGTATTGGCATCATAATTTTGAACCGCGGAGAGTGTCAAGTCTAAATTTATCTAAATTTATTTATCAAATACAAACAGGGAAGGTAACAATACGGACAGAGTTGAGACGCCAAGGACATACGCGGAAGTAACAGCAAGACCAGGACCGAGTAGGGAAAACAGACCTGGACAGGATTTCTAGAGCAGGACAAACCACTAGACATCACTGTGTACAAATATGAACATCCTAGGGAATTTTTAAAAATAGAAGAAGAAATTGAGCCAGAAATTATAGAAAAATTTTGTTTGCCCATAATTGTAATTAAAATTTTTGAGAAAAATTTAGGAGCATTATTAGATTCAGGAGCTGATGCGAGTTTGGTTTAGGAAAAATTCGTCAATGAAATTAAAAATAAAGTGTGTGACAGGATAATGCCACTAAAAAGAAGTCACCTGGTTGCGCCGAATAAAAAACGATTTGCTGTTGTGAATAGCGTGGTTATTTTGAAAGTAGAGTTAGGTTCAGTAAGCTGTGAACAAGAATTTATAATTGTACCTGGGTTAAAGTTTAAAGGGATATTAGGGGTCGATTGCATGATGAAGTTAGGGGATATAATAGATATGGAGAGGAAAATAGTTAGGATTGAGGATAGGATATTGCCCTGGAAGGCAAGTTATGATGTCACAGAAGATGACATGGGGTTATGTATAAATAGTATAGAGGGAGATGATGAAGAAGTGGGAGAGATCGACACCATTAAATGCCCGGAAGAGAAGTTAGGAGAGGTACAAAATTTATTACAGAAACATTCAGAGATAGTAATGGTAGAGGCAAGCACAGCGTTAAATTATGAACATGTTTTAGAAGTAGACAATTCTGAACCATTTCATGCAAAAGTATATACAATACCGGCAGCATATAGGGAGCAAGTGAATCAGGAGTTGACTAGAATGTTAAATGATGGCATAATTGAGTTTTCAAATACGCATTTTATAAATCCGTTAGTTGTGATTAAGAAAAAGGATAATAGTATTCGTTTATGTCTGGATGCTAGGAAGATAAATCAGAGGACGAAACCACAATTCCATTGTCCACCGTCCATACACACTTTTGACGAGATTAAGTGGCAAATTTATATTTAGTAAGATAGATTTAAGGAATTCGTTCTGGCTAATTCCATTACACAAAGAGTCTAGAAGGTATACGGGGTTTTCCGTAGAAGGGAGAGTGTACAACTTTAAAGTAGTACCGTATGGTTTGTCGACATCGAGTGCAGCATTAATTAAAGCCATGCAGGCAATTTTAGGAGCGTATGAGCAGTTTTGCATACACTATGTAGACGATATATTGATTTTTAGCGAAACCGAAAAGGAACATTACACTCATTTAGAGAGAGTTTTATTAGAATTGAAGTTAGCAGGTTTGAGATTGAATATTGACAAGTGTGAGTTTTTTATAAAACGGTAAAATTTTTGGGATATGTAGTGAATCATGAGGGTATGTGTATAGACAAGGAGAGACTATCCGAGATATTGAACTACCCAAGACCGAATAATATCCGGAAATTAAGAGCATTTTTGGGAGTTCTCAATTTTTATAAAAAGTGTGTACCAGCATTCTCAGAGAAGGCGGAGCCGCTGTCCAAACTTTTGAAAAAAGGAGTCAAATGGAAGTGGTCGGAGAGCCAAGAAGCAGCATACTTAACCCTGTTGGAGCAGTTCCATGAGCAACTCCTTTTAAGGCATCCCAGATTTGACATAGGGTTTATTTTAAGAACGGATGCATCGGATAGTGCCTTAGCGGCAGAGCTTTATCAAATTCAGGATGGTGAAGAGGTCCCTATATCATTTGTTTCACGGACACTGAAGTCGCATGAGCTGAACTACACCATTAGTGAGAAAGAGATGGCAGCGGTGGTTTTTGGCATGAGTAAACTTAAATTTTACCTCATAGGTCGACATTTTGTCATTGAGACGGATCATTCAGCGTTGTGTGCCCTGATGAATACTAGATTCTCCAACAATAGAGTATATCGGTGGGGTTTATTGCTACAAGAATTCGATTTTGAGATAAAATATATAAAAGGGGAAAATAATTTTATAGCGGATGCGTTCAGCAGAAGTAAAGATAATGTGAATAAGAGGCTTTGTGACATTATGATTGCCATCAACATTTTGAGACAGGATGGATCCATATACGGACATGAAGAGGTAATGAGGAATCAGGAGCAGAGTGAAGAGCTACTACGTATCAAAAGACGGGTAGAAACTGAACCGGGATTTAAAAATTATAGCATGATAGAGGGGTTTCTGTGTAAGAGAGTGCTGGATCTGGAGCTTTATGTAGTAGATAGGGTGCAAGCGGAGTTAATTGTGAAGGACCTTCATGTTAAATATGGACACATCGGGGTTAGGAAACTTTGGCTTATATTTAGAAAACTTTTTCTCCGTGAAAGACATTAGCATTGTAAAATCAGTAATCAAATTGTGTCATTTATGTACATTGGGGAAATATAGAAACCACACGAGTCAGGATGTGATACAGAGTATACGTGTAGAAAACCTATTGGATTTAATTGCAATTGATTACTTGAGCAACTTAGTGAGAAGTAGGAAGGGACATCAACACATACTAATAGTCATAGATGTTTTTTCCAAATTTACTAAATTATACCCAACAAAAGAGTGTAGTACGGTGGAGACGAATAAAAAACTAGAGCTATATTGTAGAGAGGTTGGAAAATTTAAACGTGTGCTAGCATATAAATAATGCCACGTACTTTAGTAACCAAAGATTTGTGACTTATTGGGATCAACAAGATGTTAAGGTTATTTTCTATAGTATCAGGCATCCTCAGACGAACCCAGCTGAGAGATACATACTGGAAACTGTAAAAATTTTACGTCTGGCGTCATACAACGATCATCGATCTTGGGAGGACAATCTGTCTAGGGTTGAATCCTTTTTGAATGAAACCCCAAGCACGGTTACTGAAACCAGTCCAATAATGCTGATGAAACAGCAATACCCTGAGAGACCTTGACAGATTGTGCCTCGAGAGGCTGAATTCCAGCAATTATTGTGTAATTTCAGAAAAACTAAGAAGAAGGGCAGACAAATACACGCGGAATATGAATGAGAAAATTAAGAAGAGGGTAAAATTTAAAATTGGAGATTTGGTTTTAGTAAGAAGTTTGAGAGTAGGCAGGCGAGAACTAATGACGTGTGCTAAGCTACACTTGCCCTACGAAGGACCATTTAGGATTGGGGAGATTGTAGGAGAGTGTACCTATGTCCTTAAAGATATGGAAACACAGGCGGAAAGGGAGAAATTCCATGTGAGTTTATTGTTTCCCTATTCGCCAGAGGTAGGACGGAATGGGCAAGATGAAAGTTAATGACAAAAAGATAGAAGTAGGTGAATTTTAGTGTAGAAGTAGAATATAGAGATAGCGATAGGTGTATATAGAAAAGTAGAAGTAGAAATAGGATAAATATGGATAGGTGTATATAGAAAAGTATAGATAGGTGTATAATAGAGTAAAATTTAAATAGATTGGGATAGAAATAGGTGTATATAGAAAAATAGAAGTAGAGGTTTATAGAATAAGACTAGGTATAGGATGAATATGGGAGATAGTTAGATATAGGTATAGAATTAGGTAGGTAGAGGTAGGATCAGAATAGATAGTGATAGTAAGTAGGGTTAAAAAAGATGAAGAGTGAAGATAAAGAGAAAAGTACAAAAGAGGTACGTAAAGAGTCAATAAAGGACGAAAAGGGTGAAATGAAAAGAGAAAATAAAATGAAATAAAGTGAAGGTGAAAAGTTAATAACAGATAGAAATGGTTAGATAAAAGGTAGCGATAGAAATAAGTAGAGATAGGGGTAGTAATAGATAGAAATAGGTAGATAAGTAGCGATAGGTTAAATAAATAAGTATAGGTAGTGTTAGGTGAGTAGATAGGTATATAGAAATAGGACGTAAAATTAAACTAGAGTGTAGTTATTAAAATCAGAAAAACCGGGAAGGGTTTTTCCTAGAATTGAAATAGGGGGATTATGTAGTAGCTTTAAAGGGCTAAATTTAAGTATAAACAAGGTAATTTCAAACTCCCTGTATACAGAAAACAACCAGAATTTACGTGCGAAATTTATTTCATTTAGTGAATTTAAAGTAACAAGTATTAACAAAATTTTACAAGTAGTGATTAAAATTTAGTTACGTTCGTAAAGAAAATAAATTGTAGAAGCCAATGCAAATTATTAATTAATTTAATTGAGATTAATTGAACGGGTAATTACGTATAATACGCATAAAAGCATGAAAAATCGATAATACCAAGGGGAAACGCTTTGCTAACACATAAACAGCCGTTGAATATAAAATACCTTGAAAAGTAAACTCCTAGAAATGTTGTTTTAGAAACGTTCGTTATTGAACACTTGCAGGTTTTGGAAAAGTCATGTTCCACTTATTTGTGTAGATAAAAGACAGTATTCAAAGTATATCAGGTAAACGGTCGGACGGTTTGCGTAAATGTTAACTAAAAGTTTCCTTAAAGCGCAGAAAGGATAGACGGTCAGTGAAATGCTTCGGTATGAGACAAGCATAATAACAGTTCACTTCAAAACGCACGTATGCAGTCCACATGGTTAGTTTGAAATGCGGACAGTAATATCGATTCTCTACCACTCAAGCGAAAGTTAGATGGAAACACAGAATATGCATAAGAGAGGAATAGCGTTAATACAGGCGGGGTTTCAAGACGTCATTGAATATCTTATTGGTCTATATAGTTAGTAGTATAACAGACAAACACGGGAAAATTTGATTGCGGGCTTTTCGAAAAATATCGTAACGACGCGCTAAATTTCGAAGATTTCGAAAACGGTTGAACTAAAATTTAAGAACGAATTAGTTTAATGAAATGTTTCGCGTTAGGAGGGTCTGGAGAGGTTACATTCGAAGTGTATAAATACTCTAAAAGAATTAGCATCGCTCTCTTTAACTTCGTTCTCTTAGTACTTTCATCGCTTCAGACTACGTACAGAAATTTACCACGAGCTTGTAAGTATATAAAATTATTTTAAATTAAATAGTACGGTGTTGGCCTCATAATTTTGAACCGCGGAGGGTGTCGAGTCTAAATTTTATTAAAGTGCAACGTTTATTTTAAACAAGCTCGTGAAGTGAAGTAATGAAACGTAAATTAAATTAAATTAAACTAAAGTGCGCAAGTATGAAAGAAGTGTGATAAATTTGGATTTGGATTTGTATGCATCGTGAAGGTAGAGCATGCAGCACAACTTAGATGGTGTTCATCTACAAATAGCTAGATGCGACCAGCAGAGCAGAACCACGAAACTGATAGCGAAAACAACTTAACGGCTTCGTCAACGGAGTAGATATCTTCAAGAAATTCCAGGTAACGCTTTAGAATTTGTTGTTTTTATAAACTATAAAAATTGTTGTGATGTGTGAGAGTGAATTATGAAGGTATTTTGTATTATTTTGCGTATTGAAAATAATACGTATAACTAACTTTTATTATGGTATTTAAATATAAATCTAAAGGTGTATATAAAGCTTATTAACGTTCCATCAGGAATTTAAATTTTTTTGTGAAGAGTACATGGTTTTTTTTTTGTTTGCAGTAAGCGTATTCTAAGTAAAAAGCATACATTAATCATAAAAAAAACTGGGTTATCATAAGCTCACCATACTCCAGAGTGTCCTTATTAAAATCAATTATAAATAAAGAAAGAAAAATAAGGTATTATTCAGGGTCCATTTACTCCTGTTCCGTTCAATGTGTTTAATATTTCTAGGTATAATTCTGGACTTTACAAAAATAGAATTTATTGAGGTGTAACTTGAGCACCGAAATGTAAATAATCTTAAAGTTTTATCTGTAAATAGTGGTAAATAAATATTCTATGATTGTTGTATTATTTTGTGGTTTTATTGGGAGTGTGCGTAAACGATAAAGAGTATGATAGTGAATATAGGTATCCAAAAGGAGGTCCAACTGAGCTAGCCAAGAAAGCGGTTGAAAAATTAAGGTGATGAAGAGAGGAATCTGGGTAAGAAATTATTTTTTTTGAAAAATTTTCTATTGTGTGAAATTTATGACGATTGTTGGGTAAATTAATTAAATTTTCGAATGTATTTTTGTTACTGAAATTCGATTTAGAGAGGATACACGGCAATATATATATATATATATATATATATATATATATATATATATATTGCTGTGATTCCATGTATTAGAATCGAGCCTCACGAATTGGGCGTCAAGAATGCTGTGAATCCACCAAAATCCGGGAACTACGGTTTTCGAATCGAGCCCCACAGATTGGGCGTCAAGAATGCTGTGAAACCTACAAAAAGCTATTAACTTAACTGTTCCGTTGACTTTCTTCTGTTAATCGCCTCTTTACTCTTTTCCCCCTCGGCTGCTCACCTAGTTAAAACTTTCATCCTCATTCATAAAAAAAAACAAACACACTCCTATCACAACCACCAACGTTAACTCTATTTACATCAATATTCACAATACATTAAAATTTTAAAATTAAAATTCAGCATAAATTTCAGTATCAGAAATTTTCAAGATTAAATTTGTTATCATTTTAATGTGCATCCAGAATTAAAGTCCTTGTAGATGCCTACTAATTAATATAACAATATATGCAGACCTGAGTCTGAGTACAAAGGGAGCATCTCCCACCCCTTTACGTTAATTAACCAGGTTCGTCTAATTGAGCTCAAAGACATACCCAAATTTTCATCATAATCCAGAACATAAATATTAAATACCCCTTTCTACTTAAACAAGAAAATTTCACCATAAAATTAAAAATTTTAAGTTAGTACAATTTCACTACTGTCCATTTTAAGTAAATCAATTATAAAGTTATTCAACACACACCAAAACATCAAAAATCGAACAACAATGCATAAGTTACCTGAAGGTTAATGCACTCGTGGCGTCAATGTACATCGTCCTCTGTTAATCACACCAATCCAACTGGGTTATGTTTAGGTCCTCGGATTACTGGTCGCCTTTAAAATTTTCTACACCACCATTCATCTAAAGTTGTTTCAGTGCTTTTCGGGAACTCATTTGTGTATATCTGAAGCTTGTTTTGTGGATCCAGACACGTTTACGAATCATTTAATTATTAACACTCCCGAAAAATAGCAAAGCAATTCATACTTCTTTCACAAATATACGCCAAAACTGCCTACTTTTGTGTATTCATTTGTCGTTGCAAATTTGACTAATTGGTACAGTGATACTAGACTTTATTACCTTGTATCTTCTTTTCTAAGTGCACTAAATTACATTCATTGTAGCACGTAAAGAACAAACTGTTTTAAATCACCAAAATATACGAGCAAACTGTTTAAATTATTCTATCAAAATCGGAAAACTAAAAAGCACTGTTTAACGCATTGAATCAAATCGAAAATCTAAGAGAGCCAAACTCATATTAACCCGAGTATATATAGTGGTTAGCCTGTCTGTCGGTTTTGTCCTCAAAACGGCCAGTTTCTAGAATTTCGTATACTATGTTCCCATCTCGACCGCCTGTGCGTCGGTTCTTATTAAATTTGCACTCGCATCAGTTAAATCTCAGAAATTTCGACACGGTTCGCAACGTCTGGGAATAACTAATTAATTTTTATACAGAAATGTTATTTTTACCTCCCAAGTTTGCCTCTTATTTTCAACCAATCGCAACCCAGTGACGTTGCTCAACTCACGCCTTTTACTATATGTGTCTCTGTCTTGCGCATATTATCTGTCTCTATCTACCCTGTTCTGAGTGGTACAAATCGATATTCTTTAGTATCGGTTATTTTCAATCCACGTGGGTTCCTATGTTAATATAAGCTACGGTTTATCCGACCGTTTGCAATATACGCAGAATGAGACTTTTAAAAGTACGCAGGTGTTCACTCGTCCTACTTCTAACTAACGCTTCTACGATTTGGATATTATTGGGTTTTTACTAGTTTTTATACATATTATATGTTACTAATGGTTCAATTAACTCCAATTAAAATAATACCCTTTAATTTTTAGTGACTCCTAATCAAATATTAATTATTATCTGTACATTTTGTTTAATACCGGTTACTTAAAATTGAGTTAATTAATATAAATTTTGCACGTAATTTCCATTTGTTTCTTTACTCGGAATAATTAAATTACACGTAGAGCATTTTAATACTGCTTCCTTTTTTATAGCAAGCGTCTTGTAAATAATTTAGCTCCCTTATTTTTAATAAAACGAATGAATTTTTATGCTTCACAGTTTTAATAACGCGTACCTTTTCCCAAAGCTTCTACACGGTGATTAAAATTATTTGATGTGATTATTTAATTTTCTACCCTGGTCTAAATATGAGTAATATATATATATATATATATATATATATATATATATACTAGGTTATCATAAAGTAAGGGATATATTTTAAATCATTACAACTTTTTAATAAATTAAGTTAGTAACATAAAATAAACGAAATCTAGTTGCTTAATGAATGGGATTTTACCGTATCTATGAGAAACAAAAGCGGTGTCATAACAATTGTTGACACTAGTGTCAAAACGAAATTATTCAATTTGAAGTTTTATTTTGAAATTAAAACTCAAGTAAACGTTGAGTTCAAACGACTCAACTGTAATAACATGGATTTACAAACAAGAATTGGTTTAGTTCAGTGCTATTATGAATCCGGCAGAAATTATACCGCTGGATTACGAAAATTTCGCACGAGAATGGGTTTGAGAGCGGGACCCTGTCAAATGAAAGCGTACCGCAATTTGATACAAAAATTTGAAAGAACAGGGTCTGTAACTGACTTACCAAGATCAGGAAGACCAATAATTAGTGATGTCCAAGTTGCAGAGGTTCTTCATGAAAATCAAGACATAGCCAGAAGCAATTCACTCGCAATCAGCAGTGCAAATGCGATATCCAAGCGATTGCAAATGCCGTATACCACGGTTTGGAAAATTTTACGCAAAATTCTAAACATGTATCCATATAAACTGAAAATGCTGTTTGAATTAAAGGACGCAGATTTGGCTACTAGGTACGATTTTTCTTTGCGAGTAATGGCTCAGATGGAAATTGAACCCGAATGGTTATCCCGTATTTTATGGACAGATGAGGCACATTTTACTCTGAATGGTGGAGTCAATACTCAAAACTGTAGAATCTGGTCTGCAGAAAATCCGCAACAAATCGTTCAAAAGGTCTTCATGACAAGAAAGTCACCGTTTGGTGCGGTTTTACAGCTGATTTTATTATTGGTCCGTATTTCTACGAGGAAATGCAGAATGGACAAGCCGTATCTGTAACTGTAAATGGTGAACGATACTTGCAAATGTTACAAAATTATGTTATTCCACAGCTGCAAAACGAGCACTACGGAATTGAAAACATCATTTTATGCAGGATGGAGCACCCCGCACATTTTTCGACCAGTCAAAGAATTGTTAACCATCGTTTTCAAGATCGCGTGTTAAGCAGACATTTCGTAAATTCATGGCCACCAAGATCACCTGATCTAAACCCAGCGGATTACTGGCTGTGGGGTTATTTAAAAGTTTAGTGTTTAGAAGACGACCAACTACGCTACAAGAATTAAAAGACAGTATTACGGAGCAAATTGGTACAATTCAACCAGAAATGTTACGAAATGCTGTGTACAATTTAGAGGTAAGGATGGTGATCTTACAACAACAAAATGGAGGTCATATTGAGCAATTGCCGTAACTTGTTTTGGGCATACTAAATCCCATTTCATAAGCAATTAGATTTCATTTATTTCTTGTTATTAACTTAATTTGTTAAAAAGTTATCATAATTTAACATATATCCCTCACTTTATGATAACCTTTTATATATATATATATATATATATATATATATATATATATATATATATATGAGATGAGTTTGAATTAGCATTAAAGAGTCTGAAAATGGTAAGGCACCGGGTACAGATAAGGTGCAAGCAGAAACTCTAAAAGCCGCTGGACAAGCAGTAACAGAACGTCTCTTCCAACTTGTAAGCTATATCTATGAGACAGGCGAGATACCCAAAGATTTCAAACGTAGCATCATAGTAACTATACCAAAAAAGAAAGGCGCGGATAGATGTGAAAATTTTCGAACAATAAGTTTGACAGCACACGTGTCAAAAATATTAACTAGAATTGTGCAAAGACGAATGGAAAAACGGGCGGAAGAAATACTAGGAGAAGACCAATTTGGGTTTAGGCGGAACAGGGAACACGGGAGGCTATTTTAGCTCTGAGAGTAATAATGGAGAAACAATAGAAAAAGGGGAAAGCGCGTATATAGAGTTTGTAGATTTGGAAAAAGCTTTCGACAATGTAAAATGGAAAAAAATGTTTGAAATACTCAAAAAGATTGGAATGAGTTATAGGGATAGACGAATAGTACATAGCTTATACAAAGAGCAAACAGCAGTAATAGAATTAGAGCAGGAACGTAGAGAAGTAAACATTAGGAAAGGAGTGAGACAGGGATGTGCCCTATCCTCATTGATTTTTAACTTGTACATAGAAGAGGCAATGAATACGGTCAAATGCAGGAAGACATTTGGAATTACTATGCAAGGACAAAAAATTGATATGCTTAGATTTGCAGATGATATAGCGGTATTAGCGTCTAGCAAAGAAGAGTTAGAATCTGCTCTTAATGAAATGGAAACGGTTCTAACAGAGAGATACGGTATGAAAATTAACAAAACTAAAACTAAAGTTCTAGTATGCAAAGGTGGGGAAAATAAATCAAAAACAAAAATACAAGTATGTAACACGAACTTGCAAGAGGTTAAGGATTTCTGCTACCTAGGAAGCCAAATAACGCAAGATGGGAAAATCACAAAAGATATAAAACAAAGATTAGCACAAGGTCGTGCTACATTTAACAAGAAAAAGCAACTACTGTGCTCAAAGACCACAAACATAGAAACAAGGAAAAGATTGCTTAAAACATATGTATGGAGCACAGCACTGTACGGATGTGAAGCCTGGACAGTAGGAGAAGCGGACAAGAAAAAGGTAGAAGCCTTTGAAATGTGGTGCTACAGACGTATGATGAAGATATCATGGACAGACAAAGTTTAGAACGAAGAGGTACTAAAAATGGTAGGGGAAGAAAGAAATATGTGGAAAACGGTAAAAAATAGGAGAGATAGGATGATAGGCCACATACTACGGCATGAGGGAATAGTGCGGAATATACTAGAAGCAGAGATAGGAATAAAGAGAAGAAGAGGTAGACCTAGGTTAGACTACTGCACACAGATAGTGAAAGATGTAGGCTGTAGGAGTTTCAGGGAGATGTGTAGGCTACCCCAGAATAGAAATCAATGGAGGTACGCATCCAACCAATCCCAAGATGGATAAACTAATGACGAAAAACATAACTGTGCTTAAACATGATGATTATTATAAGTAACTACAAGAATTGGTTGGGCAATATTCTCGAATAATGTTAAGTGTGAAAGGATTTACTAGAAAACCATTATTTCGGCAAACGTCTAAGTGTTGGGGAATCTTGGTAGCCACAGGTTGCTTAACCCCCTTCACTGAATCTCGGTGAAATAGGTCATAAAATTAGAAAACAATAGAAGGGGAACGAGCTGTATACACATGCTATGTGAGAATTTCAGGGAACTATGTAGGCTAGCTCAGAATATAAATAAGTGCAGCTACGTGTCCAACCAGGAAAACCATTAATTCGACAAACGTCTAAGTGTTGGGGGATCTTGGTAGCCACAGGTTGCTTAACTCCCTTCACTGAATCTCGGTGAAATAGGGCATAAAATTAGAAAACAATAGAAGGGGAACGAGCGGTATACACATGCTGTGTGAGAATTTCTGGGAACTATGTAGGCTAGCTCAGAATATAAATAAGTGCAGGTACGTGTCCAACCAGTTTTGAGACGGAATACCTAATGACGAAAAAATAAGCACAGATAAATCTGATGATTAGTATAAACAACTAGTTGTTGGTTGCGAAATATCTGCAACTAATGTTGACTGTGCGAAAAGATATATTGGAAAATATATTAAATCGGTAAATGGTTAAGTGTTGGGGGAACTTGGCAGCCACAGGCTGCTTACCTCCCTTCACAACCACAGAAGGTAGGAAACATAGGGTATATAACTGTAAAACATTAGAAGGTGACCAAACTGTATCTAACAAGAAAGAACAGCACCTATGAGGAAAGACAACAAACATAGAACAAGAAGAAAATTGTTGAAAGCGTATGTGTGGAGCACAGCACTATGCCTATGAAATACGGGCAGTATGAAACGCAGACAGAAAAACGGTAGCAGACTTTTGAAATACTGTGCTTCAGATGTATGAGGACGATAGCATGGACAAACAAAGATAATAACAAATAGGTTATAGAAATGATAGGGGAACAAGGATATCTGGGGAAAAAGAGAAATAGAAGGGCGGAATACGTTCTAAAGCATTTTGGAGAATAGTATGGGATATATTACAAGCAGAGATAGGAAAAAGAGGTAGATGTAGACCTAGATCAGATAGTGATAGATGCAGACTTTGGAAATTTCAGGGAAATCTGTAGGTTAGTTTAGAATAGGAAACAATGATGGTACGCGTCTAACCAGTTCCAGGACTGAAGACCTAATGATGATGATATATATATATATATATATATATATATATATATATATATATCTATATTTGAACTTATTTAATAATGTGAGTTAAAGACAAAATAGCAGTTGCATAAATAGAACAGAATAGAAGCGTTTGATTACACCTGCACTTTGTATAATATAAGCTGCATAAATTTAGAACCAGTAACACGGAGTTGGTTTGCGCAAAGCAACACTTTCAGTATAGTAAAGTTAACTTTCTAGGCGCTTTCAACTGCTTTAGCAGTGATAATAAAAAATTGAAATTAATGTAGGTAATGTAGTCTCTTGGGATGCTTCTAGTGGTCTCCCTGAGACTTCCAACTTACTTACTTAGAAAAAGGTAGGTACGTTAAAATTAGGGTAGCGTTACTACTCCTAGCAGATCCCACAGATTAAATGTACTGCCCACACTGTAGGTGTGTATCTGAACCAAGCAAGTAAACGATAAACTGACACTCAGGAAAAAAGCCCTACAAACAAAGGTTGAACAATGCTCAATCAATTATTTTAGTAAACCTTCAACGCCAAGCAAAAGGGTTTCCTATTTTTTGAAGCCACGCTATCTTCCAAAGAGTAACAATGTTAAACAATTCCTAAAAATAGAAATTAACACAATCGTAAATAACGAAATGCTACTTATGAGAAACGGTCAACCTATAAATATGCAAATACCTCAAGAAAATCAACGTCTTGTTATTAATTTCAAATACAATATCCTGCAATGCAGCATGGGAATATTTAAGCACAAGCTAACCCTTAAACAACGAAACCTATAAGTGAAGAACCTTTTCACAAAGAGTATAGCCTTTTACTTTATTTTGGGATTTTATTTAACGAGAATTTCCAATAATCGAATAGAGCCCACGGCAAGTTCTGATGGAAAATGGCCCAAAGTTGTGGAAATCTCAAAGGCAAAGCGGCTAGTCGAACTATATGCTCTGGGTGGAACATGAGCTGTGGGTCGGGGTTAGATTGTGACCAAAAATATGAAGAATAAGGCGCCACCGTATTTTTCTATACAGAGAAGACCTTACTCAAGTCCCTTGTACAAGGCGAATGCGGAAACCTTTATTCTATAACCGCTATACTGTTTATTAAAGACAACATAATCCCTGAAGTTTCTTACCTTATGGCTCGACCTTGATCTTAGTAATTCACTGCTACACCTGTGAACAAATTAAACAAAGAATAGCACTGTTTGTGCATTTACACTCAAAAAATTTTTAAATTCAAATGGAATCAACTTTCATTTATCCTAATTAAAAAGAATAGTCTTGTTCAAAAATAAAAATCTATTCCTCTAGTATTCAATTATGTGCTTTTTACAAAATATCTTTCTTTCTTTATATTGTGATTAATTTAATTTATGAAAATTATTTACAAGGGCACTGGATAAAATCAGTACCAATCAAATTAAATGTGGTTTTATTAACAAATAGATAAAGCATAAAGTTGCTTTCTAAACTGTTGCTTATTGATAACAAAAATGTTAGTTTTGGTAGATCTACCTTAACCTTACAATGGATAATTCCAAATAGTTATTAATGAAATAGCAAACATAGAAGTTTAATTTCTAAGTTCTCATAAATATAAGAATTTACTTTCTATAACACGTAATGACACCTACCGTAGTTTCATTGAACTAATAAAAGAATTAGATATGTAAAAGTTACAGATTCCTATTACTTAATATTGAAAAATATAATTGTGGTCTGTCCTTGACCTATTTAGAAGTTTGAATAACTTGATTAAACAAAAAATAATCTGATTACAATGTCCATAGTTCAGCTAACATACGAAAACAATTTTCTACATACCAGAACTCCGTCTGTCTGAAAAATACCATAAAGGAAGCTTACGTCAGCATTGAAATACGGAAATCTCCAATTTAGAACGAATAATTGTACTGCATACTGAAATTCCACATTACTCGGTGTCCATTTTGAGTAATTAAATTTCGCCAGATCCACACCATGAACAAAGCGTAAAAACCTATATTTTCTTCTTGCTTTTAATCAAAAATAACGTAAACCAGTCTCCTGATTACCAATCTGCATGTTAATTTAAAGTTGCTTTATATGTAAATTAAACCACGAAAATTATCAAATGATGCCTGATAATTTAACTTGAATACTATATGTACAATTTCATGTTATATATAAATAAAGTTGCATGTAATTTAGATTGAATACTTTATGTAAAATTTCGTATTATACATAAATAAAGTTGCATGTTACCAACGGCCCTTCGACCAAAAAATTTCACGTCATCTACGAGCTGTTCCAACAAATGGACCATCAAAAATGCCTTTCGGAGATGACATTCTCCTAACAGAACTTAATCCGCACGTGCTTCCAACACGAAAACAGCAAAAAACCATTGTTTCTAGGAACAATTTGACCTGCTTTCACCACAGCTGTATTGGAAGTGTCGGGGTCAAGCGAGTTGCTGCCCGGCAACACAATCACTTCACAATTTCTTAAATAGATGGAGCTCTAGGAATGATACTAAATGGAAACTTTTATTTTGTCACCGTGGAAATTAAATTTTAATTGAATACTAATACTTTATTGGGCAATAGGTAATATTTAATTAGTGGATTGAATAACATTATTATGCATTATATTGTTTATTATTAAATAAAGGGATTAATTATATGAACATATCTAGATAGAAAATAAAATTGCTACAAGAGTACGCACAACGCCTAGAAAAAAGTCATTGTAACGTAACGAGGTATCGCTACATCCCTTTATGCAGATAGTCGTCCACATATTATATTCAAACTACAATTGATTTTAAAATCTGTGTCTAATATTATATGATCGCTTTACGCACCTTCTTACACAAGTAGCGTAGTTGTATACAAGTGACGAAAAATAATAAGCTAATAGGAAAAGCAGTTGTGATTATTCGTTCACTGTTAGTTTGATTCAGAGACGTAAGCATTTATAATATGCTACTTGGTTATGTGACACTTTACGATGTGAAACAATATGAAAAAGTACATATCCATTTACAATGGCTATATCCTAATTAATCAACCCTATCACAATTGCAAATGCTTCATGTTGTCGGATAACATCACGATTTTGCGGACTTATTGGCTTACTCACTGAACTTGAAGTTTTTAAAATATAGAATGTTTGCTTTGTTGATTGTGTATAGTCGAAATCAGGAAAGAATGAATGCACGTCATCAACCGTATTCGTATGCATCAAGATTAATCAATTGACTGTTTAATAAAGATTTTAAGAAATATTCCCATTGGGAACACATAAGTGTAATATAGTTAAGACATGTGACAGTTTCCTGTTCCCATTCTTTACGTATCATAAACTCCACAGCGTAAGTCGAAACTTTGCTCGAAACACGTGCTGCTTGTATTCTTTCTTTCTCTTACATGTTAAATACGCCCATTGTATATGCGGAAGTATATCTTGGATTGAATCAGAAATTAATGACGTGCATTCATTCTTTCCTGATTTCGCCTATAGTCAATTACTACCATGCACTTATAAAACTAAGTTTCTAATTAACATTAGAGATGCGTTTTATATTTTCTAAGTCATTTAATATGAATCATACACCCTTTGCTTTAGACCAGTCTGCAGGAGGATTTAGTGTAAAAATGCATTTCTCTTTAGAACTTCATCGGATTCTCTTTTGCAAACAATACTCCGCTACTAGAAACTCAGCTCTTAATACCGTAAATTGTATTCATGGTGGTTTTGAATGTAAATGTAATTTACTCATCAGCGCTTCATACTATCTTTAATGAAATCTCATTTATTAGCATTTCGCTTAAACAGCTCTTAGTAAAGAACGCGCCATATTTGTCGCACCAACAAATAATTCATTACTTATAACTCCTCTTCTATTTCAGTAAACAAAAATGTTTAATAAAAAATATACAAACTAGCTACATAGACTTTAGGTGGAAAATTTTACCTTTAAATAAGGTTGTGTTGAAGAAAAATTTAACGCGTTCATGTCAACATACGAATGTGATTCATATCTGTTTCGATTGATTGAACAACCTACAAATATAAAACATCACGCACCCCAACTTTGCTGTCTCTGAATATCCGTTTCCTTTGTTGTGACATGACAGCATTTTCGTAAATCTTATTTTCTGAATCAAGTCAAACAGTGTTATCTGCGATTGCTGTTTAAAGTTTATATTCAGTTGAATATGCTTAAACTAGTGCAAACTTCTATCCAGCTTATGAAGTAGTTGTAAATGCACCTGACGTAAATAACTTTAATTTCATATTTTCGGTTTGCAGCTTCTAGAAATACCGGAGTCATTGTTATCAACTTCGACAGTACATCCAGAGGAAACCGATACGGATTTATTACAATCCAAGTATATGCTGGTGAGAGAATGATCTGCTTCTAGTGTTGTTACGCCTTGGTTTGGGCGAAGTTTATGATTGTATAGTTCGGAAAGTATAATTATTTAAATTAGCTCAAGAAGAAGTAAAATAATTGATTGGTTGAAATTTCACTGGTATTATTCATACGGACCTTTTGCTAATCTTCTTTTTAACTGTAATTCACTCTTAGAAGACTTGCCTTTAGGAAGATTTAAAACAGAAGTTAATTCTTTTGAAATACCAGTACTTATAGTGTTGAATTTATCGTTAAGACGTATTGTAATTACTAAGGAAGGCGTCATCAAAAGAAGTACCAACACAATTTCTAACACTAAGAGTCGGAACGGTGAATCTTAAGAGTTTCAATGAGGTTGGTAGAACATAAAATTTAAAATAAGAGAAGAACGTTAGAGAATGATATTGTTGTTGAAAAGAGGTTCGACGGAACGAAGAAATATCTTTTCAACATAAAACAAGTAGTAGTAGAGTTGGTGATGAACAGAAAGACAAGATAAAAGTAATATTTTTATAAACAACACATTAATTGGATTACTTTAGTTAGAATTAATTTATAACCCACTTAAAATTACATTATTGTGTATTTACATGCCGACTACTGGCCTTTGTGATGAAAGATTTGGGCTCATTCGTGAAGAAATAAAAGTAGTTATGAAAAGCATGAAAAGATATCTAAATAAAATAATAAAGATATCTAAATATTTGATAATAATAAGAAACCGGAAATGCTAGAGTCGGTAACGGAAGCGAAGATCTAATTGTAAGACATACAGAATTGGGAGAAAAACGTCTGATAAAAAATAAACAGAGTAATTACAAATGCTCCTTTATATATTACAATAAAGACTACATCCATGGAACTAGGAGATAGAGAGATACTTGATTGACTATATTATGGCGAAACAGAGAGATATAATCAATTCATAGATCCTAAAACGTATTTAGGAACAGATTTAGACAGGCATCACAGCTTAGTTATGCCGAAATCTCCAAAACGTTTCAAGTATTTAAAAAAAAGTTGAATAAATGTTTTTTGAGAAACTGAAAAAAAATTAATAACGAAAAATGTCAGTGACCACATTAGAAACGGCCATAATAGCAACAGAAATACGAAAACGCAGTAAAGAAATCGATAACTAATGGGCAGCGATTTATGCATCGTCAGAAGTAAACTTTTACAGAAGGCAGTTTTTAAAAGAATTAAAAAAAGAGAGAAACTGTAACTGATGATACCTGTAGACCTGTAGACCGTGAAGATGATTCTATTAAGAGTGCTTCCCTAATTATTTTGCTAGTTCGGTTTGAATTATACCACTAGGATCAGATATCAAACTTATAATGACAACAAATATTCTTTAACAAACAATCTTTCAAATAACAATTGCTGCGTCCACATACAACTTTTCTTTAACAAACAATATCTTACATGTAACCTCAAGAAAAAGAATACATTCATACAAACGTTAAATCTAAAGATAGAGTCCAATACTGCCACAACGGCTTTTTCTTTCAAACAATATCTTAAGTCTAATATTAAAAACTTATAACTACTAGATAATAAGTTGCTTACACTAAAATAGAGTCCAAAAATCTCACTTCCTAATTAGAATATTTATTCGCAAATCATTCCCTATGTACAAGACTTTAGAAAAGAAGTTGGCTAATTTTAATAACCTCCCCTTTAAATCGGATATAAACGTAGCTGATCAGCTATGTTCATTGATTATCACTATACAATGGCCAAACCTACCGAATTCAGCCACCCTCAATTCTAATTGTCCACCGTCACACAAAGATTAGCAAACAAAGTATTAAGTAATTTAACTTAATTAAATTATGAAAAGAATATCCTTCTAAATATTTTAAAACAATATGATTCCAGCCTTACCGTTTAAATTGTGGTTGTCGTCTTTTTTCCAATCTTAAGCTTGCATCCATATTCAAAATCGTTGAAAAAATACCATTGAACATGCATTTCAAGTTCATATACCAAGATTGCCCAAAACGTTTAAAATTTACCACTAAATGCCGTTAAATTTTATTTTATGCCTTCAACTTCATATACCAATATTGTCTAAATCATTTAAAACCGTAAAATCAATTTAAACGTAAACAATTTTAAATATTTTTATTTAAATTAAAACTTCCTCTTTCCGTAATTCATTATTGTTTATTCATTTAAAACCATTTTAATTATCTACTTCAAAATCTTAATTAATTCAGAGTATAATAAATTCGTCTGATTACTACAATGCATTAGACTAGCATTGTGACTTTTAAAACGAGTGTTCCACTGACTAATATCTGCATCTTTTAATTGGTTAAATAGGATTAGGTTTAGTAACGTTATAAATCTAGAAAAATCTCGCTAAGTCTGAGTGTTACTCCTTTTTGTGTACAACATTGATTTTAGTAAAATTAGAAAAATAAAAAAGAAATGTGAAACGAACTTAAATAACTAAAATAACGATGTCAATTTTATTAGATTTCTAGTTAGTGACACGAATATTGCTTAGAAATTGACTTAGCAATGGAAAAATATGAAAAAAACGTAAAATAAATGGTAAGACTGTAGGAACAAAATATATATTAATGAAATCTACATTAACGGTTTGTAAAAGTGGATATTGTTAAATTTATATTGCGAAAAATATACTAAATTTAAGTTGCATGTGTCTTCCTTATTGTTGAGTGGACTAGGTGGCTGTTGAATGTGGAAAGATTCCAGGAATAGTCTTTTGTAATGTCTAAAATCGTGGTGTCTTCAAACTTTGCAGTGTGTTTTGTTGTATATAAATGTGATGACAAAGTACAACTTAGTTTACCAAGTCTGGCATCACTTTTGTGTTGTATTATACGATTTTTTAACCATTGTTTAGACTGACCTACATAAGTTCTATTGCAACTACATTCTATCTTATATACGACGTCACTGCATAATGATTTCGGGGTGTTATCTTTTAATTTAGTGAATAACCTCTCTATTGATTTTTCATAAGTATAAGCTATTAGAATGTCAGGTTGTTTTAAGATCTTAGTTAGTTGAGGGGTTAAATTTTGAATAAAAGATAATTTTTTGAATTTTGTAAGTAGTAGTCGGTCTATTGATGAAGTTTGAAGGCAATTAGAGTACAAAAACTTTTTTAAAAGAGGTTTTGGGTATGAATTGTTTAGTTAAATACTTTCTAATTCTTTTAAGTTGTTGGTAAGTAAATTTGGTTCGCTAACTTTTGAATGCGGTATTTTAAGGCTAATATAGTATTAAGTTTATGATTAAAAGCATGGTCAGAAAGATAATTTAAGTATCTACCAGAGTCAGTACGTTTTTTGTAAATGTCAAAATATAGAGTATTGATTGGAGATCTGAGTACTAACGTATCTAGAAAAAAATACTACGAATAATTTCTTTTTTGAAAGTGAAAACCAAATTAGTATTAAATTTATTGAAGATATATAAAGTATATTCGATTAAGTGTTCTGGAATGGAACATAAAATGTCATCTACGTATTTGACTATAAAGGGTAAGTCAAAAGGCAGCAAACTTATGACAGACTCTAATAGATAATCCATCACAATTTGAGCAATAATGGGGGATAAAAGTGAACCCATAGGAGTGCCAAAAATCTGCTGATAAAACTTAGAATTAAAAGTAAAGTATGTGCTGTTAAAAATAAAATCAATGATTGATAGCAAAGAACTTAAGGTAAAGTTGCAATGTAGTTGAATAACATTCCATTTTTCAGTAATAATTTTAACAAATAATTCTTTAGGGATGTTCGTAAATAAAGAACGGACATCTAAAGATATAAGAATATGGTTAGTGGGTAATTGAAAATGTCTATATTTATCGACAAAAGAAAATATGTCTTTAATGTTATAGCCTTCAAGAGGAAATGAATTTTGTAAATTTTGAATAAAAAGGTAGCAATATTGTAGGTTGGAGTGTCTATACAAGAGATTATAGGTGTTAGAGGTATATTTATTTTGTGGATTTTTGGCAAACCATAATATTTGCCTGGAACACAATTATTTTTGACTAAATTATTCTTTTTAATTTTGGTGATCATAGACTGTACGTACAATAATTTAATGCGATCATTAACTTTATTTTGAATAGAGAAGGTAGGGTCGTTTGTGAGTTTTTTATATGTAGTTACATCAGCAAGCAATTCACTGGATTTGGTCAGATAACCTTGTTTATTTAATATAACGGTAACGGAACCTTTGTCAGCTTTTGTTACATAAATGTTGGGGTTGTCTTTCAAAAACTACTTGGTAATGTGGAACATGCGAGTGTTGGTGTTATTTATTTTTTTCTGTATGTAGGATTTGTGTAAAAATTGGTAATTAAATTGGTGATTCTAGCTCTCATTATTGTTTTTTCTTGGGTTGGTTTCTCACTGGATTCAATGATTGATTCGACATTAGATAGTAATTTACCAATATTGATGTGTGTGGTAGACATTTCAATATTAAAATTCGGTCCTAACGACAAGAAGCTTTTAATGTCATCTGGTATGAATGCAGCACTGTGGTTCACTAACCATTTACTGTTGTCAATAAATAACTGTTTGCTGTAGAGTTAACTTTGCTGTCAAGTGCGGATCTTTCTTATGTTTCTATTTTTAACTGACTTGAAGTATTTGTTATAAGTAATAATTTGTTTGTAATTGAAATTGTTGAATGTATGAAGGGTGTAAAGATTCTTGAAGTTTTTCTTTAATTTGAAAAAGTGTGTTGCTCCAGAAATGAATATCCGTTTGGGTGATTTCTATTTCAATTGTTAATATGCGCTTTTGTAAACTTTTGTTAAAGTTGTTGATTTTCTTGTTTGTACGACTATATCTACATAAAAGTAATTGCTGTGTACCATGTAGGGTATTGAGTATATGCCGAGGCACCAAGTCCTCTCTTCTGCACTTTTCTAAAAAGATACTGCGGTAGTTTAGATTGGCTAGTTGCAATAGAACTTATGTAGGTCAGTCTAAACAATGGTTAAAAAATCGTATAATTCAACCCAAAGTGATGCCAGACTTGGTATATTAATTTTTGTATGGCATAATAGTTATGTAAGTAGATTAGCTATACTGTTTAATACTAAATTCATCAAATTTTAGTTTATGATTAAGGCATAAATTTCATGCCGTAACGTCAGAATAAAAACTACAATTTCACATTATAGTTCTTATTTTACGAACGATTGCATCCCAAGAAACCATCACATATATTGATATTACTACCGTTCGGGAAACAACCTATATTATAATCAGTCATAGGATTCTACCAAAACATACGTATGGAATTTGGTAAAGACATATGTAAGTCTTTGAAACAGTGAGCTAACATCAACATAAAACTAGCCAATCTAAACAACCGCAGTACCTTTTTAGGAAAATGCAGAGGAGAGGACTTGGTGTTAATTTGTCTAGCGAGTCGTTTAGGAGCTAAAAGTCGATTTAGTGTAGGGGTGTTGCCGCCCTCAACATACACTTTTGTGTATCGTTGCTTGCAAGTTGTAATATGCGATAGAGGATTGCACTTGCAAATTTTAAAAAATTTTCTATTCAGCCGTTTACGAACTACAACTTTTGTTTAATAAGTGTTGCTGCAACCCTTAGCACTAGCTTTTGTGCACCAATGCTTAATAGTCTATAGCAAAAACATCCACTGGCGCTGTTATGCCAAGCCAGTCATTGAGGTGGCAGCAACCCCTAAACAAAATACATTGTACCTCGTAAAAGGTTGAATAAAAATTTAAAAATTTTTACATGCAATTTTTTAATACCCCATTACAAAAATAAGCAACAATAACCAGGAGCGAAAACTAATCTTGGGGGTGAAGGCAACCCCTATATTAGACAACAATATAGTTCGTAAACGGCTCAATAGAAAGTTTTTAAAATTTTATGCAACCTCCTTCAAAACTGTTCACAAGCAACGCTGTGTCAACGTCAGTCTTGGCGGTAGTAGTAACCTCTATACTGAAAAATTTGAGCTCGTAAACGATGCGATGCAAAATTTTCAAAAAATATTCACGCGCAATCCTATAATAACATATTACACAAATATTCACCAACAACACTTTACCAAGTTTAGTCTAGGGGGTTGGAAGCAACCTCTACACTAAAAAAAAAATTTAGTTTGTATACAACTCGTTAGAAAATTATCAAACTCTTCACATGCAATCCTCTACTACTGTATTACAAAAATAAACTCCAGCAACATGTCGCGAAAGTCAGTCTGAGGGTGGAATCAACCCCTATAATTAAAAAGAATGTGGTTCGTAACTGGTGCGATGTACAGTTTTTAAAATTATTACAAGCAATCTTCTAATAGTATCCTTAAGCAACGCCGTGCCCAATTCAATCTTTATGGTAGTAGTAACCCCTAAACTATAAAAATTGTAGCTCGTCAACGATTTGATGTAAATTTTTTAATTTTTACATGCAATCCTCTAATAGTATATTACGCAAATATCCACCAACAATAGTGCACCAAACCTAGTTTTGGGGGTGGCAGCAACCCCTATGTTAAAAATAATTTAGCTGGTAGCAATGGTGTGCCAAAGCCAGTATTTGGGCTCGCAGCAATCCCTAAACAAAGTAAAACGTACCTAGTAAAGGGTTGGATAAAAAATTTTAAAATCTTCACATGCAATCCTCTATAGTTTATTACAAAAATAAACACCACCAGCGGAGCGCGAAAGCCAGTCTTTGGGGTTGCAATAACCCCTACGCTAAAAAACATTATAGCTTATAAACGACTCAATAGAAAATTTTTAGTATTTTCACATGCAATCGTGTAATAGTCTCTTACAAAAATATCTTGCACCTTTGTTTTAAACCTATATTTTACGCTTATTAGGATCCGTAAAATTTCTATCAATATTTTACGAACCAGAGCAAATATTTAAAGAATTTTGCAAACAGGAACAATTATTTTACAAATTTCACGAACTGGAACAATGTTTCTGTGAGCTCCTGTACATTTTGAACTCTTATTTGATGTAGGTAGTAGTAGTAGATAGTGTTGCCGACGGTTAAACATTTTAAGTTGCGCAGCAACTCAATTAAATAACTGTATAACTATCACACCAATAAAACCAAATAGTGTATGCAAAAAACTAAATTTTTAAAATAAAACTGTTTTGAGGAGTTAAATTTGACGCTTACAGTATATTTAGCAAGCACTTATTTTGTGACGTCCACACAATAAATATCAAGTTTTAAATAAATGTTTTTATGTCCGATTTATATTAATAAGATATAAAGAGTGCCAACCTTTCTAGAATTAATAGAATTAAAATTTTATATTTAAAAAATGGTATCATATTAAAATATATCTGAAATCTAAACCACTTCTTGACGATAAGCAAGGGTATGATAATGATTTAACATGAGATAATTACTCTTATTTCTTACATACTGCTATTTACAGAACATAAGAATGCATATATTGTTTTAATTTACTTTACGTTACGAGCTTGTTACAGTATACGTTGTACCTTAGTTAAATATAAATAAACTCGACACTATCTGCGTTCAAAGTATAAGGTCACAACCATCCAACACTGTACTATTTAATTTATAAATTTTAATACTTACAAGCTCGTTAGTAGATTTTTGTACGTCGTAAGCGATGCAAATTAAAGAAGTCAAAGAGAAGCTTATCAATTTCGCTAGCTTATTTATATTATAAGCCAGGCCCTTCTCGCCCACACTTTACCCGAAATCCTAATTGCAAACTAACTCTTTCTTCAAATTTTGTATAACCGTTTTCAAACTCCCCGAAATTTAGGTCGTCGTTACGCTATTTTCCGAAAAACCAGCATTCATCTGTCCCGTGTTCGTCTGTTGTAAAACTAACTATTTAGACCAATGATATATTTCAGTGACGTCTTGAAACCCCGCCTGTATTAACTCTATTCCTCTCTTATGCATATTGGATGTTTCCTTCTACCCTAGTTTAAGTGGTAGAAAAACGATATTACTGTCCTCGTGCTATCTACCCCACGTGAAGTTGTATACGTGCTTTGCGACTGTCGGTTGACCAATATTCTTTAAAACTTGCTTGTTATCTACAAAAATAAGGGGAACATGACCTTTCCAAAACATGCAGGTGTTCAATTAACGATCGTTTTAAAATAATATTTTTAGGAGTTTGCGTTTCAAGGTATTTTATATATTCGATGTCTGTTTGTAAGTTAGTAACGCGTTTCGTTTTGGAATTATCAATTTTTCACGCTCTTATGCGTTTTCTGACGTTATAACCCTATGAATTAAGCTGAATTAAATTAATTAATAATTTCTATTAGCTTATACAATTTGTTTTCTTCGAACCTACGAATTTTTAATCCCTAATTATAAAATTATGGTATTATTTGTTACATTAAATTAAATACATGAAATAAATTTCGCACGTAAATTATGGTTGTTCCTCTCTACAGGGTGTTTGAAATTGCATTGTTTACAACCAAATTTAACCCTTTAAATCCACTACAATATGTATATATATATATATATATATATATATATATATATACATCCTGCTAACAATTCTGCGTCTTTACAAAATTGATACGTTTTAGCGTCCACCAGAAATAGCGGAAATAGGTCATTACATATGTGGAGTATATTGTTGTTTATTTCTTGAAGAAGCCCAAAATCACAAAAGCATTATAAAATAGTAAAATATATAGATATACACTATTTTGTATTTTCCTATCATTGTAGAGTCCTTTCAAAGCCATTTAATTTTACATCCTTTCATTTTACATTAAATCTAATATCACATTTGCTTCCTGCAACGTTGTCAATAACTCTTTGAAGTAACAGAGATGAAACATACAATTAATACCTTAAGTGAAACAAGATATGAGTAATTGGACATTCTATATTTAATCGTTTGTTTTTCTGTTGCTTGGCGACGACTTCAAACGTTCCAGTAGTATTATTATCAGATGATGAGTGAATAAACTTACATCATCAATACTTAACCGCTTTCTGATAATAATAATACTATCGTCTCCCAAAGTGCTGCGTACGCATTATAGTACTCTACTTTGTGTCCGATGCGCTGTTAAATTAAAACATGTGTATGCATTCCCAATGTTTTATAAATTATATCAGGATGTAAGGAGTAAGAGTAATTATGTCACTTTAAATCATTATCATAGCTTTCCATGATCGAGAAGTGGTTTAGATTTCAAATTTGATGACATTTTTTTAATACAAAACTTTAATTCTATTAATTCTAGAAAGGTTGGTAGTTTTTATATCTTATCAATACGCTTGTGTAAATCAAGGGGTTAAAACGGTTTATTTAAAACTTGATTTAGTTGTTGCGGGCGTCGGAAAATAAATGTTCGCTAAATATATTTTAAACCTCAAATTTAGTCCCTTGGAATAGTTTTATTCTGAAAATTTTGCTTTTACATACGCTAATTGATTTTATTGGTGTGATGATTATACAATTATTTAACTGGAGCTGAACATCGCGGTGGGTATTATTCAATAACTAGCAATGATTCTACTGCATTACTTAAAATGTTTTGCCGTCGGCATCTTAAGAATGAGCTGCTACTTACATGATATCAAAGCTCGAAACGTAAGCAGAAACGATCTTCCACTTCGTGAAATTACTTAAAAAATAGTTCCGCTTTGTAAAAAACATTATAACCATTTTTCTATGAAACCACTTAAAAAATTCTTTTTTCAATTCTTTACCAATGTTTGAAGGAATTTAAAACACAAATACAAATTATTAAAAAAGCTGCATTCTTTCGTGGTGGTAATTGACTAATAGAGCGTGCGTTTAAATGTGCGGACGCCGCCGTTTCCGACTATTTTAAGCCAAAAATAAAAATAAAAGGAATTCTTTGGAACACGTTTAAAGCGCACCGCCAAATGTTTTAAAGAAGGTCTCTTGCACACTTTAGCTAAAAGATTATGGGTTAGGAAAATCTTTGACTTGAAATACAAATTTATTTTTTTTTGGATATTGTAAAAAGAATCCCTTCGTCAGTACAATTTTTGGTTATTCCTATGTTCGTTTAGATGCATAAAGCGTTCTCGTATAGTTTATTGACATATTTGCCTTAAAATGTCTACAAAATGATTTAAAGTGGGGGTATAAACCTAATTATGGTTTATAGTATGTATGTTTATTGTATGATCTGGGAAAGCTGCTATAATGGAACAGTAGTTAATGACAGCCTACCTTACACTAAAATTTCAAAACTTAATCACTTCACAATATAACTTCGTTGGTGCGAAAATGTGCAAAAGGCTTTGTGTGCATCACCTGAACTTATTTAATTACAATACTCGAAAGTAGTTCTGAGAAACAGATTTTTTTTGTTTTTTTCCAGGGCAATATCCAGTTTTTCGTTAGCCCATTCTTTACTTCTGCCTGAACTCTAGGATGAGGCTAACTTTGCTAACAAAAGGTTATTTTAGAATTATTTTACTATTATGATATAATTCGATTTATTTGAAAGAATACTGAAGATATTGTTCCAGAACCAGCAATAAGAGAAGGGATTGAGAAACATAAATCCCCGACCGTTTACAAAATTGTTAAGTGTACCACCAAAATAAGATGTTTGTGATGCAGGTATCTTCCTTTTTGTCGTGTGTTAGACAACGGTTTAGGAATCAAGTAAAATACTTTAGAAGCTACCCAGAAGCAGATATAGACACTGATCACAACATCGTAATTATGCAGGCCGCACTTAAATTTAAAAATTTGAAAAAAAGAAACGGTAAAAGGCACTTTGACTTATAGAAACTAAAAGATAAAGATATTCAAGAAAGATTCCAAAAAAGTCAAATGAATTGCTGAAAGCTATCGGGAAAATATCTGATACTAAGGAAGTAGAAACAAAATGGAATAACATTAAATCCAGCCTAGACATGGCGGCCAGAGATATTCTGGGGTATACACAAAAAAAAAGGAACTATGGATAACAAAAGATATCCTGAATTTAATAGAAGAAAGACGAAGGTACAAAAATAAATAAATGAAACAGGAAAACAAAGATACGAAGCCATAAAATAGGAAATTATTCGAAATTGCAAGAAAGCTAACGAACAATGGATTGATGAAAAGCGCAAAGAGATACAAACTAAGATGGAAATAGGAAAGACAGACGAACCATACAAACTAATTAGAATCAATTTTAGGGATATAGAACCGTATAGCAAAAATATAAGAGACGCAGGAGAAAACGACATTATAGAAAATGTAGAGAAAGTGGGTAGATGGCAAGAATATATAGGGAATTTATATGCTGGAGAGGAACTATCTGCATTAGAACAGGAATCAGTCATTGAAAATGATGACTTGGGATATCCTATACTTAGAGATGAGTTTGAATTAGCATTAAAGGGTTTGAAAAATGGTAAGGCCTCGGGTACAGATAAGGTGCAAGCAGAAACTCTAAAAGCCGCTGGACAAGCAGTAACTGAACGTCTCTTCCAACTTGTAAGCTAAATGTATGAGACAGGCAAGATACCCAAAGATTTCAAACGTAACATCATAGTAACTATACCAAAAAAAAAAGGCGCGGATAGATGTAAATATTTTCGAACAATATTTTTGACAGCACGCGTATCCAAAATATTAACTAGCATTATACAAAGACGAATGGAAAAACGAGCTGAAGAAATACTAGGAGAAGACCAATTTGGGTTTAGGCTAGCTCAGAACAGAAATCAATGGAGGTACGCATCCAACCAGTCCCAAGCTAGATAAATTAATGACGAAAAAAGTAACTGTACTTAAACATGACGATTATTATAAACAACTACAAGTATTGGTTGGGCAATATTCTCGAATAATGTTAATTGTGTGAAAGGATTTACTAGAAACTATTATTTTGGCAAATGTCAAAATATGTTGAGGGATTTTGGCAGCCACAGGCTTCTTAACTCCCTTCACTAAATCTCGGTGAAATAGAGTATAATATTAGAAAACAATAGAAGGGGAACCGAGCGGTACACAGGCTGTGTGAGATTTTCAGGGAACTGTGTAGGCTAGCTCAAAATATACATAAGTGCAGATACGTGTCCAACCAGTTTTGAGACGGAAAATCTAATGACGAAAAAATAAGCGCAGATATATCTGATGATTATTATAAACAACTACAGGTGTTGGTACTTGCCCCCCGACTTTCAGTTTGCACACTTCCTGTTTAAAAGTTATTTAACATTCAGAACACATGGTTTAACTAAGAATCGTGATGCTATTGATGCGTGCAGTAGTGTACGTTTAAATTTAAGATCGTCATATTTTTCCCAGGCCTCTGTTTCTCTGTGGCAATAAGCAATATAATGACCTGTGTTCTGCTCTTCGTTACCATTGTAAGCAACAACTCCTAATAATTTGTATCTGACATTCTTTATTCGTACATTTTTAGGTATTTCACATAACGGAATGTTTTTGAATTTATCTGAAAATCCCATCACTGATAACAGTGTGCTGTGGTATGCATGTTCGACGTCGCATAAAAAATGCGCGTTGCGAATGATTTCATGGGATATTTTAGGTCCGCAACTTTTGCACGGGATTTTTTTATTTCAGAAGAAAACGTCGATAGATTTTCGTAATCCACTTTGCAAACCATATTGAAGAATGTGCTTTGAGTTTATTTCTGCTATAGGAATGTTGTTAGTTTCCTCGTGTTGACAATCGATACATTTACTTTTCTGTTTAGCACTCGGTGCTTCAACTAACAACTTCGCAATGAATGTGGCGATATTGTAAGTGCAACTGAAAACATTGTCTTCGATGTCGAACAATGGTAATAAACAAGAAATTCTGTCAAAATAAATGGCGTTGCTAATACCAGTGACAGCATAACTTACCACAATTCGGAGGAACATTACATTTTTGTATTCCCCATCCACTATATGCTTATAGTTGACAGAATCCGCGTACGCTGTCGTAAATAATTCTGTTATTGCGTCAAATGCACATGTTGAAGTCGTCTGAATTTTTCTTATGCCGACTTTCTTCGACCTAAGCAAAGAACCATTTTGAATGCAAATTCCTTTCTTTTTACGTAGAGGACGATAGTGAATGAAAGTTATGTCAGGACACGGTGTTAGGTATTTTCCTCTGTTCTTTATAGTAAGAGATTTTATTACAATATCATATAGTGATTCTTTTGGAGGATTCAAACCATGCCAATTTTCCTCTGCATCTACATCTGGCTGTGTCGACTCGAATGAATACGCAGTAGATATCGCGTCAATATCGGGAGCAGAAATGTTCTGTTTTGATATTCTATTCCTTAGGAGATTGGTTTTTGGCAGCGTGATTATCGAGAGCTGCCCGTTCAATTTTACATATAATTTCAATCGAGCGTATGTGTTTAATAATAAATTTATCAGTTCGAAGGCTTGCCTTCACTGCCAAGTGTAATATTTGTAATATCATTAAAATACGCTTCTGATATAGCTGACGACGCAGCAGAGTGTTTTGATTTATTAATAGGTACCATTACATTAGTCCATAAAACATAATGGTGCAACAAATTCTGGGCAATAATATGCATTAAGGTGCTGACCCGATCGTGTTTTTCGGGTCAAAATTTCGGCGTTAGCGTGTAACTCGTCAAAATAAGATAAACTTTTATCTTCCAAGGCAACATCCATTTCGTTTAGTAAATGGTAGTCAGTATATTCTTCATTATCTTTTTCAATGTAATTCTTCTCATCGTCAATTGCAAAGTTACGTATAATTTCTAGAAAATATTCTTGTTTATTTGCACATTCGGTGGTTTTATCATCGCACTCACCAAGCGCTAATACTAGTAACGAAAGCAATATTTTCTCGAATTGTTTTTTTGTTTCAATAGTACTCAAAAACCCCACGCATCGTAAATAAAAATCTTTCATTTGCGGAGCCATCCCACGAAAACATTCCCATTTGGCTATCATTTTATTATATGCGCAATATCCAAACGCATGAAACATATAGGTATAATAGTCTTTAAGTTTTTCTCGGAATTTAGGCATTTTAAGCATAATTTTATATAATGCGCTAAAGTGCAGTTATTAAACGCACGTGCGATAGCATTTAATAGAGTAAAGGAAAAATCGGTTATTACCTCGCATGGTACCTTTGCTCCAGAACGTAGCCATTAGTTCATCCAATATTGGATAGTATTGGAGTCGTGTTTTTCAGATAACATTTGAAACAATGGTACTATTCCACTTATACCACGTACGACGGCTTGATATAAGAATATTGCATTACTAATTTTATTTGGTCTGTTTATTTTTTTAACAACAGAACCGGTGGAGTCAATGGAAATTGGGTATTCTAATTTTACAAGGTCTTTGTACATATCTATTTGTAATGGGGACCAATACATACAATAAAACTTATTTAATGCAATTGCTTGTACTGTGCCAGCATATTCGGCATTGTATTTTAAATTACTTATCGATTCAACAGGATCTTGTACTTTGTACCTTTCCTTCCTGACGCGCTTTTTTCAATACATCGGTGCTACATAAGTGACCCGGTTCTGGATCACCATATTCTATTTCGTTCGTCGCCTCACGACGCCAAACAATTGCTTTCTTGTGCATAAGTTGATGCTGCACTTTAAGTCTTTCTCTACCTTTCAGTGTCCTTTTTTTCTCATGTGGTACACCTGTAGTATCAATAGTTATTACAAATAATTTTATACCATTTCTTAATTCGGGGTTTTTCATATAATGAGCGGTAAAAGAAGCGCCACAGTCCTTACACTTTCCAAATATATTAATATACGCGTTATTTTGAGATTCATATATTTTCGATCTTTTAAAGGTATAAGCACATGGGATTTCGGTTTTGGTCCAACATAGTTTCGATATTATATCCGTCCATCCTTGTTGTAATAACGAATATACTCGGGTACCCTTGTATTTGTCGTACTCTTTGTATGTTACCAATTTTGGACTTATACTTTTCCATGTTTCAGCATCAATTGTTATATCATAGAAGATAGTCATGCACTGATGCCCGCTATTGACGTGTACTGATTTATGGTCGCTTTGTACTCCTTCCATGCTTTCTCCTGTTGTATCAAAATTAATATCGGAAGAAGTCAATGCATGATCAACTTCTTGTTCAACAGTAATGCCTTTATAACTTAAAATGCGAGAACACACACAATTCCTATTTTGTTTCAAATATAAGTATAGATTTACAACCTGAGTCCTATTTTTTAGTGTTCGGCATATATCCACCCTTATGGAGTCGGGTCGAGATTTGAATCGGCTACTTGAAGCTACACAACACTTCCTATTTTTTGTGGCTTCAAATATTTCTCCTGCTGTTACACTAGCTTTACGAGGCATATTTGTCTTTATAAAATCTGAATTAAAAAAATTGCTGTCCAAGTGTATTCTGCATTACTACACTTCGCGAACTACATCTACACCTTTATTAGAGACAATGCAGCTAACCGATGCTGTTTTAAAAAACCTGTACGAATGCCGTTATTTATAAAACACTATAAAAACCTTTAATACTGTTTAATTATCTAACTACCACTAGTATCAACTCAAGCGGGTTCATCTGACTGCAAATTAATAGTCAAAAATACTACAGAAAGTTCAAGTTTCGCTTTAGGGAAGTACATACCTCCTGTTGTCTAATATTCATACGGGACGGTTGAAAACGGAACTCTCGAACCAGCGACATCTTGTGGCACTTTATAATAATGTAAATACAGAGTATTATATACATTTGAAAACAATATTTTAGTAAATGTGTTGACTACAATCTTCTCAATCAATGGTATAGGTATATGTATATGTCTGGTAATGTGCAAACGAAAACATATCAACTAGTCTCATTGTAATCCATTTTTGCATATATTGAACGGTAGCTAACGTATAGTAGGTACTACGAAAGTAAATGTTAAATACGTTTTGAACTAAAAGTGTGCAAACGAAAAAGCGACTTGATTCATGATGTGCAAACGCAGATCCTTTGATTTCCGTCATCACATATTATAGTTGCACAAAAATGCGATATTTGACATGTGCGAAGTTAGCGCGCAACTGATTAAATTTAAATAAATTTTTACTTACACTGGTGTGCAAACAAAAAGTTGATGTGTTTCGTAATGTGTAGACAAAAAGATATAAATTAGGCTCATTGTAATCTATTTTTGCACATTTTGAAAAGTAGCTATCGTATAGCGGGTACTACAAAAGTAATTGCTAAATAAGTTTTAAACTAAAGGTGTGCAAACGAAAAAGCGACTTGATTCATGATGTGCAAACAAATATACTTTGATTTCCGTCATCACATGTTAGAATTGCTCAAAAATGCGATATTTGACATGTGTGAAGCTAGCTCCCACCTGATTAAATTTAAAAAAAAATTTTGACTTACAGTGGTGTGCAAACAAAAAGTTGATATGTTTCCTAATGCGCAAACGAAAAGGTATCAATTAGGCTCATTGTAATCCATTTTTGCACATTTTGAACAGCAGTTATCGTATAGCAGATACTACAAAAGTAAATGTTAAATAAGTTTTGAACTAAAGGTGTGCAAACGAAAAATCAACTTAATTTATAATGTGCAAACGACGATACTTTGATTTCCGTCATCACATGTTAGAATTGCACAAAAATTCGATATTTGACATGTGTGAAGTTAGCCACCCTGATTAAATTTAAAATTTTTTTCGACCTACAGTGGTGTGCAAACAAAAAGTAGATATGTTTTTTAATGTGCAAACGAAAAGGTATTAATTAGACTCATTATAGTTCATTTTTGCACATTTTGAACAGTAGCTATCGAATAGTGGGTACCACGAAAGTAAATGTTAAATACGTATTGAACTAAAGGCACGCATACCAAAAAGCGACTTGATTCATGATGCGCAAACGCAGATACTTTGATTTCCGTCATCACATATTATAATTGCACAAAAATGCGATATTTAACAAGTGCGAAGTTAGTCCGCACCTGATTAAATTTATAAAAAATTTTGACTTATAGTGGTGTGCAAACAAAAAGTTGATGTGTTTTGTAATGTGCAAACGAAAAGGTATTAGTTAGACTCATTGTAATACATTTTTGCACATTTTGAACAGTAGTTATCGTATAGCGGGTACTACGAAAGTAAATGTTAAATAAGTTTCAAACTAAAGGTGTGCAAACGAAAAAGCGACTTGATTCTTAATGTGCAAACAAAGATACTTTGATTTCCTTCATCACATGTTAGAATTGCAGAGAAATGCGATATTTGAAATGTGCAAAGTTAGCTCCGACATAATTAAATTTTAAAAAAAAATTGATTTACAGTGGTGTGCAAACAAAAAGTTGATGTGTTTTGTAATGTGCAAAAGAAAAGGTATCGACTAGGATCACTGTAGTCCATTTTTGCACATTTTGAACACTGGCTATCGTATAGCGGGTACTACGAAAGTAAATGTTAAATAAGATTTGAACTAAAAGTGTGCAAACGAAAAAAGACTTGATTCATAATGTGCAAACTACGATATTTTGATTTCCCTCATCACATGTTAGAATTGCACTAAAATGCGATATATGAAATGTGTGAAGTTGATATGTTTCCTAATGTGCAAACGAAAAGGTATTTATTAGGCTCATTGTAGCCCATTTTTGCACATTTTGAAGAGTAGCTATCGGGTAGCGGGTACTACGAAAGTAAATGTTAAATACGTTATGAACTAAAAGTGTGCAAACAGAAAAGCGACTTGATTCATAATGTGCAACCGCATATACTTTGATTTTCGTCATCACATATTTTAATTGCACAAAAATGCGATATTTGACATGCGCGAAGTTAGGTCGCAACTAATTAAATTTAACAAACAAAAAGTTGATGTGTTTCGTAATGTGCAAACAAAAAATTACAATTAAGCTTATTGTAATCCATTTTTGCACATTTTAAACAGTAGCTATCGACAGCAGATACTAGGAAAGTAAATGTTAAATAAGTTTCGAACTAAAGGTGTGCAAACGAAAAAGCGACTTGATTCATGATGTGCAATCAAAGATACTTTGATTTCCGTTATCACTTGCTAGAGTTGCACAAGAATGCGATATTTGACAAGTGCGAAGTTAGCCCGCACCTGATTAAATTTAAAAAATTTTTTGACTTACAGTGGTGTGCAAACAAAAAGTTGATATGTTTCGTAATCTACAAACGAAAAGGTATCAACTATGATAAATGTAGTCCATTTTTACACATTTTGAACACTAGCTATCGTATAGCGGGTACTACTAAAGTAAATGTTAAATAAGACTTGAACTAAGAGTGTGGAAACAAAAAAACGACTTGATTTATAATGCTGGTTGTAATCCATTTTTGCACATTTTGAACAGTAGCTATCGTATAGTAGATACTAGGAAAGTAAATGTTAAATAAGTTTCGAACTAAAGGTGTGCAAACGAAAAAGCGACTTCATTCATGATGTGCAATCAAGGATATTTTGATTTCCGTCATCACATGTTAGAATTGCACATAAATTTGATATTTGACATGTGTGAAGTTATCCCACCTGATTAAATTAAAATTTTTTTTTTTACCTACAGTGGTGTGCAAACAAAAAGTTGATACATTTCGTAATGTGCAAACGAAAAGGTATGAATTAGGCTTATTGTAGTCAATGTTTACACATTTTGAACTGTAGCTATGGTATAGCGGGTACTACGAAAGTAAATGTTAAATAAGCTTTGAACCAAAAGTGTGCAAACGAAAAAGCGACTTGGCTCGTGATGCGCAAACGAAGATACTTTGATTTCCGTCATCACATGTTAGAACTGCACAAAAATAAGATATTAGACATGTGTGAAGTTAGCCTCCCCTCGATTAAATTAAAAATTTTTTTTGACCTACAGTGGTGTGCAAACAAAAAATTGATGTTTCGTAATGTGCAAACAAAAAGGTATGAATTAGGCTCATTGTAGTCAATTTTTGTACATATTGAACAGTAGCTATCGTACAGCGGGTAGAACGAAAGTAAATGTTAAATACGTTTTGAACTAGAGGTGTGCAAACGAAAAAGCAAACTTGATTTATGATGTGCAAACGCAAATACTTTGATTTCCATCATCATATATTATAATTGCACAAGAATGCGATATTTGACATGTGCGAAGTTAGGTCGCACCTGATTAACTTTAAAAAATTTTTTGACTTACACTGGTGTGCAAACAAAAAGTTGATGTGTTTCAATTAAACTCATTGTAATCCATTTTTGCACATTTTGAACAGTAGCTATCGTACAGCAGGTACTACAAATGTAAATGTTAAATAAGTTTCAAACTAAAGGTGTGCAAACGAAAAAGCGATTTGATTCATAATGTGCAAACGACAGTATTTTGATTTCTATCATCACATGTTAGAATTGCACAAAAATGCGATATTATACATGTGTGAAGTTGCCCCCCCCGATTAAATTTAAATTTTTTTTTGACTTACAGTGGTGTGCAAACAAAAAGTTGATATGTTTCGTATTCTGCAAACGAAAAGATATCAACTAGGATAATTATAGTCCATTTTTACACATTTTGAACACTTGCTATCATATAGCGGGTACTACTAAAGTAAATGTTAAATAAGACTTGAACTAAAGGCGTGGAAACAAAAAAACGACTTGATTTATAATGCTTATTGTAATCCATTTTTGCACATTTTGAACAGTAGCTATCGTATAGTAGATACTAGGAAAGTAAATGTTAAATAAGTTTCGAACTAAAGGTGTGCAAACGAAAAAGCGACTTGATTTATGATGTGCAAACAAAGATATTTTGATTTCCGTCATCACATGTTAGAATTGCACAAAAATTCGATATTTGACATGTGTGAAGTTAGTCCACCTGATTAAATTAAAATTATTTTTTTACCTACAGTAGTGTGCAAACAAAAAGTTGATACATTTTGTAATGTGCATACAAAAAGGTATGATTTAGGCTCATTGTAGTCAATTTTTACACATTTTAAACTGTAGCTATGGTATAGCGGGTACTACGAAAGTAAATGTTAAATAAGCTTTGAACCAAAGGTGTGCAAACGAAAAGGTGACTTGGCTCGTGATGTGCAAACGACGATATTTTGATTTCCGTCATCACATGTTAGAACTGCACTAAAATAAGATATTATACATGTGTGAAGTCCCCCCCCCCGCTCCGATTAAAATTAAAATATTTTTTTTTGATCTACAGTGGTGTGCAAACAAAAAGTTCATATGTTTCGTAATGTGCAAACGAAAAGGTATCAATTAGGCTCATTGTAATCCTTTTTGACACTTTTTGAACACTGGCTATCGTATAGCGGATACTACAAGAGTAAATGTTAAATAAGTTTTGAACTAAAGGTGTGCAGACGAAAAAGCGATTTGGCTCATAATGTGCAAACGACGATACTTTGATTTCCCTCATCACATGATAGAATTGCACAAAAATGCGATATTTGACAGTGGTGAAGTTAGCTCCTCGGATTAAATTAAATTTTTTTTTTTACCTACAGTGGTGTGCAAACAAAAAGTTGATGTGTTTCGTAATGTGCAAACGTATAGGTATCAATTAGGCTAATTGTAGTTCATTTTTGCACATTTGGAACAGTAATTATCGTATAGCGGGTACTACGATAGTAAATGTTAAATACGTTTTGAACTAAAGGTGTGCAAACGAAAAAGCGACTTGATTCATGATGTGCAAACACAGATACTTTGATTTACGTTGTCACATATTTTAATTGCACAAAAATGCGATATTTGATAAGTGCGAAGTTAGTCCGCACCTGATTAAATTTAAATTTTTTTTTGACTTATAGTGGTGTGCAAACAAAAAGTTGATGTGTATTGTAATGTGCAAACGAAAAGGTATCAATTAAGCTCATTGTAGTCCATTTTTGCACATTTTGAACATTAGCTATCGTATAGTGTGTACTACGAAAGTAAACGTTAAATAAGTTTCGAACTAAAGGTGTGCAAACGAAAAAGCAACTTGATTCATGATGTGCAAACAAAGATACTTCGATTTCCGTCATAACATGTTAGAATTGCACAAAAATGCGATATTTGACATGTATGAAGTTAGCCACCCTGATTAAATTTAAAAAATTTTTTTACTCTCAGTGGTGTGCTAACAAAAAGTTGATGTGTTTTGTAATGTGCAAACGAGGTATTAATTAGGCTCATTGTAACAATTTTTTCACATTTTCAACAGTAGCTATCGTATAGCGAGGACTATGAAGCTGACTGTTAAATGACTTTTAAACTGGAAGTGTGCAAACGAAAATAATAGATGTGCATACATGTGCAAACGATGATCTACCAATTTCGTCGGTTTAAAATGAATTTACTGAAAGTGGGGGGGGAGTGTGAAGTTGGCCCCCACAATGGTTTCATTAATAACTTTTAAAACGAAAAATGTGCAAAGAAAAATAATGGTTGTGCATATTAATTCCGCCGGTTTAAAATAAATTTCCTGAAGGTCGGGGGTCAGTGTGAAGTTGCCCCCCCCCCAAATTGTTTTTGGAATAATTTTTAAACGAAAACTGTGCAAACAAAAATACCGGATGTGCAGCAAACAATGTGCAAACGAATTAGTTATAGAAAGTTATTTTTTTCAAAAGTTGGAGGGCTAACTTCACGCGTATCAAAAAATTAGCTATATGGAACAAAAGAGAAAACTATATTTACTCTTGTCCATACAGTAAAAATATCGATTTTGGTAGAACCGGTGACGATGGGAAACTCATAAAGTAGAACTATATTTTTTAAACTTAGAGCAGCTCAAAACAATAAGTTAGTCATTGGAACAAAATAGGAAGGCTATGTTTACTCTTGTCGATATAGTAAAAACATCAATTTTTGGGAGAACCGCTGGTGATAGGAGATTCATACTGCAGAACCATGTGTTCTAAGCTTAGAAAAGCTCAGAACAGTAAGATAGCCATTGGAACAGAAGAGGAAGGCCATGTTTACTCCTGTCGATATTGTAAATACATCGATTTTTGGGAGAACCGCTAGTAGGAGATTCATACTGCAGAACTATGTTTTCTAGACTTTTAACAGCTCGGAACAAAAACTTATTCCCTGAAGCAAGAAGGGAAAGGTATGTTTACTCTTGGCCCGGCAGCCTTGTTTGTCAAAAAGCGTTTTTATCCATTTTTTTGAAGAATCGTTGAGATATGGAATTGCCCTTTTGGAACAATGTTTGGAACAACTAGAACAATCTTAATCGAGGACCAAAATTTCGATTTTTGAAAAATGAGGTGCCAGTAAAAAATGTTTTTTGCCGTTTTTTTGAAGAATCGTTTAGATACGGAATTGTCCTTTTGAAACAATGTTTAGAACAACTAGAACAAAGTTAAGCGATGGCCAAAACCGCGGTTTTCGATAAATTGGGTGCAAGTAATAAAATGGGTTTTTTCAAAGTTTTCGATGAATCTTTTGGAATAAAATAATGTCGATTTGGAACAATGCGGTACAAGATTAGAACAATCTGGAACAACTTTCAAAATCATGATTTTTAAGAAATGGGGTGCTAACATCACGCACATGGCGTAATAGCTTACTCAGGCTCTGAAAGCAAGCAAAAAGATGTCCTTGGTCATTTTAAGTCCTAAAATAAAATTCAAAAAAGAGTATTCTCGTGTATAATAATATAATATTGAAAAAATCTTTATAAAAATTACAGCAAAGCACTTTCGACGTTAGCCGTCTTTAGTGCCATGTCAACTTAAAAATATATAATCCATCAAACTCTTACATTAGATATAGGACATTTTACTTATAAAACTGTATCACATCAATAATGAGTATTTAATAATTGATTGTTCCAATAAAATTGGATAACATCTTGTCTGCGTCGTTGATGAAGTCGAAAAAACACTTCATATTATAAGTCCTACACTTGTAGAATAAATAACAAATGGGAAATCTCGCCAACATAAAGCAGTTTGTTCTAATACGAAACAAGTCTTGCCTCATTTGCTTTTTTATACAATATAATAGGGATATTTTCTGTTATATCTAGTTTCGATAATAAAAACCTATATTTTGGTAGTTATCACAGTATGGTAATTTCCGTTGCACGGTGACTGAACTGTGAAATATTAGGATGGTATTTTTTCAACTGTGTGCAATATAGTGCTCTCATTTTAATGTACATAGGATATACCTACCGTTTTCGCTACTGCTTTTGTTCTAAATGATTATTTTTGCAACATTAGTTATTATATTATCTTATTTTGCAACTAGTGCTATGCTTTTATGTTTCATCATTGACTGGCGTATGTCAATCAACGGATATACTCATCATAATATGATGATAGTATTAAGTGTTAAGTGGACTATTTTTGTTTGTATTTTTAAATGCCCTGTGATTATTATATTTTCAGATATTTCAAGAGCTTTTAACTTTTGAACGAATAAAGATGGATAAATGTGGTTTTCACTCCAACTCTTTACAATGACACAATGTTTGTTTGGATTCATCCAACTTTTTTTGTCACTTTCGGGTAGCCAAACTGTATATATTTTAATAAATGAAAAGCCACTTCTTTCAGCTATTAGTCTGTATAACGTTTGTTAAATCAATGCGGAATTAACTGAGCAATTAATGTTTAAGCAGAAGCTTGCAAAATCCGTAATGTATAATGTATACAAAAGCAAAATTACAAATAAACAAAAATCTTTTGACAAGAAAAAGTCAACTTTTGCCATGCAGAACACTATTAAAATAGTGTACCTAGTAAACAATTAAGGTGTTTAATTTGTTATTTCTTTAAATTTTTATTGCAAAACATACTATACTACCGAATTGTTTATTTGCTTCAATCTTTGTAATTTTTCTTTAAAAGAAGATGAAATTGTCAAATAGTATATATTGTTTATTGTGATCAAATTCTATTTTTGTATACATTACTGAATTCGCAAGCTACAGCTTAATCATTAATTGTTCAGTTGCTTCTGCATCGATTTTAAAATACGTTATAACTACTGATATAGCAGATAAAGTCGCTTTTGATTTATCAAAAAATATACAGGGCATTCCACAATCAATAAAGAAAAATTCGAATAAACCGCCATTTTGCTTTTTGGCTGAGCCGAATATGTTCAAATAAATTTTGTGTCATTGTGAAGCTTCTCAGAGAAAACCGCATGTATCTATCTTTATTCGCTTAAAAGTTGAAAGCTCTTGCAATTCCCGCAAATATAATGAGACCCGGGTAGTTACCGCATTGTTATTTTTAAAATTATTTTTATAAAGTTTTGCTACTAATGATATTTGTGTTTTTATTGTTGAAAATTGACTTTCTGAGTTTGTATTCTATAAGTTTTCTTATATTACATACCTTGCATATTAATTATGCAACTGGTTTTGGAAATTTTATGCTATGCGTAAACAAAACGCAAAATTTATTGAACTAAAAATCAATTGGATCACTCCAAGATTGCGAGGGTGGCGGTTAGAATGCCCCACCTCCCGTCACCTTGAATTGTTTTCCATATTTCTTGGTATAAGTAGTCGAGCACAATTCACACAAACACCGGTGCAATCGAGCACAATTCAATAGACTAAGAAAAAATTAAAAACTCAAACACAAACGGAACTTAACGGTCAACCTGGCCGGAGAATTCGTGGATTAGGTAGGTTCACTTATGAGTGCTAGTCCCATAGGTTCCGGGTTTGATTTCCGACACGCGAAGCGCTAAAAAATTTAAGCCAGCATATTCCACAAAAATGTGCCCTCCTTCGGATGGAGGCAAAACGTAAGTCCCGTGTGTAAAAACAACTAGCTTCCCGGCCAATGCAGTATCTTCAGGAGGAACATTAAAAAATCAAATGTAAGGTCATCGCAGTCACATGATCTGTTTTGAAGGTCTTCGTTATAAGCGAATGAGCACAATTCAAACAAACACCGGCACAATTGAGCACAAAACAAGCACAATTCAATGGACTGAAAAAAAATTGAAAAACTCAAAAAGAGCGGGGGCTAGCGGTCAAGCTGACCCCTGGATTTGTTTTCTCATTTTTCGCCATAAGCAAATGAACACAATTTAAACAAAGACCGGCACAATTGAGCACAATTCAATGGACTGAAAAAAATTGGACAGCTCAAAAAAAAATCGGGAGACTAGCGGTCAACCGGGCCCGGCGTCGCCGTAGATCAATGTAGTAAGCGTAAGACTACGGATTTCAAGGTCCTGGGTTCAAATCCCGACACGGCCGACTGCTTGAAAAATAACAGATAGGCATTTTTCACAAAATTACGCCCTCGTTCGTATGAGAGGTTAAATGGAGGTCCCATGTGTGAGTGTTGTCACGCACGTTACAGATCCCTACCTTACCTGGAACGGCAAGGGTTCGGCAAAATTATAAATTTCCAGGCAACAAAAAACTCGTTTCCTGGCCAATTTAGTACCTTCGGGTGGAGCATTGGGATTGTAAATGAACGGTCTACCGCCCCCCCACCGCATTTGTTTTGAATTTTTTCGTTATAAGCAAATGAGTACAATTCAAACAAAAACCGACACAATTGAGCAAAAAACAAGCACAATTCAATGGACTGAAGAATAATTGAAAACTCAAAAAAAACCGAATGGCTAACGGTGAACGTGGCATTTGTTTTTAATATTTTCGCTATAAGCTAATGAGCACAATTCAAACAAACACCGGCACAATTGAGCACAAGCACAAAACGAGCACAATTTTATGGACTCAAGAACATTAGGCAAACTCAAAAAAAGCGGGGGCTAGCGGTCAAGCTGACCCCCCTGGATTTGTTTTCAATTTTTTCGCTATAACCAAATGAGCACAATTCAAACAAACACCGGCACAATTGAACACAAAACGAGCACAATTGGTGAGAAAAAAAAAATTGAAAACAAAATGGGGGGCCAAGTTGACCCGTCTTTTTTGTACGCTTGTGCTGTGTTAGTTAACTTCAGGCAGATTTTAATTTTCTTGGTATTTCAAAATTGAATATTTAACAGAGCCTAAGGTGTTCGGTTTCTGGAAAAGAGAATTTGAAAAACTTGAATCGTAATTTTTTTTCTGTAAGTACAGAAATGCTGTGTTCTTACAAATAACCTAATAGTAAGGAAACACCCAGTTGGGAGAAGACATATTTATTCAATAAATAAAAGTAAGAGCCTCATTTAAAGCCGTGAATTTGGTATTTACTTCCGGTATAGATAAATGTAAACAGCCAGCAGATATTTTAACCAAAAGGAATATGGTGCTAATAATATGTTATGAATAGATTAGTTCCTGGAGCTCTGAAAGTGCGTTTATTATATTAAACAATACACTGATTATCAACTTGAAAATAATAAGCGCACAATACAGCTTTGAAATATAACGGCGGGGTTATTTAATTTAATCCAATTTATATTTCCTGCTTAAACACAATTGCAATTTTAAGATGTAAGTCTGTCAGCAAGTGCTATCACAACTCCTAAAAATGCTGGCTCCGTGAATAGTAAATAAATTGCAGTAATACGACTATGAGCGCCAAGTGCCAGTGTTTACTAAATACATCAGCAAAAAATTAAAACAATCTCACAATACCTGCTTTGTCTGTGGTTTCAATTCTGTGGGAACATACTCATTTCGTTCACAGGGTCTTGATGCCAAATAAATAAAGATAATGATTTCGAAGAAATATAACGTCATGTTGATGATTCACCTGAGAATATATTCCGTTGTAAATTTGCAAATTCTTTTTAGGAAATATAAAGACGCGATTAAAATTGTAAAGCGTAAAAGGTTGTATGTTATACTTTAGATGTAATAGTTTTGAGACCTAAAATTAATACTATTGTTTGGTCTAGGGAACACTTTTAAAATATTTAAATTCTTTGGCTTAAGGAATACCCACATTGATCTAGGAAATTTGAAATCGACAAATTGGCACTGTTGGAGATACGAACAATCATGACTTTATGCAAAGTTGACGACTATTCGCAATGCTGAAATTTAAAGCTTATGAAGTATTTAAACCCTTTTTTTCTGATACTATCCATAGATGAGAAATCTATGGTGTATGATCTTTTCATGTAGTTTGCGCTAATTCCAGAGGTGAGTCAAGTTGCCCCCCGTGTTTTCAAATTTTTTTTAGTCCTTCGAATTGTGCTCTTTTTGTGCCAATTGTGCCGATGTTTGTTTCAATTATATGCTTATTTGCTTATAGCAAAAAAATTAAAATATACCCGGGGGGGGGTCAAGTTGATGGTTAAGCTTCCGCTTTTTTGAGTTTTTCACCTTTTCTTAGACCATTGAATTGTACTCGTTTTGTGCTTAAGTGTGCCGGTGTTTGTTTCGGGTGTGCTCATTTGCTAATAGTAAAAAAGAATGAAAATATATTCGGAGGATCATGTTGTGGTTAACCATTGCTTTTATCGAACATATCAAATTCATCTTAGTCCATTGAATTTTGCTCATTCTATGCTCAATTATGAAAACATATCCGGGGGAACAGGTTGACGGCTAGCCCCTGCTTTTTGAGTTTTTCTATTGTTTCTTAGTCAGTTGAATTGTGCTCGTTTTGTGCTTGATTGCGAGTGTGTTGGTTTTATTTGTACTCATTTGCTTATAGCGAAAAAATTTAAATATATTCGGAGGGTCAAGTTGATGGCTAGCCTCGCTTTTTTAGGTTTTTAATTATTTTCTTAATCCATTGAATTGTGCTGACTTTTTGCTCAATTGTGCCGGTATTTGTTTCAATGGTGTTCGATTCCTTATACGATAAAAATCAAATATATACCAATCTCCATGATCAGTCTCCATGCATTTTCTATTTGTTTATCTTTTCACAATATACTGTACTCTAACCAGGGCCATAAAACCCTATAAGCACAAAATCAGAGCGCAAAATACTTATGGGCGGCGCAACAAGTGATTGACGGGTGGTGATGGAACGACAGACAAGAAACAAAATTTAAGAGGTGGTTGCTTTTCATTTTAGGACAGTGATTGACAGGTGGTGACCACAACCACGGACAAGACAAAAAAATTAAAGAGGTGGTAGCGTTTAATTTTAGGACAAGAATAGTGTTGCGTCATTCTGCAATATAAAATTGTGGCTTTTAGGTTTTACGAAAATTTAAACTACTGGGTGACCTTTGATGCAAAACTTAAACTTTTAAGGTACTAAGGTAGAAAAAGGACGCGAATATTTAATAAATGTATAAATGTATTTTGAATGTTTGCAGTCTTTTTTTCTCTCATCATCATTAAGTTTTCACTGGTTGGACGCGTAGTTCCATTATTTTCTGTTCATAGCTAACCTACACATTTTCCTGAAATTCCTACAGCCTATATCTTTCACTATCTGTGTGTAATAGTCTAATCTAGGTCTAACTCTACCTCTCCTTTTCCTGTCTCTGGGTCGAACATACGCCGCGCTATCTCTCATATTTTTACTGTTTTCCACATATTTCTTTCTTTTCCTACCATTTCTAGTACTTTTTTGTTCTTAACTTTGTCTATCCATGATATCTTCATCATACGTCTGTAGCATCAAATTTCTCTATTTTTATTTACTATCCACGTTTCACAGCTGTACAGTTCAGCAATCTTTTCCTTGTTTCTATGTTTGTTGCCTTTGAACATAGCAGTTGCTTTTTCTTGTTGAATACAGAACGATCTTGTGCTAATCTTTTTTTATATCTGTTGCACTTTTCTCCTTCTATTGTTTTCCAAAAATATACCATATTTCACGGATATTCAATGGTACGCAAATGGGGTTAAGCGACATGACGACTACCAAGATCCCCTACCACTTAAACACTTGCCGAATTAATAATTTTCTAATTACTCCTTTTGCACAATGAACATTTTTTGCAAATATTGCAAACCCAACACCTGTAGTTGATTACGATAGTCATTAGGTTTAAACACAATTGTTTTTTTCATCATTAGCTTTTTCGTCATGGAACTGATTGGACACGTACTTGATTTCTATGCTGTGTTAACCTACATATTTCCTTAAAATTCCTACCATCTATATCTTTCACTATTTATGTGCAATAGTTTAATCTAGGTCTACCTTTATCTTTCTCTTTTCCCTTTCGCTACTTCTGACATATCCCGCACTTTTCCCTCAAGCCTTATAACGTGTTCCATCACCCTTCTCTCTTATTTTTTTACTTCTTTCCACATATCATTCTTCCCTTATTATTTCTAGAACCTGGATGTACTAAATCTGTTTGTCGATTGTATCTTCGCTATATGTCTGTATCACTACGTTTCAAATGCTTCTATCCTTTTCCTGTCCACTTTTCCTAATGTCCAATTTTCATAGCCGTATAGTGCTGTGCTCCACACATACGTTATCAAAAAAAAATTACACAACTAATAGAAATATCATTCGCTCTTGCTCGCACTTACTCGCTCGCTCTATCTTCCTCCCTAACTCCCTCCCCCACACCCTCTACCCTCCCTCTCTTTTACCCTCCCCTTCTTCTATCCTCTCCCACTTCTTCACCCTCGCCCACCTCTACAACCCGTCCCATTAAACCCTATCTACCCCTTTCTTTTTTCTTTTCCCCTCTCTCTCCCTTTCCCCCTCTCCCTCCCTCTCATTCTCTCTCTTTCTTCCTCTCTCTTCCTTCCCCTCTTCCTCTCTCTACCTCTCTGTCCCCTTTTTCCTTTGCTCCTCTCCTACCCTTTTTTCCCACTCTACCTCACCCCCTCTCTCACCCTTTCCCATTTCACCCCTCTGCCCCCTTTCTTCTCTTACCTTCTCTTTCCCTTTCGTTTTCCATCCCCCCGCTACCTTTTCCTTCTCCCTATCTTCACCCTTGCCCTCTCGCTCCAAATTGTATAGGAGCAATCGATGGAAAAAATATTGTTATTCAAGCTCCTTATAATTCTGGTTCTTTATGTTTTAATTATAAGAAAAATTATAGTACGGTTTTACTCGCTGTGTGTAATACTAATTATCTTTTTACTTATGTTGACATTGGTGGGTATGGTTCCCCGAGTGATGATGGTGTATTACATCAAATTGCTTTTGGAAAAAAAATATTTAATAAAGAATTAAACGTACCACAACCACAACAACTGCCGTTTTCTATCGATAAAATGAAACTTCCATATTATTTTGTTGGAGATTAAACCTTTCTCCTGAGAGAACTTTGAGAGAAGAAGAGAGAATACTTAATTATTGTCTGTCCCGAGCAAAACGGATAATTAAAAATATATTTGGTATTATGGTCACTCGCTTTAGAATTGTACATAGAGTTATCAATGCAGGGATAGAAAAGAGATAGGTATTAGTGTACAAAGATCGAAAATAGACATGGTTCGCTTTACAGACGATACAGTCATTACAGCAGAGTCTAGAAAAGCGTTAGAAGAGTTTTTAAATATTTTAGATGAGATACTACAGAGTAACTATAGTATGAGAATTAACTCAGGAAAGACAAAAATAATGACAAATGAGTTACAGCCTAGTTCTAAACCAAAATTAAAAATAGGTAATACCGAGTTAGAGGAGGTAGATAAATTTTGCTGTTTAGGTAGTCTAATTTCAAAGGAGGGACGTAGTAGAAGGAATATAGTAGCTAGAATAGCTCAAGCTACAAAAAGTTTTTAAAAAAGAAACACTTACTAATAGCTAATAGTATTAGCTTAGATAATAGAAAAAGTTTCTTGAAGTCGTACATATGCAGCGTTCTATTATACGGTAGTGAGACTTTTGACAATTACAGCGGTAGATAAAAAAAGATAGAAGCTTTTGAAACTTGGTGTTATGGGAGAATGTTAATGATTAGTTGGACAGATAGAGTAACAAATGAGGCAGTTTATAGAAGGATAGGCGAGGAACCCTGTATGTGGAAACAATTAAAGGTCAGGAGAGATAGAATAATAGAGCACCAGTTAAGACATGAGAGACTATTTAGTAAGGTCTTAGATTATAGACTATCAAATAAAAATAGAGTAAGAAGACCTAGACAAAGCTATATTAGTCAAACTATTAGAGATTAGGTTGTGAAGGGTATATAGACTTTTTTAGACTAGCTCAGAATAGAAGAAAGTAGGGTAAATACAGGGCTATCACTTACCTCTCTGACGTCACAACTCAATGTTAATTCCCATAAGGAGGGACTACCATAAGGAGTAATGTATCAGACAAGGACAGACATATCCCAATGAGAGATAGACATACATACAATAGTTTTCTTCAACTAATTTTATAGCCGCAGGCACGGGCTCGGCACCCCGATCTGGACAATCTAACCTTAATTGGCAAATATTTGCACATCTGGTTGCAGTAAAAAATAACATTGTCATCTTAAATTTGCACAATAGTTTTCTTCGACTAAGCAGTTTTTAGCCTCAGGCGGGGGCTCGGACACTCCGATCTGGTAGCAGGTACGGATCTTGTTCTCGGCACCCCGATCTGAACCAGCCATCTAACCTTAATTGGCAAATATTCGCACATCTAGTAACAGTATTAAAAAAATTATCATCTTAAATCTGCACAATCGTTTTCTTCGACTAAACATTTTAGCTCCACGCACGGATCTTTCTTTCGGCACCCTGATCTGGACCGCCGCCACTACCAAGTTTAACGTTTTCATCACTGTGGAGATTTAAGCTGCGTTTACTTCTGCCGCCCATCATTTATAACTTTTAATCCTAAAGATTTTAAGAAACGTATTTCTTCTTCTGATGGTCTAGGGGTGTTGCAGCGTGTTTTATATACAAAATCGATGGGCATTTTCAGATACTTTTTATTTCCAGTCTCACACAGGTGTATGTTTCCTGTGAAAAGTTTACCAATTCACCCAAATGATCTACTAATCTGATTGTAATATTATCAATTTCTGTCACGCTCAGTGGATAATATATGACGTGATTAGGTTCCTTTTCCAGATTATATCCAGGTGGTAGAGACAGACTGAATTCGAATATGCTGTGAGTAAGAAAATTGTTTCTGAACGATCCTGCGGTGATATTGGTTTCCACAAAAATGTTTGAAACCGATATTATGTTCACGTTGATGTATTTTAGCAGCTTTTAGTTTGCCAATACCTGTATTTAAAGCCATGTAATTATCGCGATTTGATGTAACGTTGTTTTACCACATACCTTAGGGTTAATAAACATTTTTGAAATTTTCCATAAACAATATGAAAGGAGAGCGTTTAGTGAAAGGGTATCAAAGTCGATGGTCGTGCTTTATAACAGGATATATGTTGATTGGAAAGGATCTGTCGATTCATATAAGTGTGGCCTGGAGTTTCTAGTTTAAAATATGTTTCAACTTCCGAAGAACGAGGTACAAGCAGGTAAGTCTTTTTAGTTGAAAATTAGTATTCTTGCATCAAGACGCAAAATTATGTCTTTTACATTTTTAAAAGTTATATTTCGGTCTTACCTCATAAGTGATTTAATTGTAATATTTAAATTTCCGCCCTAATTTTTAACACTTTATTTTCTTATTTGCCAGCTCATATAAATATGGATTTTACAAAATTAAATGCGGTTATGAAGCGTAAAACTACAATAAGCGCTTCCGAGCTTGTCACCGATCGAAAATATCGTGTCTTAGGAGTCAGGTCTGTGTCAACAAAGTATGGGGATCGTTCTATTGTTGAAAGCGATGATTTTTTTGTGTTTTTACCAGAGCGCTTTTTCAACTACTTAAAACTTGATGGAATAAAAACCTTCAGCGAGCTAATTGATGGTACGAAAAATGTTTATATGATTAGCCGGGGTAAAGTCGGTGCAACAGTGAACATAGACTTTGAATTAGACTAAAATTAACATTTTCTTATTTGCGGAATTTTTTGCCGATCTATGTATCTTAACTGTACGCAAATTTGTGCTATTAATGATTAGTATACCGAATAAACTGTATTAACGCTTATTGTTATTTTCCAATGAGTTGTTAATAATACATCCTGACGTTTTAGTTTATAAGCTGTAAGTTCTTTCCCCACACCTCTCCACTAGGAGCTAGTTGATGCAAAGAAAAATGTTTATATGATTAGCAAGGGTAAGGCTTGCGCAGCTGTAAACATAGCCTTTGAATTAGACTAAAATTAACATTTTCTCATTGCTCTATTTTGCTGATCTATGTATCTTAACCGTATGCAAAATTGTACTATTAATGTATGGTATACCGAATTAACTGTATTAACGCATATTGTTCTTTTTCCCAATGCACTATTAATAATACATCTTGACATTCCACTTAAACACTGTTATAAATTAAACAAGATTCGCGCTGAAAGCACCGTGTTCTATCCTTCTCTAAAAATACAGAGTGAGTCGAAAATTAGTTTACAGTAGTATACGAGGTGGATCGATAGAAATTGATTTAAAAAATGGTTCTGGTGATGTAAGCAGACATAGTCGATGTGTTAAAGTTATGTTAGGGTGTAAAGTTAATGGCACACCTGATTTAGCCAATGACTACTGTCCGCTGTGTGTTGGTGTTTCAATCAGTCTCCATGGTTAGAGTCTATAATTTGCAAACGATTGCATTAGGTTTAATTAATTAATCTAGTAGATTTATGTAAGTGGTTTGGCTAAACCCTTCTAATGAATTAATCTGTGCAAATACTGTACTTAATCGATGTTACTAGAATATTCATGCAAATATTTGAAATTGAGACAAATAAGAATTTAATCTGCAAACGATTGCATTAGGTTTAATTTATTAATCTAGCACATTTATGTAAATATTGTCATAATTAGCGGAGAGAATTTGCAGATCCGGTGGTCCTGGGGAAGGATGCCGGGGGCCCGACGGTCCAGATCAGGGTGCCGAGAGCACGATCCATGACTCCGTAAGCCAAAATTGCTTAGTTGAAGAAAACTTTTGTACAAATTTAAGATGACAATGTTATTTAATAACGTTACCAGATGTGCGATTTTTTTTTGCATGTGTGGTGGTGGTGGTGGTGGGTGGTGGTGGTGATGGCGGCGGTCCAGATCAGGGTGCCGAGAGAAAGATCCGTGCCTGGAGCTAAAATGTTTAGTCGAAGAAAACTATTGTGCAGATTTAAGATGATAATGTTTTTAATACTGTTACTAGATGTGCGAATATTTGCCAATTAAGGTTAGATGGCTGGTTCAGATCGGGGTGCCGAGAACAAGATCCGTACCTGTTGCCAGATTGGGGTGTCCAAGCCCTCGCCTGAGGCTAAAAACTGCTTAGTCAAAGAAAACTATTGTGCAAATTTAAGATGACAATGTTATTTATTACTGCAACCAGATGTGCGAATATTTGCCAATTAAGGTTAGATTGTCTAGATCTGGGTGCCGAGCCCGTACCTGCGGCTATAAAATGCTTAGTTGAAGAAAACTATGTATGTCTATCTCTCAACGGGATATGTCTGTCTCTGTCTGATACATTACTCTTTATGGGAGTCCCTTCTTATGGGAATTAACATTGAATTGTGACGTCAGAGGAGTAAGTGATAGCCCTGTATTTACCCTACTAAAAAAAATTTAGAGCTGCGTCAAAGCGACCTTCGAAAACAAAATAACAAATCCTACCACTATAGATAAAAATCATAAAATCCATAGTGTGCTTACATAATTTTATTAGAAGAGAAAATAATCATTTCTATATGCAAGAAAATAACGTTGACAAAGAAGTAAATGGCGTGAAGAACCGATGTTTATAATGAGGGATTTGCATTTGGCAATGTTCCTATACGACTTGGTTTAAGAAACGCTTTTTGTTCTGCTTTAACAATAAGAAATACTTTAAAAGAATATGTAAATAGTCCAGGAGCTTGTTCAGCCCCATTGCAGTGGAATATTATCAATAAGACGTGACATCATTTATATTTCTTTAAACATGATTGTATGAAACCTAAATTTTAATTGTTTTATTTTACAACTACAAGTCTGATAAGTAAAATTATATACTAACAATTAATAAAGTTACTATAAAAATAATTTAAATACGAAGGTCCCTTTTAAGTTCTATCAATTGAAGATTTATGTTTTCCATTAACACTGCAGCATTGTCAGCATCCATATCATTCAACTCTGCTGCCACATATTGTGCAAATACATCATATTTTGTGGACTTCTTTTGATTTATTGACTTTACGGCATTTGAAACATCTACCAACACATAATCTATTAATGATTTATTATCACTTAATTTTCTTCTCTTTAGTGTAGGTGTGTCCCCTGCTAATGAAGATTGTGGCTCACAATTATTGTCTAATACCAACTCGGACTCAACCTGTGATCATAAAACTCCTGCGACATATCGTTTTGAACACTGTTTTGTAAAGGAGTAGTGTCTAATATTTCAAAATTACGTGTAGTGCATTACCATATAAACACTTGAAAAGATTCATAAGGGACCAAACAGGTCTTGTAGAGGTTGCAGCACCACTTCGAATATATTTGTATTCCATTACAACCTCCCTTCTTTAATTTTCGTTAAGCGCTTTAAAACGTTATTTTGCAGCTGGAACTAAATATTTTTTATCTGTAATTAGCAAAAAAACCTTACAAGAATTACATTATTCGACAGTGGTGTGCCGTGAGATTTTTTAGTGGCGGGGCGCTTCAAGTTGGCACTTACACTACTTAATTCTATTTCTTTTTCAATCTTAGATTTTTAATACTCCTTTTTTTAACATAAGTAAATTCAATTTTCCGCATTTTGAAGAACACCTAGTGTGGGTGTGTGTGTGCGTGTGCGCGTGTGTGTTGAGCGCGCGTGTGTGTGGCAAGCGTGGGTGTGTGGTGCGTGTGTGACTGTGTGTAACTTAAGAAGTTTGAGCTTTATGTTTAGAAGCAAAAAAGGAGATATAAGAAAGTATGTGTTGTTTTGAAGGCGTACTACAGCATATTGCTTTATTTATTTGAATTTGAAATAATTAGTTTTGCTGATTTATGTATTGTTAATGTTTGTATTATTTTGAATTTTCAAATTATCTAAAAAGTTATTCAAAACCTTTGATGCCAATAAACTTCCATTTAGCATTGAACCAACCTTTTTAAAAAAATATGCTAAAATATAACCGATAAATTAATTATTCTGCGAATTTTGCATTAAAAGCCAGCTGTTAAAATGTGAGGAAGACCACTTTGCTTTTTTAGTTTTCCAATTTTAAGAATTACACTCACATTAACAAAGAAACATCTTTAAAACCTATTTATTATTCGAAGTAAAACTAAATCATCTTATTTTAGAAATATTAAGAAGGCATTTTTTGTTAAAAAAATAATAAACCTAAGGACATAAAAATTCAAATTAATGTGACTGTATTTTTCAATTTACTTATCAGCTAGTAGAAATATTACTTATATCATCAGTCATTTGTGATGCACAATGCACAATACTTATAAAAAGTTTAACTACCTGATATTTTTGCACAATTTGTATATATAAACAATTTATGTAGTTAAATTCACTTATGCTCTAAGCACTAAAAAAACTAAGTATTAATAACTATAAACAATAAGACACACGAATATACACACACTTAAACATTATATACAGTGTTGACGACGCACTTTTTCTTTGGCTATTATTCAATATTTTATATATAATGCAATTCCATTCTTCTATTAACCTGTGCAAACCTGTATATTACATCATCATAAAATCTTGGATTCTGTAGCAAGTTACTAATACATTCTTTTTCAATAGACAACACAGCTAAATGGTATAGTCTTTCTTCACAAGTTGAATTTCTGATAAAAGTTTTAATGCGCTTTAATGTAGAAAAACTGCGTTCAACCCAAGCACTTGTTGCTGGAATTGTTAAAACAAATTGACACAATTTAAAGACTTCATTATAGGACTCTGCCAAATCAAATTCTTTAAGAAAACGTAGTATATTTAACGGTGTTTTTTGATTATTGACATCTGGAGTGTTGTATAAAACACATAGCTGTGAATTTAATGCCAAAATGCCAAAAAAATTTGCATAATTAAGTTTTAAACTATTAAAGGCTTCTTCAGGAAAACGGGCTTTATTATAGTTATTATAATTACATAATTCGACGAATTTTAATTCACTGAAGTTCTGAAATCTGCTTCTGAGTTGTTGAGAAATATTATCAAAAATTTCTAAATATAATTTACGATAGGAAGTTACCATATCATCTATATTGTCAATTCTAATACGTTTACTTTGTGGTTCTAAACCCAAATTTAGCGTTTTGTCCAAATATTTTTGATTTAATTGTTTTTCAAAATTATCGGTTTTGAACTCGGAAACTAATATCATTCGATTTAGTTTGCAAAATATCAAACAAAAGGTCCGTGTAAGAAAAAATTTCTGAAAACACATTGAGCACAAAATTAAAATTAAAATCCGTTTCCATCAGCTGTAAATAACCTCTAGAAGAATTTACTGTTTCAGGATCCCACATTTCTTTATGCGCTAAAATATTTTTAAACATTTCTATTAGAGCTTCACTATATTGCGACACCGTCTGTACCAGTTGTGCGCTGTAAATCCAGCGTGTGGGAGACACTCTAGAAAATCTTTTTTGAACATGTGTATCTAAAGCGCGAGTTCTTTTAGTGGATTTTGAAAAAAATGCAGCCATTCCATTTAACGTCGAAAAAAACACTTAACAATCTTTTATAAGTCCAACACTTTGCGATAATACTAAATTTAATCTGTGCCAAACAATGAACAAAAATGGCATTTTGAAACTTCTGTCTTACTTTTGCTTGAAAACCGCCCAAGTGTCGTGAGCAACAAGTTTTGTACCACGCTGCAGTTCTTCAATAATGTCACATACTTTTATAAACATGGCATCTGCTGTTCTGTTATATCCAAAAAATTTAAAAACCGTTCTTGAACACCTTTGCCCAATTTTACGTAACGTATTACCACAGCTAGCTGATAAAATTAGTTATGTCGGTTGTTTCGTCTAAGACAATTGATACAAAAGATGCATCCTTTACTTCTAATTTAATGCTATCCAGTACGATATCGGATACGCATTTTATTAAATCACTTTGGATTCGGTTAGATGTACCACGAAAAAACAGTTGAATCTCTTAAATGGGTTGTTAAGGTTTCGTTATACTTAGCAAGGAACTCCACCAAGTCGATATAGTTTCTACAATTATTGGATTCTTTATCTTCTTGGTGGCCCCTAAAACTTAGTTCATGATTTCCAAGGAAACACGTAACGTCAATTAACCGCTTCAAGATGTTCCTATTTTTACTCACTAGGACACTATGTTGCTTATGACTAAGTTTTAACTGATTGTTTAAACTATATTCAATACGAGACTTACCAAATATCTTTTCTTTAAGTAACGAAGTTAAATGTCCTTTGCTATTAATGTGTCTTTTAACATTTTTATGGAAGTTATTTAAGTCCGAAAAGCCGTTTGAGTTCCAAGGGGTGTTTTCAAAAATATTAAAGAGCAAACAAGGCTAACAAAATAATTTTTTTAATATATTGTATTTATCATTGACGTAATATATTTCTATTGAATTAATATATTGTATTTATCATTTACGTAATATATTTCTATTGAATTAATATATTGTATTTATCATTGACGCAATATGTTAATATTGGAATAATTGGCATGAAATACCATAAATTGTTCAAATATGTGTCGCATATTGATTTTAAACTTATTTAAAATTTTAATTATCCCTTAAGCTCTGGACACCGAGCTGAATCGATTGATGTATCACACATTGATGTCCGACCATTAAAAAGGCCTCGGACACACAGACAGACAGACACACAGACAAATAGATTTCATGAACGAACGAAGTTCGTTGATAAAGCAGATCTAAAGCGTACCAAGAAAAGGGTTATTTTCAGATTTTCAATATTCCGTATGCTCCATTTTACATAAACCTCATAAATATGCATTAAATGCGGTTCAGAACTCTATCCGTGACTGAAAAAAAGACTTATTTGGTTTCCATTTACAGACTCAACGTTGTTTTTTTAAAGGCGGAATTTATGTTAAAGTTTTTGCTGCGGTGCCCTTTATATTACAAAAACAGTTCGTCAGTAGCACCCTGCATTTGCAAAACTAAATAACTCATATAGAGCGATGAATATTTCCGTTTATAATTTTGCTTAACTTGCTGAAAACCTTTATATGACCACTCATAAAATACTTGAATAATGTTGTCGGACTATGCAAACATAATAAATCCCCGGGTTTCAGAAATAGATAAACTTCGAATAAAGTTCGCAAACAGCTTCAAACGAAACCCCCATGATACGTAGCCTGATTAGTTTCGTACTATGAAATTCTAATTAATTCTAGTTCAAGTGCTGTTTTCGTTACAGATCGAGTAGCTCTCGGTAAAGCTTTTATGGCCAATGTCTTATAATTGATATATGGCTCTATTTTCATTTTGAACTTTGTACTGCTTTGAAGATGTTTCGCGTAATTAATAAAATTAGATAATTAAATTCGTAATTGCATATTAAGTAAATAAGCAATTTTTAGTTTATTAAGGAATTTTTTAACTACTTTGCGAAATTTTTCATAAAATTGATAGCTTATTACGCGGTTGCGATTAAATAAGGTATTTTTTTGACAAACATGGTAGAGTTGTTTTTAAGGTAAAGAGCTTATACTGGATCTTTTACCTAAGCTTTTATCAACTTTGTAATTGAGAAAACTATTTTTTTTAATTGATAGATCTAGGAAGGGAAAACCGAAGTTGTATGGCAACTGCCAAATATACAGAAAGATATTAGGAGGGTTTAATTAAAGGTCTTACATGTGATTTTCTAATGCTCCACCAGAAGGTACTACATTGGCAAGGAATCGAGCTTTTTTTTCCTGGAAAATTTGGAATTTTGCCGAACCCTTGCTGTTCCAAGCAAGGTAGGGATCTTTAACGTGCGTGACAACACTCACACACGAGACCTTTATTTTACCTCTCATCCGAACGAGGGTGTATTTTTGTGAAAAATGCTCGCCTAACACTTTTCAAGCGGACCGTGTCCGGATAATTAAAGGCCGTCGTCGCAGTCGGGAATGGAAGCTAAAACCCACTTGGTCCAAAAAGTTAAGACTGTTGGCACTCCGGGTCAAAAAATTATGTTCGACATTCTAGTATAATAGGTAGATCCCATTTTAGATTTTTTGTGGTTAAGCAAACTAGTAAGAAAATTTGCGCTGATTTGCTGTTCAGCCCTTGTAATAAATTTCAGAAACCAATTGTGGGGGAGGGTTGCTTTCAGGTCAACTCGTTCACATGCAAAAATACGTTGTCTCATTTAGACCAAAGTACGTACATACTTTTAGGTCAAACTGATTATCTACAAAAATACATTATGCGGCTTTCAGGTCAAACCGCTGATATGTAAAATACATGACATACGCAAATGCATTGTGTCGCTTTCAGGCCAAACTGATGACAAGCAAAAATGTATTATGTCAATTTCAGGCCAAAGTGCGTACATGTAAAAATGCATTATGCGGATTTTAAGCCCACCTGCGTGCACTCTTGTAAAACGTTGTAAAAGTCAGGCAACCGTTTTTTGATACTACAGAAAACCTCTCCAGACGAGAAGTTTAAAAAGCAACTGCGTGTACGCAAAAATATCTTTGTCTGCTTTCAGACCAAACTGTGCACATGCAACAATATGTTACGCCGGTTTAAAATCAAACAACCCGTACTCTTGTGAAAACATTCTAACACTCAACCGGTTGGAGGGTGGGTTAGAGGGCCGGCCTGTCGGTTGCTAAAAAGTTGAACGATTCTGAACCCACATTAAGTTTGTTCAAGTATGGAGTAAAAGTATTATAATGCGTTGCATTACGCTAACCATAAATTAAATGGTAAGGAAAAAGTATGATATATTTTACGAACATCTAATCTTAATTAATCATGATATTTCAAATTTTATTTTTGTAAAAATAGTGTAGGTGATAGGTTATAACATTATTTTATTCAAATATCTGGTAACGCTGATCTAATTCACCGTAATTGCAAACCGATATCAATATGACAAAAACCTGCGTATGCGTGTCTCATGGACAAGATAATTTACAATAGATGGATATAATCCGTCTCCCCTATCAAGGACATTAAAATATTACCGTAATACAACATAATTCACATTATTTACAAAGTAACAAAATGGTAACCTCATTGTTAAGCGTAGATTGAAATTTTGCATGTATCATTAAAGGCTAGTTGATTTTATAGTGGTAGCGATCAGATTAGTTGCACCTGACGAAATAGACTTGAAATTAATTATTTGTTAGCGATAATAAAAACACGTTAAAAATGTAGTTATACAAATACGAAATAGGGTGGACATGACCGCGTTGTTTGGAGGCTGATTTGAGCTTAACTTGAACGTAACGTGGAAGAAAACAGCTATAAGGAAAAAAGATAAAATGAATGTTCGCGTAGGAACAATAAACGCGGCATACGAAAAACCTTTGAATTTACGCTTGCAGAAGCGAAGTATTTTCAATGCACTTACCTGTTGCTGAAATAGTTGTTGTGATGGTAAAGGAATTGTAGATCCGACAAGTTCATTCTGCCATTAATTTGGAATTTTGGGTTATGATGTGACAAAGCGGATGTTGTTTATAGGACGTGAAATTAAAAAGATACCAGAGGTTTCTGGACAAGGTGAAAGTTTGAAATATTGGAATTAAACTGTGAGTAGAATGAGTTTATATGTTTAGAAATATCAGTTAGAAATTTGTGGACCCAAAAGGTCTGTTGTTCGTATTTAAGCAATAGGAAAGTAAAGCGAAAGTAATTTTTTGTTGGACTAAATTAGAGATGAAAGTAGTGTATATTGATTTTAAATGCAAATTCAACGGTAAAACATAGTATTAGATAAAGCACAAAAAAAGAATATTTTGATATAAGCCATCAAAAGATATAATGAAAAGTGGGAATTTATCTGTTTACTATGTTTGTTATCAAATGTGTTTCCAATAATTAAGCTTTACAAATGTCATGTAACTGAATATTTGAAACAGGAAAAATATTAAGTGTTGGTAAGGGAGATTTATGTGGAATAACCGTCCTTCGTGTAGAAATAGTATCAAGGAATTGCAGTGACACACTGTTAGACGCCTTAAAATTTTGACAAGGAAAAACCCAAAATGATTAATGTAATGTAGTTTTTTGTATTTCACTGATTTTATTTATTATTTTTATACCTTTGTTGTTTTTATTTCGAATTTCTATTCTCTTTTATATTTCTTCTACAGGAACTTATTCCCGCAATACTGCAGTTAGCCGACGCACACTCACATTGTTACGGGCTCCGCCTCTTCAGGGCAATCCAAAATTTAGTAGCTCTTTTAGGTTTATTTTACGCAAAACAGGTGTTAATCTATCGGTAGGGTATTTTTTTAAGCGATAGGTTTGCTTTTTTTTAATTTTTTGGCATTTCTTCATTTAGAAACGTTTTTTATGTGAGATTATCTTAATTTCTTATACAGTTAAAATTTTTGACACTATCCCTAAGCAAAATATTTTATAAACATAAAGCAGTCTTTTCTATTTTTTAAATAATTTTTTCAACTTTTTTCGTTTTCTAAATTATTGAAACACCTTTTTTAGCGTTTACGTAAAGCCTGTGACTTTTTAGTTTTTTAAAATCATTTAACCGTAAAAATTTCTTCAATGTATGTTTTTAAGATAAAAAATTTGTTTAAAAATTGTTTGTTTTTTTCTAAGTTTAGTTGACAGAACATAAATTTTTGAAACGCCGTTTGTGAAAACTTATCTTGTGAGTTTTTAAGACAGAAATCGACTGGCTGTCACTAGAGAAGAACGAGGATCTTTTTTTTTTTGTTTTAAAGGAGATTTACATCTAATGTAGACTTTTTGTTGAAAATTGCATTGAGTCAGGAAATACGAGTTAAGAAATGAAAAATTTGGTAATCTGACAGTTAAAAGAATGAGATAAATTTCAAAAAAACGTAATTATGACTACGACGGGTTGAAGTTAGTTATTGAGTAGGAAATAATATTTGGTAAAAGATATTTTGTTTTCAGACGCAACAAACTCCTTTACTTTGGGTAAATTATGTTAATAGAGTTAAGTGTGGGTTGCACTTTATTTGAATATAGTTTAAAACTAAGTAAACAAATATTTGTAAAGGATATCCAGCTACCCCAGTACTAGGATCGTATTTGGGAGAGTCCTTGATTTCGAGAAGTTATGTAATTTAACAATAATATAATTACAGTTTTAAGATACTTTAGTGGAAGGTAACGTATAACATGACAAGGTTCAGAATACTGAAGCAAGAGAGATTTATGCGGAGTAACCGTTTTGCGTGTAGAAATAATATCAAAAGAGTTGCCGTGACAGTGGATTTAGTACCCCTCAATTTTGACAGAAAAAAGTCTTTCGAGGTAAGCGATTGATGTAAGGTATTTTTTGTATTTCATTTATTATTGTTACTTTTTTAATATCTGTATTTCGAATTTCTATTTTCTTTCATAATTCTTTTATTCAAACCCATTCTCGCACCATTGCAGTTATCTGACGCTGCATTATATTGTTACGGTGTTCCCACAACTAAAAGGCAAACCCAAATTTAGTAACTTAATACTCATTCTACCCGTAACAGTGGGTTAGCTGCAAAATAGATGTACACTAATTTCACTTCAGTATGTGTCCACTGCTGTAATGCGTCTAAAAGAAAATAGACAAAAACACTGATTTTCAAGGAGATACGGATGCAATATAAGTAGACATATCTTAACTAATTTAACTAGTTCAAGCTAAACTGCATATCGCAAACACATACTGTAGCGTATATATAATCGATGTTTAGGGATTTAGGTATAGAGAAATGAATTTTTGTGCAAAGAAATTGTGGTCTGGTCATAATGAAAAACATTCTTCTGCATCAAATTTTTAACTACCAATGCAGACTAATTATTTGACTAACGAGCATGTGCAACTCAACGCCTGAGTAACAAAGAATATCTACAATGTGCAAGACGAAATACCATACTGTTAAAAATGTTGCAATAGAAATTCATAGAAATATTGTGTAGTACTTACTCCAGCTTAATTTTACAACGGTAGACCCCATATATATTAATAGTATTACATCTAAATGACATTGTTATTGTTGATTCAATCATTGCATGCGTACTAGAAAGTCCTAATCATTCTATAAAATTTTGCTTCCTTACTTCCATTCCGAAGGAACCTGCACCTTGACGAAGTTCTAGATTACTAGGACAGGTGGAATGACTTCCGCGTTTTAGTGATCTAAAGAGCCAAAATACAGGTTCAATCAAATTAGTGGGGTCTTTACTGAGAAACCAGACTAAGACAGGTGCCCAAAAAAGGGCAGCGGCTCTTTCGGTACTTAGAGAGAGACAATAAGGGTATATTATTCTAAGACACACTATCGCGATGTGGAAGGCAACGGGAAACCACCATATTACCTCCCAAGTACAATGCGTACTTAAATAGTATTTAAAATGATGGCATCCTCTGAGGCAAAAGATTCCGGAGGTAAAATAGTCCCCCATTCGTATCTCCGAGAGGGGGCTACTTCGAAGGATGTTATCGGAAAACTTAGAAAGAAAAAGAATCGGAAACATTCTGCGAGTCGGAGCGTGGAATGTCAGAAGTATGAAGCAAGTAGATACGCTCGAGCACTTAAAATCTAAAATGGATAGGTTAGCACTAGACACGCTAGGGATCAGCGAAGTTGGTTGGCCAGAGGCGGAGAATTATTGCAGTGGAGTCTTTAGGGTAATTCATACAGGATCAAAGGAAGGAAACTCTGGTGTGGGATAGTTATGCGAAAAAAGATAGGGCACTGTGTAGCAAACTACTTACAAAAGAACGATAGAGTACCCATGAGATTAGAATCTAAACTGGTAAATATAGTAATAATACAAGTATACATGCCTACCTCTATCCAACTAAAAGATAAAGATATCCACGAAAGATTTGAAAGAAAGTAAACTGAATTGCTGAAAAATGTCGGTGAAAATTTCTGATACTAAGGAAGTAAAAACAGAATGGAATAACCTTAAATCCGGCTTAGACATGACGGCCAGAGATATTCTGTGGTATACATAAAAAGAAAATAAGAAACCATGGATAGATAACAAAAGATATCCTGAATTTAATAGGAAAAAGACGAAAATACAAAAACTTTGGACAACATTGACGTTGAAACTAAAAGTGATCTTAGACGTATGGTCCATTCCTTTTTTGAAAACAATGATCCACTTACACTACACAAAATTTTATCCGCCGTGTCTAAAGTTAATGATATGCCTCAATTAAAACGAAGCACTCTGAGAACTCTCTTGAATGAAATTAGAGGATGATGATTCGTCTTCATCGTCTGAAGAATCGGAAACTGAAAATTAATGTTCTTGCATACTTCATTTTTTGAAAGATATTAATATTCACTTTACTGTATGTACTATTCTATAAATTATGATTAACACAATTAAAGCACGTTTTTGTAATAGATATTACCTTTAATAAGTATTATAGTAACAACAATAAATTAGTAGGTAGCAGGCACCCGTGGTTTTTCTGGCTATCCCAAATTGCAGTGTTAGTCGAGACAATACTCAAGCTAAATTAATATATGCAGTCTTATCCATGGTTTTTTTAAAACTGCATTTTGATACATCAAAAATGTAATATATCGTGGAAAGATGTTTGTCATTACATATTGTAAATTATTCACATTATATACTATAAATTTCAGGGGGAATTCATCCGAATCAGCATTTACATATGATTGTTGTTGTTGGAACAATGCAATCACTCGATTCCCATTTACCATCATCATTGGTTTGGATTCTGAAATAACTGAATTTTGCATACAAAACCTTTTATTTATAATACTTACAATTTATTATTAATAAATGAAGATTCTAATTAATATCGTGTTTCTTACTGAAACGCGCGTGAATAATAAAAAGTTTTTTTAGATAACATTTTTATTGTATTGAGAATTTAATTTTATATATTTTTTTGGGTTTCTTCGAACACGTAATTGCAACATGGTTTTGAGCAACCAATCGGAACGGTGAAAATACATTGACAATTTTTGGCAATTACTATCTAACCGATACACACAAGTGTAGTTACCCCAGTGTATACATCTGTTCTCTGTGAATAAAGCTTTTGCTGTTTGTACTGCTCAACTAAGTCCATCCTATTATTTTAATTACTGAATCTCTTCGTTACACGCACTATAATACTACATTTTTTCTGTTCCTATGTCTGCTTTAGGTGCTACTTCAACATGTTTGTAAATTTGATTAGCAGTTATGCTCCTATAATTACGGTACAGAGATCGAAACTGTGTTTGAGTAATTTCATGATGTCAGTTTTTATGGTGTAATTCGATGGTATCATGGTGCATATCCGAGCATAATAATAAACACAACGGATTTGGTTACTCGGAACACTTGACGAGTTGACACTTTTACGAATACTTGTGCAATATTAATTACCGTATACCTCTTTTTCATACCTCTCTCTAGGAATCAATTCTTTTCTGCACATGCGTTTCTCTACATTTTACTTGTAAATGAGTCGCTACCGACAAAGCCAAAATTTTCTGAACCACATACCCTGTTCAATATAAAACAGTAAGAAAATATGCACAATGGAACTTCCTTTACAAAGAAAATTTTAAAACAGAAAACAGCTTATAATAGCTAATTGACCGAAACTACTGGAACTGATGAGCTATTAAAAAAGCTTTGTCACAATTATTTTACGCAACTAAACACTCTTAAATATGACCAATAGCGTTCTTTACATCAGCATAAACACTGCAAAGATGCTTTGGTTTGTATTAAAAATTCAACATGTACGTTGATACTCCGCTATTGGGCACATAATATTCAAATTTTATAACTCAATAATGCAAAACACTTTTCGTTCTCAAATTTTATACTGTAACAGTTACTTGCGGAAAATTACTGCTTTATTTATTTGAAATATAGACTACTGACGCCTGGCATTAATTAATGGTTTTGGCGGGTACGTCATTAACAGTAATTACACTTCAATAAAACATTTATGAACAAAGCACTATTTTATTCGTATAAAAATTAATGCAACGTGACCGTTACATGTGTTACCAACAAGTAGGTAATGCAAGCATGTCTAATACGAGTTACTGAAAAAAATAGCGCGCGACGTGTAAGGTAAGGCAAGGAAATAGTTTCACGTTTCGTTTGGGAATGAACGAATTTTCCGAATAGAACAGGCTTTGCGTAATCATAATAATAATAACTACCAAAACATATTTTCCAATTTTCAATATTCACTGTAATACGATAGTATTTATCAACTTACCTTGGCTAAATAACTACCTAAAATATTTATATACACACACACATACACACACACACGCGCGCGCACACACACACACACACATATATATATATAGATAATTTAATATAGATAATTTATATATATATATAGATAATTTATATATATATATACATATATATATATATACATATATATATATATATATATATATATACATATATATATATATATATATATATATACGTGTAGGTTAATTTTGATTAGATAAGCCATTTAATAAGTTATTGCAAGTTTCTGCATGTAAATACAAATTAATTAAACTTTAAAACGCTTTCCTAATCTTTAGCGTAGTAATTGAAGATTTTAATAAAAAAGTTCATCAAATATCATTTTTAGCGTGTGTAAATATTCTCAAAAAACTTTAAGGATGGTTAGATGCAAAGTAACAAAAACCTTTCTAATCAATTGCAGATGTAAATATATGTTAAACGTTCAGTGGAAAAGAGAGCATCTTAAATTATAGCAGATTGGATGTATAGTAGTCAAAAGCTTTTCAGATTCTTGTAACGTAAAAATCAATAATTCTAAGGCCATGAGCACGGAAGCTGAAATATTAATTTTTCAAAAATTAGGTGTAATATGTGTAAATATTATTAGCGGGCATGTTTAATCATGGTTTATAAAGTGTAAATGGTAAAACGTTGGCATTTGTATAACTTTCAAAAACTTAATTAGCCGATACAATGTTTGTGAAACAGAGAAGGAGATATATTCTCATTATTATTTATAATAGGTGTGAAAATGTTTTGAAATAAACAAACTCAACGGTTACCGGTTCTAGTAAATTAGAATAAGAAGGACAGACAACATAACATTTCGATTCTACGAAAGGTAGATAACGGTTAAACAGACAAGAAACGACATAAAATAAGAAAATACAGTAATAATACAAGTATATATGCCCATTTCCAGCTACAGTGGCGAAGAGGTAGAAACGATCTACAAAGATATCGAAGACATACTAAGATACGTAAAAGGACATGAAAATTTAATATTTACGGGAGATTTTAATGCAGTTATAGACGAGGGTAGGGAAGAAGCGGTAGTAGGTTTATTTGGTTTAGGAACGAGAAATGACAGGGTAAATGGGCTGATAGAATTTTGCGACAAGAACAATTTAATCATCACAAACAGATTATTTCAACATCATGCTAGAAGACGATATACGTGGAAGATGCCAGGAGATATAGAAAATATCAAATAGATTACATTCTTGTTAGACATCGGTTTAGTAATTAAGTAAAAGACTGTAGAAGCTACCCAGAAGCAGATATAGACACTCGCCACAACATCGTAATTATAAAGGCCGCTCTGAAATTTAAAAATTTGAAAAAAAAAATAATAAATGGAAAACGGCAACTTGACTTTGAGAAACTAAAAGATAAAGATATCCGCGAAAGATTTGAAAAAGTCAAATGAATTGCTGAAAGATATCGGGAAAATTTCTGATACTAAGGAAGTAGAAACAGAATGGAATAACATTAAATCCAGTTTATACATGGCGGCTAGAAATATTCTGGGGTATACAGAAAAGAAAATAAGAAACCATGGATCACAAAGTATATCCTAAATTTAATAGAAGTAATACGAAAATACAAAGATAGATCAGACGAGACCGGAAAAGAGAGATACAAAGCCATACAATGTGAAATTATTCGCAAATGCTGGAAAGCTAAAGAACAATTGTTTGATGAAAAGTGCAAAAAGGTACAAACTAAGATGGAAACAGTAAAGACAGACGAAGCATAAAAACTAACTAAAATGAATTTTAGGGTTATAAAACCATATAGCACAAATATAAGGGACGCGGGAGGAAACGTCAATCTAGAGAAAATGGTTAGGTGGCAAGAATATATAAGGATCTTATATGCAGGAGAAGAACTAACATCATTACAAAAGGAGGCAGACATTGAAAATGATGATTTGGGATACTCTTTACTTAGAGATGAGTTTCATTTAGCATTAAAGGGTCTGAAAAATGGTAGGGCGCCGGCTACAGATAAGGTGCAAGCAGAAACTATAAAAGCCGTTGGACAAGCAGTAACAGAACTTCTCTTCTGACTTGTAAGCTAGATGTATGAGACAGGCGAGATATTCAAAAATTTCAAACGTAACATCATAGTAACTATACCAAAAAAGAGAGGCGTGGATAGATGTGAAACTTTGCGAACAATAAGTTTGACAGCACACGTGTTAAAAATATTAACTAGAAATAGGTCGGATGTTATAATGGAGAAAACAACAGAAAAAGGGGAAAACGTGTATATAGGGCTTGTAGATCTGGAAAAAGCATTCGACAAAGTAAAATGGAAAAAAATGTTTGAAATACTCAAAAAGATTGAAATGAGTTTTTGGGATAGACGGATGGTACATATCCCATACAAAGAGCAAACAGCGGTAATAGAATTAAAACAGGAACGTAGAGAAGTAAATGTTAGGAAAGGGGCGAGACATGGAAGTGCCTTATCCCCATTAATTTTTGACTTGTACATTGAAGAGGCAATAAATACTGTCAAATGCAGGAAGACATTTGGAATTACTATGCAGGGACAAAAGATCGATATGTTTAGATTTGCAGATACTACTGCGGTATTAGCATTAAACAAAGAAGAGTTAGAAACAGCTCTTAATGAAATGGAAACAGTTCTAACAAAGAGATACTGTATGAAAATTAATAAAAATAAAACTAAAGTACTTGTATGCAAAGGAGGGGAAAATAAATCAAAAGAAGAATAAAAATAGGTAACAAGAACTTACAAGAGGTTAAGAATTTCTACTACCTAGGCAGCCAAATAACGCAAGATGGGAAAAGCACAAAAGATATAAAACAAAGGTTAGCACAAGGTCGTGCTTCATTTAACAAGAACAAGTACCTACTGTGTTCAAAGACAACAAACTCAGCAACAAGGAAAAGATTGCTTAAAACAGATGTGTGGAGCATAGCACTGTACGGCTGTGAAGTCTGGACAATAGGAGAAGCAGATAAGAAAATGGTAAGCCTTTGAAATGTGCTGCTACAGACGTATGATGAAGATATTATGGACAGACAAAGTTAAGAACAAGGAGGCACTAGAAATTGTAGAAGAAAAAGAAATATGTGGAAAACAGTAAAAAAATAGGAGAGATAGGATGGTAGGCCACGTACTAAGGCATGAGGGAATAGTGCGGAATATATTAGAAGCAGAAATAGGAAAAAAGGGAAGTACAGGTAGACCCGCACGTGCACTAATGAACGCTCGTTGTAGTGATAGATAATTTTTCTATAAACAGTCAGTCGTATTGCAACTATCACGAGAGAAACATATCTGCCCTAATTAACATGTTCGAATGCGACTTCCGCATAGCCTTTTATAAATAGTTGTTTTGGAGTCATCGTCAACGATGTTACAAATTTGATGATATGCACAACTTCCATGATACAATCTTTGCTGTTATTTAATTTGCGTTATTCTTCGCCGTAATTAATTCTATGGACGACCTTTAACATAATGCAAATTTAAAATTTGTTTCAAAGCGACTACTGTGAAACGGAGTGATATTACGATATAATGGATTCAACAGTCTTTAATTGAAAACTCAGATGTTGATGGTTTGACGTAATGTCTACTTTGATTGTTGCCAGCACAACAGCTGTTCAAGTAGATGCCATGTTGTTGAAATAGTTCGATCACAAGAGGATGCTGTCAATCAAGATAAATCTTATAGTTTGGTAACATGTTCTTTTTGTTATTTTGAATTAATGTCGTAATCCTCGGTAAGTTAAATTTTTTAAATTATTTATATGAAGTGTTATATTCTGCAAATTAATGATATTCAACCTCCACAATAGTTACAACTTGGTTAATTACAAAACATTCATGTACGCTTTATTACTCAGAATTAAGTCAGTATTTATTTTCTACCAGAAATATAAGCGAAGATCAGTTTCCCATCTGATTAAAAAGTAAATGTAGAATAATTTATCTGAATCGACATTAAAACAATGGAATCCTTTACAGACTGCTTATCGGAAGCGTCATATTTCATTAACTAACTTTTTTTAAAGAGGATAATTTAGTTTTTTGTAACAATAGTGATGGTTTAATGTTGGGACTAGGCTACTACCATCCGCCAGAACAATTAAGATGGATTAAAATTAAGTTTTAAGGCAATTTTTCTCCATAACGGCAATATACATCCGTCTTTGCCTGTAGCGCATGGCTCTCACTTAAAAGAAGCTTTTGATATTTGAAAACTAATTCCGGAAAGTTCAAATGGCAAATATGTGCAAATTTATAAGTAGTGGCTTTTATTTCAAAATTGTAAACCGACTATACAAAGTACTGTTATTTTTTCTGTGAATGGAACAGCAGAGCGCGTTCAGAACATTATGTAAAGCAGAACGGTCCTATAGGAACTGGGAATTTTTTAGTCAAACAAATATTAAAAATGAGCCCTGAGCACCACCTGAGAAAATTATTTTACCGTCATTGCATATCAAACTTGGTTTGATGAAGAATTTTCTGAAAATAATACGTAAAAATATAGCTGAATTGCAGTTTCTAAAAAAAGATTTTTACGATAAGTAATGTCAAAATTAAAAAGAAATTTTTATAGGACCGGTATAAGAAAATTAATCGGTAATCCCTCTTTTTGGACCAGCCTCAGTTGGAGAGGGAAAAAAGATTCATCACAAAAAATTTCCTCAACGACTAAAGATCATCAGATTTCCATGAAAAATTTCGTTAAAAAGTCATTTTCTACACTCACATTTAAGTTTCTTTCTGGAAAATATGTACTCAGTTAGCGATGAACATGGCGAACGCTTTCATCAGGAATAGCAGGGTTTGAGAATCGTTATCAGGGTAGCTGTAACCCAACCACTCTTGCAGACTTCTGTTGTTGCTTTCTGAGAGATATAACGAGAACTAACTACAAGAGGAAAGCCAATCGTTCAAAAAAGTATGTTTATTAATGAGAAATGAAAGTTTTACATCGCAAATTTTGTATTATTTAAAAAATGAATAAACCTCTTTCACTATGAAACCTGAAACATGATGTGTGTTTTATATATAAACCTTAATTGAGATGTTACTATTACATAATGTAAACCCAGTGAAATAAGAATTTTTGTAATTTTCTGCATGGTGTTTTCAATATTAATAATAATGAATTTTAATTTTAATTTAATTATTTTAATAAGAACCGTGTGGCCAGGAAAAATGCTATACACATGTTTATCTAGAATTGATCAGGCAAATCACAAAAAGTATCAGTATGAGAAATGTTAGTGACGCATCACTTCTTTTTGTAATAAAATGTCAGAGGAAATGTTTCCTCAGACGTCACCGGTAGAGCGATAGAGTAACAGATAGTGAAGTTAAAAATAATATTTATAGTATTTTCGGAGACATTAAAAAATAACGATTTGCAAAAAAACTTCGAATAACCTGTAGCATACGATTAAGGCTGTTGCGACCATATGTTTATACGAACTTTTCTTTATAAAATGGTCTTAGGGAGCACTCTGAAATGTTAACACGTCATTAAGCACCACAGCAATTGCTACTGCTAGTGGCTTATTGCAGGCACCCTTCGTTTATCCGGATTGGATGTAACTGTTGTTAAGCATTTGCAGTAAATAGTAATACATAAAACGAATCTGTTGCGGTTGCTCATTAGAGTACCCAAACGGTATACATAAAAAACACTTTCGTTTCCTGTTCGGTAATTAAATATACAAGGAATCGCGTTTCAAGACTCTCCGATTTGCGATAGAGGTCCTATTAAGTGCAATCTACTATCAAAGCATTTCTATTCTGTCCACATTTCTCACTAATTAATGTTCCTTGAGGAAACTTTTTAAAAACCTTTGTAACCCACTTTCGATAAAGCAAATTTAATAAGAAAGCTATATTTACTTGCTCTTCGTAAATAAACCTTTCCTTTGTTCTAATACACTCCACATCATGTGCGGAAGTTTTTCAGTTGCCAATTATCCGATCCATCTTCTGTATTTATGTGACCCTTGAGAAATCCATTAGTTCAAGTTACTAAGTGTATATTAAACGATAAAACTTTATTAATTCTCACACCTCAGCAAAAAACGTTTCTTTTATTTATAGAAAGCGAGGAAGTAATTATTGCTGCTAGATTTCGTTTTAATAGACCTCTATGTGATTGCTTCAATAACGCAACATTTATGAAATACATAAAGTTTAAGATTAGGTTTTTTGATGGGGATTTCTGTACACATTATAATGTAGTACGGTCTTTCTACCGGTAATCCATGAACCATTGATGGTCTGCATAAAAATTTAGTATTCTGCGAATTGCTTTATAATTATTATACATCTCTACAACCTTCACATGGATTTTTCCTTCTTTCAAAAGGTAATAATAATACTAGCAACAGAAAAAGCGAACAGTTGTCTATTGTCAGGACCATGCTCGAAGGGGTGCAAGGTAGAACACTTGCACTTGGCTCACTTAAAGGGGCCCAGAAGTTTACTAAATATAACCTATTACAGTACCACGACACTATTTGCAAAACTCTAAAATCTAATAGCTTGCACCACAAGCAATCAGCCACGGCACCATTCGTAATATATAATATTAATAATAATAGTAATAATAATAACTACAACTACATCCAAACACATTTACAAAAATCAGTCATACTTGACACACGAACAATCACTAGGAAATTCCTAAATGCATAATATGACTTACAGATAAAGAGGAAGCACGTTTAACAACAGTTCAAATGCTTATCTATTAATACCAAATAAAACTATCTATCTGAGAAGAGAAAGCAAATAATAATATTCTCTTAAGGACCTGTCACCTCCAAAACAGGTACGGGCATGGCAAACCCAAAATACCCGAGCTCAACTGTCTTGTGCCATAATCTTATCTTCCATCAGCCCCCCCCCCAACCTCAGTCCAAGCTGTAAAGCAATCCGTGGCAATAGCTATATGACACAGGAAATCAGAACAGTATCATAAGCGGATGTCTGTTGGGCACCAGTTGACACCTTATAGTAATTAGCCTTACCTGGTCAATTCGGTTCTGCTCAGGCGGTACTCAATATTGAATAATAAGAAAGCAACATACCACACACGACACCAAGGTCTGGAATGTCGTATATGAAACACATTGACTAAAAAAGCATAACAGCCGGAGAAAAAATAGTTGAAAACCCGAATAGAGATGTTTTAAGAGGCATTTTGCCCTCAACGACGATAGGAAGAATACTAAGACAGCGAATCAAATGGTCAGACGAAATCAACCAACACCTCATTCTACGTTATTACCAAACAACTTATTGCGAAACAAATTTTACAAATTATAGGTTTCTACTACACAAATCATTCACAAACAAATACCCAGAAATACAATTCATCATAGATTAAAAACTCTCAAACCAAGTACGATCAATAACCAGAAATAATAAATCACTAAAACCAGAACTAGGTTATATAAACCTACACGTAGAGCAAATAAAATCCAAAAGAGAGTATTCTCGTGTAGAAATAATATCATCATTATCATCATCGTTAGCAGTCCTGAAACTGGTTAGACGCGTACCCTCATAATTTCCTATTCTGAACTAACCTACACATGTGCTTGAAATTTGCACAGTCTGCATCTATCACTATCTGATCTAGGTCTACAGCTACCTCCTTTTTCGTACCTCCGCTTGTAATATATCCCATACTATTTCCCAAAAATGCCTTAGAACGTATTCTGCCTTTCTATTTTTCTTATGTTTTTCTACAGATATTTTTATTCCCCTACTATTTCTATATTCTACTTGTTATTAACTTTGTCTGTCCATGCTATCATCCTCATATATCTGAAACGCAACAATTCAAAAATCTGCTACCGTTTCTGTCTGCTTTTTTTACTGCCCGTATTTCATAGGCATACTGTGCTGTGCTCCACACATATGCTTTCAACAAATTTCTTCTTGTTTCTATGTTTGTTGTTTTTGATCATAGGTGCTGTTCTTTCTCGTTACATGCAGTTCGGTCCCCTTCTGTTGTTTTACAATTATATACCCTATTTCTCCGACATTCAGTAGTTGTGAAGCGAACAAACTAGTACCTTCGGGCGGAGCATTGGAAAATCACATGTAGGGTTGTGAAGGGGAGTAAGCAGCCTGTGGCTGCCAAGTTCCCCAACACTTGAACATTTGCAGATTTACTACTTTTTCCAAGATATCTTTTCGCGTAGTCAACGTTAGTTGCAGATATTTCACAACTAACACATGTAGTTGTTTATAATAATCATCAGATTTATCTGCATTTATTTTTCGTCATTAGGTTTTCCGCTTCAAAGCTGGTTGGATACATACCTCCACTAATTTATATTCTAAGCTAGCCTACACAGTTCCCTGATTTTCTCACACAGCCATCTACCCACTTTCTTTACATTTTCTATAATGACGTTTCCTCCCGCGTCCTCTATAATTTTGCTATACGGTTTTATATCCTTAAAATTGGTTCTAAATAGTTTGTATGCTTCATCTGTCTTTCCTATTTCTATCTTAGTTTGTAACTCTTTGCACTTTTTATCAGTCCATTGTTCTTTAGCTTTCCTGCATTTGCGAATAATTTCCCATTTTATGGCTTTGTATCTCTGTTTTCCTGTTTCGTCTGATTTATTTTTGTATTTTCGATTTTCTTCTATTAAATTCAGGATATCCTTTGTTCTCCATGGTTTCTTATTTTCTTTTTGTGTATACCCCAGAATATCTCTGGCTACCATGTGTAAGCTGAATTTAATGTTATTCCATTATGTTTCTACTTCCCTAGTATCAGATATTTTTCCGGTATCTTTGAACAATTTATCTGACTTTTTTGCAAATCTTTCTTGAATAGCTTTATCTTTTAGTTTTTCTAAGTCAAAGTGCCTTTTTCCGTTTATTTTTCAAATTTTTAAATTTAAGTGCGGCCTTCATAATTACGATGTTGTAGTCAGTGTCTTTATCTGCTTCTGGGTAGCTTCTACAGTCTTTTACTTGATTCCTAAACCATTGTCTAACAAGAATGTAATCTATTTGATATCTTCATATATCACCTGGCATCTTCCACGTATATAATCTTCTAGCATGATGTTGAAATAATGTGTTTGTGATGTTTGAATTGTTCTTATCGCAAAACTTTACCAGCCTATTTCGACTGTCATTTCTCGTGCCTTAACCAAATAAATCAAATAAACGCTTTTGGAGTTAGCCATCTTTGGTGCTAACGCCGAAAGCGCTCTGCTGTAATTTTATAAAACTTTTTAAATATTATATTATTTCTACACGAGAATACTCTCTTTTGGATTTTATTGAAAATTTCATGTACAGTCAGGAATTAATTCTTCAAAGTACAGCAAAGAATAGAAAACAACGACCAAACAGAAACATACACCAAAAAGAAAACAGACGAAGGAGACGAAACGCAAGAACATACAGAAACACATAATAACCAAGAAGAAAACGAAATAAACATACAGCTGCCACACGAAATAACACAAGGTACAAACAAAGAAATTACAGAAAGAGAAGAAAAATTTAAAATAACGGACATAGAACTCAAAAACAAAAACAATGATATCAAAACCGTTTAAATATAAAATATCAAATAACACAAAGATAAATACATAAATTGCATACATTAACACAATCATAGGAAACAAACTGCAAAACCGCACAATTATGGAGAAACTACAACAGCTAATCTAAACGGGAGAAATTACCACAACAAGAATCCACCCAAAACAAAAACAATCAACAGGCAACAAGCAAACGAAACAAACAATGGCAACACAGAATACACACAAAAATACTAAAACTGAGAAAAGACAGAGGACAAGTAACACAGTGCATAAAAGAAAAAATTCTCAGAAAATAAACCAAAAGTAATAATTGAAATAACGAAAGAACAGGCAATAGAACAACTAGACGTAGAGAAACCAAAACTACAAGCACTAGCCAAAAGACAGAAGATGCCAAAAAAGCAATAACATGAAAAAACAAAACAAAGCATTCATCCAAAACCAAAAGAAATTCAACCAAACTATAGACCAAACCAAAATCACAATAAACAACCCGACAAACATAACAGATACCGAACACTTTTGAAATAAATTATGGTCCAACCCAACCCAACACAACCAGTACTTACAATGGATCCATACAGAAACAAACAAATACAACACAATAAAGGAAATGCAAGAAATAACCATCACACACAAAGAATCTATTCAAACTATTAACAAATAGCTCAATTAGAAAATACCTGGCAATAACAGAGTAGCAAACTTCTGGCTAAAAAAATTTACGACACACACACACACACACACACACACACACAGAGACACACACACACACACACACACACACACACACACACACACACAACACACACACACACACACACACACAGACACACACAGACAGACACACACACACACACACACACACACAAACACAAACACACACACACACACTTAGCAAAATTATTCAGCCAAAATATTAAACAGCCACACACATTAAAAGAAGGAATAACATATCTCAAACCATTGAATGAAAATCTATCAAAATACCGCCCAATATCATGCCTACCAACAATAAACGAAATATTAACATTCATAGTGCACAGTCGCACATGCAATATAAAACAACGTGATACATGAAGAACAAAAAGGATGCAACAAAGAAATACTAGAATGTAGAGGGCAACTGATAATAGACACAGAAATAACAAACTAACCTAAAGTTAAACAATGAGCTTTACACTACGCACACATAGACTACCAGAAGGTATGCGACAGCATACAACACTGATGGCCAATACGCATAATACAAATATGCAGAGCAAACATAATATTAATAAAATTCCTAGGTACAATAATGAAGAACTTGAATAATACAAAGCATAGAAACAAACACAGCTAAAGCAATAACGAAATCAACAAAGATCATAAGCGTTCATAAGAGAGAACTCCCTAAGTGCTTTTTGTTTCTCTAAACCCATTAACGAGCATACTAAGAAACACAAAATCTGGTTACGACATCACAGGTACACTCCCGCGAAAAATTACTCACCTTCTATATATGGACGATCTTAAACTAATGGCATCAACAAACTTATAACTCAACCACCTACTTAAAATAATAGAAACATTTAACAATGACATAAGAATGACCTACGGAACAGACACATGTAGAAAAGCCGTATCATAAAAGGCAAACTAGCAGAACAAGAGAACTACATGCTAAACAACAACAGCGATCATATACAAGCAATGGACATCACAGACATATACATATAATTAGGATAAAAACAAACACTAGGAACAGAACACTTATAAACGAAAGAAGAACTGAAGCAAAAATACAAACAAATACTCAAAACGGAACTCACAGCAAGAAACAAATCAATAGCAATGAACACATCTGCTACACCCATACTAATATAATCTTTTGACATAATAAGATGGAGCAATACTGACCTAAAAGCACTCAATACACACACACACACACACACACACACACACGGTCACAATGTCATAAATGCAGAATACACCTCATCCACTCAGCTATAGATAGATTGACGCTCAATAGAAAAGATGAAGGAAAGTGATTTATCAGTATAAGAAACATGTGCGTCAAACAAACGGATAATCTAAGAAACTACTTCATAAAAAGAGCAGAAACGAGTAACATACATAAAGCGATTATACTCGCAAACATACCATACCACTACAACTTAACAATAGTACTTTCAACAATATAGAAGAAATCACAATAACACACAAAGCAAAAAAACTTGAAGGAAAAACACTACACGCGTAACATCCACACTACCTTCCACAACTACATATCGACTACGAAGCATCAAACACATGACCCAAGAAAGGCAACATTCAATGAAACAGGGATTCATGATAGCGATATAAGACCAGATAATCAATACACTCTATTGCACTAAACACATCATCAAAAACCCCAACACAACAACAGACAATTTTAAACTATGTAAACAACAAATAGAAACATAGAACACATCACAAGCGCATGTCAAATACTAGCAAACACAGAATACATCAGACGACTTGACAACGCCGCAAAAATACACCAACTGGCCCTACAAGATAAACTCACAAAGAACATATATCAATATTCAAATCCACGCCGCAAAACATACTTAGAAACACTCAGTAAAAGCTATATTGGAACAAAAACATAATAACCGACAAAGAAACATCGCCCAAAAAAACAGACATTACACTCATCCACAAACAAAAGGAAATCATGCAACTAGTAGAAATATTTATTTTAAGCACACCCAATATACAGAAGAAGACATGAGGAGAAATAGAGAAATACATATAGCTAGCTGAAGAAATCAAGGACGTGTGGCATCAATATAAGTCAAAAGTAATATTGATCATATTATTAAGTTCAGGAGTCATACCAAACGACTTACACCAATACATCCAAAAACTACAACTACATCCAGACACATTCACACATTTACAAAGATCAGTCATGCCCGGCATATGTACACAATCACAGAAAATTTCTAACTGCATGATATAATTTATAAATAAGAAAAAATCACGTTTAATATCAGCCCACCGGCTTATCTACTAAAACCAGATAAAACTGTCTGAGAAGAAAAAAGAAAGAAATAATAATAGTAATAATAATAATAATAATAATAATAGTAATAATAATAATAATGATAATAATAATAATAGTAACAATATAAATAATAATACTAATAAAAATAACAATACTTGTCGCAAAATAAATGTACTGCAATTACTTTTGTAAAAAGAAAAATTAAACAAGGCTTTCCAATTGAAAATTTTAAAATTATATGTAAAGATGAATATAGAAGAAAAAATCTAAGACGCATGTACGCCTTACAACCAAACTTACGGAAATTTTTTAAAAGGAAATTATATATTTTAAATTAAATAACTAGTACTTAAATGTTAAACAAAATTTTATTATTATAAATATAATTTAATAAATTTTATTGTTTTAATCAAGTTTGAGTCGGACTACTTAATGATATAAGCTCCCAGCACCACTCAAACAAACAGAAAAATAGAGAATAATTAATTAAAATTGTTAACATATATTCTGTGATTAGTCAGTTTGATATACGGTTGGAATATCTTCAGCCGAATTAGGAATGATTGCTTCATAGTGATCTCCATGTATCACATCCCTGCCATTTCCAGCTCAATGAACTACAGCTAAAGGCTCGCGAACTAATTGATCTTCTTTTGCACAAAAATTATATGATGTGATACTGAAGCTGAAATGATAATAAGAATCATTTGGGTATCTATTAAAGTTTATATTAGTTTGTACTGTTAACATTTTTCAAATAAATTCGATTATCTCGCAAACTAAATGAGATATCGAAAAGTGTATAGCATATTTGTAATCAGCGTAAAAACTAAACAAGGTACATATATATATATATATATATATATATATATATATATATATATTTATATATATATCATTTATTGTATCATTATGGGAATATGGCAACGGACGAAGGTGGCGAGGGCGGCGACGGCGGCGACGACGACGACGTAGCGATTATATTAACCTAACTTACTTCGTAAGTTTGGTTGAAAATACCTAGCCTATTTTCAGTGTAAGACTTTAGACCATACAAAGTTAAAAACTTGTTTAAAGAAAAATATAACAAAAATTACAAAATACTAAATACAAAACTATATAACTTAGGTGCTGCCACGTGCACATGCTGCCAAGTGCACTTGCATGTAGTTTACAATTACTTAAAATGAGTTATGTAGATGGTGCAAGAAAATATTTTTTTGTTATCTTAGTTGTTGACTTCTACGTATATATCAGGTAATCACTGCTATCTTTTCTGTTAAAGTTGACTACAGTTTTCGATATATATATATATATATATATATATATATATATATATATAAACATAAAATATTTAGATTGTATACCTACGCTTTTATATTGTCTACATGTGAACTTATCTTTCAATATAGCATTTAGAATAAGTTTGACAAAATGTAGCTATTGCTGTTAAATAAGGTTTTAATTTTAGTTTAGCTTCAATTAGTCATAAGCGACAATTTCTTAATATTGTTTAAAGAAGGAAAATAACCACTGATAATGACGAAAAATTGAAAGCGCTACGGTATAGATTTATTGAAAACTAATTAAAAAATTATACACGTCTACACCAGTCATTTTAAACAACAAAACTATATGCCAAAAACTGCATCATAAGCTATTAATACTTTGGCTGTCTCTAGTTTAATTTATACAATTGGAATACTTCAATGGAGGAAAACTGACTTAAAAGAACTTGATTGACTCACTAGAAGATTATTAACAAAATTTTGATTTTTAAATCTAAATTCATCTGTATATAGATTATACCTACCACGAAAACTTGAAGCTCAAGGATTATGCTATATTACAATGATTTGTTATGAACAAATTTTAAAAATGAAAATGTATTTTGAAAGCCTCTCTCCTTAAACAGACTATTACAGACGATATAAGAAAATCGTTGCATGACAAATATACAAAATCGTTAGAAAATGAAAATGAAAACATATGCAAAAAATATCAGTGGAATGGATCAAAATTGGTTACTTATAACCATAAACGCAAGAAATTCTAATAACAATTCAAGTTGGAGTGATGCGCATAAGAAATTATGGAAACAATACTTTTGGGAAATATCGAAAGAAAATGTCGCAAATGTATTTGGTGAAACCTCAAACCATAGAACATATAATAGCAAATTGTAGTCAACTAGTTGCAAATGCATAACTGAGTTGCCATAATCAATTTTCAAAAATAATTTATTAACATTTGGCAAAAAAAAATATTTTAATTAAAAATTCTAAAGCCTATTACAAATATCAACTAGCTACAGTTTTGAAAATAGTAGAATATTACTTTATTAGAATCGTGTGATTCTAACAGATCGCACAATTGGTTAAAGTAGACCAAATATATTAATTATTAACAAAATTGAAAATGTTAATTACGTAGCTGAAATTGCTGTTCCATTATCAAACAACATCGTTAAAAAATCACAAAATCTAAAGACTGCCGGTGAAGTAAAGAGATTATGGAAATGAAGACACTCAGTCATTGTACCCTTGGTTTTGGAAACTCTAACAGATGAATTAACAAGAAAACATTTTGAAACACATTTAGAAAGACTATCACTGCCTTCAAAACCACCCTAACTCTGTTAAGAAGGTGTTGTATTGCAACCGCTCTCAATAAATACCGTGCAAGTAACTAAAGTTATAAAACACATACCCCAACATTAGAGTGGGCGCGGATGTCTTTTTCAGGGGCGATTCTCCGCTATTGCCCTTGTTGTGAGTAGCTGCTTCTGCTGGTGGTGCCTCGCTGGCCGATGTGATAAGGATACGGTAGAAGGGTTGAAATGAAAACGAGGCACTTGCGATAGCACTATACGGCAGGCGGTGCGGTAATGTTTTCTTTGTGGAAGTCAGTACAGTAATCCTCGAACTATGCGGCGTTTCTCACATTAAACGGTGCTTCCTTCCAACCGAGATTGACGTGTTTCTGCTTGTGTTGATGGGAAATGAACAGCTTCTCACATGAAAAGCCTTTTGTCAGTGGCCTTCGACCGCAAAGATAAGTCAATGAGGTCAATATCCGTGTGAACACCAATCAAACATGGTTTTCACAATGTCAACGAAAATTGCAGAATCCTGCGAGGATTCTTCCACGCCTAATTCTAAAAAGTCCCTAAACTTAAATTAATAAACCTATACTTTGAAACTTTACACAATAAAGGGTAACACTTGTTACATAATTAAGAAGTTCCTTAGTTAATAGGACGAGATGAATTTCTCTTCTATTAAAATTAATTTAATTTTCTAAAGATACAGAATATTATATAAGTATTTTACATCCTTGGACTCGCTGAAAGAAATAATAATAATAATAATTTGTAACATGAATTATTTTCTACAATACAAGCATAATAAACAAATACAAATATAATGTCCAATAATTCTGACACCTATTATGCTCCAAATATTCATACCAAATACTTTTAAATTAAAGTTTTAATGGCTAAGAAATAAGATGAAACGATATTCTGTGTTACATGCGAAGGCGACTGGTCACTGATGTGTTGAATCAGATCACATCTTACCATATCCTCACTTGCACCCACGCACTCCCCAAAATTTCGGCCACAACACAGTCAATATACAACAAAAGTCACGTGTGAGCAAAATGGCTTATTGTGCATGTGCGGTCTTGCTGTTCATGAAAAATAAAAAAATTTAATTGTTATTAATTAGTAAACTATAATAATAGTATATAGCTTGTCTGTGACTGTTTTTGCGTGTATGTGTGTGTGTTGTGTGCGTGTTTTTTTTTAATTTAGGGGGTTTTCTAATATTTAAAATCTGCTAAATTTTACTTCTTCGATCTACACTAAACTGTAAGGTGGGTGAATTTATACTCTACATACTTCAAATACGCGACATGCGTAGATTTATAAAGGAATATTGTTTTTGTTTGATGCATTATACAGCAATTAGAGTTTAAGTATCAGTTCATCATCATCATCAGATCTTCAGTCCTGGAACTGGTTAGACGTGTACCCTCATTGTTTCCTAGTCTGAACTAACCTACCCATTGCTCTGAAATTTGCACAGTCCGCATCTATCACCATCTGCATGCGAAAGTCTGATTACGGTCTACTTCTACCTCCCTTTTCCTATCTTTGCTTGTAATATATCCCGTACTGTTCCCCAAAGGTGCTTTAGAACGTATCCTGCCCTTCTATTTCTCCTATTTTTGTATGTTTTCCACGGATATCTTTATTCCTCTACTATTTCTATATCCTATTTATTATTAACTTTGTCTGTCCATGCCATTATCCTCATACATCTAAAGCACAACATTCCAGAAAGCTTCTACCTCTTTTGTCTGCTTTACTTACTGACCCTCTTTCATAGACGTACCGTGCTGGGCTCCACACATATGCTTTGAACAATATTTTTCTTGTTTCTATGTTTTTTGTCTTTGAATATAGCCGCTGTATTTTCTTGTTAGATGCAGTTAGGTCACCTTCTATTGTTTTACAATTATATACCTTATTTCACCGATATTTAGTGGTATGTGAAGGGGGTAAGCAGCATGCGGCTACCAAGTTCCCCCAACACTTGAGCCTTTATCGAATTGATATTTTTTCTAATATATCCCTTCGCACAACCAACATTAGTTAAGAATATTTCAGAACCATCACCTGTAGTTGTTTATAATAATCATCAGATTTAAGTTCAGGTCTCAGTTAATAAAATAAAATGATTCAGTGCTTGAAATTAAAGGGGACTCAAAATAGTACTTTTCGCTTCTATTTGTTACATTTCTCTGGCACTTGATTCCATGAATTTGCTTTATAATATTTGCTAGACCAATTTCTTAGCAGAAATAAATTTTATTCGTAATTTGTTTTGGATTTATCTTAAGAATTGTATTCAATTGTAATAAATACATTAAACCTTTTCAAGGAAAGGTTTCAAAATACATTATAAACAAATTACTTGTGTTGTCTAATTTCTAAGTGGCCGGTATTTATTTGTAGAAATTATTGAAGTAATATCACGCTTCTGTAAAATGTCATAAGATGGCGTTCTGGAAACCCCACCGGTTTTTGTATGTTTACAGGATTTACGAGGATTGTCCATGTTACTTCAATACTGTTGCAATTGAATGTGGTGGTAAATATGTTGGCCCATTTTGTACCAGTTGGTGTTTGAGAACTTCTATTTTGGATTACATTAAAGTTTGGTCGTTTAATGGTGCCGGGTTTATAAAAAGAAAATATAGTGTCTGTATAATCTCACCGGGATTTGCCGTTACGACTAAAATGTTTACAACGTAGCTGTTGAACTACAGTATCCATCAACATACTTTTTTGCTTATACGTAGAAAATCTATGTATCAAAAGATTATAAAATAGTACAGATGATGTTCGTTTTATTTAGATTGTATATATCACGATGTCAGCTGTTTGGTTTAGAAGTTCAATGAGAGAAATTTTGTTGTCAAGATGAAAACTATTACTTCTGCTTTGGAATGGTTGTTGTAAAAAAAGAAATTTTTGCTTGTACGAAAGGAGGTATTTTAGAAACCCTTGTTATTACAGGAATTGATAACGCGAGTGTTTGAATTTTTTTATATTGTTTACAGTTGAAATTTTATTATTTTGCGTATGAACATATAAAGATATTTTTAAAATTATACCTAGTAAGATTACGAACTTCTTAATTTAGCTTGAGTTTAAAAAGCATAAGTATCATAGTGTTATGAAAATTGTGTGTCATATATTTTCCTATTAAATTTACAATTTAAAGTTTTATCATCATCATTAGGACTTTAGTCCTGTGTAACATTATTTTGTAATGTTAACGAATAAACAAATCAATTAATTAATTAAAATTCAGTAACTTGCATAACTTATAGACAAAAATTCCACAATAAATTACCTCATTTTAGTTAGGCTCCCTTATAATAAAAGACCAGCTTTACAAATAGCTTCAGGCTAAACTATTGTAAATTTCAGCGACTTTCATCATTTAAAGGTCTACCCTCGTAAATCAAATACAATAAACCTCCTAAAGTTTAGGTCGGTTACAGATTGACGAAAGTGATAAAATTAAAATGTAATAGTACCTTTTAGCGTAAATAAAGGAAAGCAATTTTCAGTTTGAAAAGCTTAACCTTCTTAATACTTTTGTTGATTGACAGCGCGTTATAGAAAACGAAACATTATAAATAACGAAAACTATTTCCAATTTGATTTGTTCAAATATTACAAGTAATTTTAAATAGTCTGGAAACATCCATTGTATTTAAAATCCATTTCGGCTCAAGTAGGTTAGCCGGTCTTTGTTAATGGCAGACTACTGTCGCCATAGGTAGGTTCTACATTTCAACAATTAAGAAATTTGTAGAAGGTACAATATAATTTAAACCCTTGGGAAAATAATTGCTTCCGTGACTTTCATCTAAAAAGGGGTTGGATTTGGTTTCTGAAATCTTGTTTTGTGGGAGGTTCTGTTCAGTCATTGGATAACAGAACATGACGTACATAATGATTAGGGTAGGAATTAGTCTATATAACTGAAGGCTTTAGCCAAAAGAAAGAGTTTTTTCCAATGGGGCTGTCCGTGGTCAAGAAGTAGAAAGAAACGTAGCTCGCGGGTAGCGTTCTCCGGCATCACAGATAGAATATTTCACTTCGTATCACCATATTAGAAATTGGAAAGGAGTAATTACTTTTCCAATTCGCAAGGGTTATGCCCATATGTTCGCGGATTTATAGTGATACAAGGTAACTATTAAAAAGCTTGTAGGCGTGTGACGCACAAGTAAGTGATATTGTCAAGATTCTGCCGGGTTCGTGTGCCAGTCAATTCTTTAAAAATTACAAACAGAGGCAACAAGCGAGATTCTCTTCCCCAATTTAAGAACTGTTCTACGTTGGAAGACAAACCCTCAAATAATGGACAATTTTTAGTAAGTAAGTTTTTATAGTTAAGTAGCATGACCAATTTTTAGTTAATTTATTTGTTAGGACGTTTTGGCCATAAACCGTAGGATTTATAATATAAGTTTTCGTTCATATACAAGTGTTTGGGAACTACTTATGTACTCAAAATTTTCATAAATTCCATAGTCACCTATTCACTTAAATTTCTAACTTAAAATCAATGAATGTAAGAGGCTCACGTTTCTTGCTCTGTGAATTAAATAGTTTTGTTTGCCGTTGATTAAGTCAATAGTTTTTCTTATTTTTTTTATAAGTAGTAAAAAATGAGGAATTGATTAAAAGGAACAATTGTCCTCCTTGGGATGACAAGTCTCTCAAGGTTTTGTACGAACATTTGGACATTCTTGACTTGTCTGGCGCCCTTGGCAATTGTCATTTAGCCACAATATTTTATGAAAGGTAAGTGCCAAATCTTTTGTAGTATATTATAAATTAATTTAACCCTTTTTTCAAAATTTTAACCCTCTATATGATCCACGACCTTCCGCTAGCTAGTGCCGGTGACCCCCTTTAATTTTTGTTTTACAGGCCGCCCCCATTTTATAATTTTACATGAAAATTTATACTTAGTAGTTTTTCCGCCTGTAACACCTGGAACTGGTTAGACGCGTACCCTCAATGTTTCCTATTCTGACTTAACCTACACATTTCTCTGATATTTGCACAGTCTGCATCTATCACTATCTGATCTAGGTCTACATCTACCTCCTTTTTCCAATCTCTGCTTGTAATATATCCCATACTATTCTCCAAAAATGCCTTATAACGTATTCTGCCCTTCTATTTCTCCTATTTTTTTTCCACGGATATCTTTATTCCCTTACTATTCTATAACCTATTTGTTATTAACTTTGTCTGTCCATGCTATCATACTCATACATCTGTAACACAACATTCCAAAAGGCTGCTACTGTTTTTCTGTATACTTTCCCTACTGCCCGTATTTTATAGGCATACTGTGCTGTGCTCCACACATATGCTTTCAACAATTTTCTTCTTGTTTCTATGTTTGCTGTCTTTGATCATAGGCGCTGTTCTTTCTTGTTAGATGTAGTTCGGTCCCCTTCTATTGTTTTACAATTATATACCCTATCTTTCCGACATTCAGTGGTGGTGAAGGAGAGCGGTTCCGTGGCGTAGTTGGTATGTGTGTGACTACTACGCCCAAGGTCCCGGGTTCGAATCCCGACACTGTCCGCTTGAAAAATGTTAGGCGAGCATGTTTCACAAGAATACACCCTCGTTGGGATGAGAGGTAAAATGGTGGTTCCGTGTGTGTGTTGTAACGCATGTTAAAGTTCTCTACCTTGCTTGGAACAGCAAGGGTTCGACAAAATTTCAAATTTTCCAGGTTAACAAAAAACTCGCTTCCTGGCCAATGTAGTACCTTCGGGTGAAGCATTGGAAAATCACATGTAGGGTTGTGAAGGGGGGAAGCAGTCTGTGGCTGTTAATTTCCCCTAGCACTTGAACATTTGCCGATTTAATATTCTTCCAATATATCTTTTCGCACAGTCAATATTAGTTGCAGAGATTTTACAACCAACACATGTAGTTGTTTATAATAATCATTAAATTTATCTGCGCTTATTTTTTCGTCATTAGGTTTTCCGTCTCAAAACTTATTGGACACGTACCTCTACTTATTTTATTCTGAGCTAGCCTACACAGTTCTCTGAAATTCCCACCCAGCTCATATACAACTCGGTTCCCTTTCTATTGTTTTCTAATTATATGCCTTATTTCACCGAGATTCAATGGTATGTAAAAGGAGGCGGCTCCGTGGCGTAGTGGTATGTGTGCGACTACTACGCCCAAGATCCCGGGATCGAATCCCGACACGGTCCGCTTGAAGAATGTTAGGCGAGCATCTTTCACAAAAATACACCCTCGTTCGGATGAGAGGTAAAATGGATGTCTCGTGTGTGAGTGTTGTTACGCACGTCAAAGATCCCTACCTTGCTTGGAACAGCAAGGATTCGGCAAAATTCCAGATTTTCCATTTAAAAAAACCTCGCTTCCTGGCCAATGTAGTACCTTCGGGTGTAGCATTGGAAAATCACATGTAAGGTATGTGAAGGGAGTTAAGCAGCCTGTGACTGCCAAGATTCCCCAACACTTTGGTATTTGCCAATCTAAATACCGAAAGAACTGCTGCTCTCTTTAGGGGGGCCTGCCTTAATCTGATTCCTCAATAGCGACCCTACTACTTTGATTGGACATGTAGTTTGGCTCTTTAGTTCATTAGAACACGCAAGCCATTTCACCTGTTCTAGTAATCTAGAACTTCGGCAAGGTGTAGGTCCATTTGAAATGGTTAATGTTTTATATAAAAAGAGATATCTAATTCCTTGAATATAAAGTTCATTTGTTAAACATTTAAAATATACATATGACATTATAAGACGTTTATAGTTCACTTAGAACTACATATGTCCATTTATTGTTTGCTTGATTATCAGAAGATTAGCTGTTGTATCCTAGAGCCATCCTAACTTGAACAATCTTGATTTGTCCAACCTATATGCTTTTGATTTTTTTTGCAGTAACAAATATGATACGTAAAATTAATCAAAAACATATCGTGAACCAATTCAACAGATATGTCAAATTGGTGTTATAGAACTTGTTTTATCATCATCAAGTCTTCAGTCCTAGCACTGGTTGGACGCGTACACTCATTGTTTCTTAGTCTCAACCAACCTACACATTTTCCTGAAATTTGCACAGTCTGCATCTGTCACTATTTGTGTACGAAAGTCTGATCTCGGTTTACCTCTACCTTTCTTTTCCTATCATTGCTTGTAATATATCCCGTACTATTCCCCAAAAATGCGTTAGAACGTATCCTGTCCTTCTATTTCTCCTATTTTTTTTGTTTTCCGCAGATATCTTTATTCCTCTACTATTTCAACAACCTATTTGTCATTAACTTTGCCTGTCCATGCTACCATCCTCATACATCTGAAGCCCAACATTCCAGAAGGCTTCTATCTCTTTCTGTCTGTTTTTCCTACTGCCCCTATTTTATATATGTACTGTTCTGTGCTCCACACTATGCTTTGAACAGTTTTCTTCTTGTATCTATGTTAGTTGTCTTTGAACATAGCTGCTGTTCTTTCTTGATTGATGCAGTTCGGTCACCTTCTATTGGTTTACAGTTATATACCCTACTTACCCGATATTCAGTTGTATGTGTAGGGGGGTAAGCAACCGTTGGCTGCGAAGTTCCCCCGGCACTTGAACCTTTGTCAAATTAATAGTTTTTCCAATTAATCCTTTTGCACAATCAACATTAGTTAAAAATATTTCACAACCAACACCTGTAGTTGTTTATATTAATCATTAGATTTAGGAGCACTTATTTTTTGTCATTGGGTTTTACGTCTTGGATATGGTTGGACCTCATCTTATTTACTTTCTGAGCTAGCCTACACAGTTACCTGCAATTCTCCCAACAGCCTATATACAACTCGATTCTCTTCTATTGTTTTCTAATTGTATGCCCTATTTCACCGAGATTCAATGGTATGTGAAGGTGGTTAAGCAGTCTGTAGCTGTCAAAGATCCCCCAACACTTAGTCATTTGCCGTATTAATAGTTTTTCAGTAAATCCTTTCGCACAATTAACATTAGTTGAGAGTATTGCAAAACCAATATCTGCAATTGTTTATAATAATCACCATGTTTAAGTACAGTAATTATTTATTGTCATTAGTTTTTCCATCTTGCGACTGGCTGGAAGCGTACCTCCATTGATTTCTATTCTGAGGTAGCCTACAGATTTCCTTGAAATTCCTTAACCCTACACATTTTCACTATCTGTGTGCAGTAGTCTAACCTAGGGCTACATGTATTTCTCTTTTTCCTATCTGTACTTCTAATTTACTTAGCACTATTCCCTCATGCATTAGTATGTGGCCTATCATCCCAACTCTCCTATTTTTTACTGTTTTCCACATATTTCTTTCTTCCCCTACCATTTCTAGTACCTCTTTGTTCTTAACTTTGTCTGTCCACAATATCTTTATCATACGTCTGTAGCACCACACTTCAAAGGCATCTACCTTTTTCCTGTCTACATCTCCTACTGTCCAGGCTTCATAGCCATACAGTGCTGTGCTCCAGACATATGTTTTATGCAATCTTTTCCTTGTTTCTGTTTGTGGTCTTTGAGCACAGTAGTTGCTTTTTCTTGTTAATGTAGCACGACCTTGTGCTAATCTTTGTTTTATATCTTTTGTGCTTTTCGCATCATACGTTATTTGACTTCCTAGGTAGCAGAAATCCTTGACCTCCTGTAAGTTCTCGCTACATATTTGTATTCTTGTTTTTGATTTATTTTCTTCTCTTTTGCATACTTCCGATTCCTACTATGTCTAGTGCTAACCTATTCATTTTGAGTTTCAGGTTCTCTAGTTTACCTACTTGTTTTATACTTCTGACATTACACGCTCCGACTCGCAGAATGTTCACGGATCTTTTTCTATACTTTCGGATCACATCCCCCGAAGTAGTCCCCTCCAGGAGATCCAAATGGCGGATTATTTTACCTCCGGAATTTTTTACCCCAGAGGATGCCCTCATCATTAATTACAATTTGAGTACGCTGTGTACTTGGGAGATAATGTAGAGGTTTCCCGTTGCCTTCCACATCGCAGTAGTGTGTCTTAGAATATCATACAGACCCCTACGGTCTCTGCCACTTTAAGTACCAAAAAAGCTGCTGCCCTCTTTCGGGGACCTGTCTTATTCTGGTTCCTCACTAAAGGCCCCACTAATTTGGTTAAACCTATAGTTCGGCTCTTTACCTCATTGAAACGCGCAAGGCATTCTACCTGTTCTAGTATTTTAGAGCGTCGTCAAGGTGCAGGTCCGTTCAGAATGGAAAACTTGTTTATTCAAATTTTAATTAATATCAAAACCTTATTTTTTAATTTTGAATACATTTCTTGAGATGCTGTACATCCTATATAGACAAATCTCAAACTCGTTTCTTGTAACGCTTAGCCCAAGGTATATTGAACGGATGTTCTTTATTCAAGTACTAAATTATAGCTTATTTGTAGTTGTGCCCGCAGTAGGTATTTTTTACGAAAAGGGTAATATTATTAGTGAAAACTACGTTTGTATATTAATTCATATTAAACACAGCGATTGCTACCGATTTGAAACGAAGTTTGACAACGTATACTCTTAATGAGAAGGCGAATGTGCGATGCGCGTGTATGAACACAAAATGCGTTGTGTGTATGATCAATTGAGATTGAGGTACTTATGGCATTGAAGTTTATTTCTACCGGGTGTGCATTGCTTCTTATAGCTGTTCTATATATTCCTATATAAGGCTTCTATAACTGCATTGTGTCTTCTTTCAGGTTATTACATTTAGGATTATTTATTAAATACGTTAGTTTTATGAAAATTTGACTATAATGGGACGTCAGGTTGTTCCAATTTTGGGTGATCGTAATTGTTTTGTTCAGAGCAGTTGGTTATTCTATAGTTAACAGCGCAAAAACTATCGTGACACATGCTTGCAATTTAAAAGACGGGGTTGAATTTAATTGCAGCGTTTGCTAGTGGTGATTCGTTTATAGGTAACTTACGGGTTACTAATGCAGTGGAATATGACAATTTAATGTATTTAGATGCAGAATACGCTGGTGATGTAGAGTTGCATAGGTCAGTTGTTTCCGGAATATTTATTTAAAATGCATGACGACCACAATCACATTTTTGTGTATGTAGCTGGCAACACTGTTAACAGTCTTTACATATGATATTTGTAGCGGTTATTACAATGTTCTGAGGTTGAATTTTGACGAGATTTATGAATGCTACCATTTCAAACGAAGTACGACGAAGTGATCGGTCATTTCCAATGAAGTATTGGTAGTGGTTTAAACTGTTATAGAGTTTGTTACATTTAGGTTAAAATAGCAGTGGAATTTCAACGGGGTTTATTCTAGTATTTATTTAAAAGACAAGATTTACAGTTATTACCGAACGAATATTATCCTCTATCACTATAGGAACAAAACTACAACACTATATCGCGTAATAGGGCTTCTAAACAACTGCCATTTTTATAATGGGAAACGATACTATTCCGTTCCAGCAAGGAAAATCTGTACAATAATAGTAATCTATTTAAAACTTCTATCAAAAACATTTATTTGTAGATAACCAACCATATGAATAGTATTTTCCTCAAAAGACCAATATGCCTCCAAGATAACTAGAAAGCTGATTGAACTAAACGCGTTTGCGGAAATACCTTTGCGTACAACGTCCATAAAAACTTATTATATTATTTTAACAAGCAATCCACGACCAATAAATAGGAAACCCAACCAAAGCTCTAAACTACAACGTGTTTAAATTCGAGCAAGAAACACGTACAACAAACATCACGGAAACTATGAAGGACGTGTAGGATGATTTGCCTAACTTTCCGCATTTAAATTATAGAAACGTAACATAAACCAATAAAAAATTTGTTACGATATTCTGTGCAGACAAGAAAGAAAAGTAAAATAAGCAAAGGAAATCTTGAGCGCCGAATACCGCAACAAAACAATGGGAATCTAAAAGAATTAATGCCGTGCTAGCTGAAAACGTCGTAGAGTAGGGTGGATCACACAGAAAGAAAAATTGGACACCTCAGTAAGTAGTTTTATTACAAACCATTAGTTAACAAACATGATATCTGTTAGGCTTTTATGTCGCTTCTGCGAATTTATAAATCTGTCTTCACTTGGGTTAAACCGTTCAAGGGGATTGAATCTACGAATATGCCAACGCAGCCCATCTTATTGGACTAGCCCGCATAGGGGTAACGTCGTTCGTTAAGGGGAACGGTAGTTCTGTGGAAAATGCGGTCGAAAGCGATCGCGCAATATTGTTGTTATTTGCATTGCTTCCTATGAGCAATCATTCTAAACGAATATGTAATTGTTTCTAGTATTTAAAAATGCCTCGCTATGAGCAGCTATTGTACTATTCTAACTAAACTAATTAATAAAGTAAATGTACATACGTTATCCGAGCACGCCTTGTTTTTATTCTACATACATGTTCAATCGAAGTTTTTTCCTTTGCTAAGTTAACTAGTGTTAATAAACTAAACCCTAAATCAATATCAGATAAAGTCGACTTCTAATCCTATTTGTGAAGTAATAAACCCTTTCGTGCCCAATATCAAAAAGAATATTTACAAAAACATTTATGTAACATCCTGGTAAAACATGATATGAACGGAAACGTCAACATATAACACAACACAACTCCTAAATGTACATAAAAGTTAAAGCAAATATCAATTAGGGATTATTTATCAGTCACATCACGTCTAAAAATATAAATCACAACTACAAGTATACTTACATAATGTTTCCAGCAATAAATAGATACAAGAAGAGCATTAGACATAATATATACAGTAATACAAAGCTGTTTACCTTCTCTTTACCAAAATGCACTTCGTAAAAGTAATAGCGGAACTCTAACTTAAAGGTAGTCAAGTGTTAAACTTAATATATCAATATATATATATATATATATATATATATATATATATATCATCATTATCAACATCACTAATCACGGTATTACCTTTCGGAGTACAAACCTAGCACCGCTATTGGGGGGATAAATGTGCAGGGTATATCTCTAGATTACTACACTACTTTTACCCTCAGCACCATTCACAATCTTTTTCCACGTTCCTCGGTCCTTACGCACTTCCTTTGCCTCTGCAAGATGCATAAATTGCTTTTGCCAATTTTGAACCAGATGAGTTGGCGCCCAGCATTTGTTATTGGATTGATAGTTTAGAGGCCTTTCCAGGTAGGTACAAGCGTTGTAGAATTGTATACCCCTAACAAAATTCTTGTTGTTTTCTTATAACCCACTTTCGCCACTGTAAGCCAGCTTGTGTAATTTTTCTGTTACATTTCCGTGCTACAGTAAATTTAAAAGGTTATTAATTTCAATTTCACACAACAAAATATTTTATATAAATATTTTATATAAATAAAATATTTTGTTTCGTATAAGCCAAAGTATTATTTGTTTATCTTGAATGTTGTTGGCTTCTTTTAGCCTTCTATAGTTTGGAACGCCACATTTTTTAATATTTTGGACATGTTTATTTAGTAAACGTTTAGTCATAATACGTTGCTTTCCCAACTGAACAGTGTTGTTCGACAGAATGCTGTTCTGAATCAATGACTAAATACCATAGTGATACTCCTTTTTGTGGAAAAGTATTTCCGGTTGTCAGTGCAGATGCGTATGGTACCATGTATTCTGTATTTTGTGATCGCCGATTAAATTAATAAGGTGCAAAGGTATGTATAAAATCTCGAGTTATATCTTCTTGTTCGCCACATTCATTACCGCCTTTGCCTATACCACATTCGTATATTGCTTTTGACATGCTCCTCTATTCTTCAGACTTCTCACTTGTCGTTATTTCAGAGCCTCCTCTATTACATCCAACCATCTTTTACGCTGTTTGCCCTTTGCAGCTCTATCAGCCATCTTACTTGGGTATATATACACTTGGTAAGTCTATTCTCATTTATTCTTTCCACATGTCCAAACCATCTAAGCATACTTTGCTTGCTCGATTCCTTAAGAGTCACTTGCACCCTACGCCCTGCTCTGACCTACTCGTTTGGAACTTTGTCTCTCAATGTTTTATCGCACACACTTCTTAGGAACCCCATTCCTGCAGCATCTATACGACCGGCATGCCTCTTCTGCCAGATCCAAGTTTTGCTTCCATACGGAACAGATGGGACAAACACACTGTTGTAAATGGTGAGTTCTAAATTTATACTCAATTCTTCATTCCTGTTCAATACCCACATACTTCCAGACACTTTTCTTCTAGCATTTGCCCTTCTTCTATATCACCATCCAGCTTTAAATTACTCAAAAATGTTCTACCAATGTACACTAAGTCATTCACTTTCTCTATCGTGTCATTTTCCATTCTAAATACAAAGTAATCAATTCCGCCATTTCTGTCAAAAATCATTACTTTCGTTTTATTTACATTCACTTCCAATATTATATTTTTATATGATTCCGCCTGTCAAGCATTTGTTGCCAATCTTGTGACGATTTAACCAACAATGCTACGTCATCCGCATACAACAGCACACTGACATTTGTTTCACCGATTTTCACTCTTTCCCTTTCTTCACAAGCCTACATGATACATTTATCCATAAATGCATTGGACAGCCATGGAGACATCACACAGCCTTGCGCTACACCATCCCCAATGTCACGGTATTGCTCCATGTTATCATTCACGCGTATATATGCGATACTGTCTTTGTACATCGCTATGATAGATTTTATCAAGCACTTGCTATCGTATTCATGCAGCGCCTTTTAATAATTCACTTCTGTTTACAGAGTCATGCGCATTTTCTAAATTTATAAATACTGCCTACATTTTCTTTCTGGCATGCATACACTTTTCGACAATTTATTATATTGCGAACATCAGTAGGGTAGCTAAGCCGGTTTGGCAACAGAGATCCACAGCAAGATATGTATACGCCGATTCGAGAACAATATGAACAGCTAAGCCGCTTTGGGAAACAAAACGTTCAGCAAGATATGTATACGCCGCTTTGAGAACAAAATTGTCTTTGTGTGTAAATTTGTTGCGTCGGGGGGTCGTTAGGTCTTTGGGGTGTGCGTTCGGCGGGGTCGTTAGATTTTTGTCGTGGGGTGGTGCGCGTGCGCTGGGGTGGAGATATTTTCTTAAGAAATTTTTTTAGCAGCGTTCCCGACGTTAAATATTAAATATTAAATTTTAAAAAAATGTTGTTTGTGTAGAAAATGGAGTTCACGTGTTGGTTCGTATTTTTCTGGGGTAGGTTAAGCTAAAAATTAAAACGCCGCGGTGAAGAATTTTTTTAATATTAGGCAAACGCGTGCAAGTGGTAAAGAGTGTTTTAGCTCTCCTCATAAGCTGCGTTTTGTACGAAATAGCAAATAAAATTAAGGAAATATACGAAATGTTATATGATGGAGGTCAAATTTTAAACGTTTGCAGGTAAAATCTTGTAAAAAGAAGTCGTTCACTTCTCGCAATTTCAATGTCACGATAAAATACTAAGAATTTGCATGCAGTCGAATATAACCTCGTGTTTTTTATTTGGTAATATATATGTAAATCACTTCGACATTCGACTTTTAATATAATGTATTTAATTAACATAAGGTGTGTTGCAAAAACATTTCAAGACAGGTATGTCGTTTCCTTTTGGTTACATCATCCCAAATACTTTATACAAGTACACTGAACTTGCTTTTATCAAGGATTTCTTGCTTATGGATTAACTTTTACAACTCAAGGTGTAGCATCAAGGTTTTAACGTCACTCTCAAACTATAGAACTTAATAATAATAGCTTTCCTTAGCACAAATATCATTTAGAAAATATGTGTTTCTTTAATATTTATTTATTCATTAAATATTTTGCTCCAAAAACTCGTTTAGTAAACTAAGTAAATCTTCATTTTCTTCTTCTGGAAGTAGCAAATAAAATTAAGAAAATATACGAAATGTTATATGATGGAGGTCAAATTTTTAAACGTTTGCAGGTAAAATCTTGTAAAAAAGAAGTCGTTCACTTCTCGCAATTTCAATGTCACGATAAAATAACAAGAATTCGCAGTCGAATATAACCTCGTGTTTTTTTATTGAAATTATAGCTCTCTGGTAATATATATGCAAATCATTCAACTTTTAATATAATGGATTTAATTAACATAAGGTGTGTTTGCAAAAACATGCTAAGACTATTTCCTTCCTGGTATGCAAATTATACCACCTTTCATAACGATTTATTTGACTCTCAAATAAAAAATTAATTTGATCTTATATCAAGAGGTGTTCTTGCTTACATTTTAGCAATTTGAATATATTTAAATATTTAAATGTAATTATACATTTAATTTATGTGGTAATAAAAATTCTTTTACTTTTAGCGGTTTGGTGATTGTATGTAGATGACGTATTAGACATTGTATATATATAACTCGTTTAATTGCACAAACGTGATAAAAATTTATAGGTTATGCAAAAACGTGCATGTAGTGAAGAATTTAGCGGTGATCTTTAGAGCTTCGTCATTGTTTTTATTCTCGTTGCTTTAGTTAATTAAAGAGAGATTTTAGGTTAAGCAAAAATAGGAAATGTGGTGGATGACATAATCACTTTCAAAATAATGAATGGTGGGGAAGGAGCTTCTAAACGTGCCCTAAACGGGGCTCTGCCCCATTATTTTGTATTAAATATCAAAAGAATAGGAGAAATTATTCGACTCGTATTTTATAATGGTTTTAATTTAAAATATTGGTGTGTGCAAAAACATGTTAAGACAGGTCACTCGTTATTTTATTCATGATTGCACCACCAAAATAATTTATACAACCACACTGAACTCGTACCGGATCTATATAACCTTTAAATGTATGCAAATAATGTCGTTATTTAAAACGTGGTGAAGAATTTGGATGGGGATGTACTCATTCTCAAATGCGGAATGGTACTCCATAAGGCGTTCTGAACGGAGGTTTTGCACGCATTAGGTGATTGAATACTTCGGAGATTTTTAGGTTAAGCAAAAACGTGCACGTGCTGAAGAATCCCCGAGATTTTTAAAAAATATTTTGTATTAAATATATAATTTTAAAAGAAACACACAAAATTTGAATGTTTTATTTATATTAGTTTCACTTACCAGCTTATTTTAATTACATGCTAATGAGTTTATATATTTTCATACAGTTTGATTGATTCACTGCCGAAACAAAACATTTTTACACAGCTGACAATACTGGGTGTCGTTTTTCAATACAATATCAGTAACTATTTACAATACAGCTGAATACTGAAATGTAAAGTAACTTTCACACATTTACCTACGTGTACTTAAATTTAATTGAATTCTAAAAAATATATGCATATCTATGGCAGGCAACCCAGCATACACCAATTATATCTTCTTAGTGTAAAATTTTATTGTTAGGAGAATAACCAGCAATTTATTATGTAATATTTATTGCTACAAGCATGGTAATAATAATTTGCAATGTGCAAAATACCTCTTTTGTTGTTAAAAGACCGATTTAATTAAACACTATAAAAGATTGTGAATTTTTTGTTCTAGTTAAATTTTACAGTGCTAGAGACACTAATTATTATTAGTACTAGATATAGGTATAACAAAATTTGTATTCCAGATGATAGTATGTTCAAAGGATATTATTATTTAAAAAGACTCTGTAAACATGATTAGTGAAATTATTAAAGTTAAGGAATGTAAAGCAAAATTTGTCCATAAAAGCAAATATGTTTTCTAAAAGATATGCATAACTTACGGATCTAAACGTTTCAACATCTCGCAAACTGAGATAAATATTACTTATTTCTTTGCAAAAAACGTTCATATAACGCCCTTTAACAACCGCGTTCAGTAAAGTGCATGGTAGTTAATGACCTCGGCGATTGTGCTATTTATAGTATAATTATGACAACATATCCCCATATGTAAATTATATGGTTCTGGTTTATACCTAAAACAACTATTTTGCATTATATTTTGTTGATCCTGGCAGAATAAATTACAAGTATAGCTACATTGTCAATACATTTTTATTTTCAAACTCGTTTTAATTATTGTAGAATTTAGTGCTTATAAATAACCTACTTTAATTCAATAAGTTATTCTCGTTATATTTCAAATCATTTTAATAGAATTACGCAATGTTAAGTCGTTATTAAAAATTAATTTAAACAGAGTTTTTATTGTTATCGCCGTCTGTTGAAGAATCGTAGCAGAATCTGAACTATATCGCTTTTACAAAGCATGTATTCAAGATCACATTTAGTTAGTTTCAAAAAACTTTTTATCATTGTATACGACTTGTGTTTTAACTTGCAGTAGGTATCAATGACCGAATCAACATTACCACCCGAACATGGTTGACAACTTTAAATTTTATTTTCCCTATTACTTTCAAGGTATTAAACATTGGTATATATATATATATATATATATATATATATATATATATATATATATATATATATATAGATTTAGCGACATCAGGCAACCTTTTTCTTAATCTTCGTTGGGAATTAAAACACTCATAGTTTTTAAAATCATCTTTCTTTACGTTTCGATCCATGACCTAGGATCGTTGTCAAAATTGTCAAAACCACAACAATCATACAGGCAGTATTTATCAGGCAACATATTTCTCGCATGGCTATGACAGCTTTTTGTGCTGTATGTAGAGTAATGATTAACGTTATGCTCTTTTGATTAATTTGCAATTTACCGGGCATGCATCCTTCGTTAAAAGTGAAGGATATTCCCATAGATAATTTGAATAACAATCTATCACCACCAACACACCTCTAATTGGATTTTCCTTAAATATATTGCTCAAATTCAACAGAGTCGCCTTGCCAGAGATCATCTCGAGGTTGTTGATTTGTTAATGCTGTTACAAAAACTAGTGGGGGGTTTATCAGACGAATAACTAGGTGATGCTCAGTATCACAACACTTTAGCATTACCTATTTTGATGAATGTGCCATAAAAGCTAGGTACTTGGATAGATCTCGCAGTGAGTGGAACAACAACGATAGTGACGATAGTGGTGCGAAGTTTTCAAGTTAACATGGACAATGTACTGTACGATTTGTTCGAGAGTGAACAACGCATTTTACACCAACATCTGAAACATGCCATAGTATTGAATGATGTAGACAAAATCAAACGTATACTGTTCAAAGTAGGTGTTCATGTTCCCTTTAAAGCCTTCAAATGGCTAACGCTGACCAATGATACATCCATTGATGTAATGGACATGCTGTTTAATCAACAGAGTAGGTGCGATCAATTTGTATCAAACTTCATTGATGCTTGCAACGGCAAAACAGAGTTAAAATGTCATCAGGTGCGCGGTGTACTAGACGCAATAGAGAGTAATTATAGTTTGAGCGATGTATATTTCCTTGAAGAATTACTAACCAACCGAGCTGTATTGAGTACGAAGGCATATCCTATCATGAATATAAATGCAACTATAAATCACTGGTCACAGCGATTGACGATATGATTGTAGATGTTGTATATTTCGCACAACCTATGGTATTAAAAAAGTATTGAAGTTAATTTTAAAGTATAAGGTAAATTATAAGTACCAACCTAATGTAGTTGGCCCTCATAGAACAACATATAACTGGCTGCTCAAGAATTTGGCAATGGAGGGCTCAAAACAGCAACCAGGATGGACGTGTGGTCCGGATTCGGGAAAATGGCCATCAAATAGTATAGATGATTATAAAAAAGTGTATATGCTATTAAAGTTATTGTTTTAGTTTAATACTATTTTTTGTATGTAAATCATGCCATCTTGGTAATCCTACCTGATGCGCTATAGATAGCACTTATTAGATATAATGGAGGATGCTATTGTACGTGTCGCATACCTTTTACAATAAATATATATACCTCGAGTGTTAGTCAAGTACGGGCAGAAATTGTTAACTGAGAAGGTAATGTGTTTTTACCTGCTTGTTATTTACACATATTCACGGACATCGAAATACTCAAGTTCAACCAAAACAGCGAAAATCAACCTACATCAACGTTTTGCGCTTCGGGCATGAGGAATTATAAACAACTTTCTTGACGTAGAACTAGTGTAGTAATTAGTAGTACATAGATGTAATTTGTGTGGTGTGTGTGTGTCGCTATAATAAATCATATAACAGTAAAAATTTTTATTGAAGAATGACATATGATGGTAAACAAACACGTAACAGCAAATCTACAAAATATGATTTTGGATATCCAACTATTATGGCTAGAATCTAAATTTAACCATTTCACATATACTTGATTTTTAACTCTCTTCAATACTTTTTCCACTAAATATACATCCGGATAGTGTGTTCGTTGAAGTTCTTCTGCATAGAAGCCGCCTAATATTGGTTGTCCTCGACTATCGCGCAATAGGTACGTTAAAGGATTAGTCAAATGCACTTTGTACACCGTAAAATTTCGTTAGACCAATTTGGTGTGTATCCCTTGGTAAATTGACCTCTATGTTTACTAATGCGAACATGATCCCCAACAGAAAATTTTTACTCTTTAAGTTAACTGTTTTGATCGTACTGTACACTGTATTGAAAAGTTTGCGTTCATTGCGTTTTGACACATCTACAGGTCGCATGCCGATTGTTCGATGTTTGGTGTTGTTATATGCAGTCACGAGTGAGGATAGTTTATTCAGCCATCGATACGAACCATTCAAACTAAATTGTTTCCACATTTTTGACTTTAAGGTACGATTAACGCGTTCTACTACGCAAGCTTTTTATTGCTGTACACACTATAATGTGTAATCTCATGTTTTTCCATTAAAGCCTTAAATGTTGAATTATAAAATTCTTTTCCCAAATCCGTTTGAATGTACCGTGGAATACGATGTTCTTTGTTGAAAATTGATTGAAAAGAGTTTGAAACAGCCTTACCCGTCTTGCGCTTAACCGGTACGGCCCATAAGTATTTAGAAAATACATCGATAACAACTAGAATGTATCTAAATCCTTTATTCATCTTTGCATATGGGATCATTTCCACCAAATCGGCTTGAAACAGCTCGTTTAATCCTTTTGTGATTACATGTCTTCTAGGAAAGTTAATGCGAGCAGGCTTATGTAACTCGTGGACGATTTGCTCCTTTACAGACATATTGCTAATATGTGTGTGTGTGTGTATGGTTGACGGCTATATGCGTGCGTTTTAAGTTTCTCTTGCAACTGTTGAATATCTGCTTGAATTCGTGCAATGTCTATTCTAAATTGTGCTTTCACTTGTTGAATAGCAGCGTCTAATGTCTTATATATGCTATTCATAGAATCATCTATCCGTTTGGTTACGATTTGTGCAACATTAGCGTTCACAGTGGCTGGAACAAGGTTACGCATCATCTCTTCAAAATGGTTAAAGTCTGATCTTGTAACATACTCGCTCGAGAATTGTGTTATCATACTGTTTGTTGTCTCCTTCACAAGCGTGTCTATATACTGCTGAATAGTGGAACCACTTCCAAGCGTTGGTTCGCCCTCTTGCTGGTGTAGCGTTGCTAACCGCGATTCTAAGTACGCTTTCGTGACTGCATCATCATCTTCTTGTGGTGTAGCGACGCGCGCTAATCTCATGTTGTCAAAATCGTAGTAATCATCATAAGAAATATATGAAGCACAGTCAGACGCATGCCCAAACTTGTCGATAACCATCGTGATAATGAATAACAAGTCGCACAATCTACGCTATTATACGCAATTCGCGTAATTCTTCCATAATCGATGTAATTTCGTTTGTGTGACCGGTGTTACCTGCATCTTGCGAGGCGACCAGAAGCTTGAGCCGTTCGCACAGTTCGTTGGGATCATCAAAGTATACATACTCTAGTGGCTTCTCGTTATAATCCATGAGTAGACCACGACCACTCGGGTTTATAGTTTGCTGTCGTAAGCTATACATTGCATTACTTCTTTTTTTAATGTCCGCATAATCGTTAATTTCTTTAAGTGAGAATTTACCCAAAGGATTGAGAAGGAACAGTTGCTCGTACAACCCTTTGCTACCGTTGTAGCAAAATCGTTCTACACACCTTTTCACCAATCCCGAAGATAATGTCCGAATCACCAATCATTAATTTTCCTGTCTCCGGATTAAAACGTACTTTATCCCTGCGCAAGTGCTCCGTGTCATTGTTATAAATACCAGTAAAGTTGGAAAACAGATTATCGACATAGTATCTTACCGATGGTAAGAATCGTTGTAAGTAGGTCTGATGTTCTTCGCTGTTTAGGTACCGTTCGTACTCTGTATGGGTCTCTGGAGTGTTGCCGCTACTCTCCGATTCTTCGAAGGTGGACTCCACAGACTGGACTGGGCTATGAGGATTGTGTTCCCATGCCTCCTCTATTGGTGGTGCGGCGATTGGTGTGGAACTGCGCACCTGATCGAGAAATTTAGGGCGTCTTTTAGGAGTAGATTGTACGTCATGTTGTTGTGGTAACCAGTGCTGGCTTTTGATCTTGGACTCCTGTTTAATATCTTTCAGCAGACCGGTCTGAAGTGTTTGTAAACGTTTTGTAATAGGTGCATAGACTTTACTTAATGCAAGCTCCTTTTCAACTACACCTGCTTTTAGCGCTTGTAATTTCCTCTTGACTGCCTTTCGTACTTTTATGAGTTCTCGTTTGGTTTTCACGTCGTCTGCCATCGTCTAGAAACGGGTAGGAAGTGATATGCTATTTATGTGCTTTATAAGTATATATAGGTGTCAAAACCTTTTCGGTAGCGACCGTTCTGCAAATCGCCATCTTTATTGATCACCAGAAACCCATACCGAACTCGCCAGCATACGCCGCACAATTCTTTAAACCGGTTAAACGACATATCCGTGTTTATATGGTCAGCGTATACGTGTTTTAAATTGAGTTCGTCTTGTTTGAATAGCACTAGGACATTAGCATTGTCTCTAATCAATTGTTTAGGTATTTTGGAATAGGTCTGACATAGGTAAAACAATCAATGGCCTTATGTCGACCTAAAGAAAAATATTCTCGCATTACATTTTGTTTATCGCACGACACGTCATCGAAAATAAATATCGAATTAGGTTTTGCATCCGCTGGAGTAACAATTGCATCCCATTTGTTAAACGCAAAATATCCTATTTCTTTTATTGGTTGTAATAACCTCTCTAGGTACTGATACTTTGGTTGATACAAGGATTTTGAGTAGAGATAAACGTTTTCAAAGCGTACACCATTCGGATGTTTCAAGAGACCGATGACTACATTAGTTTTACCACAATTGGATGGACCTGTAATGATACACCGTATTGTTGATGGTAATAGTAGTCCATGCTTTTGCACGTTAGTGTTGTTGCTGCAGTTGTGGTCCGTAATTGGCAACGCCAATTGTTGCTTTACCAGACGCATTCTATCCATATACTAAAACGTAATTGCAGTATGGTAAGCATTTAAGCGAGTAATTCTACACGCATGACCAGTCTCCTTTAAACCTTTCGACTGACAAGATTAATGAAATCCTATCGTGGCTACGGGTTACTCAATAGTGCTATCAATCGTTTACCAGGTAGAATTACATTTACCAGGCTATCGCTTCTGTGGACCGGGTACTAAGCTTCAGAAACGCCTCGAGCGTGGTGATATAGGTCGTAATCCCTTAGACGAAGCCTGCAAACTACACGACATCGCCTACGATCTTTCTACAGACTTAACAACCCGACACCAAGCTGATCGACGTCTTGCCGAAACAGCACAAAACGTCGTACTGCACCCGACGCTTCGTTAGGTGAAAACTTGCTGCGTTTGCTGTTGGTTCTGCAATGAATGCCAAAGTTAAATTTGGTATGGGTTGTCGCAAGAAAACGATAAGGTGTAAAGGAAAACGACGTGGTCAGCGTCTACGTACAGGAAGTGGTATACCATTCAAGCGTTTAATTCGCACCATTTGGGAACGCATTAAAAACGTTCGTCCGACCGATCTTATTAAAACTGCTAAACTTGCAGTGGCACCGATTAAAGATATAACAGATGAAATTCGTGGCATCCCACGTGTAATCCCTGTACCCAAAACTGGTGGTTTCCTACCTTTGATACCTATTTTGCAGCCCTTTCCGCAATTGGAGCGTTGTCGGGTGGAGCAGCTGGGATTGCAAAAGCTGTCAACGATGCTAAACTTGGACAACAACAATTAGATGAAGCGAAACGACATAATATGGCACAAGAGGCAGTGACACTTGGAAAGGGTCTCTATTTGAAACCTTATCGCCGTGGACATGGACTGTACCTAAAGCCTTTTCTTACACACGGGCAAGGTTTGCGTAAACAAAGACAACGAAAAAAACTCAACGCATTCGTTAAACCTACCTATGCGAGCGTTGACCAATGTTGACTTGAACAAATACATAAAACGTTTACCAATATCCCACTTTCGTGGAATATTCATGCGCAATTCACTTCCAAACACAATTCGTTGGCGAGAATGTGGTATTCTTAATCATGATACTACACGTGGTGTGGGAAATCATTGGACCGCGTACAAAAAGATGGTTCAAGGGCAGTCTATTATGATAGCATTGGTAATCTACGACCTCCGAGGGAACTTGTCAAATACTTAACCTCATCAGGACCATGCACCTCTATTATAATTATGAACAATTTCAACCGCTTAACACTGTTACCTGTGGACACTTCGTATTGAAATTTTTACTGCAAAATAGTCCTCCGTTAAGTTTCTAACAACGTTATATATTATTTGATTTTAGTGTATTTTTAACTGTTTTGTATAAAAGTGTTTAATTAAAACCATATATTGCAAGTGTTTCAGGAATTTGCTTTTATTACCCCATCCCAACTACGAATACGACTAGTTGTTAGTTTATCGTCAACCACCGAACATGTACACATTTACTTTAACTGGAACTGAATCTACGCTCACCGCAATCATCAACCCACCAATTGTTCTCGATGATGACCATGAATACGTTATTGGTCTTACAAACTTTGATACATATTTTCAATTCCCAATGTAACGGAAGCGAACAATAAATTTTACATTGATGACATCGTGCTTACTTTACCAGAAGGAACTTATGAAGTGGCAGATATTAATAAGTTCGTACGACGTAATCTGAACGATCCCCGTGAACGCACTTCATCCAAACGTTATCTTATTGATATTCGAGCCAATAATAACAGTTTACATACAGAAATCAAAGCATCAGGTATAGTGGATTTTACACAACCAAATTCACTTGCTTCGTTGCTGGGTTTTGAGAAACGTAAACTACCAGCTCTCACTACTGCTATTTCGGACCATCCGGCACAAGTCTTTCCAATCAATTCAATATGTATTGAATGTAATCTTGTGGTCGGATCGTATCGGAATAGCAAACCTGTACACATTTTGCATCAATTCTTTCCTGCAGTTGCTGCAGGGTACAAGATTATTGAAAACCCCGTAAACGTCACCTATATGCCACTTAATACACGAATCATCGATCGCATCATTGTTAAAATAGTTGATCAAAACGGTAATCTCATCACTTTTCGTCGGGAAACCATCACGATTAGACTTTATCTAAAGCGTCTTTAAACAATGGTTTTGCGCTATGAGCATAAACCACCAAAACCTATTAATAGACGCATTGTCAGCACCTTTACCAGTTACAAGACACCAGTGCACCGATTAACACCGGAAAACGTTAAATTTCTGCAAACATTAGGACTCAAAGTGCTACATAGTTAAAATGGATAGTAATATTTTAAATGTTACGCAACGTGCTATATTTGATACAACCATCGTCAATGCCGACAAACATATGCATACTCCGTACTCCAATACCACGTATGAGAAGAACGATGTTATACGGATTCCAATAGAAAACGAAGATGTCTATACACTACCATGGGACAGCGTAATTTATATTGAGGGTACAATGAATAAGTCAGATGGTGGCGTTTCGCCTACAGCCGATTTTGTCAACAACGGAGTTTTATTTTTATTTGATGAAATTCGTTATGAACTTGGTGGAAAGACTATTGACCGCGTTTGTAATCCAGGTATAACTACGACTATTAAAAATTTCCTATCCTACGATTATAGCGAAAGTCGTCGCTTTAGAAACGCCGGTTGGTCCCCCATCGATAAGCTTGATCTCGTTGATGCTAATGGTCATTTCAACGTATGCATTCCCTTGCGCATGGTTTTAGGATTTGCGGAGGACTACCGAAAAGTTCTTTTGAATATCAAACAGGAGCTTATTCTTATTAGAAGTAGTGCTGACGATGCAGCTATATCGAATTCTGATACCAAAGAGTCAATCAAAATTACTATTACACATATATCATGGCGGATTCCACATATAACCGTTGCAGATGCAGAGCGCTTAAAACTACTCAAACATATTCAACGCAATGCCACCATGGACATAAGCTTTCGCAGTTGGGAACTACACGAATATCCAGAATTACATACAACACACACGCATACCTGGGCCGTGAAGACGGCTTCTCAAGTGGAGAAACCACGTTTTGTTATTGTCTGCTTTCAAACCGATACATCACGCAAAAGGGCGCAGTCAGTTCGACCACTGTAAGTTGACCAATATGAAATTACATCTGGGTTCATCTATGTATCCTTACGATAATCTTAACATTGATTTCGATACCAATCGCTATTCTATACTATATGAGATGTATGCACAGTTTCAACAATCGTACTACGGGGTATCAGCGAGCCGATATTAACACCCAATGAATTTCAAACGCACGCTCCACTTGTAGTCATCGATTGTTCCCATCAAAACGAAATAGTGAAAGTGGGAGCGGTTGACGTACGATTAGAATTTCAAATGAAAGAAGCGCTTAAAGCTCACACTACAGCGTACTGCCTCATTCTACACGATCGTTTGGTCCGCTACAATCCTGCAACCAGTGTTGTGAGTGAAGTCTAAAATTAATAGTCCATTAGTTGACGACGTTCAAAGGTTTAAAATTGCACATAATAACTTTGTGTTTAAAGAAATGGCTGTTTTACAACTATCCCTATCGAATGGAGTTGCAATAACATATGTGCTGAAACCACCATATTCTTGGAACTGTCTATCAGCTCGCTTCAAATACCAAAAGGTATGGTTAAGCAGAAACTTTCACGGTATATCTTGAGATGATGGCAATTTACAATGAATTTCCACACCTAAATGTTATTAACCTAGAAGATTTAGGGTGTACTCCTCTACATAAATTAAAGTATTACACCAATTCACACAAGTGTTTCTAGCATACCACACGACATTCGTCATTCAATTGCGCAACCACAGATGTAATTGTACTTAAAAACTGGTTTGTACATCTAACCAATTATTCATTTTAATAAAGAATAATGTTTACATTAAGTAGTGTTTTATTTGTATATTTTATATCTACATACATACATATTCCTTGAGACTAGTAAGATGTGTTTCAAAAATGTCTTGAAATAAGTTTAATTGTAAAACTTACTAACGAATCTGTAAGTATCATATTGAAAATTCCTCTTAACGGATATGTATTTTGCATTTTTATGCAAACTTTATGTTACAATAATACAATTAAAAATTATATTCTACTACCGAGGTATTAAATTTTAAAGTATGTTATAGTTGTGTAAACATAAAAGCATTGCATAGGTTTTTATCAACAAAGTAGTACATTTTATTTAATCCCACCTGCAAAATGATTAATTTCTTAAACCTAAGTTTCATAAAATTTATTCTCCGAAAATCAACCAACTATAAACCAGAACTATTAAATTTACATAAATTTCGGTGTTATTTTAATTTAAACTATGCTCATAAAAGTCGTTTATATATATAGCACCAACATTGTTACTACCTATGAATATCAAATCTTTAAAGAAATTTACAGTCATGATTAATTAATAAGTGGTCTTTTCATTTGTACACATTTTGTATATGTTGTTTTAGTTCCATTGACGACCTATTATTAGTAATCTGTTTATTATTTTATTGACGATATAAATTTTAAGATTGGAAGGGAACGATAAGAAATCTTCCTCTGATATTTATATGCACTCCGCATAGTTGTTTAAGGTAGCAAATATAAATAAGCTGTTTAATGTGTTGTAGAAGAATTTTTACCATTGTATTATCGGTATGTATAAACTTACTTACTTAATGTGTTTTTAACGGAAGTAGAAATTATGAATTTTGGTAATTAGCAATTATGCTAAAATGATTTGAAGTTATGCAGTTTCCATATATAATTTACATATATCGGTATGTTGTTATAAATATCACAACCTCGAGGTCATTAACTACCATGCACTTTACTAAACTATAATTAATAAAATCCCCGTACATTTAACTAAGATACATTTTTCTTAATGTGGAAGTCTTATCTATATTTTATTCAAATAAGAATCTGCTACCGCAACCTACAAAAGATAGGGACAATTAAAGAATGTAAGTTTTGTAAATAAAACATTAAAATATTGTGTGTTTCTTTTAAAATTATATATTTAATACAAAAATAATTTTTTGAAATTCTCGGGGGATTCTTCAGCACGTGCACGTTTTTGCTTAACCTAAAAATCTCCGAAGTATTCAATCACCTAATGCGTGCAAAACCTCCGTTCAGAACGCCTTATGGAGTACCATTCCGCATTTGAGAATGAGTACATCCCCATCCAAATTCTTCACCACGTTTTAAATAACGACATTATTTGCATACATTTAAAGGTTATATAGATCCGGGTACGAGTTCAGTGTGGTTGTATAAATTATTTTAGTGGTGCAATCATGAATAAAATAACGAGTGACCTGTCTTAACATGTTTTTTACATATACACACACATATTAAATATATATTGAAATTGCTAAATGTAAGCAAGAACACCTCTTGATATAAGATCAAATTAATTTTTTTATTTGAGAGTCAAATAAATCGTTATGAAAGGTGGTATAATTTGCATACCAAGAAGGAAATAGTCTTAACATGTTTTTGCAAACACACCTTATGTTAATTAAATCCATTATATTAAAAGTTGAATGATTTGCATATATATTACCAGAGAGCTATAATTTCAATAAAAACACGAGGTTATATTCGACTGCGAATTCTTGTTATTTTATCTTGGTAATGAAATCGTGAACAACATGTTTTTACAAGATTTTACATGCAGACTTTATAATTAGATCCATTATATCACATTTCGTATATTTTCTAAATGTTATTCGCTACTTCATACAAAATACAGCTTTTGAGGAAAGCTAAAAAATTCTTTACCACTTGCACGTTTTTACTTAACATAACAAAATTCTTCATATAGGTAAAATCACCACTTCGCTATGCTCTCTGCTACCTAGTTTCGGCTACTTTTCCAAGGTCGTTGTGACGTCATAGCCTTTTATAAATAAAGAACAATGTAATACTATTCTAAAATTTTTATTCTGGCATTATACATAACAAAATTTAAAAATATTTAATGCCAAGCATGGAGCCATTTAAACTTAATTTTAATTTAAATTCGATTGTTTAACATGGCTAACAACCAATGTAAGAATTAAGATATACAAAAAATTTTGTGTCAGATAACAAATCCTGGTGTTAATAAACAACTTGGAAATCATATACTAGATTTTTTACGTTGTCCAGATGCACGTTTAAGAGCAACATTCGCGTCTACTTTGACCAAAGAACACGGTATTACGCAATTGGAAGCGACAATATAAAACTGTACAATTGGAAGCTATGTCAGTGCGGAACGGGTGTATAATCCCTTAAAAGACTGTTTAACCTTATTGGAAGATAGTAAGTTATACTTCCTAAAGGTGCCAATGTACTCGGTACCGCCAAAATGTGGAGTAAGTTATCGGACAAGCTTCAAAATAGCTGCTGTTTAGTGTATAATAACCTGCTACAGTACATGTATTGGGGGAACGGCAATACAAAGAAATTGACGGGCTTGCAAATTAGGTTGTCAGAAAAACCAGAGAAAAGGGAAAAATTGATAAAGTATGTGCTTTCAGCTTTTAGTTTTTTACCTGTAAATTATTTGGAGATAGTAGAGTAGGACGACAGCCAAGATAAAATAAAAATCTTACACAAGTGCTACATTAAAGCAGGTAACATATTTTACACAATCTGTAACACCATATTCTACAATTCCAAAAGAAATAATCATTTCGGTATCGGGGTTGATAAGTACGCCTAACATTCGCCCAGAGGTTGTACGACAACGCGTAAATATTGGCAGTAAACTCTCTCCGTTGACGCTGCAGGAAATTGCCCTATGCACGCCATACGCTGTAAGTGGAAGAAAAAGACAGCTGGAATTAGAGGAAATGCATGCAAAAAGGCGAAAGTTGGACTAATTGGAAGACACTTCGATAATACGCGAACAATACAAAGATATGTTAGACAAAGAACATCTTATTAGAGAAAGAGGAAAGGATTAAAAGATTATTTTATGTGCCGATGGACTGACTTGGATACATCCGCGTTCTACAAGCTGTATGTATTTGTTGCTAGTAAGAAAGACTCTTTTTAGAATTTTAGAATAGTATTACATTGCTCTATACTTATAAAAGGCTATGACGTCACAACGACCTTGGAAAAGTAGCCGGAACTAGGTAGCCGAGAGCATAGCGAAGTGGTGATTTTACCTATATGAAAATGAAAATAAAGAACTTTTAAATTTTTTAAATAAATTTTGGTAGGAAATATTTAATAAATAAGTATATGTTAATAAAACACATATTTTCTAAATGATATTGGTGCTAAGGAAAGCTATTTTTATTAAGTTCTATAGTTTGAGAGTGACGTAAAAACCTTGATGCTACACCTTGAGTTGTAAAAGTTAATACATAAGCCTTGATATAAGATCAAATCAAATAATTTGAGAGTCAAATAAATCGTGATGAAAGGTGGTATAATTTGCATATATTTTAAATTTATACGGGTATAATTAAAAGATTATATGTTAGATCCGACTGCAAGTTCAGTGTACTTGTATAAATTATTTTGGGATGATGTAACCAAAAGGTAAATATACGACATACCTGTCTTGAAATGTTTTTGCAACACACCTTATGTTAATTAAATACATTATATTAAAAGTCGAATGTCGAAGTGATTTACATATATATTACCAAATAAAAAACACGAGGTTATATTCGACTGCATGCAAATTCTTAGTATTTTATCGTGACATTGAAATTGCGAGAAGTGAACGACTTCTTTTTTACAAGATTTTACCTGCAAACGTTTAAAATTTGACCTCCATCATATAACATTTCGTATATTTTCTTAATTTTATTTTCTACTTCGTACAAAACGCAGCTTATGAGAAGAGCTAAAACACTCTTTACCACTTGCACGCGTTTGCCTAATATTAAAAAAAATTCTTCACCGCGGCGTTTTAATTTTTAGCTTAACCTACCCCAGAAAAATACGAACCAACACGTGAACTCCATTTTCTACACAAACAACATTTTTTTAAAATTTAATATTTAATATTTAACGTCGGGAACGCTGCTAAAAAAATTTCTTAAGAAAATATCTCCACCCCAGCGCACGCGCACCACCCCACGACAAAAATCTAACGACCCCGCCGAACGCACACCCCAAAGACCTAACGACCCCCCGACGCAACAAATTTACACACAAAGACAATTTTGTTCTCAAAGCGGCGTATACATATCTTGCTGAACGTTTTGTTTCCCAAAGCGGCTTAGCTGTTCATATTGTTCTCGAATCGGCGTATACATATCTTGCTGTGGATCTCTGTTGCCAAACCGGCTTAGCTACCCTACTAACATCCGATCCAAACATCCTCTTCCAATCATAAAACCACATTAAACGTCCCAAATCTTGCTCTGCGTTCTTTTGCGAATTCTCTGGATAACAATTTTTTCACGCACTTTACTTGGTACATCTAACAAACTTATCCCACAATATTTTTTGCATTCGTACTTGCTGCCTTTATCTCTTAGCAAAGAGATAACGCCCGCACTCTTCCGATCTAGAGGTACCTTCGCTTGATCTATACACAACTCTATCAGTTTGCACAGACATTAAAATAGCACCCCGAACACATGCCTAAACATTTTACTCGCTACTTCATCTACACCCACAGATTTGGCATTCTTGAGAGTTTTCACCGCCTTCCATACATCATCTACACTGCATTCGAATTTTGTACTATTATCTACGCTTTCGACCAGTACATTACTGCTTTCTTCATCATCCACACAGTTATCTGTATCCTTCTTGCGGCCACGGCGTCTAAAATACTCTTTCCAAGAGTTTCTCGCACACGCTTCGTTTCGAATAATTTCATTTCTACTGTAAACAACGTCATTCACACGCTTATTTCCACCCTTTTTTGAAGTTTCTTACCCATTTCAAAACAAGTTTTTATTTTCTTCAAAATCACTCTGCATTTTTTCACCCTTCCCCTCCCTCAGTTGCTCCTTGCTTGCATTCACTACTTCATCGTACATCGCCCTTTTTCTTATATATTTCCTGAAGTTGATCCCTTAACTCAACATCTTTTTCTGCAATCATTCTCTTATATTGCACTTTATTTTTCAGGAGGGCTTTTTTAACCTCATCGCTCCACCATGCATTTTTATTACATCTACCAAGTATTGTCGTTCCACATACTCCCAGATCACATTTTACCACACTGTTCTTGAAACAATTCCATGCTTTCTCCACATCTTCAGACGTCAGACCATTCTCCCATTCCTGTTTGCAGTCATACAACTCCCTCTCTAACATAGTAGCATACTCTTTTTGAGCCGACTCTTCTAACAAGCGATCCTCTTTCACTCTTGATTGTCTCATATTCTGCTCTCTTCTCCACGCCCAATTTAGGCTAAGATCAATTCTGGACAAAACCAGAAAATAATCGGTCCACATCCAGATCCTCTCATTATTCTCGTGTCTTCTACTAGTTCTCTTAAACTCTCATAAAATACAATCAAATCAATTATGCTTCTCGCATTTTCCCTTTGCTACGTGTATTTGTGCATGTTCTTGTGCTTATACCATGTGTTGGATACAAAAAGTTCTATTTCCATACATATATTTAGTAACATATTTCCATTTTGATTTGTTCTTGGATCACCAAACGGACCTACCACATGTTCAGCGTTTTCTCCGTGTACTCCCACCCAACTAATCATACCGCCTAATAGAACCACACGGTCATTCCTTCTTTAGTTAAAGTAAATAAAATTGTTTCAACGCGAGCTTCTGTTGATCTTAATTGTGACTCGAAAAACCATCGCGTAATCACTTTGTGCACTAACATGTGAAAGTAAAATTTTACAACCGTAATCTGTAATTTATTGTGCCATAACCACAAGTAAGAAGAAAACTAAAGCACTGTCGTAGTTTTTAACCATAAAAAAAGAATTAACTAGATTTCATAAAAAGTATAAAGAAAATAGCAGTGCATTTGTACCTTAAGTCCGTTTATGTACCAAAAAGGAGTAGCTGGGTTATTTGCTTAGTATGTACGCTATCGTACAGCGCCAGCCTGCCTCTGGTACCATCGTAGCAGATTTGAAAGTGCCTACTTACAATTGTCGGCCGACCGTATACTTCTATGAAACAATTTTACTAGTTACAGAACTTGACTAAGTTTGACTTATAAAAACCGAAGCAAAGCAATGCCATTTAAAAGAAAGCATTTTAGGTAGCACCGCGACTTTTCTGCATCGCTTCACGTGAAAGGATGCTTTATAGAATAGATTCTAAATATTTAACTTTGTAACTAAATACCTAATGAGATTTTGTAGGATGCTTGAACAAGTAATCATTTCAATTTTAAAGGTAGTAGAATTTGTTAATGAAAATTTGTATTGTCGTGAATACAATAAAAAATCCGAGATTAATCAGAAAATGTACGATACAAAACTGTACGTAACAAATTTATATTACTTAAGGTGTAGAGATAATCCAATTAGACATTTTAATGAATTGCAATTCGTGATTGAAACACGTACATAACTTAATGTAAATATTTAAGAAAGCGAACGTTGGTGATAACAGAAGCCCCTCATTGTTAATGCCATAACAAAATAGGATAGATTGAACTGTTTTAAATTATAATTTGAAGTAATTATATATCAACCGTTTAAACGTAGAAAGCAGTTGAAATCGTTAATAAATATTCAAACGCAGGAACTGCACGTAACGTAGTAAATCTAATAAAAATGCTATTCAAATCTTGAAAGATTTATTCACGCATATTAAACTTGCAAGCAAAATACAAAGGTATTCATTTGAAGACAACGTGATGACAAGTAAACACAGAGAAGCTTTTACGAAAGTTCACACCAAACTGGGCGAATGAAATATTTAATATTAGAAAGATAAATTTAACAAATCCAACAATATAGGTCTTGGAAGATTATGTCCGCAAGAAAATAAAAGGAGCATTTTACGAAATGCAGTTTAAAGCGTTAAGTATCATAGAATCTACCTAATAGAAAAGTCCCAAGTACGAAGGGTAATAGGCTTTGTAAAGTGGTTAGGTTTCTCTAACCCACATAATAACTGGATTAACAAAAACAATATTGTTAGATGTAGTAGAGTTTGCATTTATCGGGATATATATTTGTAAAATTTAAACTAAAATGAATATTACAAAATCTTCTTATTTTTTATTATACCAGTTAACGGTAAGATATTTTGTTAGAGAAAACTTCATGCAGGTTTAAAATGGCTTAATTTTTTAGAAACTGATTGACCGACCGACTTTTAAAACGTTTCACAAGAGTGCACGCCGTTTCTATTAAAACCGACTTAATATGTTTCCGCATGTATGCATTTTTATTTGAAATCGGCATTCATGTATTTTGCAGCTAACCCACTTTTTAACTTCCATTTCAGCAAATCTACTGCGAAATAAAAACAGCTCAACTTTCAACAACCGACCCCATTTTCCAACATATAACGAGAGAATGTTTGCTTGGATGTTTGCTTAAAACCGAAATCAAATATTTTTGCGTTTTCGCATTTTGGCGTGACATCGACCTCATTCGTTTGTGCGTGCCCACAGTTGCTTATTAACTTCTCGCTTATACACATTTTCTGAAGATTCAAAACGGTCTAGCAATTTTGCGAACGATGGACTTTTACAAAGTTTCATAAGAGCACACGCTGTCTGAATTCAATCCGGTGTAATGTTTTTTTGCATGTACTTATTTTTGCATGAAACCAATCTAATGTGCTTTTAATTCCACGCAGTTGCCTTTTTAACTTCTTGCGTGAGCAGACTCCGTAATTTCAAAACAGTCGACTGACTTTGAAATCGGCATATTATATTTTTGCAGAAAATAGACATCATTTAGTGTAGCAGCAGCAGTTATTAAATTTTATGGCTGTGACGCAAATGCTTGTGCCTGATGAGACATGTTCTAAGTAAATCATCACCAATAGCGTCTGTGGGTATACGTATGTCCTAGGTCTGCAATACTGCCGACAATATACAGGATTTTGCATGGTTAAAGAGATTTGCAAACGTCCGTGACCAGCGGGGTCAGAAAACAAACTCATTGTCCAATTTATTAGTGATAGCTGTAATATTGTCACTTTTGCATATGTGCTTCTGTTTGATGATGCAAAACCGATTGTCACCAACAGTGCGCTGGTCGTATACCTTTGTTCGAAATCTTGAAAATACACTACGACAAGTTACTTCTTGCATGAAGTCAATCAATCATCTACGCTTGCGCTTGCAAAACAGAAGTACAGACTTGTCATTTAATCTGATAGTGAAAACTATGAAATCTTATGATCTGTTGCATAAATGTTTATGCTTAATGAGACAGTCGAAGCAAGCTTTCTCAAATACGCTATATATACTTTTACCGTATTTTAAAGAAAAAGTATCATTTTAAAGACGCCCTGAAAAATTCTAAAAAATAGTTTTACTACTTAATGTGCGTCATAAATTTTAGGAAATGCATTTCTTATTGTCATATCTAAATTATTATTATATTATACAACTATTGAAGCAGAATTTTGTGACAACTGATTACATAAAGCTTAATTCTCGCCAAAATTAACAGAAAACACGTGATCAGTACCTATACACAATACTTTAATCTTCTATTGTATTATGGGCTTCGTTAAAAAGAAATTGTTTCGTAATATGATCAAGGAGTCGATGTTATCTAGATCAAAAAAACTTGCTAAAAATTTTCTAGCACATCTTTACTTCGTGAATTACAGTTAAAGACATCAAAGGGTTTTCAATTTCAATTTCATTACACGAAGCAAAATTAAAATTGTCTTTGTTTTTTCCCCCAAGGACTTTAAATATAACGAGCAATGCTTTTTCTGTATCCTTTTGATCAGTTTGCTAATGAATGTGAGCAAAATGTGGAGAAATCATTTTTGTAATACATTTAGAAAAAGCGTTGTTTCTTACTCAACTCTCAAGCAATTATTTTTTAATTTCTACAAACAATATGGTTAGATAGAATTGTTTGGACTAAAACCAATCCGTCATTCCCTAAACATCTGGAAAGCTCACTACCAGAATGAAGCGTTTAATTTCTTAAAAACTATAGACCTATATTATATCTCTAGTAAAGCCTTTTACCTGTAACCGGCAAAATTGATGTTGCGTTATTACTATTATCCTACTCTAAAGGGAGCTGGATGACGTAACAATTTAAACGGTGGACCGGATATCTACAGTGGTGAGGAAGGAGTTCCTATCGAAAAACAGAACAAATGAAGACGGTTAAATTACAAAATTACGTTAAAGTTAACAACTACTTTGAAAAGCTTTCTAGCTTTGTTTCTGTCACGCCTGGCAAGCCTACACACCGTCTGTCTCAGTAAACCTTTCTAGCTAATAGGTCTCTTTTGCCTTGTTTTTCCTAACACTTGCTAGTTCATACCTTTACTTTTATCAGTAAAAGAAAAAGAAAATAGCTTACTAAATTTGATCAAACTAAAAAAATGGCATAGAAGTGTTACCCTGAAAACCACTGCATCTAAAGAAAATGCAACAGTAAATACACTCGGGGGTTAAATTCTCCGAGGTGACGAAATACGACACAAGTTACTAGAGATATCACTTACCCCGGTATTCCGCTCCGGTTGCAGTAATTTTATTGGTTGTCAGGTGGGGTTCCATAGTGACTTCTTGTTCTTTCTGTGTTGCCTCGCTCTAGTCCTCGTTGACGGCGTGTCGATACGATACGGGATGTGGGAATCACTTGATTGGTAGCAAAACTCACACGTCAACACTCGTATTAAGGTGGTAATTAAGTCTCTAGTTTCGATGCATTCGCTTCCACGGAAATGTCTATCCCCTCCAGAAGAAGTTAAAGTACTCTGACGCTCGTTTGTGCATACAATGCCGTTCAAACCATGAAAGTGCAACCTTAACATTCTCTCAACCACAAAGAAAAGTCAATGTCCGTACTTTCCGTGTAAATCAAACCTTTATGTGGTTTTTACGTAGGTCGGCATTAAAATATATATCTGCTGAGAATTTCCCAATGCATGATTTTAAAAAGTTCCCTAAACCAAATTAATACACTAAATATTAAAGCTTTATAAAGGAAAGCGTAACAATCACATTAAAGTCCTAAAAAGAAAAACAAACAAGTAAAAAGCCTCTTTCTACAAGAGCTTACACATTCATGGAAAACTTAAGTTACATTTGTCTATAGACGCCACCTGGTTTTTTAAACCGTAGCAAAAATTATGATATTAGGAAACGGAAATGAGCAGCCACTCGATTTTAAGGCTTACTCAAACTCAGCTTACACAGGTCTTGTTTGCCGCAGCACCGACCGCACAAATTTTGTCGGAAGCAAGAGCCTCACATACATATTACTACACTTAACTTTACTATAAATCTAAATACAAGAATTTTATAATCACTTATGTATGCGTGCAAATTTACATCTCTTTCCAAAGCTAAACAAATTTATACTGGCCTTAATAAAATAAGGCAAACTAACGTTAAGTTAACAAATTGGGCAGTGCTACTGCATTTACGATACATAAATCTCTATCAAATACAACTCTATTGTGTAACGTTGCTTTTTTACTTTACAATAATAAATCCTACCATTGGTCATAAATACCAAAAGTTCAGAACAATAAATCGATAAAATAATTTCTTAAGACATTTCATTACGAGAAAGATATAGGTAGTTTATTGACTTAAAGGTAAAGGAAGGTAAAGATAACATTTCAGAGATAATTGCAGAGAAAAGGACAAACACCTAACCATCTATCGTTTAGAATATTGATTAAGGTACGATTAGAACTCCAAGATATTTTCGGACAAAAGATAATTAACCAATTATAGTCACATGTTAAATAGGCAAAATAAAATCCTTGAGACAACTCTGAAGAAAAAGATAGGCACTAGACATTTATAATTTAATCTAAAAATCTAGATGAGATAATATATTTCAAGATTTAAAAAAAAAAAACGCAAGACCTAATTTTGGTTGGAAGGCCTTATTCTCAAGGCACGCCGACTTTTCTATAAATGTAATAACAAGACAAAATGTTGACTCCCGAGGGAGTAGAGTGATCCTGTGGAAACCTAAAATGGGATCTTAACACATGCCCTCTGAAAGCCGAAGCTTCGTGAAACCACACTCGTTCACATGAATGGCATGCGCGATTAGTTCGCCCGGGGAATTCAGTCCTTGCATCGCGGCGTCGATTAATCAGATCGACACAGCTAAATTGATAACATTCACTGTCAACGTATTTCAATCGAGGACAGTGGCGATACACGGCCAGACGGAGACTCTCCACACCTACGGCCCAATATCGTGCAGTAATAATCCTCTAAATATGCAGTGAATTCGAAAATAAAAGAAAAATAAAAATAAAAAAAAGATAAAAGAGGAAGGTGGGAAGTTAGGAGCTATATAGCAACCCAGGTAGAAGAGATAAGAGGAAGGGCTCGCATAGAGCAATAGCGATTGAAAAAACGGTGGATAGCGAAGTACTACTCGACCAGCCAAGTGGGCAAACATCACTCTTATGCGATGGACAGGTGTCTCGGAACTTAAGACAGGTCTACCAAAGAAAGAATTAAGATTTCAAACGGAAATAGCGGAATAAGAAAAAAGTAAAGTTTTAGGATAAGTATTCTAGAGAAAGGGTAGAGAGAAGACACTCGAGATTTATTAACTCGCTTACGAAATACCTAGTTGTTACAAGATAAACGAAATGAAAACCCAAACTTTCCTGATAGTATACGGTTTGAAGACGAGACAACGTCTACTTAACGAGGAATTTGTAACTGAAGAGACAATCATTTATGGAACTTCAAGAATTCACATGCTGTTAGAGACATACATGTTTTGATGAGTTTAAACTAAATAATTGGTGTGGTGTGATACTGGTTTTTTAATTGGTCCTTTTGAAGTGCCATCCAATCTAAATAGAGTTCTTCGTTTCAAAATTTTTGAACACCATTTAAAGTAGCTCCTCGAAGACATTTTCTCATCGCTGGATTGGATGTGAAAGTGAATTTGTTTAGCCGCCAAGTAGTTCAGGTTTAAACTCCTTGGTCTTTTCAATATGGTTACAAAAGAAGATAATAGTTTACAGCGAAAAAATTAATTTTATTGAGGAGTTGCGTCAAAAAAAAAAATACAAGCAACCGCGCATGCAATTAAAAATAACACAAATTTTTGATCGTTATTGTAACAGTTTGTTGTTGTTATTAATTATTTTTTGTGTTGTCTTTACTCTGTATAGTTTGTAATTTAAAAGAATAAAAATTTCATAGGCAAAATATATTGAACGATTTAAAAGCTAATAACTCACATAAATTAAAGAATACCTTTTTTATGTAAAATAGGACGTCCTTTCATATTTTTGATTTACTTCAACGTGAGTTCAACGGATAAAAAGGTTGCGTGTTGATTTACTGCAGAAATGGGTTATAAATTTTCGAATTGGTCCTACGAAATTTTCAAAATTATTTACTAATTCCAAAATAAATGTTCAACTTTGAATATCCTGTACCTCTTAATTAGGTAGCGGTCTGGCATGTTGGCAGCGATTCGTTGCTTAAGCTTTACCATAACATATCATTTAACTAATAAAATTAAATAAAAACCCTTAACCACAAAAAATATTTAAATTACTAGATACGTATTTCCACCACTATGTGGTCATCATCAGTAGGAAAAAAAAATTAGCTGTATAATTTACTATATTGTTGCTTTAAACACTATCGAGGATATTCTCCTCACCCGCAGGCTGGTGTTCTCAACAACAAACAAGTGAATTGTGACATTATAACAAATCTACCTAATTTATACTAATTCTAAATCTACTGAAGCGGAACCAGTTTAATCTTGCTTTCTCATTGGTTGTTGACCAATAGGGAAAGCAAAGCAGATGACTCTATTGGCCCTTTATCGGTGTTTAAGAGGGGTCCTTTATGTTTAACAATTTTAATTGATTCATAGGCATTTAAGGAGGAAAACGTTGGTACCGCTTTTAACAATTTAACATTTTCTAGTTTAACGGGTGGCTGGTTTCAAATATATGTTTGGCGACCTGAGACCTTTCATATTTACCATATTTGAAGTGAGCAATGTGTTCTTTAAATCTTGTTGTTATATTCCTCTTGGTCTAACCAATATATTTTTGAAAACACCCTGGCCCTGCACAACTAATTTCATAAATCCCCGACTTTTGCAATTTTTCCACCTTGTCTTTTGGATTACCTAGCAAATCTTTAATTTTATTAGTATTAGTGAAAGCAATTTTGAAATTACACTGTTTGAATATTTTATCAAGACCCTTTGTGGTTTTGTGAAACGGAAGTTTAACATATTTAACATTATCGTTAGAGGTGGTTGATTGCAAAGTCGTTGATTTACGGATGTTGATCCTATTTTTACACTTTCTAAAAATATTATCTATAATATCAGAAGAGAAACCATTGTAATTTGCTATTTGTTTAATAAGAGCAAATTCCTTATTAAATCTGTTTTTATTTAAAGGGAAATTCAATAATCTATTAATTAAAAGTTAAATGAAGCCAACTTATGTTGTATGCTATGATTAGAGGAAGACAAAATAAAGCGATTTACATTGGTTTCTTTTCTATAAATGTCAAATTCTAATTTATTACCATTTCTAATTACTAATGTATCTAAAAGGGTAATTGTCCATTATTCTCAAGTTCATACGTAAATTTTATGCTTTGAAATTTTGAATTCATTTCTTTAAGAAAATCATCAACATTTGATTTAGAAGTGTCAAAACTGCAAAAATATCATCCACGTACCTTAACCATATTCTTGGGAAGTATTTGGAGTTTTCTTTTAACTCGGTTTCAAAACGAGACATAAATAAATTTGCTATAAAGGTGATGAGCTATTTCCCATTGCTGTGCCTTCATGTTGTTCGTACAACTTGTTGTTGAATTGAAAACAGTTCTGGGACATGCAATGCGAAACAAGCTTGATATAGTCCTCAACTTTATCATCATCAATATCACTATCTATAAGAACATCCTTTAAATATGTTAAAGTACGTGGTATTGGAACACTAGGGAATAATGAACTGACATCAAATGAAATTAAGATTTCGTTCTCTTCTAATGTGATATTTTTAATTTTATTAATGAACTCTAAAGAGTTTTGTACAGACAAACTATTAAACTTTAAATTCTTAAATTCATTTGACAGCCATCGTGATAAATAGTAAGTCGGTGAGTTGATACCTGAAACTATTGGTCTCATCGATTTATTATTTTGTGAATCTTTGGTAAACAGTAAAGCTTTGGCATTTCAGGATTCGAAATTTTTAATTTTAATTTTAGTGTGGGCGAAATTAGGTTTGGACATTCTTTCAAAACAGACTCTGTTGATTTAATCATTTTATTTAAAGGAACTTCATTTTACGTTTTTGACTATTGGTCTGTAAGGACCCTCAGACAGCAAAGTCTCTACTCTATCAACATAGTCTTGTTTATCCAGAATAACCAACCTATTCCCTTATCAGCCTTTAAATAATAACAATTCTTTTGTCGTAAATCTTTAATAATCAGATGATCTTTCCTTGTTTGTTCTGAGGCATTCCTTGCGCAAGTGCGTAAGTTGTTCGAAAGTTGAATTTTGCACGCGTTTCTAATAAAGTTTTTTGAATTGTCATCTAATTTTGAAATGGATTTTTCAATGCCAGCAATAATGTCTTCCAAAGGAGTTTTCAAATGATCTACTCCAAATTTTAGGCCTCGATCAAGGAAAGTCAACTCTTCATTATTAAAGATTTTCGACGATTCGTTAACAACTATTGACTCTAATTGAGGTGAAGTAATTTCCAGTTTTTTAGGAGGTACATTGACATTGTGTTTCTTTAAAAGAAACTTCAACTTAGTGTTTTGCCTATTAATTTTGTCTAACAATTTATGATTGTTGACTTGAAAAACAAATCTCTGGAAATTATTCCATTCCTGAAAACCAGACTCGGATAAATTGCACGTTAGTGCTAGGTGCGATTTATACGTTTCCAGTTCCAATCTACTAAGTTTACTGTACAGATATTTGATTTCCAAATTAAGCCATTTATCTTTTGCAAAATTGATTATTGCGTTACTACGTTTACAATTACTGCTGATTTTTACGTTAATGAAATTTGGAAAAAACTTTGTGGGCTTTACAACTTTTTAGAAATCGAATATCTGCTTTAACAAAACTAATTTTAAGAGCCAAGCTCCGATACCTATTAAGTTCCGAAGACCGGGAAGTCATAATTAATAATATATAGGAACACTGTGGCACGATTTAAATAAAATTAAATAAAAACCCTTAACCACAAAAAATATTTAAATTACTAGATACGTATTTCGACCACTATGTGGTCATCATCAGTAGGAAAAAAAAAAATTAGCTGTATAATTTACTATATTGTTGCTTTAAACACTATCGAGGATATTCTCCTCACCCGCAGGCTGGTGTTCTCAACAACAAACAAGTGAATTGTGACATTATAACTTAAATCTACTTAATTTATACTAATTCTAAACCTACTATAGCGGAATCAATTTAATCTTGCTTTCTCATTGGTTGTTGACCAATAGGGAAAGCAAAGCAGATGACTCTATTGGCCCTTTAACGGTGTTTAAGAGGGGTCCTTTATGTTTAACAATTTTAATTGATTCATAGGCATTTAAGGAGGAAAACGTTGGTACCGCTTTTAACAATTTAACATTTTCTAGTTTAACGGGGTGGCTGGTTTCAAATATATGTTTGGCGACCTGAGACCTTTCATATTTACCATATTTGAAGTGAGCAATGTGTTCTTTAAATCTTGTTGTTATATTCCTCTTGGTCTGACCAATATATTTTTGAAAACACCCTGGCCCTGCACAACTAATTTCATAAATCCCCGACTTTTGCAATTTTTCCACCTTGTCTTTTGGATTACCTAGCAAATCTTTAATTTTATTAGTATTAGTGAAAGCAATTTTGAAATTACACTGTTTGAATATTTTATCAAGACCCTTTGTGGTTTTGTGAAACGGAAGTTTAACATATTTAACATTATCGTTAGAGGTGGTTGATTGCAAAGTCGTTGATTTACGGATGTTGATCCTATTTTTACACTTTCTAAAAATATTATCTATAATATCAGAAGAGAAACCATTGTAATTCGCTATTTGTTTAATAAGAGCAAATTTCTTATTAAATCTGTTTTTATTTAAAGGAAATTCAATAATCTATTAATTAAAAGTTAAATGAAGCCAACTTATGTTGTATGCTATGATTAGAGGAAGACAAAATAAAGCGATTTACATTGGTTTCTTTTCTATAAATGTCAAATTCTAATTTATTACCATTTCTAATTACTAATGTATCTAAAAAGGGTATTTGTCCATTATTCTCAAGTTCATACGTAAATTTTATGCTTTGAAATTTTGAATTCATTTCTTTAAGAAAATCATCAACATTTGATTTAGAAGTGTCAAAAACTGCAAAAATATCATCTACGTACCTTAACCATATTCTTGGGAAGTATTTGGAGTTTTCTTTTAACTCGGTTCAAAACGAGACATAAATAAATTTGCTATGAAAGGTGATAAGCTATTTCCCATTGCTGTGCCTTCATGTTGTTCGTACAACTTGTTGTTGAATTGAAAACAGTTCTGGGACATGCAATGCGAAACAAGCTTGATATAGTCCTCAACTTTATCATCATCAATATCACTATCTATAAGAACATCCTTTAAATATGTTAAAGTACGTGGTATTGGAACACTAGGGAATAATGAACTGACATCAAATGAAATTAAGATTTCGTTCTCTTCTAATGTGATATTTTTAATTTTATTAATGAACTCTAAAGAGTTTTGTACAGACAAACTATTAAACTTTAAATTCTTAAATTCATTTGACAGCCATCGTGATAAATAGTAAGTCGGTGAGTTGATACCTGAAACTATTGGTCTCATCGATTTATTATTTTTGTGAATCTTTGGTAAACAGTAAAGCTTTGGCATTTCAGGATTCGAAATTTTTAATTTTAATTTTAGTGTGGGCGAAATTAGGTTTGGACATTCTTTCAAAACAGACTCTGTTGATTTAATCATTTTATTTAAAGGAACTTCATTTTTACGTTTTTTGACTATTGGTCTGTAAGGACCCTCAGACAGCAAAGTCTCTACTCTATCAACATAGTCTTGTTTATCCAGAATAACCAACCTATTCCCCTTATCAGCCTTTAAATAATAACAATTCTTTTGTCGTAAATCTTTAATAATCAGATGATCTTTCCTTGTTTGTTCTGAGGCATTCCTTGCGCAAGTTGTTCGAAAGTTGAATTTTGCACGCGTTTCCTACTGATGATGACCACATAGTGGTCGAAATACGTATCTAGTAATTTAAATATTTTTTGTGGTTAAGGGTTTTTATTTAATTTTATTTAAATCGTGCCACAGTGTTCCTATATATTATTAATATCATTTAACACTTTTCCTTTTTTGAAGAGGATAACTAGGTTATAGTTAATTTCCTTATACATGGTAATCATGTAAACATGTTAGAGTTCTTTAACAACCATCAGGTTGCTAATATCTATGTAGAGCCAGCTGGATAGGAAAAAGATAGAAGGATATAGGAAGACCTAGACCAAGCTATATTAGTCAAATTATTAGAAATTTAGGTTGTGAAGGGTATATAGAGCTTTTTAGATTAGCACAGAATAGAAAAGAAGTTAAAGCTACGTCAAACCGACCTTAAGTAAGGTCGATAACAAAATGCTGATGATGTACCTCTTAAACCTGCGGCATTAAATGCATGCCGGGCTAAATCGTAATGTTATGGGGTCTAGTATCTCTACATTACAGATTGGCCATTCTTGTTGAATCGCCCTGTATAGTTATTCATTCGAACTTTTTCTTTTTATTTCTTTACGTCAACGCAAATAAGTAAGCAACTACAACGAAAAGCTAAAGGGTCAAAATTAGATATTGGGACAATTGCTGCACATAAAATTCGGACAACTAAATCATTGCTTTCTTGTATGTTTGTAGTTTAAGAGAATACTTATACCAACCAAAATAAAATATTATGTATGTCCGTGATCAATTCTTTAAAAGCGGAGATTCACGGGGCCCGTTGTTACATGTTCGGGGACAGGACATACTTTCAGAGGAACCGCCGTTACTGTATTAAGGGACCGTTGTTATTCAAACTGGCACATGCAATTACACACCCACGCACAGACACCTAATATTTTAAGTATAACAATAAATAAATAGTTAAAAGCAAAAAACATTTATTTATAAAAACTATGCAATATTATAGCCTATTTCATATTATAAAATAAATCGTTTATTAATTCGGATTCCTTTATTGAAGAGTTCCCTTTTGAAAATTGTCGTGGTTTTGAACATTTGAATAAGATACTTGCCTCATCTATTTCATGCCTATCAATATTCGCTGGCCAAGTAAAACATCTTCCGTTTCTTCCCATGAATTTAATCGTTAATATTGAACGGTTTTTATTCTCTACTATCCCTACACCAAAAGAGTCACTTATATAATTTTAAATTAATTTGATATTTACCTGGATACCAATTGTTATCCCAAGCCACAGGAACAAAATCACCAATCTTTACTACATTCGCAGAGATTTCCATAATATGCTTGTTTGGTAGTTTGACGAACCTAAAAGCTATTGTTTCTGTTAAAGAATAAAGTGGAAAAAATAAATAAAAAATTAAAAAAGGATACAGTTGGCATCAACACATCCACTTCCATCAGGATCTTGTTTGCAGAATTCTATGCAACTGAAGCAACTTAAATTTCTCAAGAATACGCTTGAATTATAACTTCTGTTCCATACTATTTAGTGCACGGAAAACACACCTTTAACTGAAGGAAGCTAATTTGGAAGAAGTGCCTTTTTAATTGGCAATCTCTTCTTCACCTATATTTACTAGATAAACACTAGGACAGGTTTTGGTAAGTTTTTCCACAAACCGCTCTGCATTTAAAAGATCATTTCCTTCAGCTACTAATCTATCTGCAGTTCTCTTCAATACGCCACCTACACCATCTGCAGCACCTTTCCCGTGGCCAGCTATTGAATAGTTCCACGTTTCCAATTTGCAACGTACAATGACGTAGCCGGATGAAACGTAAGTACCAGGCTAGCTATCAAACGCGGAGAGTGGCGGGATTCACATAAATACCAAAAAAAAAATAAAAATAAAGCACATTGTCCACGATTATCTATTAACAACTAAAAATAAATAAAAACAAAACAAAATTTCTTAATTCGCATGGACAAATAAAAGTATTAAATTTTAGTGATATTGTATAGGACAAATTTGATAGTGGATCCACGAAGTGTGCATTTCGCGGCTAACATGTTGTAACAATTTTTTTTGATGACTGCAAATCTTTTAAAATCATTCATTAACTACGCTGAATTGTCTATTTAAATAAAAAATAAAATCAGGCGATGTAAATAAATATATAGATCAAGGCAGAGCAGCCCAATCACGAACCGAAAGCTATTCAATAATACTGGGTTAGTTACTATTAGTAAACGTTGGTCGTTTGAATAGAATTATCAATGTCAGGCGATTTTGATGTTACTTATGCGCATTGAGCAGACGATTCAGTCTGGCACGACCATTTGATAAAGAAGCACGATGCAGTTGAACCGGGTCCTCGCCAGCAACCTTCGTGTAGCGATAGGCATTGCCGCTTAGTCAGGTGCAAGATGCACTTGATTTACGGTGTATTTGAATAATGGTAAGCAGATTAAACTATTGTCAAATAAAACTAAATAATTTTGTTATAGTGCTCAAACGTTCTATGATAATTTTTTTGTAAGATAGCATTCAAACGCTCTACGGATTTTTAATAATGAATTGTCCAAATGTGTTAATTTTGATTTCACTAAATTTATAAAACGTGTTTGGAGGATTTTCTAGTTATGGTCTTATAGAATTTCCAATAATAATTTTCTTAAAGTTTGCTCTTTGTAATTATCAAGTTTATTATCCGTAACGTAATTGTAATAATGTTTATTCTGGACATTCAGTAAAGATAAGACTGCGAGTTTACAAGTTCAAACACCATATTTAATTTTTGAGTCACTGTTACACTAACTGTCTTTAAAACAAGTTAAAGAATGTTGAAAATAATGTATTTTGGATAGCTTGTTTTATGGTTTGGTTTTGTTTCGATTTTCAAACATGAGATGCACTTCAAGTTCGTGTAAATGGTTCCCGTAAAGTTTCAGTATATTACGCAATAAAATGTGGACAGTACGTTGACGTCAGTTGTTTGTCAAAGGATCGCATGCCAGCACATCTGGTCCCAACAATGTAATTGTTTTAATGTAGCTTAGAACAACACTTTCCAAGGTAAACTTTTTTATCACTTTGACATGATGACAGCTGTTTGCCTATCCTGACAACGAGGCAGATTGTCGAAAACAACATTGTAACAATCGACGATTCTTGTTTTACTGTGCAATTATGAAAACTTTTGCTGTTTAGAATTTATCACACGTTGAATTAAGGGTTATGCATGATATTATTACAAATGAATATGAATACCTTAATTTAATCCTAACAAAATATTTCATTTAAATTCAATCATACCTTAAGTAACTATGAGAACTAAAATTACTAGACTTTGTAATTTTAATACACACCTGTAAACCAATGTAACAGATCTGGAACTTTGGGTAATTAATTTGGAAAACCTTGTGAAAATGTTTGATACATTATTGACATTTTTAATCCTTAGTAGAGACAGTCATAACTTTTTCATTCAATAATTGTGTTGAAGAAATTAAACTACCTTTGAGATGCATATTTTGTACATAAAATTTTATTACTTAGAAGGCAATATTTAATTAAAGAACGACCATTTATAACGTTTGAGTAATTGTTTTATTTTGAACAAGTGAGTTCAGGAATAGGGTAATTAAATCAAGAGGCAATAAAGCATAAATACCCTTTACAAAATTATTGTTTTTAGCCCTCACTTGACTAAGGAGCATTAATAGCACTTTCAAGAATTTTAATGCCTAAACTTGTGTTTATAATAGTGTTCAAATAATTGATATTAGTAGCTATTCTTTTTCTTTATAGTATAAGGTAACAAGAGTACCCCTCTTGTGTCCTTCTTTGCTATATTAATTATATTTTCCTTACAGCTCCTGCTTAGGCAGTAAATACGATATTTCTCTCTAAGGACTTCCAAGTCACCCCTTAGGGCAAACCCGTGTTTAGAAAATTTAGAGACTGGGTGGCTCCCCTCTTGCACCCCTATTTTAGTATTATTAGAGTCAGTAAGTGAATAATGTTTTTGTTATAAAACCCACGACCACTCCTCATAAGCTTTACCCGAGGAATAGACCCCTAGCCTAGTCGAAAGATAGTTGAGATTCCATCATCTTAAGGAGACCATAACCTCAAGTTCACTTGAGTACACCATAAAATCTCCTTGTTGATTATAATGTAATAAAATTCATTGAAACAAAAAAAAGATAAATGTTTCGATTTTCTCAATAGCAATGGCAAGTTTTAAATGTAGATTTTCTCAATATGACGAGTGTTAAATTTAAGCATTAAATGTAAATTTATTCCATAGCTAGTATGTTAAAATTAAAAATAGCGAATGTTGATTTTCTCAATAGTACAGGTGTTAAACTTAAGCCTTAAATACGGGCCACGTTGTAGTAAGAACTAACGAAGTATAACCAGAAGCACTTGCGCAGCCAGCTGTTCAACAAATATGGTGAACTGGTTTCACACCATCAACCGTTGATAAATAAAAATCCTTGACATGTATAAAAGAAAAACAAGGCGCATACCTCTATGTGTTAGGATATGTATCTTGCCAACCGCGACGTAAGGGCCATCGTAACTACAGTAGTAATCCACCAAAAAAAAAACAGCTGCTCCACGGCAACGAACAGTCGGGCTTACATAAAGACAGAATCCCTTGGCCTTCAACTAAAAAAAAGCTAAAAGAAAAATCGGATTAGAATGAGTAAGCGCAGGAAAACTCACCAATACGCGCAAGCCATTTCTATCTTGTCGAACAAAAAAAAAACTTGCATTGATTTCAAAGTACGGTGACGAATCATGCAACAAACATCTCGACGCACAAGGGTCAAGTTCAAAAATGAGTTCAAATAACACGAATTTGAAATGCAAACATATGCGTTATCGAACGATTGAACTGGAAAATACGGTTTTATCGGAATAGTTAAATAATACACTAACGAAGGTTTAGAATGAAACAACAGAGAAAGTAATTATATAAATAGAACGCATCTGAATCCATCGTCGAAAATAAACGTAACAAATTCTACATTAATATTAATTGTACGAAAATACTTATGAAGGTAATAAATATTGTATCTATTTTATATTGGGAAAAAGATCCGTCAGATTGGAAATGGTAAGTATCTACTAAAGGATTATTGTCATTAATATACTGTAAAATTGGTAACAAATGCCCCCATATAGCATGAGCACCATGGTTTAGGTTGTTAAAAGCCGAGCAAAATGAATGAGGAGTAACTCCAGTTTCGGAGCTTTCAAGAGTATAGAATACACTGGTGTACAGAGTTATTTGTTTCTGCGATGCACCAGAAATGGAATTGCTGTACTTCTTCATTAGGATAATTGCATAAGTAGTTTTCAGAAAAATCAATCAATATTAATATTTTGTTTGAGGACATATTTTGTTTTAGTACTTTTATGTTTCTAAATTGATGACTGATGTTAAAAACATGGTGTTTAAAATCTGGTATCCCGACACGGTCCGCTTGAAAAATGTTAGGCGAGCATTTTTCACAAAAATACACCCTCGTTCGGATGAGAGGTAAAATGGAGGTCCCGTGTGTGAGTGTTGTCACGCACGTTAAAGATCCCTACCTTGCTTGGAACAGCAAGGGTTCGGCAAAATTCCAAATTTTCCAGGTAAAAAACTCGCTTCCTGGCCAATGTAGTACCTTCGGGTGGAGCATTGGAAAATCAAATGTAATGTTTAAAATCTGGTAATAAGGATTCAAATTTTTCAATTAATTGAGGAATTGATACGTTTATTTGTTTACGTCGCATTATCTTCACTATTACAGATTTCTCTTTGATAGTTCTATTTTCGATTTCGGTAGACCATTGCGAGCATTAAATTTGCAGCATTTTTATATTGTGTGGTATACTGTATTCGACCTTTTTTGTCTTACACTGTTCACATTGCTTCAACATACATTTTATATCATCTGAATTACAAACTGTTGAATCAATTATACTAGTATAATTTTTATATGGAACAATTTTATAATAAACCAGTTTGTATAAGATGTACTTTAAATTGGCATGCTTAATACACATGCACGTGTTTCTATCTGAAAGCTTGGGGGGGATAATGTAAAAAGGCCTACATTTCAGAAAGACTGTATAAGATATTTTTTTATCATGAATTTTGTTGTATCTTTTATGTAATTCTTTAAAGCTGTGAAGAAAGGTCCTTTTTTGGATTTGCTGCTGTTTAGCCGTTTTTGAATCTTTGATACCCGAACAAACGCAGCTGTTTACATCTTCTTCCAAAAAGGATTTTATAGATATGGATGCCTCACCTAATATATAGTCTTTTCTTCTCTTCCTATTTAAGTTTCCAGAAGTTGCCTTTCTGAAAGTTTTATAAGATAACAGCGACGATGCTTCATTTATTAATCTCAACTTTTTTAACTTGGAAGCAGCAATTATTTTTGCATATTCTGAACGCTGTATTTCACCAGCAGCAACCTTTTTTTTTGCTCTTTTAAATGTGAAATAACTTCTGCAAACAAAAATCTTTTTTTAATAGGAGGAGGAAGCTTTAACATAGGACTTCCAAACGATTTAATTAGGTTGGTGTTTGGCGATGGACTTTTGGTTTTATTTTTAATCTACTAAGTCTGCGATTATATTTAAATGATCCATTGGAAAATGAAATATTCCGAATAATCCTTGAGAAGTGCACTTTAAATTTAGGATATTAGTCTACAGGAATAAATTTTAACACAAATTGAGCTTTAGGATTGTGTATTAAGTTGAACTTCTGCGTTAGGAACATGGGACCGTCGTTATCTTTTATAAGCGATTTGTATTACATTTCAAATTTATTTTACTGTAATACGTTTTCTTGTTTTATTCTTGAACAATGCAATCTACGATCTAACTTTTTGCTCTTTACAAAGTGCACTGAATGTATATTTTACTTTACTATAGTAAGAAAACGTAATTTGTCCTAATATCAAAATTTGATATGTTGCTTTTTTATATTTGTGGCTTCTGCTTTACATAAGGGTCGGAAAATGTTAATTAAGAGACTATCATTTATTGTAGATAGGTCTGAAAAGTAGGTATTTGGTGGTATCGTAATGTTATTATTTATGTGCATTTTCTCTTAAGAACCAATATATAAACGGCAAAAGTAATTTATCTTAAAGCATTGTAAAATTATGAGAAGAATTGGCATTTACCTCTCTTAGCACCTCAGTCGACACAAGCTTTTTTATCTCAAGCTGAAAAAGAGTTAGTGAGAAATAAAAATTGAACATCTATTTGTCTGAAATGATGTTGCTACATTAATAAAAGAATACATTACTTTCATGAACAGCGAATGCTATTACATTAAAGCTACGCAAAAGAAATTACACAAAAAGTCATCTGGCGTCTGCTTCTAACAAGGCATTTGAATTTGTGAAGCGGCAGGGAACTAATATGTAAACTACAAAGTACGTATGCTGCGCCTGATGTGCTTGTTGAACTTGTGGTTTTATTACCTGGAGCCTGGAGTAATAATCTCAAGCGGTATGAACTTTATGTACTGTACGTAGAAATATTATACATTCGTTACTGGAAGAATATAAGTCAAAGTACTTTTTATAAAACGTGTTCTCGTACTAGCGCTTATGAAAAAATGACAAGCCTAAAATGTTTCAACAGAATAATAAACAAATAATTTTAGTTCAGTATTATGGTTTTTCAATGGAGATAGCAACATTTTGTTTGCAATTAGATGTTAGTTTCATTGGACTTTGTTTATAAAGCAAGAGAGAATATTCACGCAATCTATTTGCTATACTACCCGCCTAACTTCACCAGCAATTCATGTTGGAACGATACCAGATGTTTGCGTTGAGAATTCGAAATCACCTTAACACTACTCACAAAGAGCTTTCGGCGTGTCGCTTCCAAAGACGCGTGGGCTCGTATAAAAATTTCATTACGCCTTTCCCTTATACACAAAGTATTGTTTAATTTTAACACTTTTCAAAAGCATTTCTAATTGGGAGTAATGCTTCTTTCTTGAGAAATCACAAATAGGCATTGATTTTGAATAGTTACGTACAATACACGTATATCTACACAATATTATGTATAAAATAGAAAAATGTAATGTAAAACATAAAATCTTACATCTAGGGACTAAAACTTAGCAGGTATACGAAAATGTATTTAAAAAATAGCGGTAACATTTCATTTAATTACATACACATATACTAATATTAAAATAATAATAATGATGCTTGGGATATCTTATATTTAGCGATGATTTGCATTAGCATTAAAGGGTCTGAAATATTGTAAGGCGCCGGGTATAGATAAGGTGCAAGCAAAAGCTTCTAGACAAGCAGCAACAGAACGTCTCTTCCAACTTGTAAGCTATATGTATGAGATAGGAGAGATACCCAAAGGTTTTAAACGTAACATCATAATCATTATACCAAAAAAGAGAGGTGCGGATAGATGTGAAAATTTTTGAAAAATATTTTTTGACAGAACACGTGTCAAAAATATTAACTAGAATTGTAAAAGACGGAAAGAACAACGGGTTCAAGCAATACTAGGAGAAAATCAATTTGGGTTTAGGCGAAACAGGAGAACACGGGGGGCTATTTTAGCTCTGAGTGTGATAATGGACAATAAAGACAAAGCATGTATATAGGGTTTGTAGATCTGCAAAAAAATATTCGACCACGTACAATGGAAAAAAGTTTGAAATCTCAAAAAGATGAGAATGAGTTTTAGGGATAGATGGATAGTACATAGTTTATACAAAGAGCAAACAGCAGTAAAACCTAATGACGAAAAAAAATAATTGCAGTTACACTTGATGATTATTATAAACAACTACAGGTGTTGGCTGTGCAATATTCTCAACTAATATTAATTCTGTGAAAGGATTTACTGGAAAATTATTAATTCGGCAAATGTTTAAGTGTTAGGGATCTCGGTAGCCGTAGGTTGCTTAACCTCTTCTCACGTACCACTGAATATCGGTGAAATATGGTATATATTTAGAAAATAATAGAAGGGGAACCAAGCTGTATTGAGGCGGTGGGAATTTCAGGAAACTGTGTAGGCTATCTCAGAATAGAAAACAGTGGAGGTACGCGTCCAACCAGTCCCAAGGCAGAAAACCCAATGACCTAAAAAATAATTACACTGAAGCCTGATGATTATTATAAATAACTAGAAGGGTTGGTTTTACAATATTTTCAACTAATGTTGATTGTGCGAAAGGATTTATTAGAAAACTATCCATTCGGCAAATGTTCAAGTGCTAGAGGATCTTGGTTACCGCAGGTTGGTTAACCCCCTTCACATGCCACTGAATATCGTTGAATTAAAGTATATATTTTTAAAACAATAGAAAAGAAACCGAGCTGTATCTAACAAGAAAGGGCAGTGGCTATGTTTGAAGACGACAGACATAGAAACAAGAAAAAAGTTGTTGAAAGCATGTGTGTGTAGCACATCACTGTACGGTTATGAAATAGAGACAGTAGAAGAAGTAGACAGGAAAAAGGTACAAGCTTATGGGATATGTGCTTTACACCTATACTGATGATATCATAAACACACAAAGTTAATAACAAAAAAGTTCTAGAAATAGTAGAAAGAAAGATATCTGTGAAAAACAAAAAATAGGAAAAAAGAAGGTCATGACGCATTCTAAGGCGTTTGGGGAATAGTGCGGGATACATTACCAGCAGAGATAAAGAAAAAACATTTAAACCTAGATCAGACTACTGCATGCAGATAGTGAATGGTGCAGACTGTGGGAATTTCAGGAAAATTTGTAGGTTAGCTCAGAATAGAAAACAGTGGAATTACGCGTCTAACCAGTTCCAGGACTGAAGACCTAATGATGATAATGAATGATGCTTTCGAATTAAACCTCACTATCTTATGTATAATTACTATTATACTTCCACATATTTATGACATAATAGACTGTAAGTAAGTTAATTGAAATTTTACCATCAACCTTTACATAATTATCACGAATAAGGAATATTTTCAACAACACATTAACTTAATCTTCATGCCATATTAAAACTAGTTTACTTCAAAGAATTTGTTTTGATCTTACGGTGGTGAATACTAGTTTTTAAATATTATTGTTAAACAACAGTTAGTCTGAATTTAATAGAATAACTGTGTTAAAAAGTTATCTTTTTATAACGAAAAATAATTATATCTAAATTTTGTTAATTACATTTAATTTTGAGAAACTTCGCTCACTACCAGCAACAGTAATGCGTAAAGTTAAAAGAATACTTACAAGGAAAATAAATTTGGGAGGGTTATTCAAGAGCTTAAATAATTAGTAATTACTTACGTCACCAGCGTTTAAGTCTGAAATAATATAAGGTAAAGTACTTTGAATTACGTGGCTTAGATTTCGAGCTAAAATATCTATCTATATATACAATTGGACCATGCAATTTTTTTCTACGCGTTATATTTTAATAATTTAATCGACCTATCTATTTTAAACCACTTCGACAAGTTCTGAAATCACGGTATTCAACATAACGTAATAAAATTTTATTTCAGAGAACTCTTGAGAATTATTTATGATTTCATCTATACTTTTATGATGTAATAAAGACTTACCATCAGTTTCCTACTAACATGTCTAAAGTATTATGAAATCAAAATTTTGGTCTACATTTAGCTAAGTGTGCCTGTTTGTCGTAGCATTATTTTAATTTTTGATAATTTTGCCTTCGAAACTTACTAACTATATTAACTTTGTCAATATATTGCAGGAGCGTTCAGTTCTCCTAATTTTGTTATGAAAAACAGTAAATGCTTTGGGGCAAAATATCTTGTACTTGAAAATTTATCCACATACCTATCTGCAGCTGCCCGAGTGTTACATTGCATTTCACCATACACTAAATGTATATCGCCATATTCTTCGTTACTAAACCATACCATTTTAATGATCTTATACTTTTGGTATTTGGAAACTAAAATTAATGTAATACTAAATAATTCTTTACTTGCAACTAGTTTACAATATTGAAATATCACTCATTTGACATTAGTACAATTTTTACTTGTATTTATTTTTTTACTTTAGAAAAGCTAAATCACTATAGTTGTAAACATTTTATCAAATTAGAACAGTTTGACATTCATACAATTATTGTTATGTTTATTTTCCATAACCGCGTTTCCCATTCTGAACGGACCTGCACCTTGAAGAATTTCTAAAATACTGGAACGGGTAGAATGACTTGTGTGCTTCAGCGAGCTAAAGAGCCAAACTATAGCATTAACCAAATTAGTGGGGGTCTTTAGTGAGAAACCAGGCTAAGACAGGTTCTCGAAGGAGGTCAGCAGCTCTTTCGGTACTTAGTGGCATAGACCTTGGGGGTTGGTATGACACTAACATACACTACTGCGATGTGGAAGGCAACGGAAAGCCAAAGCACTACCTCCCAAATACACAGCGTAATTAAATTGTTATTTAAGATCATGGCATCCGCTGGGAGTAAAAGATTCTGAAGTTAAAATAGTCCCCCATTCGAATCTCCGGAAGGGTACTACTTCGAGGGGATATAATCGACAGGTTGTTGGGTCGTGGAATGTCAGATGTATAAACTATAAAGCAAGTAGGTAATTGAAATGAATAGGTTAGCATTTGGCATAGTAGGGATTAGCTAAGTTTGGTGGCCAGAGGTAGAGAATTTTTGGAGTGAAAACTTTAGAGTCATTCATACAGGATTAAAGAAAGAAAATTTGGCTGTGGAGATAGTCCTGCGGAACGCGATAGGACACTCTGTAGAATATTACTTACAGAAGAACGGAAGAGTGTACATAGTTAAGATAAAATTGTTACGTAAATCGTAATACAATCGACAGAAACAACAAGTACCGGGCTCAGTGGGATAGTAGGAGACGAGCCACATGTGTTGTAAGACCATTATGACTCAATATAGCCCTAAATAACCCTTTTATCATGGAGTACGCATTTGTAGACTAAATACATAAAATATTAATTTAGAATATAATATCTCTATTGGTAATATTTTACCAGTACTAATGGAAAGTTGAACCAAGAACATAACGGCAGACTTGGCAAGTATCACTATAATGAACAGTATAAAATTTGTGCAAATACAGAAACCACACACTAAAATTTGTGAACCAATCCTATATAGACTCCTCTATTCGTGGCGTCGTGCGATAAGACTATTCCCTCGGATTAGCTTTAATTATATTTGCACCTTAATTTATGAGGTAGCAAAATAAATAAATTTTTCCTGCCGTGACTATAAATAAGCAGAAGCCTGTCGCGTAGACTACCAGGCTAAAATAAAAGCGGTAATATGGGTAGGACTCACCAGATGGACTTATAAGGTGGCTTCGCAGCATGCATCGATAGGACGGACAGCGTCAACTTTAGCATGTGCAAATCCGATACGACGCATCTATAGTAAGACCATGATGAACAAGGACTTTGCTTTTGTAGAAACATGAATATTGTTCGTTATATAGCTTTAGCAAAAGAATGAGAATGTTCTTTCTCACAAGCAAAAACTAGTTCAACACGTTATCAAAAGGTGTGTAAAAAATTTGTAACCAATCAACATTTCGAAGAGATGAATGCAATCACGTAACGTAAGTAAACCAATACATATTATACTAATACGGAGTTTTATTAAACAAGGTACGGACTACTATCAATTTTAACAAACTTCCAAGTTTGTGGTGAAGCTGGTTTGAATAACTTGTTGAAGTACACAATCTCTCTAGTAACGTATCGTATACGAGGTCTTATTTGAATATAAAGAGCGAAATCTATACAAATAGGTACTTGAATAAAGTACTGTTCAAACGACTACGCTTTTAACGACTGCACGTAACAAATTCTAAACCGGTAAATACGGTAATAATGCAAGTATACATGCCCACCTCTAGCTACAGTGTGGAGGAGGTAGAAGCGATATACAACGATATCGAAAACAACTAAGATTCGTAAGACGACAGGAAATTTAATAATTACGAAGAACTTTATTGCAGTAGTAGGCGAAGGCAGGGAAGGAGCGGTAGTTAAATTGATTTAGGCACAAGAAATAAGTGGAAAATAGATTGGTAGAATTTAGCGACAAAAACAATTTAACCATCACAACCACATTATTTCAACATCACGCTAGAAAACGATACACGTGGAATATGCCAGGAGACATGAGATAGATCAAATATATTACTTTTTTTGTTTGACAACGGTTTAGATAACAAGCAAAAGACTGTAAAGGCTACCCTGAAGCAGATATAGACGCTGACCACAACATGGTAATTATGATACCCGTGCTTAAATTTCAAAATTGAAAAAAGGAACCGAAAAAACACTGAGTTTGAGAAACTAAAAGATAAAGATATCCAAAAAAACTGAAAAAGATCAAACGAATTACTGAAAGACGTTGGAAAAATTTTTGATCCTGAGGAAGTAGAGACAAAAAGGAATAATATTAAATCCAGCTTAGATATAGCGGCCACAGGTATTCTGGAGTATACACAAAAAAGAAAATAAGTAGCCTTGGGTTACAGAGGATATTCCAAATTTAATAGAAGACAGGCGAAAATTCAAAAACAAACCTGACGAAGCAGAAAAACAGAGATACAAAGCCATAAAATGGGAAACTATTCGCAAATAGAGAAAAGCTAAAGAACAATGGATTGATGAAAAGTGTAAGGAGATACAAACTAAGATGGAAATTGAAAGACAGACGAAGCGTACAAACTAATTAGAATTAACTCTAGGGGTGTAAAACTGCACAATCAAATTACAAGCACTCAGAAGTAGACATCATTATAGAAAATGTAGAGAAAGTGAGGGAATAGCAAGAATCATCATCATTAGATTTTTAGTCCTACACATTTTCCTGAAATTTGCACAGTCTGCATCTATCACTATCTGGGTGCGAAACTCCGATCTCGGTCTACCTCTAACTCTTTTTTCCTATCTCTGCTTGTAATATATCCCTTACTGTTCCCAAAAAATGCTTTAGAACGTATTCTGTCCTTCTATTTCTCCTATTTTTTTTCTTCAGACATCTTTGTTCCTCTACTATTTCTATAACCTATTTGTTATTAAATTTGTCTGTCCATGCTACCATCTCCATACATCTGAAGCATAACATTCCAGAAGGCTTCTATCTCTTTCTGTTTGCATTTCCTACTGCCCCTATTTCATAGAAGTACTGTACTGTGCTGCACAAATATGCTTTGAAAAATTTTCTTCTTGTGTATATGTTTATTGTCTTTTAACTAAGCCGTTGTTCTTTCTTGTTAGATGCAGTTCGGTCACCTATTGTACTACAATTATATATCCTATTTTTCCGATATTCAGTGGTATGTAAAGGGGGGTAAGCAGCTTGTAGTTGTTTGAAACAAAATCTCAAAGTTGGTCTACGAGTTAGAAAATGAAGATGGTTTGAAAGTTGGTTATTGGCATACTAAGGATCTGAAGCCATTCCGCGCGATCGATGCCTCAAGTTGATATTTGTATAGTTAAGCGTAGTATGTATTTTTTATAATTTCGCATTGGTTACTTGCTTTTTGATTAATCATTTAATAGATTTATTTTTTAATTTAATACTTGTTATTTGGTTAACTGCGTAGTGATGAATGAATTATTTGATTACCTCAAGTTTAACAAACTCATTTTGTGTAAATTTTGATTTGAGCTTCTGGTGCTCGTCAAACGCCTATTTTGTCATATAAATGACAAAATTCAAGTGTCCTCGTATTGTGCCGCTTGAGCAATACTGAGTTGTACACATGTTTACTTATGGTACTGAGTGTAAAAGCTCCATTTCGTGTATGCAAATGCAGTTTACGTTTTGTTTATACGCAAACGGTTATTGGTAAATTTCTGTTGGTACGATAGACTTTATATGTCTATATGTTGAAATTTAGTAGTGAGCAGTGGCGTAACTACGATTTTTGGGCCCCCCGCAAAAATTTTAAAGTGGGCTCTCTTTAAAATGTATTACTTTTACTGGCTTATATTTAGCCATATTTTTAAATTATAGTACATGTAGAGAAGGAAGCAGTATAGAATTAAATACATATACTATATTAATCAAGTGCTTTATTAATTATAAAACCAAATTACATAAATTCAAACTTATAAGTTAATTAATATTAAATCTACATATTTATACGCCGCACAAAATTATTTACACCTAAAAATTTGATACAGTAAAAACCTATGAGCTAGCAGACATTCCAAATCAAATTCAAAATTTTGTTTTTCTTGCATGTTTTGCTGCAAACGCGTTTATTGTATCCTCTATATTCATATTTTTGGCAGTGTCATGTTCTACTGCTAAGAGGGATAAATCGTCTAATCTATCTTGTGAAGTGCGGTTCCTAAGATAATTTTAATAATTTTAATTTTGAGAAAGATCTCTCCGCACTTGCAACGCTAACGGGTAAAGTTAGGTATAACATTAAGGCTGTTATGGTGTTTGGAAAACTGCTAGAACCTGTAGATTTGGAAAGTACTAGATATTCTAAAAATTGTAAGATACCGTTAACATTTTTAATTCATCACAAATAAGTCTATTATTTTGAGTGTAGTAAGTTCTATACCTATAGCATCATTTAAATCTTTGTAGTAAAATTTTGCAATTGTTTTGCCTTAGATAAAATATCGTCTGCAGTTAAATTCAAAAATACATTAGGTTCTAAGAAATTAAACTTTTCGTTTACATGAAAAAGCGATTTAAAACGATTCGACAGCTGTGAAATTATAATATCCATTACGCGATAAAATACATTTATTTTAAATTTAAATTCTTCATCATTAAATCGATAATCATTGGATAATTCATCGTAATGCTTTTTATTTTTGGTTGCCTTTTTTATAAATTCCGGTTTAATATTCCATTGCCCTGCAACTTTCGCTGCTTCCTCCTTGATGTTGGAATAGTTATTTCTTGTTTCCTTGAAAAATTTTAAAGTTTTTGAAATAAGAGAGTTATCTGATTAATATTCGCCTTTTCACTCTGAGCAGTTTGTGAGAGCTTGTTAAGCTCTTCTAGAATTTGACTTAAAAAACACTTAAAAAATAAAATAAAATTATCCATGCTAGTTAATATTTGCTTTGCGTCATTTCGTTCATCTGTTTTTTGATATCATAATAATTTTATTAAGAGACATTACTATATCTTTATACCGAATTCTTATGGCAGCTAAAGATTTTACTCGATCCGCCCAACGTGTCGGATTTAAGCGTTTCAATTGTGTGAAATTTTCTTTAAAAACAGAAAGCCAATTCCATCTTACTATACTATTAGCAAAAATGTATATATGTTTTCTAAAAGTAGAAAAACGATTCTATTTCTTTTATACCTTTAACGGCATCATTTATGACTAGATTTAAGTTATGGGCACTACAGTGCATATATAAGGCTGCAGGCTCTATGTTTAAAATTCTCTTTGCACGCCAGAATACGTACCGCTCATAACGTTAGCTCCATCGTAGCCCTGCCCTCTACATTTATTTATATCTAATTGCATGTTGGTTAAATTGCTTAATATAGTATTACATAGTCCTTCAGCAGATTGGGACTCTACTTTTGTAAAACCCACAAAAGTTTCACAAATATCTATTTTGGTTACCTCTCCCAAGCTGTCTTTTTAAAATCAATATATCTTACAATTTTACTTAATTGATCAATCTTAGTTATATCCTGTGTAGTGTCTATTATGATTGAGAAAAAGGAGCGGATCTAATTTTATTTAATAAAATATTTTTAAGTGTGCGCTTAAAGTATTAATAATATCGTTTTGAATTTTGGGAAAGATATTTAATTGAACCTTTGGGTCGTTCAAGCACTTTTGTAATATAGGATCATAGTTACTAATTAAATGAACTAAACTTAAGAAATTACCGTTGTAACTGTCTTTTGAATCAGAAAACTTTCTCTATGTCCTCGAAATGACAGCATGCGCTGGGATAGTGTTAAAGTAACATTGAAAAGTCTGTGTAAAACATTTTCCAAAATTCAGTTTCTTGTTTTAATAGTAGAGTATCTTTCTTATCTATGGTATAATTTTTTTCCACATATCGTAAATAAAACAACAAGTTAAATGAGATTGAGCAAGCAAATGCTCTTTAATTTTTTGATAAACCCTGCCAATCATTAATTCCGGTCGTCCAACTTGACCTTACTGAAGCAAACAGCCAACATGGTTGACAATAAACACAATTTTTAATTTAGAATAACACAACCACCCATTTGAATTGTGTGGTAAGTTTAACGTATTGCTTTTATTTTCGCTTGCAGTTATTAAGTAATAATAGTGAACTGAAAAACTTCTATTTTATTATCTTTAGGAAACGCACCATCTGGTCTACACAATCCGTAATTAATTATTTCTTTTCTTAAATTGTCATGTTGTAAAACATTGATTTTTAAAAAATGTGCAAAATCGGTTGGATATTCTTTCGTCAGATCCATAGATAGTTCATTAAGTGAAAAAGTACTACTCACATTTACCTCTGTAATTGTAGTGGTATCTAGTTCCAAATTTCTATCGCGGCCGTCATTATGTGATGTACTTGCGCCCTGGGTGAGAGTTTTTAAAATTGTTGACGACCGCTGTTCGTCTGTAGCGGAACTAGTAGATGATACTGTCGAAAGCCCAATTTCTTTCATAGATTGTTCTTGTTTTTCGGACTCTTTAGAAGTAAAAAAGGAACTTATTTTTGGAATCTTGCTCTTTGATTCTTCCAATAGTTTCCTTTTCGTTTTTGCAGCGCCGCTTGTAGTGCTCATTGTATATTATTTCCTGCAATTTTGAATGAAATTAATTATAATGTAATTAGATAAGTAATAATTATTTAAAAGCCTTTTGAAATTACAAATAACACATACATACTTTGCTTTAAATGCTTTAATTAACAAAATATAAATGATTTTTATTGAATGCTTAAAGATTTATTTATATGTATTTCTCAGCGCGACTTCAACTATGATCAAATCAATAGTAGTTTAATAAAAATAGATATAAATACTTACGTTTAAATATGAAAGACCTCCTGTAATACGAACACAACACTATTGAGTAAAACGTACTGGAATGCTTTTTACTTCCTTTCCGTTATATATAATGCAGCTAATGCAAATACGTTGCAACCAGCTGACTAGAAACCACAAAATGAATTTCTTTCTAGTATTATATTTCTAGAAAGCGAAGGTTACTAAGCTACCTGCCATCCTGTGAATCTGTACTGTACAGACAATAGCCCTTTTATTCCTATTTAAAATCCCACAAACCAAACTAACCCTACTATACGTCGTTTAATAATGCTTTACCACTTTATACAACTTATCACTTAAGAATAATATAGACATCTTTGTTATTAAAGTTTACAGTCTCTTTCATCTGTTTATTAACCCTTACAAAATAGGACAGAACGGATAGAAAGAAGAAAGGATGCAGGCTGCAGGTGGTGTTCAGTATTTATCTTAATTATTATTTCTTGTATTTCAGCAGTTCCTAGTAGTAACATCAAGAAAACGTTCGTTAACCTGCGGTTTCTGAATTATCTGCAATATTTTCTTGACCGTTTCTTACCTGCCAAATACGTTGAAGATGAATAAGTTGAGTTTATTATCGTTTGGGCCTTCTTGCACTTGGGGCCCCCCCGCATAGCGGGGGCTGGCAGGGGTGTAGTTACGCCACTGGTAGTGAGACTACGGGTTGATATTGGTGCATAATAAATTAATAAAGTTATGCGTGAATTTATTGCTTGAAAATCACCTTGTTTTTTGATAACGCGATTGCGTTATGAATTTGAATTAGTGAAATAAGATTTATGCCTCTATGTGAACAAAAAGTTGTTCGCTTTTTTTGGCTATGTTAGCCTATGTATGAAATATGGTGCGTCCGTATTATGCATTTCATACATGCTATAGATTTCCATTGCCTGTTATAAGAAATTAAATATCCTTATACTAGTAAATAAAAATAGTAGTAGGCATTGGTGAGTTTCAGAAGTTAGTAGTTAGTATAGTGATAATTATAGCAAAATAAAAATTATTTGTTGAAGTAATGGTTTGCGATTAATATACATTTTTGGAGCAATAGACGTTTCGAATACGACTTTACCCGATTTATTTAACCGTTCGTGACTTCCTCAGTCTTGTCTCCAAATTTTTGTTTGGCGTTTTGTCCCCAAAGATTTACTACGCGATCAATTGTAGGTTTAAGTAGTAGTAAGTTCAAGTTTTGTTCTAATGCTTTTAGGACTTAGTAATGATCTAGATTTAGGTGAAGGTTTTTAAAAAAAAAACTGTTTGGTTTTGCATATATTTCTTTTTACCTCAAATGAGAGGCTGTGAAGCATGTTCATTTTCCAGAACCCCTATAACTGAATATTTTTGATTCAGAATCAATTTTAGTTTCATATATATTCGTTTTGATAAAATATTTAACGCTATATAATTATAAAGTACCCGGTATATTTTTGTCCCTCATTAACAAAGTCTCGCTTTTGTAAAACCTTCAATTTACGATTAATTTTTGTTCAAGTTCGAATAAAGTTACTCCAGAAATCGTGTACTTTTCGATACAAGGTCAGTCCTGATGTTGTTTGTTTCGCTATGCGACACCCATCTACAACGTTCAAAAACTAGCGAGTGGCTTTATATCTGTCATAGAGCAAGCATTTCATTCCCGATTTAAAGCTCCGGCAATTAGAGAATCGCATTGAGTTTGTGGCCTCCATAATTACAGTTTATGTAGAAAGATCTTACGTGATATTAATCAATGGTACGTATATTTTTTATTTGAATATACTGTCTAATTTACCCGTTTTCTTGCAGCGCAATTATATAAAATTAATTTAAACTATATCAAATTCTATAATGTAATAACAAAAGTTACACTTAAATTGTTCGTATTGACATCGTTAGCTATACGGCTAATAATGTGGTAAATTTTTGCAACTGGAAAACGCATTTAAAATATGTTCTAACTGTAATTGATGGTATATCGTATGAAGATTTCTTTTATAACACTTATGTGAAAGCTTAACCTGGTGGTGCTTCGGACAGAAGATTCCTACCCCATATTTTGCGAACTGGTCGTCAATGTTATTGGTTAGTATCGGTCTGAAAACTTGTTGCATCCCTTTGGTTAAAATTCGAGATGTATGTTAAGAGGCCCTAATGGAATACGGCTGTTATACGGTGCGTCCGTACTTCAAGTGTTTGTCACATTCTATGCCGTAAGAAAACAGATAGTGAGTGTTGATAATTAAATTCTTTCCTGATGTCCACACCCAGTGATTTTACTTTTGGAGATTAATTTAGAGTAAAAATGTCACCTTAAAAAGGAATAGTTTAATTAGAGATTCAAACTTACTAGAACTTAATGTGTAAATAAATTCTCAATAGGATTTAAATAAACATTTAACTTGACTAACTATTGATTACGTAAATTTTATGTACCATATTAATATAAAATCAGGTACTGGTGTAAATCGAAGATATCAGATCTGCTCTCTACGATTTGTGGAATAATGTAAATAAAACATATAAAATGCCCAAAAATTAATTAAAAGCGATTCTGAAATATAAAGGTCAGCTTATAAGATTTAATTAAAATAGCACCAAGTTTGAAGTTAGTAAATATCAACTAAAAATTGTCACGATAATATTTCAGTTATAATAAATGTAAATATTCTTGTATTAACACTTATTATTGGTGCCTTAAACAACACCAAGTATTCATAGGTTAGGAATTATCAGTCGTAAGATTTTATCTAAAAGGTTGTTGGGAGCCCTAGAGGCCCTCTTGTAAATGGTAGTAGAAATTGTTTTCTATACCCTTGTTTAGCTTGAAGGACCAGCCATTCATAGAATGGCGAATTGTTTGAGTAAATTAAAAATGCTCGTTACCTGTAACTTTTCTTCATGCTCTTTTATAACACACAAAACTAACACTAGTTAAATAAATATTGATATTTATTCAGCACTATACATTTGAGAGCATCTTTACAGGTTGGTGGTCAGCAAGCAAGAGAGCGAGCAACCCCAGTAATACAGCGTATAAAACTAGCAAGGTGGGGAGCGTCACGTTTAAGCGGCACTCAAAAGTTATATAACATATCGTAGTAATTCATAAACCTTAACATGCCCCCCGCCTCGAAAGGTGTGCCTTTCAAAATAGGCAAGAAACTTAAGTAACATTAGAAACTAGAATACATAAAAAATGAAACAAAATACAGTTATATCAAAACATAACAGTTTACATAAATGACGCAAGCACTATCGTAAGAATCCACAATACACAAGCGCACAAAACACTAGTTATACACAGTCGATTGGAAGAGGACATATTCTGCTGAAAGAGCGACGAATAATACCATTGCTGGTCTTGATTAAGGCAACTCTGGCGACGCCATCTTTGCCCGGATATAAGGAAGTAATACGGCCAATTTTCCATCTTAAAGGAGGTAGATTATCATCCTTGACAAGTACCAAAGCACCGATTTGCAAAGTTGATTGATTTTCACGCCACCTAGTGCGCTGTTGTAGCTCCGAGATATACTCTTTTCTCCAACGTCTCCATAAATGTTGATACGCTTGCTGTACCTTTTGAAATACTGATAAACGTGGCACAGCTACATCTGTAAGATCAGGATCTGGAATTGACGTCATAGGTCGACCAATTAAGAAATGTGCTGGCGTCAACGGCTGTAAGTCATTGGAGTCAGCGGATAGTGGAGTGATCGGGCGGGAATTCAGGGTAGCTTCTACCTGGACAAGTAGCGTACAAAATTCTTCATAGGTAAGAAGTGTACCACCAGTAACCCTTTTTATATGATTTTTGCAGGATTTAACACCTGCCTGTTGAGCTGTGAGCAGGTACAAAGTGCCAATTAATTTGTTCCTTAGTGGAAGCTTCAATAATTGAGTCATTATTATTCGTCAAAAATTCACCTAGTTCACGGAGCTCAGAGTTAGCTCCAACAAAATTGGTATTGTTGTCCGAATAGATGTGCAACGGCTTGCCGCGGCGGGCACTAAAACGTCTTAAGGCCATGAGAAAAAGTTCGGTGGAAAGGTCAGTAGCAAGTTCAAGGTGAACGGTCTTTACAGAAAAACAAATAAACAAGCATAAGTAAGCCTTAATCGATTTATAGTAGCGACCCTTGCGGTCTTTGATCATTAGTGGACCAGCATAGTCCACTCCCGTAGTGTAAAATGGTGGGGTAGGTGTCACGCAAGATGCAGGTAAGTTACCCATTATAGATTGAACGGGCTTAGCGACAAGTCGAAAGCATTTTACACAGTTATGTATAACTTGCTTTGCAACGTATTTGCAAGAAGTAAGCCAAAATGGTTCACGTAACACTGACATCAGTAATTGAGGTCCGGCATGCAATAAATTTAAATGTTCGCGCAAAACTAATAATTTAGCAAGGCGGTGATGACCGGAAATTAAAATAGGATACCTTTTGTCATAGTTGAACTGCGAATAGTGCAGTCTGCCTCCCACACGAATAAGCCCTGTGGAGTCAAGGATTTAGAGTTTAATGATTTTTTCTGAGAAAGCTGCTTCAGTTACTTAGAAAATGATTCTGTTTGTGAAATTTTAATTAAAGTGAGTATAGAGGCTTTGAGTTCCTCCAAAGAAAGAAGTCCAAGAAGTTTAGGCTTGGTTTTCGAAGTTATTTATGAAACGTAAGCAATATGCAGTAACTCGTTCAAGTTTTGTCCAAGAAGAGAAGCATCACAAAAGGAATGAAGTTCTTCTTTCAGCGAAATTTTTGCATATAGCTTGTCTAGGAATTTTTTTAGTTTGTTGAGAATAATTGAATCTTGTCTGAAAGAATGAAAGAACTATATTTGATTCGAATGATTTCGGGAACCGGATCGTCCCACCAAAGTTTTTCCGTCCATAGTTGTTTGAGCATAATTTTTACGACTATAATGCAGGGACCTAGTAACCCCAAAGGGTCAAACTTGAGAAATTTCTGACAAAATAGATCGTTTGGTATCCTTCTCGCATGAAAAAGCAGAAATAGAATACATAAGAGAATCAGAATGACATGACCACATGAGTCCTAATGTGCTTGTACGCTCATGCTTCTAAAATTGTAAAACATCAGGATGAACTTGAGACTTAGGCATTCTAGTAAAAATGTTTTAATTATTTGAAAACCACTTTCTTAGAGTGAAGTAACCAGATTGTAAAATTGTCGTTAAGTTTTGAATAATAGACTGAGCCTCTGACAATGTGTCGGTACTTGTTAAAAGATCATCAACATAGAAATCCTCGCGAATAATGCGAGAAATGTTTGGAAAAGTATCTGCACATTCGATGCATAATTGAGTTAAACAACGAATGGCTAAGAAAGAAGCCAAAGCCGTTCCACACGTAATGGTGTTTAAATTGTAAGTAAGAATGGGATCAATAGGAGAGGCTCGCCAGAGGATCCGCTGAAAACATCTGTGGCTTGACTGAACTAGCACTTGCCGGTACATCTTTTCGATGTCTGCCGAAATGGCGTAAGAAAATTGACAAAAACTAAGATGGAAAATAAATCTTGTTGTATAGTAGGACCTACCATTTGTATGCTATTGAGCGATTTACCAGAAGTAGTAATAGAAGATCCATTAAAGACCACGCGTAACTTTGTGGTGAGGCTATTTTCCTTGATCACGCCGTGGTGAGGAAGATAGTAAGAGGTTTCAGAGAAGTTAGGGTCAACTAAAGACATGTAACCTAATTCCTGATATTCTTTAATAAAGTTTGCGTACTGCGTTGATAGACTTGTGTCTTTCATTAGACGTTTCTCAAGTGATAGAAATCTTTTCTGTGCAACTTGAAGTTGGTTTGTTACAACGAATCGACCTTCAGAAGTTCTAGTAGTATTTTGAACAAAATGCGCCTCGGTGGCATGTTCTTCCGCTGAAAGCGGATAATGCTCGAGCTCCCAAAAACAATTGAGCATGTCGGGTTCATTATCACTACGCATAAAATGATACTTGATTGATCCAGCCAAACTTGTGTTGGTAAGACCGGAGACTACCCATCCAAAACGTGTTTTTTGGAGGATCGGTAAATTAGGCCCTATTCGTATTTGTCCAATGCATAAAATATTTCAAAACGCTGGTGCACCAAGCAAAATATCAATGTCACCAGGCCTATTAAAATGTGGATCTGAAAAGCGAACGTTATCAGGTATATGAAATTTGTCAGTATTGACATGGATACCCGGCATGGTACCGGTGATGTGATCAAGAACCAGACATGAAAGTTTCAAGTGATAGTTTGTGTGAATGGATTGAAGTTCTATTTCACACTTGAACTTGATTTGAGAAGTAGTCTGACTTAAACCAGAAACAGTAATATTGGCATCTTTAAGAATCAAATTCATAGAAGTACACACATCTGTTCGAATAAAATTGGATTGAGAACCAGAGTCTAGTAGGATTCTGACAGAGTGCACCATGCCGGCAGAATCAAGAATCTGCGCAGAAGCAGTGGGCCAAAGAACTTGAACAGTGTTAGAACAGAATGCAGAAATCGATTGTGGAGGTTCCGCAGGAGTGTTCGCGACTGGATTACTACCTGAAGAATTTTCATTGATCTTCGAAGAAGCATCAGCATGAAATAATATATGATGTTTCAACTTGCAAGTCCTGCAAGTGAATTTAGATTTGTACTGAGGCAGAAAGTGACCTTTGGTAAGACAGTTGATACAAACTTTCAACTCCCTAGGCTTGGACATGCGCTGCGCTAGTGGCAGCTTTAGAAAATTGTCACACCTTGAAAGTTGACGTGAGCTTTTGCAAAGTAAACAAGTGTTGTTACTAGATACAAATGATTTTGAATACAATTTTGGTTTTTCTGTAACGGTCTTGAAAGATTTGGTTTCCAAAGTCTCCAAGAGCTTAGCAGTATTTTTAGGAAGTCTTTAAATTCTTCCAGAGTTGGTAACTCATTACCTGAATTATTTTTCAATGTTTCCCATCCACGAGCAGTGGAGGGATCTAATTTCTTTACTGTAAGGTGTATAAGTAACGTTTCTAGAAGTGCTTCTGAAGAAGCGAATGATTTTAATGCAGTCACGTGTTTGAACAGAGCGTCTTGAATATTTCTTAATTTTGATGCAGACTCTTTGGAAAGAGGTTCAATATTTGTAATTGATTCAAAGTGTTTGTGAGCGCCATTGTAGCGGTCACATATGCTGGCCCAAGCAATTTCGTAATTGGACCCGCGAAACTCTAAAGATTTGATAATCTCTGCCGCGGAACCCGTCAATGAGGCACGCAAGTAATGTAACTTGGCTATATCTGATAAAGACTCCTGGTCATGAACCAAACTCGTGTAAATCTCTCAGAATTCCAACCAGCTGTCCAGGTCACCATTATATCGCTGAATGGAGAGCACAGGAAGTTTGAGATTGGTTGAGGATTTATTTGAAACGCGATATTTTGAGTGTTTTGAAGAAGTGCTTGAATTTCCTTCTAAATTAGAATTTTGAATTAGAAATTTAGCGGCAGATTTCTAAAGAAATCCGTTTCGAATTTAAATTGGTAATTTAATTCGTCTTCTAATTTATCGGTTGTAGTTATTATTTCAGCCTGAACCTCTTCAAATTCACTTAAAAGAGAACCGATGACGTCCAAGCGTGTTTGTAATTCAATTAAATCTGTATTTGTAATTTGATTTGTATTTAATGCATCAATGTAATTTTTGAAACGTGTTAATTTTGCTTTGATTAGACCGCGTCGAACTGTAGGCGTTGCCATTTTTAAATATAATTCAAACTTTGGAATGTGTGTAAACAAGCCTAATTAATATGCCGAATTCTTACTTTGTAATTAATTTTATATATTAGCTTCCAGGAAGAAAGATATAATCATTGATTGGCAATTTGTATAATAAACAAGCAAATAATCATAAATTTGTAATTAATAATTGCTCAGAAATAATAAAGTTAATTTAATTTATAGCACAACAATAATCAAAATTATCTAAAAGTTTGAGAGCCACTGGAATAATACCCTAACTCAATTAGTATAAACTTGTAGCTTTCCTAAGGTTAAATGAACCTGGTTGACGTATATGAGTGAGATAAAGTATTTTAAACCCGTTAACGCGCGAGAGAAATCGATAAACGTGTAGCTTAAAAATAGAAGTTACCCCTTGATGTGGATTGACAGCTTTAATAGACGACGAATGTGTTGACCTTCCGCTTTCCCGCCGTAATATTACAATACAAATAATTTGCGTGTAACTTGAATTGTTCCAGGAATACGTAAATTTGAGAGCTTTTAACAGTTGTGGTTAAATTATAAATGCAAATTTCAACGTTGTTTTCAATCATATCTTGTGTATGAAGGAAGTAGAAACCGTTTCGTTGCGTTTAAACTTGTGTTAAATGCAACCGTAACATTAAAACTAATTTAATAACAAAGTGTATTTTTATAGTGCGGTGCAGTTTAACGGTTGATACCGCCAATTAAACATTTGGACTCGAAGGAACCATGTTGGGAGCCTTAGAGGCCCTCTTGTAAATGGTAGTAGAAATTGTTTTCTATACCCTTGTTTAGCTTGAAGGACCAGCCATTCATAGAATGGCGAATTGTTTGAGTGAATTAAAATGCTCGTTACCTGTGACTTTTCTTCATGCTCTTTTATAACACACAAAACTAACACTAGTTAAATAAATATTGATTTTTATTCAGCACTATACATTTGAGAGCATCTTTACAGGTTGGTGGTCAGCAAGCAAGAGAGCGAGCAACCCCTGTAATACAGCGTTTAAACTTACAAGGTGGGGAGCGTCACGTATAAGCGGCACTCAAAAGTTTTATAACATATCGTAGTAATTCATAAACCTTAACAAAGGTATTGAATCTAGCATGAAAACGTCATTCCAATTTTAACCGTATTTACAGAACAAGAAGGTGTATAAAATTTACGCCCAGCACAGCTGTGAACAGTGGTATATTTTTCATATTCTTGATGTGTTGTCAAGGTACGCAAATAGCGACCCCGTGTAATTTAAATATTTAACCTTTTCTTGCAGGTACAATGTTAGGTGTGTGACAACAGAGCTTTTGTGCTCAGATGCGTTTGTTCACTAAGTGGTTTTTACATTTTCCTATTAGTGTTTTCTCGTTAGAAATAATAATTAATAAAGTAGTGGCGCCTTGGTATTATCCGTTAATATATAACCCCCTGATAGTCTTGTAATAAAAAATTTTTCTAAACTTGTTTTTTATTAAATTTATTTATCCTCGTGACTATCAGCTAATAAATTACACCTTTAAATTTCCTAAACCCTAACCTGATATCACAAGGTCGAAAATTTCTTATTATTAATGCAAGCCCAAGGTAAAGTTGGATGGAAAATGGCTTGAGAAAAAGAAAAACTCTTAAGACGTAAACGGCTAGTCGAGTGTTAGCTCTGGGTAGATCATGAGCTTGGGTCATGGGTTGTCAAAAGACCAATAATATATTTAATGAGCGCCACCGTATTTTTCAATACAATAACCACCAAAATTTAACTGTGCTTGTATTAGGGGAATGCGGAAACCTTATGTCAACACCACTAACATAGCCATAAAACCTGAATTTCACTCTTTTAAACACACTTACCAAGACTTCAAACACCAGATGTCATACAGATGTCTCGGCTTGACCTGTGAACAAACAAAGGTACAACATGGACACCATTTGTGTCCTCAAAAATATTTGCCAAAAATAAAATAATAAAATTTAGGTTTCTAAAATATACACCCAGGGAATTTGTTTTCATTACACACAATTGCTAATCAGGGATGACTTGTAATTTTTACTTGAATTTTAAATAATAAAAAGTCATGCAAAAACATAATAGATTCTATTTGAATAAATTTCTGGATTCATGTTACTATAATGTTTTCAATTCGTATTTCTATAATATTTCCAATTAATAATTTTTATGGAACAGAAATATACTAATAAAGAATTGTATTCAATAATATAAAGATCTCTTAATGAATCTTTCCAAAAAAATTTAAATGTAAGGATTTGAGTTTTCTTAATTATTCATATTACATATTTTCTTCAAGCCATAGAAGTACTTCTTCGACCTTCACAATAAAATTTTAATTACCTAGGTGCTGATAAACTAGCATGTATTTACCTAAAGTTACTTTTGCTTAACTGTTATTACGCGAATTCCACATGTTGACTAAAAATCAAAGTTCATGACCTCAAAATATTTAAACATATTTTAAATTAACGTAAGATGACGTGTGAGGTCTAAATAGGACAACTGGATCTATGTTTTTTATATCTGACAAAAAATGTCATTCACAACTTTTTAAATGTAAACTTTGTGCGCATGTGCAAACATTCTGACAAACAATAGATTTGTTATTTAATTCTTTCTTTCCTTAAACGCTTTTTACGTTACAAAATTTCAATGTACTATTTTCTTATTGCAACTTAATTAATATTTAAAGGGATTAAATTCTAATGAACACTCACGTGTAGTAATATTGCTCTGAACGAAAGAAATAGGACTTTGACCTCAGCTGTCGGAAATTTCCATAACCATCGATTATCTGCGACGCACAAACAGAAACCATGTGAATACTTACAAAATTATTACTGGAATTACCAAAACTCTTATCGTATTAAATTTAGTACTCCAACAAATTTTCTAGATCCAAGATTTGCTTATTCGATATTATTTATTTATGACGTTGAATTATATAAAACTGCATAACATGAAATTTCCATATACCATATTGTATAAAATTTTATCATATCCGATATTGCACTATAGGGGAAATGTTAAAAAATTTATTTAAATAATTTTATACCAATTGTATTAATGATGAAGCGGGGCTTCCATCTCCTTAGGCCTGCAGGGATCAACTGAACCGCTCTAGGTGGAACTTATACAAAAACATCCTCACGCTACAGCTGCTAGGTTCAACCTCCAGACACAAAGATTCAATCAATTATCTATCTTTTTTCGGACTGTGTTACAGGCCACGTGTTTAGACACGACCATCTTGACTTCACTATCTTGCCGAGCAGCTTACCCGTTCGAACGCTGATAAAGAAGTGAACAAATTGACAACTCGACGAAGCTTAGTAACGAATCTTAGGCCATAAAGGTAAAGGAGTCTATATGCTATTATTAGTTTTATGTATTAATTTTTTACTGAACGGAAATTTATAAATTATATTTTATATTATTGCTGTTTTATTTTATGTTAAAGAACTAAGTGTAACTAGGAAAAAAATACGTTACAGTTTTTTGAAATAATTGCGGAAGTTGATTGATTGATTAAGTTGGGAAGGGTGACTTAAAGTCACGCGCACTTAGGCCTCCTAGTGAGCCCATTGTGCTGCCTTCCTTGCCCTAGGTTGGTCCTTCATAGCTCAGCCACCCGACCTTGCAGGTGAATTTGAGGATGTCGGACCAGGGGGTGTCTCGAATTCCGGACTTCTCGGGCCAGAAGTCCCCCAGCATGGATCCTCGAAGTCGGGCGAGTACCGGACAGGTGCACAGAATGTGCTTCGCCGTCTTATCCTCCTGTTGACAGCCGCGAAAGATGGGGTTGTCTGACAGACCCATCCTGTGCAAGTGCTTCCTTAAAGTGCAATGCCGGACAGAATACTTACTAGTAGCCGTAGTTTCTGTCTCGGCAAGCGTATGGCAAATTATTCTATTTTGGTCATGGGAGACCTTATGAACATTTTTGCCTGCCGGCAGCTTAATGTACAAGCCCACCTATCCTTGTGACGGCGGTGGATTATTTGTCTTATCATGGAGAACACCACCGATGGCGCAATAGCAACCGATGGTTCAGGGCCGACAAAACCCCGAGCCGCTCCCTGTCTCGCCAAAGAATCGGCCTGTTCGTTACCATGTACTGCTGAATGCCTTTTGATCCAAACCAGCTCAAGGCGGTTGTATTAGAAGCGAGCTCGAGAACACGATGGCATTGGTATACCACCCCCGAGAACGGCTTCTGCTTGTTTAAGCTCAGAAGAGCTGCTCTATTATCGCTCGAGATGCGTATAGCTTTGTTTTGGATTTCACGTTCCAGTATGGCATTAGCGCCATGCATGATGGCTATGAACTCCGCTTGGATGATAGTTACCAGCCTGCCCAGTGCAACACTTTCATGAAGGTCTAGGTCATCGGAGAAAATATCTGCCCCGGTACCTTCATTTGTTTTGGAACCATCTGTGTAGATGGAGATCTCCGTTAAGGAGGCGTCCTCAGTGTTTAGGCAAACCCCAAAACGCTTCCTGGAAATCATTATGGGTGCGATCGAATCAACCACTCCTCCCAAGATAGGAGTGTTCTGCACCGCTTCTCTTAGTATGTTGTGGTGTCTACCACCGCCTCCCTTATCAATCCATAGACCTTTGAACCGCAGCCTCATTACCGCTCTCAAAGCCATCTCCTCCACATGTAGGTCCAGCGGAGTGAAGCCTAGGATGGCTTCTAAGGCTGCAGTATGTGTAGAACGCATTGCACCTGTAATGTTTAGACAGGTCACTCTTTGGATATGAGTGAGATCTTTGACTGTATGGGCCAGTCTGGTCTTGGGCCACCAGACTACAGCGCCATAGCAGAACATCGGCCTTACTACCATAATGTCTTATCAGGACCAAACGAATTAAAAACTGAAGGCTCAGAAGTACCATTATCAACTACTTGTACTTGAGGAATAACTGATTTATTTTGATAAACCCGACTCTAAACTGCATAAACTTTTTCATTCGAAACGGGATGTTTATTCTCAAATGGTTGCTTAGAAGAACTACAAGACTTGTTAGACTTACTAGAAGATGCAGAAACTGAGTTTAGTTTCATCAAAGAAGCTTCTTCTAATTTTTTACACAACTTTACTAAGGTAGGTACATCTTGAATGTCCGGCAACGCAAGTGCTGAAATAAAATCCGGAATTAAATTTTTTCTTATCATCTTAACTTTAGTTACTTCTGCTGGCTCATTAGTAAGTCTACTAAATAAGGTTTGCATATGCGCAACAAATAAAACAATACTTTCATCCTTTCCTTGACGACGATTTTTAATTTTTTCCCAAGTATCATCATCTGAATAACCAGGTAAAAAATCTTCCTTTAAGCGCTCTAATAAGGAATTCCAATCCTTCAACGAATTTTTCACACTCCTAAACCAAATTAAAGCATTTCCCACAAAAAGTTCACATGCTGATCCAAATAAATTAACTTCGGGTACCTTACGAGATTGCGCTAGTTCGCTGACTCTATCTAAGAATGAATATAATTGTTTAGGATTCCCTGAAAATTTTACTGGCCCCGAACCTATAGGTAAAGAAGGTGCTACATACGAAATCGAATGAGTAGGCACACTATCAACTGAAGGTGGTACTACAATAGACCGATCAAAACTAGTGGACTCTGTACTTTTATTGACTTTATCATATAACTCAGCTTCTTGGGTAAGTATAGTTTGTACGGTTTCATTTCTGAACTAATAGCTTTCTCTGAATTTATTAAAGGAATTTTCATACGTTTAACTCGACCAGAAAGGTGAATCAACCTTGAACAAACTCTCTTAAAAATTGAATCCGACGAATCACCGTCAAATTCTGACGAAACATTTTGAACTGACTCAACCGAAACAGAAATCTCTTTACTTTCCGTTGCAAAATCTACTTCATAACTTGAAAGATCAAACAGACAACCAGGCTTATCAGCTTCTTTAGCTACAGTCTTCCTAAAATTTTTCTTTTCTCAACAACTGGTCTCTCACTTATTACATCTCTAATCCTAAGTTCATATTCCAGTTCCTCTTTAAGTAAACAAACAATTTGAAATTTTTCAGACATATTTGTTATAGTACATTATTTTAATAAAGTTAAATTGGTAAATCTAAATGATTCAAACTTTAAGAAAATTGTCAAAACAAATTTGGGCAACAGGTCAAAGTCAAAAAGTGAACTTGGTAAAAATACATTTTTGCCAAAACAATATCGAATAAAATCTTTATTAGGCCAAAATAAAATTAAAGTTAAAAATAAATTTGGCTAAGGTAATTAACTGACTAAAAGAAAGTCAATGTCACAACTAAATTTGTGCCAAAACAAATTTCGAGAACAATAGATTATTATTATAAACTTGAGCAAACAAATTTCAAAGGCAAAATAAAATTTGAGCAAACAAATTTTGAAGCCCTACACGTTGAGGCGTCAGTGATACGTTGGGCTCCAGTGATACGAATTTTGTAGTTTTTTGATGGGCGCTAGTGAAACTTATTTTTCTAAATGGGCGCCAGTGAACAAAAATCTTCCGACATAGCTAGGGGTCTATTCCTGGGTAGAGCATTAAGAAGTGGGGGGGAAAGTCGAATTTTGTTTGCAAACCAAAGCTAAACAAAATTAAATAGGCGCCACCGAGTCCTGAGATAATCACGATAAGGGCAAAGCACAATTCTAAGGGCGGACGTGGAAACCCAAAGATAAAACGATCGCCTTCGTTAACAAAAACCTGTTTTATAAAAATAAGACGCAGCTCCTGTAAGAAATTACAAAGATTAATTAAAGAAAATGTAGAACACCATTTGTGTCCTATAAAAGTATTAAAAATAAAAAATGTATATCCAATATGATATTGGCACAAAATTATTACCCAAAAATTCTACCTTTATGTTATCAGATTTGATCGCATTTGACCAAAATAAAAGTCTCAAAGTTTAGCTAATTGTTTACTGTAGTAAAAAACTTTCTTTTCAAAAATCATAACTTTTTAACATGTAAAAAAAATTCTTAATAATAACATTTATAACCAAGTCAAAATTTTGTCTTTTTAAAGCAAAAGACTGCTCTCTAAACATAAACTTGTTTTAAATATTTGATCAAAATAATTTGTAACCACAATGCATTAAACTAACATTTCTATCCTGGGCAGATTTTATCAGGTAGATTACAGTTTCATAATTATTACGCAGCGTGTATTTAAATTTTTATACTTAGTTTTTATAATTTATCTGTGAATAAAGGCTAACTTCAAGATTGAAGAATGTTTAATTTGAATTTTAGGAAAGCTGCACGAAACATCTGCTTTTACGGCATACATCTGTCAAATGTTGCTACATCACAAAAAAGTATAACGTCGAAAATATACCTTGAAATTTATCTGAAGTTCCAATGGAACAAAGCTTACAATTATATAAACCTAACCTAACAAAATTTCTTTCTACGGTTTGTAAAACCAGTTCAACAATAATCGAAAGTGAAACAGATCATATGTTCATAAACATTTCGTGTTTTTTATATGATCATCTGTTTATCAAAGATTAACAACATTCTAAACCCATGCAAAAAACTTCTTAAATTTAATAATGAACCAACTGCATCTGATTCTCTTCGACAAATCCCTACAGAAATGTCATCCGCTCCAAGCAGCACCATAAACTATTTCCTGGGGTAACAGCAATCAGAACCATATGTCTGCAATCTCAAATGCTTGTACAGAACCATACAACTTACAAAACAAAATCTTCACTTGTCCTTTTCTATTGTTTTTCGTAGGCGCGCTAAATAAATGGAACAAAATTAAATTAAGTTCGTAAAATGTATAAATTACAAACCGTTAGTAGAAGTTATTGAAATCTATTCAAGTCTACCATGACTTGAACCACTCACACAAATAACATAATCGAAGGTCGCAAGCCTCTCTTCTGGAAAACATCTTGATTGATAACTAGGCTACGACTAACGAACCAAACTAGAACGAATGATAGCGACGATTCACAGACTCGCGGTTAAAGGTGGGGAAATACGAAAGAAACAGGATTGCTAGAGATGCTCGACAAAATAACTTTAAATCACACAGATATTTAACTATAAGAAGATTATTAAAAAGAAGCGTTCTATTATGTACTATATGGAACATTATTAGAGAATAAGGCACGCTTGGCACATTATCCTCGTAATTCAATGCGAATAATTACTGATCAAATTAAACATGTTACAAGCTTCTTATCAAGTATAATGCCCAGATACTTGACTTCTTCTGATAAGGGCAGAGAAGTTTGGAAGAGCATTGGCAATTTGGTTACCGTCAGCTTCCTTTTATTGGAAAACAACACCAACGTCGTTTTGTTGGGGTTAATGGTTAAAAAGTTATCGGAGCACCAGAGCTCCGTGATCCTTAGTGCTGCTTGCATCAAATTACACAGCACTTGTTCTAATTTGCCGACTATTAGAATAGCTATGTCGTCGGCGTAACCTATCGTGTAGAAACCTGCCTTATTAAGACGTTGGAGAAGTCTGTCCACTACTAAATTCCATAGTAGCGGTGACAGCACGCCTCCCTGGGGACAGTCTTTATTTACTGCCCTAATTACTAAGGTTTCCCCCACATTGATGTGTACCCGTCGACATCGCAGAATCTGCATGGTAAACTGCTGAAGAGTGTCCTCAGCTCCATGTGTCCGTAGAGCTCTATCGATGCTTGCGAAAGTGGTTTCGCTGAACGCACCCTCAATATCAATAAATGCGCCTAAGGCAGACATGATATTATCTAGGATTTTTTCAATCCGTCCTACAACAGCGTGGAGCGTTGATTTTCCTGGTATGAAGGCGTGTTGATTTGGGTGAAGTGGATAAGAAAGCATTATCCTCCCCCTCATATCATTGTCGCACAGTCACTCCAAGGTCTTTAGCAAAAAAGACGTGAGACTGATCGGTCTGTAGGATTTAGCCTGGGAGTAGTCCTTCCGGCCTGGTTTAGGAATGAAGACAACTCTAACCTCTCTCCAACTGCTGGGGATGTATCTAAAAACAATACAGCCCCTAAAAAGTACCACAAAGAATGGTGTCAGCTTCTCCACTCCCCACTGTAGTAGGACGGGGAAGATGCCATCCTTTCCAGAGGACTTAAACGGTTTGAGAGTTGAGATAGCCCATTTAATTTTCCTTTCATCCACTACCCGGTTTGAAACCTTCAGTCGGCCCCGTTAGGGGCCGAGCTAGGTTGATCCACCCCGTATGACGAAGGTTGTATTACACTACCTGGAAAGTGCGTGTCAGCGAGTAACTCCGCTGTTTTTGCCTCGTTGGTGGTGTATGTACCATCCACACGTTTTAGGCAGCATAGTTGATGACGAGTGTCTTTGGACAAAATCCTGTTAATGCGGGAGATCGCATTGGTAGACTCGACTGAGTTACAGAAGGTCTTCCATGAGTCTTTCTGTCGTCTTCTAATTGTCGTTTTGTACAGTCGCTGGTGGCTTTTATACGCCTCCCAGTCAGCCATACTTCTGGTGCTCTTTGCCTTATTAAACAGTTTGCCCAAGGTCTTTTTCAGCTTCTGTAGCTCCGCGCCCCACCATGGGGTAATGGAGCGAGTAGAATCTGTCCTGACCGGGCATGCCTGTTTAAAGGACTCTACGATGGAGTTTTGTAGAGAGACCGAGTATCTCTGTAGCTCTTCTATTGTTTTTGGGTTGTCAGTACCTTGTGATGTCAAAAGGCGTTGCACCAAGCTGTCTAGGTAGACAGACCTGTTGGTCGCTTTTGGGTTCCTATATTCTTTACAGACAGCTACTGCTGCCTTTAAATTAAAACTTAACAATCTGTGATCTGACAGTGTCGCATTAGGCGTCACCTGCCAGTTCAAGATATGCCTTGAAATGCCTGACGATGCCAGGGTTAAGTCGATGACTGTCTGGAAGCGAGATGTCACAAACGTGGGTTCGCTGCCCCAGTTAAAAATCTCCAGATTCTTAGTCGATATATACTCGAGTAGTACTTTTCCACGGGGGTTTGTATCTGCGCTACCCCATACCACATGGTGCACGTTGGAATCGCATCCGATAATCAGATGCTTTTTGTGCCTATTACAATGATCAATGACTGCCGTCAACTCCGGAGGAGGTGGGTCATGGTTAATTGGAAAATAGACTGAGACCAAGATTATGTCAGTAATTCCTCCCATCCTGCAACTGATCTATACGGCTACGACGTCACGGCCACTCAGTTGTGGCAGGAGGAGAGCATTTAAGTGCCTGGGGATGTAGATGCTTGCTCTAGGCTTAGGTTGGTTACTAGCCGCAAAGATAGTACCATTTAGGCTTCCCAGTCCCGAGATTCCTGAGCAAACCACCCAGGGTGCTTGGATAAGGGCGATGGCCTGGTTATTGCTCAGATGTCTGCATAACGATGCTGCAGCCGCCCGGCAATGTTGCAGGTTTAGTTGTATTAAGTTTAGTCCCGCCATTGGACTGCGATGGGTAAAACTTGCTTATCAAGCCTCACTGGGCGGGCTGTCCAGTGACGCTTTACTGTACTCCTCCGCAAACCATCCCACTAGCAGCGGATCGGAGTCTGCTGTGTCCATCTGACTGCTTAACGCAGACGATGGTTCGTCTACCTCAGCCTCCTGAGGTTGCTGTAGGAGCGGAGCTCGCTTTAGCTGCTCAGGAGGTGGAGGTTGAGCCTGCTGTTGCGCGGCAGCCAATTGGGCTGCCTCTGCGGCAGGTTGCGATTTTTGTATTTTGAGATTTAGGGAGGTGAGCTTGTAGTGTAGCTTGCCTCTCTTTCTGTTGATGGTCTCCCTCGCGTCTTCCCCAACGCCGAAGACTATCAGCTTCCCTGGAGGTTGATCTCTTGTGGCGGTGTGGAAGACGCACCACTTGGATGTGTCAGCGCAGGGGTTCTGTACACGCAGACGCCTTTGGACGACCTCCATGTCTTCCGGGGGCCCCAAAATCCACAGCGCCACCTTCAGGAGCCTAGGCAACAGTCCCACCTGGACGACTGTAAGGCGTTCAGCCTCCCACAGTTGTGGGAGGTTGCCAACCGCCTCCGTAATCCATGTTAGGAAGTGGCCATCCTCGCACCAGATCCGGAAGACCTCGCCCGAGTACGCCCACCTCCTAAATGTCGGGGGAGCGCTATCATTGGGAAGGGCGAACAGATGGTCGTCCAAAGCCTTCTCAATTGCTAGTTGCAAGGTCTCTGCTTGAGCCTTCGTAATCTTACCCCACGGGTTATTTTTGTCTATGACAGCCACCTGAAGGTGCCTAGCAGCTGCCTCCACGTAGCTGCCAGTGACGGGCTGTTTAGTATCAGTCTGACAGCCACTCTTTCGCGATCTACCTTGCGGAGGGGTGCACTCAGATCTGGCTCTTTTCATGCTCCGCGCCTTGGTCTCTGCAGGTCTAGGGGCGGAGGTGGATGGTTTTGAAGTGGAGGGTGTTTGATTGGCACCAGGTTGTGCCGTGGATAGGTTAGCCATAGGGCCAGCCTTTTCCACCACACCCTCCTGTGCCGCCAAACGGGGCCTCCTTCTTCTTTTCTGTTCAGCCCCACTGATTCGCTTTCTCTGTGGGCGCTGCTGTTGCCACTCCTCTGGCTAAACCTTCTCCCCACCTTGGGGCTGATGTTGTTGTTCTTTTCGTTGCAGTTCCTGTGGGACCTGCAACAAAACTTGAGGGGTGTCCGAGGACGCACCCTCTGGATTAACTACATTGACTATAGGATCCATATTTTTAAAAATAAAGTTCATCTTCCCAGCTCCCCACCCACCACGGAGCCCAAGTTTGGGGTGTGTAAAAACAACACCAGGACTACCAGGAAGATATAGCTCCCCGTAAGATGACTAGCGTACAAGCCCGCATACCGCTTTGTAGCAGCACACATCTTGCATGTGCTGCTCACCCACAGTACCGGCTGCACGCCCTTCACCTCCAAGAGCTCACCCAGTCGGCGGTCTGACCCGACGACACAGCCGATTGATCGAGATGAGTTAGTCTCGATCCCCTGTCTAAGTGAAATCTGGGCCAAAGTGGCGTGTTGCCAGACACTGAGGAACTAAACCGCCTCAGGTGTGGCTCAACCACCAGGATCCCGTCATCCGACCGACACGGGTCGCCTCGCACGGCACGAACACGAGGTGGCCTGGACCACAGGGGTCCAGGCCACCTCGAGTTTAATAAACCGGCTTATAAAAAGTAAATTGTTTCCAGCTGGTTTCAAAATAGTTTATTACCGCTGTGACTTTTGCTCTTCTTTGAATCTATCCAGGTAAGGTTCTTTTGTCGACTTATTTTAGGATATACTAATTTTATTGTGGACTGCAGTGGAAAGTATTCCCACATACAAAATTATACCTTTATACTGCAGACAGACAATATGCAGCCAAGACTGATCCAAAATTAATAGCGCAAGAAATTTTAATCAAAGTATACAAGCGTTAGGCGTCATACGAGTTTATATATAACTGTAAAGATTTAGAAATTGTATTACGTCTGAACATTTAATTTCTTTTTACACTACATGATTGCAATTTGCAGCCAATATTTTATTTCAATTTTCTACTTTTTAACTCTAGCAGCTTTACACTCGATAGAAAGTCCTATATTCAAAAAAAAATTTCTTTGACCAACGGAATTTTTAGTACTTTTACAGCCAGATGTCCTTTTAATTTAAACTAAAATTTTAGCCAAAATTTTTCAATCGGGAGCGTACTATATGATCAAATACTTTTAATTTTATAAAGTGTGGGTCCTAGATTTTAAGTTAACAAACAACGCATCCTATAGGAATGCATTTTCTCGATAAATTTGTTATGTAGATCTTACATTTTTCTCTTATTAAAATTTGTATAAAAGAATTGCGTGGATTCCAATTCTACTACTTTTTCAAATAAAATCAACTCTAAAAAGCACTAAAGACTAGCAATTGCACATTTTTCTCAAGATGTGATATCTAAAATTCAATTTAGGTTTGGAAGTATTTTAAAATCCTCGTCAGCATAAATTTTATAAATTAAAATGCATGGTATTGGAATTCATGACTTGCCTAGTTTTAAATCGATTACCTGAAGAGAGAAAGTACATGCATATTGTTATTAAATTTAACAATTAGTTTCTCATTTTGCGACCGTGGTTAATTAGCGTTTAATGTAGGAAAGCTAAGCTTATAATTATTGTTTTAAATACATGCCAAGTTCAAAATTTAATTCTTTTGCTACTTTTAAAATTAGGGATTTTTCACATCGCATTAGAGGTTTTAGAAATACACAAAAATAATTTTTGCAATCGATAACAATTCGCATTCATACTGAATTAATTTATTTAACATCTCACATTGTATACGTATTTACGATTTTCAAATGCTGTACTAATAATTGTTTACAAACCAGTAGTTGTTATTGGAAAGTACCTACTTCTAAAGTAGTAATTATACTAACGTATCCATAGGCTAACAAAATAAAATTGTTTGTAAATCCTGCTCGTGCTGCAAGCATATCAACTAGCTATTTTTAGCATTTTTTAAACAGATATATTAATCAAAGTTTTTTCTATACGGCCCATTATCAATATCAAATTTTTTTACAATAGTTATAAAATTATACTTGCCACCACAATGTTATAGCATTAACGTTATTCCTGAGTCTGTGTTTTAAAGCACTAACATGGAAAATAAATTTTTTCTGGCCCGGTGATCAAACCATGTATTTTATATGTTTTCATGGTCTCTGAAACCGAATCTGATGTATGTTTAACCCCAGCACGTCATGATTTTAACAAAACCTCAAAAACCTCGACATCGACAGTTACACGCAAAAAAGTTTTCTATTCTGCAGATCCGACAAGGTGAACGATATGTTTTGGAGTCTTTTAAACTCAATCCGATGTTTATATAACCCGATCGCATAAGGCTTTTGACATAACCTAGAAAACGCCACATAGTTACACAAAAAAAAAAAATTTGGGATGGGAGTCAGACCATATTTACTATACATTTTTAGGGTCGCAAAAACATATTTTAACATTTTTCGACTTCTTTGTAACCCCATAACCCAAAAAAAACTTTTTATAAAATTTTATTTAGAAACAGATGCAACCTAACCTTTTTATAAAATTTTATTTAGAAACAGATGCAAACTAACCGGGTCGAGGCGGGTCACGTGCCAGCTTGAGGCGAGTCAAGATGGGCCGCATGCCGGACTGAGGTGAACCGAGGCGGGCCGAAGTGAGCCGCGTGCCTGACCAAGGTGGGTTACAAGCCAAAAAAAATTTGTGCTTTCTGACATCAAGTTTAAAGCGGGTAGTCCTACCTAGCATGGATGAGGTTTAAAAATTCTAAGATCATTAGTTTTTGATAAATGATAGATACTTGGAACTTCTCGGAATAAAAATAAAGCACGACCGAGAGATCTAAAAGTTAAGATCTTAAAGTTTCCAAATACGTAGCACCTACCATTGGGAAATGGTAAAAATGTTAAAACCTATAAAAGCGATTACTAATAGTGGCTTAGAAAAAATAGTAATTTCCTTGGACTAAATAAAATAGCTTAGACTGATTAATGTATATGGTCACGTATTCCTGTACACATCCACACACGTTTACTTACGCCCACATACGGACATGGCGATGCGGGTAGTTTTTGTTTAACAAATAGTAGGAAAGATACGTTAGGTGTTAGTGTGTGGAAGCCAATCGGATCGTTGGATTCAAAAAGAACGGTGGGGCGAAATACATGGCGGTCCCTGTTAGAATAATCAAAAGTGGTTAATCGATCGTACAAGAGGTTTAAATATGCGAAAAGTGTAAAAGCCTACATGAGCAGAATTTGATTATCAGACAAAAGAAATGCGCGTTGTGCTATACTTATAAAAAAGTATAGAATGGTGCATTGGAGCGGTCCTAGCAGAAAAAAGGACGACTGACTTTTTCAACCAACTACAAGAATATCAGTCGCACAGAGAAGGGTACGCATGTATTATACAGCACGCTGTTACTATAAAATATGTTAGTTTGCGGGTAGCTCGAACGTGTAACTGATCACGATTTAAAGGTCCCTCGGAGGTTTAAAAATTCTGAAACCATTGTCGTTTGATAAATGTTTGGAAATTACCGGAATGGGATCAGTCGAAGTACTAGTTAAACGGATGATTGACCGAGATTTTCCTACCTTTTACGAGGGAAGCGGAAGTTAACAGTTACCAAGCGCCTAATTCCCTATTTGGATGGTATCGGGTACTTGCCGGCTCTAGAAATAATTACGTGCTACCGACCGCTATGCCGAATATTTGGTTCTTGAAAATGAGTAACCTACGAAAGTACGGAATACTTGGTATTAATGCTAATTATTCTAGTGACCGCGCTTGCGCACTGTTAGAGTATCTTCGGCAATCCTCTGTTGTTTCTAAAATGTGTATAAACCATGGCACTACAAGTAAAGCTTTAGTTATAATTCATACTCTTTGGAAGCTGATCGAAGAAAAATCTTGTCCGAAAATATTTCTAATTGCAGCTCTTGTGGTGTTTACTATACCTGAAAAAATGCTCTCAAACGGCACTAAAACAAATGTCGTAGTGTAACATCGTCCAGAGTTAAACTTATACATCCGTCAGCAGCAAAATAGTTAAACTGTGGTTGAGATATCGCTTCTGCGTGAATGGATAACCTTACTGCGACTCAAGGAAAAACAACACGGTTTGTCATTCAGCCGTAAACGTCCAGCTCTGCCAACTATTGAAGGGTCTTGTTTGAAACAATCACGAGTTATGTGTAAAGTGTGCGATTTGGAAGTGGAAAAGACTACGTATATCGCATACTTGAGGAGCAACAGGTATAAAAATGCAACAGTTGACGCTACTGGCAAGGATGGTGTAGAAATTGTTAGCACAGCCTTTAACAGTCGTATGGCTAGCTATCGCATAAAGAACGTCAGTGTCAATGATGGACTGTCCAAGTTTTTTGGAAGCAGAAAGAGCGGTTTAATGAAAAAAGAACACAACATACAACAATAAAAGTTAATTGCGAACTCTACGGCATCCACACAAAAATGGGAGAAAAAACTATCGATGTGAAATCCTTTAACACAAAAAATATGGTTATAACATCTTCTAGTAATCTAGAAAATATGTAAGAGTTCTTAAGCAAAGCTATGAGAACAAAATCAGAGAAATTTGAAACACGTGGGTCCGGTTGGTCTTTGGAAAAAGTGCTCTATTTAGAAATAAATATTAATAAGTACAAGTCATGTGAGGAGTTTTAGGTTAAGAATAAAAATTGTGAATATGCATTAAGAAATGTGATTTACAAAATTTAAACTGTATTAGTAAAAATTGTCTGTAATGAAAAGTTTTAAGAATGGTTAGTGGATTTTCATTTAGGTATGAGCTGCTGGAAGGTTATAATTTAGCTGAATCTAGGTATAAGACAGGTGAACAGAAAAGAAAAGAAATGAAGTGTGGAAAAAGTTATGTTAAAAATTCTTGTAAATCTTAAGGCGCTAAGGAAAAGTTTAGAATTGTCTCGCATGGTGTAGTTAGTATTCGCGTTTCTGCAGTTTAGTTTTAAAAAAAATTTGGGATGGGGTGCGCTTAGGTAAACATTGTGTCGGATCTGTAATTCTCTCGCACATGACCTTTCCAGCGAGCCCCAAACGCTGTGGAAATATTTTTAGAAGTAAAAAAACATGATGGCGGATGTGAAGTAATAGAAGGCGGTGGCGGTGTCGGTGGCGGTAGCGACGGCGGTGGCGGTGGCGGTGACGTTGTGGCGGCGACGGTGGCGGTGGCGATGTCACGTATTCAAAATAGCGGATGTGACGTAATCAAAATGACTTATGTTGGGGCGTCTGAGCAAGGAGGGAATAAGGAGGAAATCCTCTCCCTTCCGCCCCTCCTTATGGGATTTTACATGTAAAATGTGAGAAATCAAAGAGCAAAAGTGCGCGATTTTTCTCAATAATGCTCTACTGTTACATACGTTTTAGCATTTGTTTTAATTTATGTTGTAATTCAACGGCCACTAAAATGTTTCAGTCAATTTTTAACAAGTTCAAGCGCAACTCCTTACGTGAGGAAGGTTCCAAAATCCTGATAATTGATTTAGATGTAATAAAATGAGCTATAAAACGTTTTTTGAAGAATTTTTTTGTCAAATAATTTCAGAAGCAGGAAATCACGTATGTCTAATTTTTATATATTAAATTCCTATGTTTGGGTGTACCAGCTAATATACGGTATATATTCTGCTGATTCAGATTCCTAATTTGTACTTGTAAAAATTCTTCTTATGATGTATATCATTATGCTTCAGCTGCATCTTAAAATACTCTCAAGCCAACCAAGAATTACATGCAGTCTTAAAGGATATACTAACTCGCATATTTTCGAGAAGTTATTTTTTTACATTGGTGTTTGTTTCCTTTGAGGTATATTAAAATAAAAACTTCCGTAAATATTAACGAGTCAATCACAAAATTATATTTTCAGCAAATAGAGTAATAACCCTGTTTATGGAACAGGAATATCCTTTAAGAACGCCGCAATACGAAGTTTAAGAAATGTTTAGGGTAAGTGCTTTTGTATTAGGTTAGAATACGTTCTCTGCATTTAAACGAGTTATTAGGAAAAGCTCTCCAAAATAAGCCTTTTCTTATTAATTAGAGCTAGACTTTAAAGTAGGTGTTTTTCACTACAAACATTTTTTTATTGTTTCAGGGCTAACTATTTGTTCTCTGGTCTCCAACCTCTATGGTTTCACGCTACAAATATTGCTCTACACTTGATAGCTTGCGTCCTGTTCACTCGTGTGTGCCTATGTGTAGCTGGATTAGAGCCTCCATTTGCAACTCTCGCGGGACTACTTTTTGCTATTCACCCAATTCACACTGAAGCGGTAAGTTTAGTGTCTACGTTAGTTACCTTTGTAGAAAGTATGTCTATTAAGAAAAAACTTTTGTTTGGCATTGGTCGTTATTATACTGGTACACAGAGGTCCAGATACACATCAATAATAAAGAAAAAGCTTCTACGTTGAATATTACGCTGAATTATAATTACTTACTTAAATTAAGCATTATATGGTCATATCTTTAGTGTATTACGATTTAGGTACTTCATCAAGGGAATAGCAAACAACTGGTCCGTGACTGATTTTTGGAAAACAGTCTCCCACCTTCATCAAAGATTAACAGTTTAAGTATCAACAAATTTTAAGTTGCCAAAAATTATTAAATACAACACGAAGATGATTTGACGAAAGATGAAATTTAAAGTGAAACACCAAAATAAAGATATTTTTATAATCCGCCCCTCACCATCAATTCCCTCCCATTCGCTTAAACCAGCTGCTGCGAAGACCTTTTTCTGATCATCGATATCAACATTATAAAAATACTATTCTGTGGCAGCAATAACTTTTTCGCCGGTTTTCAATTTCCTTTCGGAAAGAAACTACTGGGTTTTGAAAATTGATTAAAGTCAGATAAGGTAATGCTCAGTAAATAGGGTGGATGCGGCACAAATTGGAATTGCAACTCATGAAGTTATTACGGAAAAATTGCGACTGGTATGTGAGGATGCATTATGATGATGGGAAAACACCTTCCTTGGTACTGTTGTATGTCTTTCTTTCCTAATAGCAACACTTTCTTTATACAGAAAAGCTGTAAAATATTTTCTATTGACTGTTTGGCACTTTGCGAAATAGTGCATAAGATGTATCTTTTTCAAACCCTAAATAACAATTGAACTTATTCTTTCCAGCCGATGGATATGACATACTTCTTTGACAGAAGAACAGCAGTAGTACATTATTGGTGTAATCAGACCCACATTTCCTCCAGAATCCCACATTTCCTCACACATCTGGACCAAATTTACATGTAAATTCGCACTATAAAGTCTTATTTTTTAAGAATCTCCACCTGCTCTCTCCCTGTGGAGATGAATCTCCTCCTTGTGGGAGTTTTACCCCAACCATCCCTAACCTAAAAATCGATAACCTAACCCCTAAAATTTTTGAGATACTTCTCGGTGTCTATTGGCACAGCACCCACGAGATAAACCTATCTTGTTTGGTATCAATTAATATTAGATTTTTCTCAGCTACCCGAATTTCTAACAATTTTTCAGATAGCATCACCCCCAAGGGAGCTACCCCCAATTTTAAGATTTCTTACCAGTTGCGACTTTTGACCGTCCTTAAACATTTTTTTAGTCATGCAATACATTAAATTAGCTTAGAATTTTACGCACACCCCGAATCTGTAAACAGATTTGAAATCGGACCACGCCCTGCAAAGTTACACATATACCCTCTGCGAGATAAATCTTTCTCCACATTTCCACCCACGAGATAAACCTACCTTGCTTGGTATCAATTAATATTAGAATTTTCTCAGCTACCCAAATCTCTTTAAATTTTTTAGATAGCTCCATCCCCCAGAGAGCTACCCCCATTTTAAGATTTTTTTTTTGCTGGTAGCGATTTCTGACGGTCCTTATAAATTTTTTATACATGCAATACATCTTGTTAGTCTAGAATTTTATGTAGAATCCAAATCTGTAAACAGATTTAAAATAGGGCCACCCCTTACCATTTTACACACACCCTCTAAATTATAAATTTCCTGCGGCTCATACCTAAAAGAAAATCTAAAAACTATTCTTAAAACTTTTTATTACAAACAATTTTTACTAATACAGTTTAAATTTGTAAACCACATTTCTAAATACATATTCACAATTTTTTATTTTCAACCTAGAACTTGTCATATCGGGTCATACTTATTAATATTTATTTCTAAATAGAGCACCTTTTTCAAAGACCAACCGGAACCGCATGTTTCAAATTCCTCTGATTTTGTTCTTATGGTTTCACTTAAGACCTCGTACATATTTTCCAGATTACTAGAAGACGTTATAACCACATTTTTGTGTTAAAGGATTTCACATCGGTAGCCTCTTCCCCCATTTTGATGTAAACGCCGTAGAGTTCGCAGTAGACTTTTACTGCTGTATGTTGTATTCTTTTTCATTTATTAATCGAATAAATCGCTCTTTCTGCTTCCAAAGAAACTCGGCACCCCATCGTCGACACTGGCGTTCTTTATGCGATAGCTAGCCATACGGTTGTTAAACGCAGTGCTAACCATTTCTACACCATCGTCGCTAGTAGCGGTAACTGATGCATTTTATGTCTGTTGCTCCTTAAATGTGCGGCATACGTAGTTTTTTCCATTTCGAAATCGCATACTTTACACATAATTCGTGGTTGTTTCGTACAAGACCCTTTAACAGCTGGCGGAGCTGAACGTTTACGGCTTAATGACATGCCGTGCTGTTTTCCTTGTGTCGCTGTAAGTTGCCCATTCTCGTAAAAGCGAAACCGCAAGTCCCACAGTTTAAGTACTTTGCTGTCGACGGATGTATAAGCTTAACCTTGGACGATGTTACACCACAACATTTGTTCTGATGCCGTTTGAGAGCATCCCTCCTGGTAAAGTAGACGTCACAGGGCTCGCATTTAAAAACGTTTGCAGGTACCATTTTAGTACAAAACAAAATCCACACTATAAGACTTAACTTGTAAGCGAACTAACTTATAACTAAAGAGTTTACTCTCGCGCACCGGCTTTATGTACCCTATAGAATGCAAACCGAAGGTTTCCGAAGATACCCGAACGAAGTTGAGGATTCAGCGGGGAACTAAATGACGTCATAGTCCTCGCTGCTCGTCCAATACATTTAGCGCCAATGCATGCACCTGGTTCGCTTCGTCGATGGTGCGAATGCCGTTAGTAAAAACATCGGAAACGTCTTCCATGTTATACGGATCGCTTGCATATTAAAAATCCAAAAGGGTGGTAACACACGCACACAAGTTGTCTGCAAGTCGTGCTGTAGAAGATGCAGTGCTACTATAACCAAAACTTAATAAAACACTTTAAACCATTACTAAGGAAATACCAACTTATTGTCTACAGGATACTTACTAATAAAGCAATTTAATTTTAAATAACTTCTACGTCATATTTTAGGAAATGGTGGGCTTGAATATTTTCTAAATGAATCACCAAGCGAAAGTATATGCTTAGCAGTATTAAAATTAACCATTAATTTCCCATTTTTACGAGCATGGTTAATTATAGATTAAAATTTAATTTGTGCACGTTCGAGCTTCTCGTAAACTAACATATTTTATAGCAACAATGCGCTGTATAATACATGCATACCCCTTCGCCGCGCTGCTGCTATTTTTGTAATTGCTAGAAAAAGTCACTCTCCTTTTTACTGTTAGGACCGATGCAAAGCACAATTTTTTATACTTTCTATAGCACATCGCGCACTTTTTTCGTCTGATAATTTTGCTTCTGTAGGCTATTACACTTTCGCATAGCGGTCGACCGCACGTAATGATTTCTAGAACCGGTAAGTACTTGATATCGTCCAAATAAAGAATTAGATGCTCGATGTCCGTCAACTTCCAATTCCCTCGTAAAAGGTAGAAAAAACTCAGTCAATCATCCATTATACTTCGACCCGCTCCTGTTCTGATAATTTACAAACATTTTTCAAACGACAATGGGCCGAGAATTTTTAAACCTCCGAGGGATCTTTAAGTCGTGATCAATTACACATCCGAGCTACGCGTAAACTAACATATTTTGCAGTAACTGTATAATACATGCATACCCCTTCTCTGCGCTACTGCTATTCTTGTAGTTGCTTGAAAAAGTCAGTCGTCCTTTTTACGGGTAGGACCGATGCAAAGCACCATTCCATACTTTCTTTATAAGTGTAGCACATCGCGCACTTTTTGTCGGATAATTAAATTTTGTTTATGTAGGCTTTTACACTTTTGCTTATTTAAACATCTAATACGATCAATTAACCACTTTCGCTTATTCTAACAGGAACCACCATACATTCCGCCACACCGTTCTTTTGATTCCAACGATCCTATGGGCTTCCGCACACTAACACCTGACGTATCTTTCCTACCCATTTGTTAAACAAAAACTACCGGCATCGCTATTGTGGACGTAAACAGATGTTTGTGGATGTGTACGAGAATATGTAACCATATACATTAATCAGTTTAAGCTATTTTATTTAGTCCACGAAAACTACTATTTTTCTAAACCACAATTAATAATCGCCTTTATAGGTTCCACATTTTGACCATTTCCCAATGACTTGTGCTACGTACATGGAAACTTAAATTTCTTATTGGAGAGAATTCTTATTCTCCCGCGCACTGCCGCGTAGTTGCATGCCTACCCCTTTTGGAGGTATATGCTCGTTATAGGTTGTAAGACCCTCGGTTTTACTTAACTACAATTCTTGAGACCCCTTTAATCTTTTTAATCGTATCTTTCTCGCTTACAATACACTCGGACTCAGCCCTACTACCAACAAATTCTAATACTGGACCCCCATTAAATTCGTCTTTAAATTTCCCTACAAGTTTTTATCGACAAGTGTTATATTGTATTTATTATACGCAGGGTAGTCACTCTTTTAAGATAAATATATTTTGCTAGGTATCAACTAATATTAAATTTTTCTAGGGGCCCCAAATCTGTAAATAGATTTTAAATAGGACCACCCCATACAAAGTTATGCGTTTTAAAGACCCAAATCATTAATTTTTGCTCATCTTTATTTAACACCATCTTTAAAACCCTTTTTTCGCTAACCAAGACATATGCTTTAACTAACTATCCCCCGAGAAATCTAAAACCGCCGTGTCTCGCGAATACCGCGTGGAGATAACACGTATACTCTGTCAACCAGGATAGAAGCAGAGGAAGGATTTGGAAGGTGGGAGAAGAACTTAAAAATTATGGAATCTTAAAACTAATATATACAAATATAAACAACTATCTTATATCTTTATGCCTCCATGCGTAGATTGTTGTACTATTAGGAATGATATACCTTTTGTCATCTTCGCTCGATAAACTAATTTTATTAATTATCTGCGTGTACAAATCGTATTTTTTACTCCGGATACATACGCAGGCAAGTACTCGATACCATCCAAATAAAGAATTGGATGCTTGGTGACTGTTAACATCCGCTTCCCTCGTGTACGCCCAGACACATCCCAGCCCATGAGCACCCCTGCGCATGCACACCCTTGCCCATGCGCACCCCTGCGCGTGCACACCCTTGCCCATGCGCACCCCTGCGCGTGCGCACCCCTGCCCATGCGCACCCCTCTCTGTGTGACTGCTATTTCGGGGTAACGTCACAACCTTTTGTAAATAAAGAGCAATGTAATACTATTATAAAATGTTTATTCTGACATTATACATAACAAATTTAAAAATATTTAATACCAAGCATGGAGTCATTTAAACTTAATTTTAATACAAAGTTATACACAGAAGACAGTCCTTTCTTTATGTTTGTTTGGAGTGGTTTTAATTTTATCTAATTTTATTCGCAGCTTAAAATTTAAATCGACAACCAAGTCTTCTATCTCCTTTTCTAACCAATAGTTTGATACATAAAGACCGTCTAGGTTTTCGAATTGTAAAATGTACCGAAGTTTGCCTCTATATTTAAAGTCTTTGATTCCGCCGACAACCAGATCCATTCCTTCGTGTAATTCTTGCAGCTTGTGACAATCTTTTAATCGCAGCTTTCCCACTATATCCTGCATACGTATCTTGTTAGCTTGATCGACTTCTTCTTGTCGGTATTGGAGGAAATCCTTATTCTCCCACACACTGTTGCGTAGTTGCATGTCCACCACTTTTGGGAATATATGGTTGTTATAGGTTTAAGACCCTCGGTTTTAAATGATCCGAAAGGTTCTTTACTAGGCAAATATACAATGTTTAGCGGAACCCCTTTACGTGTGGTGTACGCCAAGGTTCTGAAACCCGCATTCCTTAGTTCTTCTTTGTTATCTACCATTTTGATAAATACGTTTTTAGAATAACCTTTTAAAAAGTATACGGATTTAGTACCATCATTTTCCGCAAGAACGCCTACATAACTAAAAGAGTCTTTCTTACTAACCGCAAATGCATACAGCTTGTAGAACCCGGATGTATTTAAGTCACTCCATCGGCACATAAAATAATCTTTTAATTCTTCCTCATTTTCTCTAATAAGATGTTCTTTCTATAACACATCTTTGTATTGTTCGCGTATTGTCGCAGTGTTTTCCATGTACTCCAATTTTCGCCTTTTTGCATCCATTTCCTCTAATTCCAGTTGTCTTTTCCTTCCTTCTCCTAGGGCGGGTTCGAATCACGACACGGTCCGCTTGAAAAATGTTAGGCGAGCATTTTTCGCAAAAATACACCCTCGTTCGGATGAGAGGTAAAATGGAGGTCCCGTTTGTGAGTGTTGTCACGCACGTTAAAGATCCCTACCTTGCTTGGAACAGCAAGGATTCGGCAAAATTCAAAATTTTCCAGGTAAAAAAAAACTCGCTTCCTGGCCAATGTAGTACCTTCGGGTGGAGCATTGGAAAATCACATGTAATGTAATGTCTTTTCCTTCCACTTACAGCGTATGGTATGCATAATGGGGCAATTTCCTTTAGCGTAAACGGATAAAGTTTACTACCAATATTTACGCGTTGTCGTACAACCTCTGGACGAATGTTAGGTGTATTTATCAATCCCAATTCCAAAATGACTATTTCTTTTGGAATTGTAGAATATGGTGTTGCAGATTGTGTAAAATATGTACTACCTGCTTTAATGTAGCACTTGTGTAAGATTTTTATTTTATTTTGGCTGTCTTCCTCCTCTACTATCTCCAAATAATTTACTGGTAAATAGTTAAAACTAAAAACCAAAAGTACATACTTTATCAATGTTTCGCTTTCTTTTGGTTTTTCGGACAACTTAATTTGCAAGCCCGTCAATTTCTTTGTATTACCATTCCCCCAATACACGTACTGTAGTAGGTTATTATACACTAAACAGCAGCTATTTTGTAGCTTGTCCGATAGCTTACTCCACATTTTGGCAAGTGGTACCGAGTACATTGGCGCCTTTAGGAAGTATAACTTACTATCTTCCAATAACGTTAAACAGTCTTTTAAGGGATTATACACCCGTTCCGCACTGACATAGCTTCCAATTGCATAGTTGTATATTGTCGCTTCCAATCGCGTAATACCATGTTCTTTGGCCAAAGTAGACGCAAATGTTTCCCTTAAACGTACATCTGGACAACGTAAAAAATCTAGTATATAATTGCCAAGTTGTTTATTAACACCAGGACTTGTTATCTGACACACAAATTTGTTGTACATCTTAATTCTTGCATTGGTTGTTAGTCATGTTAAACAATCAATCCCCGCAGTTTTATCGTTGTCAACTATAATATTACACTTTTCTTCGTATTCTCCCTTATAGCAAAAGTTATGCTTTGTAGTTAAATAATTACACATCTCCATCTTGCTAAATATGCCCGCAAAATCTTGGGTTACAGCCATGTCAAAAAGATAGAAATAATCTTTTTCGACTTCGTCTAATATATCTGGTAGTTCCTCCAATAAAGTTTCCAACTTAACATCTGCTAGTTCCACTTTGTATGGAACACAAATGCATTCGAGGTCTTCTTTTCCGATAATTTCTTTTACTCTCTGGCCCATCTTGTTAGTGCTTTCCAGAGAAAACGGAAGCTTAGCTTTAACACCATGCCTAGCGGAAACAAATCGGTCGAACTTTCTTCGTAGATAGCTGTTAAATGCACCACAAATTTCTTTTTTTAGGATAAACATCCTTTTGCTTGCAGAGGTTTGTTCGGCGTCAGAAAAGTCGCAAATTTTAACCAACATTATATTGTCCAAAATGGTTCTGTAATTGGTGTGTGTAGTCCACCAGTCAGCATCTGCTCGTCTTCGACATAACAAATATTACCAATATCTGTCACCAGATTATTGTTGCACATATTTTCTGTCAACAGCCATAATCCAAATCGCTCATTTGTCGGTTTCACTTTATTCCCAAGAAGTTGAGAAACGTTAATCACCTTTGAGACGCTCATGTTTACCGTTCTAGCTACTATCGAATACTAAATTGAATACGAAAAAATTGTTCTCTTATGTATTCTACAGAGTGGGGACGTATATTGCCGAAGATAGTCGAATATGTTGTTATCCGACCTAAGCCGACAGGGATGCGCATCGACATATATCCGGATATATGTAGGATGTTAAGTTAGGGTGAAATTACCCCATAGGGTGAAATTGCCCCATGACCACATGGCCATATGACCACATGACCACATGACCATATGACCACATAACCACATAACCATATGACCTAATTGCTTTTTAATGAGTTTTCTCATTAAAAACCCATTAGCACTAATTGCTTTAATGAGTTTTTCCATTAAAATCAAGTGTGGACCTAGGTTAGATAAAGGAAAAATTAATAGGTTCGATAGTCAGCGCCGCGCGCTGACAACCTATTAATTTTCCTTATCAACCTAGGTCCACACTTGGTAATGGAAAATTCTCATAAGAAATTTAAGTTTCCATGTACGTAGCACCAGTCATTGGGAAATGGTCAAAATGTGGAACCTATAAAGGCGATTATTAATTGTGGTTTAGAAAAATAGTAGTTTTCGTGGACTAAATAAAATAGCTTAGACTGATTAATGTATATGGTTACATATTCTCGTACACATCAACAAACATCTGTTTACGTCCACAATAGCGATGCCGGTAGTTTTTGTTTAACAAATGGGTAGGAAAGATACGTCAGGTGTTAGTGTGCGGAAGCCCATAGGATCGTTGGAATCAAAAGAACGGTGTGGCGGAATGTATGGTGGTTCCTGTTAGAATAAGCGAAAGTGGTTAATTGATCGTATTAGATGTTTAAATAAGCAAAAGTGTAAAAGCCTACATAAACAAAATTTAATTATCCGACAAAAAGTGCGCGATGTGCTACAGTTATAAAGAAAGTATGGAATGGTGCTTTGCATCGGTCCTACCCGTAAAAAGGGCGACTGACTTTTTCAAGCAACTACAAGAATAGCAGTAGCGCAGAGAAGGGGTATGCATGTATTATACAGTTACTGCAAAATATGTTAGTTTACGCGTAGCTCGGATGTGTAATTGATCACGACTTAAAGATCCCTCGGAGGTTTAAAAATTCTCGGCCCATTGTCGTTTGAAAAATGTTTGTAAATTATCAGAACAGGAGCGGGTCGAAGTATAATGGATGATTGACTGAGTTTTTTCTACCTTTTACAAGGGAATTGGAAGTTGACGGACATCGAGCATATAATTCTCTATTTGGACGATATCAAGTACTTACCGGTTCTAGAAATCATTACGTGAGGTCGACCGCTATGCGAAAGTGTAATAGCCTACAGAAGCAAAATTATCAGACGAAAAAAGTACGCGATGTGCTATAGAAAGTATAAAAAATGGTGCTTTGCATCGGTCCTAACAGTAAAAAGGAGAGTGACTTTTTCTAGCAATTACAAGAATAGCAGCAGCGCGGCGAAGGGGTATGCATGTATTATACAGCGCATTGTTGCTATAAAATATGTTAGTTTACGAGAAGCTCGAACGTGCACAAATTAAATTTTAATCTATAATTAACCATGCTCGTAAAAATGGGAAATTAATGGTTAATTTTAATACTGCTAAGCATATACTTTCGCTTGGTGATTCATTTAGAAAATATTCAAGCCCACCATTTCCTAAAATATGACGTAGAAGTTATTTAAAATTAAATTGCTTTATTAGTAAGAATCCTGTAGACAATAAGTTGGTATTTCCTTAGTAATGGTTTAAAGTGTTTTTATTAAGTTTTTGGTTATAGTAGCACTGCATCTTCTACAGCACGACTTGCAGACAACTTGTGTGCGTGTGCTACCACCCTTTTGGATTTTTAATATGCACGCGATCCGTATAACATGGAAGACGTTTTCGATGTTTTTACTAACATCATTCGCACCATCGACGAAGCGAACCAGGTGCATGCATTGGCGCTAAATGTATTGGACGAGCAGCGAGGATTATGACGTCATTTAGTTCCCCGCTGAATCCTCAACTTCGTTCGGGTATCTTCGGAAACCTTCGGTTTGCATTCTATAGGGTACATAAAGCTGGTGCGCGAGAGCAAACTCTTTAGTTATAAGTTAGTTCGCTTACAAGTTAAGTCTTATAGTGTGGATTTTGTTTTGTACTAAAATGGTACCTGCAAACGTTTTTAAATGCGAGCCCTGTGACGTCTACTTTAGCAGGAGGATGCTCTCAAACGGCATCAGAACAAATGTTGTGGTGTAACATCGTCCAAGGTTGCTTATACATCCGTCGACAGCAAAGTACTTAAACTGTGGGACTTGCGGTTTCGCTTTTACGAGAATGGGCAACTTACAGCGACACAAGGAAAAACAGCACGGCATGTCATTAAGCCGTAAACGTTCAGCTCCGCCAGCTGTTAAAGGGTCTTGTACGAAACAACCACGAATTATGTGTAAAGTATGCGATTTCGAAATGGAAAAACTACGTATGCCGCACATTTAAGGAGCAACAGACATAAAATGCATCAGTTACCGCTACTAGCGACGATGGTGTAGAAATGGTTAGCACTGCGTTTAACAACCGTATGGCTAGCTATCGCATAAAGAACGCCAGTGTCGACGATGGGGTGCCGAGTTTCTTTGGAAACAGAAAGAGCGATTTATTCGATTAATAAATGAAAAAGAATACAACATACAGCAGTAAAAGTCTACTGCGAACTCTACGGCGTTTACATCAAAATGGGGAAGAGGCTACCGATGTGAAATCCTTTAACACAAAAATGTGGTTATAACGTCTTCTAGTAATCTGGAAAATATGTACGAGGTCTTAAGTGAAACCATAAGAACAAAATCAGAGGAATTTGAAACATGCGGGTCCGGTTGGTCTTTGGAAAAGGTGCTCTATTTAGAAATAAATATTAATAAGTATGACCCGATATGACAAGTTCTAGGTTGAAAATAAAAATTGTGAATATGTATTTAGAAATGTGGTTTACAAATTTAAACTGTATTAGTAAAAATTGTTTGTAATAAAAGTTTTAAGAATAGTTTTAGATTTTCTTTAGGTATGAGCCGCAGGAAATTTATAATTTAGAGGTGTGTGTAAAATGGTAAGGGTGGCCCTATTTTAAATCTGTTTACAGATTTGGATTCTACATAAAATTCTAGACTAACAAGATGTATTGCATGTATAAAAATTTATAAGGACCGTCAGAAATCGCTACCAGCAAAAAAAAAATCTTAAAATGGGGTAGCTCTCTGGGGATGGAGCTATCTAAAAATTTAAAGAGATTTGGGTAGCTGAGAAAATTCTAATATTAATTGATACCAAGCAAGGTAGGTTTATCTCGTGGGTGGAAATGTGGAGAAAGATTTATCTCGCAGAGGGTATATGTAACTTTGCAGGGCGTGGTCCGATTTCAAATCTGTTTACAGATTCGGGGTGTGCGTAAAATTCTAAGCTAATTTAATGTATTGCATGACTAAAAAATGTTTAAGGACGGTCAAAAGTCGCAACTGGTAAGAAATCTTAAAATTGGGGTAGCTCCTTGGGGTGATGCTATCTGAAAAATTGTTAGAAATTCGGGTAGCTGAGAAAATCTAATATTAATTGATACCAAACAAGATAGGTTTATCTCGTGGGTGCTGTGCCAATAGACACCGAGAAGTATCTCAAAAATTTTAGGGGTTAGGTTATCGATTTTTAGGTTAGGGATGGTTGGGGTAAAACTCCCACAAGGAGGAGATTCATCTCCACAGGAGAGAGCAGGTAGAGATTCTTAAAAAATAAGACTTTATAGTGCGAATTTACATGTAAATTTGGTCCAGATGTGTGAGGAAATGTGGGATTCTGGAGGAAATGTGGGTCTGATTACACCATAAATACACTACTAACAGCACGATGCCCTCACTGTAGAAATTGCCAGGTCTCTTAATTTGTATGGTGATAAAAGTGAAAAGTTTTTTCAAAAGGCTTTAGATGAGCAAAGCTCATTTTTGCAGTTGATTTATTACAACATCTAGTAATACATATCCAAAAACAATGTTGTATCGTCCATAATAGAACTAGGCATAGATCGGCCGGATTATTATTGAAAACTAGGAATTGTCGTTTAAAATATTGGCTTTGTTGTGTACTTCGTCTAGTTTGACTAAACGCGGCATCCATTGCAGAGAGCTTAAACATACCGAATTTTAGAAGTAAACGAGCATAATACATACTGACGATTTTTTCCTTATACTCTGATAATGCAAAATAACATTGTGAAATTTTTGATCCACTTACGAACGTAGCAATTTTTAGTAACTCATTACGTTATTCATGTTTAATGCTTAAGTCACCATGTTTAAAGTGAGCGACACATAGGCATACTATGTTCCCCGGAAGGAAAAACCTGCCCAATGTTTACTGTATATCATAAATACCGCTACTAGATGACAATACATACAGAGATATTACACATTTAGAAAAATTTTCGTTAAGCGTATTACTTAAACAAATATATCTGTTGAAGTAAATTTCGAACAATGTAAATTTAACAGACCATTTAAAAAAAACAGCCTACTCAGGGAAAACTAGTGTGCTAACAAAAAAGCCTTGATAGTTAATGTTGCCTTTCATCACATTATCTCCGTGTATTTGCTGTCAGAGGAAGTATTTATTTTCCTTGGAAAGAATTTTTAAAACGAATATGTGGTAGAGTAGAAACCACAAAAGAATGCATCACGTCATTACTTTACAATTCATTTAGGATATACTTCAGAGTGTACAATTGACGCAAATAGAATATAAGAGAAAGAAAAAATATAAGTAACACGAGATTAGGGATGGATTTGAAATTAGGGATGGACTCGGGCTCGGGCTTTCGGCCCGGCCCGGCCCGAGCCCGGCCCGATTTCGGGCTCGAATCCGGGCCGGGCCGTTGACTACTTTATTCGGACCGGGCCCGGGCCGGGTCTATCTTTTCTCGGGCCGGGCCGGGCCAAACGACTCGGGCCGGCCCGAACTTTTCGGGTCGAAAAACGCACGAGTAGATACTCCATCGTCCCTTCACTTCTATCTCACATTGAGTAAGTAAACGTTCTTAATTATATTTTCACGTAGTGTCTTCATGAACCCATTAATAATAAGTTTTTCGTCTTGTTTAGTGTAAAGGAGACGTGATATTATAACTCACTTCTTATACCGAATATTTTTTCTAGTCCTATTTAATGTTCCTCATGATGTACTTTAGGCAAGTTAAAGATGCCCAGGAACATCAAACTAGGTGATTTATTCCTAATTCAAAAGTTTGCACGATTTATATTATGTATATGTATATACTCCAAATCTCAATCATGCGGCGAACGTCGATATTATCAATCGCGTGTATAATTTATGTCTACCGCCTAAAACACTGGAGAGTTATTGCAAAGTTCATTTTAACAATTTTTTAATAAAGTTTTCCCTTATTTGACATTAACACATGCGCAATTACACCTTTAATGTTTGCACTTTATTAAAATACAGGACACCTTTATTTAATTTAAATACAGGCAGGAAATGCTTTTATTTAAGGCGCCTTAATTTTGACATATGCCAAATGTTTAACGTACAAACTTACATTTAATTGTCTGCTTTGTGTATAAATATAGCGAAATAAATGTTTTTTTTGTAGTGTTGTTTTCGTAATTAAATTTAGAAATATAATGTCCAAGTTTATAACACGAAAAAGATATAAAACGTCAACGCTTTAAATACGAGGATGCTGTTTTGTAATGCTTTTCCTAGAAGTAAACTGTAAAAATCCTTTTGAAAACAGATATGCTATATGCTTGGAAAAGAGTAAAAACAGTGTCTTGAAGTAAACTCAAAAAGTATTCCGTGAAAACGCTTTGACAACACATACAAATGTTATCGAATCAATGGGAACTAAAACACTCAAATAATAAAAAAAGGTTCATCTTTGTGTGAATACAATTTCTTTGATTTTTTCCAATATAGTTAAACATGTATTATAGGTCACCTTATCACAAAAGAGATTAATTCTTTATTCATTTTTAAAACATAATCTATAGATATAGAATACTAAACCTATATGTCAGAATAAAGAGTAAAGGAAAAAACACTTGCACTAACACTCCTTTAGATTGGATGCAAACTTTTAAAAAAGGATACTTTATTTGAAGATTCTTTTAATAAAGTTTGCTTGGAATTTGTTTGCAACAACTCTCTAGTTTCAAGTAGGTAATTTTAGTAAAATAAAGTAAAATAAAGCGGACGCAAATTTATTATAAAGGTTATAAGGTGCGTTAAGCGTACAATTTCATAAACATTGAAAATTGCTAAACATTTTGTACTTTTGTTACCTATTTCTAGGATTTTTTTAAAGAATTGTTACGTTTATTTTCAGCATAAATTAATTACCCTATTTTTCTCCCTTATTAATTTAATACCCGCTCGAATAAATTCTGTTTCTACTGTTAAATCCTTCAACATAATTAATAATAAACACGCTCTAGAATAAATTCCTCAACTTAAATCTAGTTGCTTTGAAACGACAAGTTTATGCAACAACTTAATAGTTATATCCTGTTTCAGGTACCCGTTATCTTGGTATACATTACGACCGTTTATAATGGTTTTCTCTATTTTTTTTATGTAAAGACTTGTTGAAATAAGGTCGCACACTATCTGATAAAACCCGGGTTTTCCAGTTTTAATCGCGCTTCCATAAGTGAGGATTTGCAGTTGGAATTCGTGTTATTAAAACCATTGATAAATTTTCTTCTACAGCTTGTCCGTCGACATATTTTCTACATTATTTGTCACCGTATTTCAAAAGCAATGCACGTCTGTTTATTTTCTGTTCGACAACTAGGAGGTGTCTTGCGTGGATTGCTTTTTTTAACTGGAGGCCAAATGGGTTCTTCCTTTCTGTAGACCGACTGCTTTTGTGCGTAGGTCGTTGCTGTAGTTACGATGCCAGGGTGAATGGATCTTGAATACCGCGGCGTTTCTGTGTTGACTCACCCTCGACAGTTTTCAAGTTAAGTATCCGGACACTTACAGGTATGCAACTCGTTTTCTTTGGTGTGTCAACGGGATATTCCGTATCAACATTTGGTGTAGTTATGTGACAAGAAACGTCACATTGTAGAACTAATGTTCGTTGCTGCTAATCGATATTATCGCTCTACATGTGTGATGTACCTGTGTTAAAAGTATTGGACAGATACACGCTTATTCCTTTGTACTGATTAGTTTATTTTACAAACGGTACTATGTACGATTTAAAAGATATCTGACAAAAGCTCCCACACGTTAATTCTTTCCTACTAATTAGTTATTTTACAAAAAGTATTAGGCGAAACTTTAAAAATGCGTAACAGAATCAAAAATCAAATGATATACTACGATATGTTCCACCAGTATCTTGATTGTAATTCAAAATCATTATGCTCTTAAATTAAACAAAAGAGTGATAGTTACTTGTTGAGCACAACAGAAAGAAATATCTTTTTCGGGCCGGGCCGGCCCGGCCCGGTGGGCCGGGCTCTCAATTTTCATTTCGGGCCGGGCCTCGGGCCGGGCCGGTTACCTTTCTGGGTCGGGCCGGGCCGGGCTTATTAAAAGCCTGGCCCGAGTCCATCCCTACACGAGATTTGAGCAAAGTAGCATGGTAACGACATGCAGGGTAGAATTTGTGATAACTAAAGAAGAACAGAAAGCTGTCGCATATCCTATCTTATTACAGTTATGTTAATGGAATCCTTGAAATTGAATTGCGTGGTTCCTGAATACATACCATTTTTAATATAGTCGTAATTTATGTTCCGATTTACGTCGCAATATTCGTAATGTCATAACATGGCGCGGTTGCCACTATCAAAATACGAATTTTCGTAACCACAATGAGGCCATCGGTAGAATATTGATGTTGCAAATATATCCTAATAGATGAAGGAATGTAGTTTGTAACTTTTTAAAATGCAATTTTTAGAATCATTTTATATGGACATAATTGTAGATCAAACTCTTTAACCTCTTCAGGGATACTGACACATATGTGTACATTTAAATGAATGCTTAAAAGTTTTACAAATTTTTGGTTCATATTCGCGCAAACGTCATTGTTGTGGACGTTTGTTACTCCTCTATAACTTAGAGTATTTGGAAGCCAGTTTCATTGCGCGCGTTCAGTCTAGCACGTGTTTTGTTGTTAAGACGTATGACATATATTTATGAGTATATAAAACAAAATATCGTTACATATAAAATATTTAGGTATTTTGTTTCCAACAACATAAAATTAGGTAAGTTTGTAGCAATATATTCTTTATCAAACTAAGTAATGACAGTATAAGATTTATTAGGAGCACTAAGCAAAATATGCAGATTAGTATGTGTACACATTTGTGTACGCAGCGCAACAACGCATGCGCAATATTTATATACTTATTTTATTATTACATTTTTTTATAACATTTGCTTCTGATTTTCTCTGACATATTTTGTTGCATTAAGATTTACAATGGCTGAATACCTCCCTGCAGTGCCTTGTCGCAAGTTTTATTCGAGAGAAAAGAAAAAATCGATATTGTGGATTTCATAGGAAGTGCAAATTCTGATTTCGAAGATATAGATATAGAAGATGAAGATGATGATTTTGAAGAACCAAATTGATGAATGTGATAGTGCCAATTCTAGTAGTAGTGACTATGATAGCGACGACAATATTCCACTTAGTGAGTTTGTAATAATTATTCTGTTCCGACTAATAAATCTGCAAATACAATATGGTATGCTGAAAAAGACAACAATTTTGCAGCTTGCCCACCAGGTTTCAAAGGATTGCATAAAATAAATATTGATGGAGAAACTCCGAATTCATTTTTTATTCAATTGTTTCCAAAAGAAATTTTTCGGCTAATAACCAAGGAAACTATACGATATTCAATACAATGCGGAAAACACGCTTTTATGGTCAGCGTATCTGAAATCAAACAATTTATTTCCATAAATATAATGATGACTTATATAAAATATCCATCATACAAGATGTACTGGTCATCTGTACCTGGTCTTGGGTTTTCACTGATTGCAGATACTAAGCCACTAAAGAGATATGAAGAAATAAAAAGATATTTACATTTTAAGAGCAATGACGATATTTCAGACTATAATACAGATTCCTTTATCAAAATTAGACATTTTCTAAATTTGCCACAAACTTCACGTGCTAATGCTGCAACACCAACGGAATATATGGCGATAGACGAAATGATCATACCATTCAAAAGGAGGCACAAAACAAAACAATATATACAGGGTGTCCCAAATTGAGTAGGATAGCATGGGTATCTTTCTTATTATTAATGATAGAGATTTGCTTAAATGGGCAAAGTTGTGTCATTTGGATCGCTTATTTAAATTCCGCATAGATACATTCAAAATTCCAAACGGTTTAGAAATTATTTAAAAAAAATTGAAAACTGTCAATTTCTTCGAAGTCGAATATTTTTGTTATAATAAAAGATACGAAAAAATGTTTTCTATAAAAGTTACTTAGTTCAATTGTGTGCACTCAAAAGTGATATTAAAATTAAATTCAAGATGGCGGTTATCGAGATATTAGCATCAACTTTCATATTTTAAATGGACGCCATATTGGATTTTTAGATGGTTAGATAGCATATTTTTTTCTCTTTTCAACGATGTATCACAACATATGTTTAAATGAAAAAATTTACTGAAATTAATAATTTTAATTTTTTATCAAGTAGGCATCAACACAAATCAGTTTTAAAACAAATTAAACGGAAAAAAAACATTAGAATAACATTAAACACCAACCAATAAATCATAGCAATTGTTCAAAATGTTGACCGTTATTATTTAAACACAATCGGCAACGTTTTAGAACACT